>CM060909.1:473927712-475127712 GCA_030737875.1 Allium sativum
ATACTCATCTCTACCTCGGAGATGATTTCTAATAGGTTAGGATCATCCCTCAGGCTAGAGCCGATCCTCTCATTCAAAGTCGGTATGATCGTCAAAATTGCTGACATCTCTGGATCCAAATCACACTTAGGTCTGAAATCATATCCCGCAATATACTCCAATTGTTTCCATTCACGAACATAGCTCCTAAACTGCCATGTCTCATACTCACTACATCAGCTACCGCATTGCCTTTCCCGGGTGTGTATGCGATATTAAAATCATACGAAGCCAAGAACTCTAATCAACTCTGTTGACGAAGATTTAAATCCTTCTGAGAGAAAAATACTTTAATGACTTGTGATCGATAAACAACTCGAATCTTTCTCCTAAGAGATAATGCCTATGAATCTTCAACGCAAACACAATCGTTGCCAATTCCAGATCATGGGTAGGATATCTTTTCTCATGTGGTTTCAGTTGCTGACTAGCATAAGCTACAATCCTACCTCCTTGCATCAGTACAATACCTAGTCCGGTACCATAGGCATCCATGTATATCGTCATCTCTTCGTTTCCTTTAGAAATAACTAACACTGGTGCGCACGTTAACTTATCCTTTAGGCTTTTAAATGCATTCTCACACATTTCGTCCCAAACGAAAGCTTGATTCTTCTTGGTCAACTTAGTTAACGGCGTCGCTATCGTGGAGAAGTCTTGGATAAACTTACGATAATATCCAGGTAACCCCAAGAAACTTCTCACGTCCATTGCATTCTTAGGCGTAAACCAATCTTGCACCGTAGACACCTTCGCAGAATCCATGGAAATACCATTCTCTGAAACAACATGGCCTAAGAATCTCACTTCCCTCCTCCAGAAGTGACACTTAGAAAATTTCGCTTTCAATTGGTGTTTCCTCGACACCTCCATCACTACCTTCAAATGTCCCTTGTGTTCTTCCTCTGTCCTCGAGTAAATATAGATATCATCCACGAACACAAGAACAATCTTATTCAGTTGATCTCTGAAAACCCTATTCATAAGATCCACAAAATATGCGGGTACATTGATCACCCGAATGGCATGACCAACCACTCATAGAATCCAAACGGCGTCTCAGCTGCTACCCGGAGCTGATGAAATCCTATCGCGAGATCCAACTGGGAAAACACTCTTGCTGCATTTAGTTGATTGAATGGACGAGGATACTTATTCTTACTAGTCACCTTGTTCAACTCGCGGTAGTCCACATATAAGCGAAGGGAACCATCGGCCTTAGTAGCAAATTCAACTAGTGCTCCCCACTCGGAAACACTTCTTCGGATAAATCCCATCTTCAAAAGGTCGCCTACTTGCACTTCGAGCTCTCGCTGCTCCTTTGGCGCCATATGACGAAGAGGCATCCCTATAGGTCTGACATCTTTCACTGAATCAATCCGAAACTCGATCTCTTGGTGTGGTGGAAGTCCGGTCACTTCCCCGAAGACGTCCAGATACTCGCCAGTAATAGGCATATCTGATAACTCATCATGCGGGATGTCGAGGGAATTTAGAAAACTAGCCATCACCCCATCACTAGCTAGGCAACCCAATACCACCCTCCTCCCATCATTTGCTCTAATGGTCACCGAAGACCCCTCACAATCTACCACCACCCCATACCTTTGGTGCCAATCGACACCCAAAATAATGCCAAACCCAGTAAAGCCCAAAACAAAGCAATCCCAAGCAAACATACATCCATAACTCGATAAGACTACATTATGAAAAATCATACAAAAGATAGTCGAACCACCGATCGGGTTCATCACAACTAACTGTCCATCGACTATTTCGGATTCCAATCCCAACGAAGGAATGGGAAGCCCCGGTATCAAACAAAACTCGAACAGGAACATCATAAATAGAAATCATACCTTGGATAACGACACGCTTTCCCTTCTCTACCGCAGTTGGGGGCATTCGACGAAGAAGGAAAAGCGTTGATAGCATATGCTTTCACGATATGCTTCTCTTTAGGAGGTTGTAGACATTTATCCTTGTGATGTCCTACTTGGCCGCAATTGAAGCACTTCCTTTCCACTGGCTTCGCTCGACAGTCTCTGGCATAGTGGCCCTTCTTACCGCAGCTAAAGCACTCAACATCTTTCTTATCTTTCTTCTTCTAACAATCCTTGGTTTGATTCTGTTTCCTCTTGTTCTGAGAAGTTTTCTTGCCTTCACCGCTTGCCTGCAATTTTGGCTATCCTACAGATGTAATAGCAACCTTGGTCTTCGACTTAGGGTAAAGGCTCTCTGATCTCAATGTCTTTCCCACAATAGATTCGAAAGTCTCATCGATACGGTTTATAAGTCTTTCCCCCAAGTACTCATCTAAGTCAGTTATGAACTTGTCGTTCTTCTTTTCGACAGTATCGATAAGAGATAATCCATACTTCGATAAGGTATCGAATTCAGCAATATATTCTGAGATTGCCCTACCATTCTGCTTAAGCTCCAAAATAAATTCTGAACAATTCTAATTTCTGAGCAGCTGGAACAAACTTGTCACTGAAGCGAGTCTTAAACTGATTCCAAGTAACTTGGCCTTCGGGAGTAGCCACTTTAATGACATTCCACCAATTCATTGCCCGTCCTTGAAGTTGACGCGAGGCTAAATTTCTCTTCATTGCATCATCGATCCCTAAATCCTTGAAGATGCGCTCACAAATATCAAGCCAATCTTGAACCTCCGTAGGCGATTCCGTTTCATGGAACAACTTTCCACCAAGACTAGTATAATCCTTGTTAAGCTTGGTGAAGTCGTCTCTAGGCGCCTGCACTACTGCGCCACCACCGTTAGCAGCATTAGGAACCACTCCCTGAGCATCCCTAAGCATTTCTCGCATAAAGGCAGTAAACATCGTCCTCATATCAGGGACATTCCCATTGTTGGCCCCTGAATCTGTACTCCTCATATTTCGGCTCATCGTTCAATCTATAAAGAGAAAACGATTAACCATCTCAATGTGGTGCCAATACAGTGCGACTTCATCCTTAGATATACTAATAATATGTATGTATAGTTTTTGAAACCAAAATATCACAAATACGCGATCTCATATACGTATACTATCTCTCCCTGATGTCTTCCCCTAGGTTAACTACGCAACCTAGGCTCTGATACCAACTGTGACAGCCTTCCCCGTACCAGCCGACATTTCCCTTGAAATGCGTTGTGCTAATATCTTACTAGCACGGGACGGTTGTAAAAAGAAAGGGTTTAAATGATGAACCACCAAAGAACCTATAGTATATCTTACTGCGCATGGAATAAAATATAACCGTAACATAACTTGATATAAAACAGGCGAGACAATACATAAGCTGAAAACTTGTCCATTTCCATTTGAGTAGCGGAATCCAAAATTCAACTTCATAACCAATTATTACATCTTTCAAATACCGTCTCTAAAAGGAAATAAAGAGGTGCACTACTAACGCCGAAAGCAGTGACCAACAACAACACAGGGAGAATATGTATAAAGTACGGGGAAGCCTCCTGCTCGTCTCCGTACAGTTACTCGTGTATATCCACCTAACCTGCCTCTAGTCTTCTCATTTAGGAGCACCCAGAGTAATAAGAAGATACATAAAACTCTGGGTCAGACGAAAGTCTGGTATGAGCAATGGCAATAAAATAAAACAATAACCGGTATAAATAATCATACCTGACCTGGACCTACAACCAAAGAGTTAGCACAACAAGATTTACAGTATTCTAAGGTAACATTAACATAGAGTGTAAAGTGGAAGTATACATGTCATAGTGATAGTAAACATTAAACATAGCTATCATCCTCGCATCTCTCACTCAGTGCGTAAAGCATACGATATCCACCACTTTGATCACCAGATCTATTGGGGCCACGACGGAGTCCCATTCCGCACAACTATTGCTACAACCACTTCGCCCTTTGGGGCCATGACAGAGTCCCACCTCGTATAACTATTACTCTGACCCCACTGCGCTGGTCCATAATCAATAACCCTAACGAGTCAACCAGTCCACACAGCCCTGGCTCTGGTTCGTCTACATACCCCATCTCTCGATAATGAACCAAAGTTATAAATATTGATAACCCCTTTGCACTCGTCCCGCATCAAAGCCCAACTCTTGAAGTTAACTCGTTGGTTCCCATCTGGATCCTGAGCCATAACTTCTCATTTGGACTTCCTTTGCATCTCAGGTTTTGGTCGAATTGAAGTTGATCTTCAAAAGTGTTCATGATCACCGTTGCGTAGTAGAAGTTCGAATCTAGTTCGGTTTGGAGTCATCATCTTGATTCGGTTGTTTGTACTCCGCGGATCGGTTGTTCATGCTCTACGGGTCGGTCGTGTGAGCACCATCAGGGTCGGTTGCTCATACATCATCCATTGGGTTTGTTGTTCATACATCATCCATTCGGTCGGTCACTCGTACAAGGTTCATGGGGTCGGTCGCTCGTACATCATCAGGGTCGACCGCTCGTACATCATCCATTGGGTCGGTCGCTTGTACATGCTTCGTGGGGTCGGTCGCTCATACATTACCCATTGGGTCGGCCGCTCATACATCATCAGGGTCGGTCACTCGAACTCCTCCCCTGGTCGGTCGTGGAGCCCAAAACCTACACCGCTTCCAGCAAGCTATTTTCGCCTCACGACGATGTTTTCGACCATTCTAACTTTCCTATGTGACCGTAGAACATACCAAACAACAGTAGTAACATGTAGAATCAACCAAAAACACTAAAACGAAAATTGGGCATGTAAATTTAGATCAAACATACCTAAATCCATGATTTTTCCCTTAATCCCCTAAATTTTGGGATTAGCAAACTTAGTCCAAATTAACCCAAATTTATATATCTGACTTAAAATATGATTCTAGAATTTATGCATATTTTCTCATAATTTTTAGATATATAATTTCGCTAATTATCACTAATCACCCCTAATTAGCCATAATTAGTGAATAAACATGCTAATCACTCACCTTAGCCAATAATTAATGATAGATCTGAACTTCTACTAATTTGACTTGGATTCCAATGTAGTGCAGCAGCTCTACCTCGAATTTGATGCTAATCCGAATTATTTTGATGTAGATTTGATTAATTAGTGATCAGAAAGTGATTAGAGAGAGATTTGGAAGATGGAAGTCATTATTAGGGTTCAAGGAATGTTTGTAGCGATTGGAAAAACGAAAGGAGACGATTCTCCAATTCCTTTCAGCCCTCCTATAACCCTAATCCCGAAATGGGTTATGGGCCTAGCTGTTAATCACCCTATTAAGCCCAATTAGGTTGTTTTCCATCTTCAGATCTTATCTCAGCCATATCTTCCAAAGGGTAAGTCCGTTTGATTAGTATGACCACTCTACGGAATGGGAAACCATCATACGAATCCAATGGAAGTGGTTTCAGGTCAAGACTCCTTACCAATCAAAAGTTATAGGCGAAACAAGATTCGCCAAGGGTAAAACAGTCATTTAAAATTCAGCAAAAAGCGTAAATGTGGGAAATGACCCTAATAGTCGTTTCCCAAAGTTACACGACCATATGACTTCGTATAAAAATAAAATAAATATCCTACGATCCTCCGATACGTAGAATGCGGGCCGTTACACTTCATGAACAAAGCATCCAACACATCCTATTCTAGAGTCAAAACTAGAACTCTTCGATCTATCAACGATTCTGTAACAACCCGCATTCTACACATCGAAGGATCGTAGAATATTTATTTCTTTCCCATATGAAGTCGTATGGTCATGTAACTTTGGGAAACAACCATTTGACTCATTTCCCATGTTCATGATTTTTGTTGATTTTTAAATGACCGTTTTGCCCCTAGCTGATCTTGTTTTGGCCATAGCTTTTGATTGGAAAGGAATTTTGACCTGAAACCACTTCCATTAGATTCGTTTGATGGTTTACCTTTCCGTAGAGTGGTCATAATAGCCAAATGGACTTACCATTTGGGAGATATGGCCGAATTAAGGTTTGGAAGGTGAAAAACTGCTTAACAGAGCCAAATGTGGTGATTAGTGAATGGGCCCATAACCCATTTCGGGATTAGGGTTATGGGGAGGCTGAAAAGGGGTAGAGAATCATTCCATTTCAGTTTTCTAGCCTCCGCTTATCTCCAAGAAACCCTAAAAATGGCCTCCAACCTCTACATCACCTCAAAATCATCTCCTAATCAAGGATTAAGCTTAGCAACATCGAATCAAGGGAGATCTACACCAAATCAACATTGGAGCTGCTGTTTAGCATTGGGATTCACATCAAATTAGAGATTTATTTCAGATTTTAGTTTATTTGTGGCTAAGGTGAGTGATTTGCATAGTTCCTCACTAATTATGGCTAATTAAGGGTAATTAGTGTTAATTAGCGAATTTATACACTAATAAATTCTGGAAAAATATTTATAAAATTTGAAATGATGTTTTTGACCTCTGAGATGAATTTGGGTTAATTTGGTTAAGTTTTGCTAATCACATCATTAGGTTCACCTAAACATGCTTAAGGGGAAATATGGGGTTTTGGCTAGGTTTGATCCATTTTAACCTATCATTTTGTTGTTTTGATGTTTGTAGTTGATTATACATGTTGCTATGACTGTATGATATGCTTTGTGATTGATTAGAATAGTTGGAATGGTCGAAAACGTCGTCGAATGGCGTAAAACACCCGCTGGAAAGGTTTCAGGAAACAGTGCAGGTTTTCGGATCGGATCGGAGAAATGGGCTCGGATCGGATAAGTGAACTGGGCAAGGGATTCGATCGGATCGGAACTGGGCACTTGAGAAACCTGGCAAAAAGGAAGGCCATGCTAACTGAACTGGGATCGGATCGGCTAAAGGAGGGGGATCAGATCGGAGTAAATGAAGAATGAGGGAGCTGATCGGACGGGAGCACGAACTGGACAGGAGATGGCAACCCGACCTGACCCGAAGTGGGACACCCGACCCGAACCGATGCAACGCTGTGAACCCGAACCAAACCGCTACAGGGGAAGACCACAAACCGAACCGATTCAAAGTAGGGGACCCGACCCGAACCGAGGGCTAGTAGGGAAACCCGACCCGACCCAGTATTGACCAATAACCCGAGATGCAAAGGTAGTCCAATATGGGAAGTTAGAGCTCATGATCTAGTTGGGAACCAATGAGTTCACTTCATGGTTGAACTTTGCTGTGGGACGTGTGCTAAGGAGTTGTCGACGTTCATAACTTCGATTCACCATTGAAAATGAATGATGGGCTACTTATCAGTGCAGTAGAGTCACTATGACTCGAGGGGCAAGGTGATGGTAGCAAGACTACGTTATCAGTGCAGTAGAGTCATTACGACTCGAGGGGCAAAGTGATGCGTAGTAAGACTATGAGCCAGCGCAGATGGGGTGAATAACTCCATGGGGCAAGTGGACATAGCGAAGGATTAGTGGCTACGTTATCAGTGCAGTGAAGCCATTTATGACTTCATGGGGCAAAGTGCTCGTAGCAAGGTATGTTGGGTGATCGAAGTGGTGAATATCGTATGCTTTATGCACTGAGTGAGAGAAGTGAGGATGGATGGTATGTTTGATTGTTTGCCATCACTATGACATGCACACCCCCACCCCCGTTATCCTGACACCACTTGAAATGGCACCTTAGAGTGTTGTACAGTATGTAGTACTAACTCTTTGGTTGCCGGTCCAGGTTCAGGTATGTTTTAGTCTACCTATTATTGTTCTGTTTAGATGCTTATCGCTCATACCAGGCTTTATGTCTGACCCAGAGTTTTATGTCTCCTCTTATTACTCTGGGTGCTCACACGAGCAGACTAGAGACAGGTTAGCTGGTGGTGCGCGAGTAGCTGATTCGGAGGCGAGCAGGAGGCTTCCACGTATGATATATAGGTATTCTCCCTGTGTCGTTGGTGGTCGCTACTTGAGCATTAGTAGGGTACCTCCTTTATCTTGCTTTTGTTTATGAGACAGTTTGAAAAGTTGTAATAATGTTAACTTTGGATCATAAGCTGTACTTGGATTTTCCGCTGCTATGTTAGTTGTTTCAGCTTATGCACTGTCTCACCTGTTTTATGTTAAGTATGTTGTTATTATATTTTGTTCCATGCGCTGTGAGACATTCTACAGGTTCCGTGTTAGTTCATTTCCTTTTTCCCTTTTTCTTCAGACGACCCGTCCCGTGCTAACTGGACATGTGTACAGCGCACTTTTGGAGTAAATGTCGGTTGGTGCAGGGCGGGCCGCCACACTTGGTATCAGAGCTCTAGGTTGCGTAGTTAACCTAGGGAAAGACACTAGGGAGAGATAGTACGTATATGAGAGCGCGTATTTGTGATTACTTTGGTTTTCAAAAGCTATATATGTATATACTATTAGTAGTATAAGAATGAAGTCGTACTGCACTAGCACCACTATGGGGTCGTTAATCGTTTCCTTTTTTTCAGATTGACGATGAGCCGATATGCTAGAGGTGCTGGTAGAGGAGCCAATAATGGGAATGCTGCTGACATGAGGGCGATGTTTACCGACCTCATGAGGGACATTCTTAGAGAAGTGCAAGGGGCAGTTCCCAATCCCGGAATTGGTGTTGGCCCAGTAGTGGAGGCACCTAGGGTCGATTTCGCCAAGCTGTGCAAGGATTACACTAACCTTGGTGGGAAGCCGTTCTACGGGACGGAGTCGGCCACAGATGTTCAAGATTGGATGGATAGCTGTGATCGTATCTTCGACGACTTGGGTCTTGAGGATGCGATGGAGAGAAGGCTAGCATCTCGTCAGCTGCAAGGGCGAGCGATGAATTGGTGGAATGCCATTAGAACAGCTACTCCAGAAGATCAGGTTACTTGGGATCAGTTCAAGGCTTGCTTTAGAGAGAAGTTCATTCCAGCTGCCCAGAAGTCAGTGCTATTTAAGAAATTCTTAGAGCTCAAGCAGAATGGTAGGGCGGTCTCTGACTATATTGCTGAGTTCGACACTTTGTCGAAGTATGGACTATCTCTTATCGATACTCCTGAGAAGAAGAATGAGAAGTTCATTACTGGTTTGGATGGATACTTGGGGGAAAGGCTTATCAACCACATCGATGAGACCTTTGAATCGATTGTGGGGAAAGCTTTGAGATCAGAGAGTCTTTACCCTAAGTCAAAGACTGAGGCTGCATCTGCAGAAGGGCTGAACCCGCAAGCAAGCGGTGGAGGCAAGAATAACTCTCAGAGTAAGAGGAAGTAGAGCCAAGCTAAGGATGGCCAGAAAAAGAGCAAGAAAGATGTTGAGTGCTTCAGCTGTGGTAAGAAGGGCCAATATGCCAAAGATTGTCGGGCCAAGACAGCGGATAAGAAGTGCTTCAACTGTGGTCAAGTGGGACATTTCAAGGATAAGTGTCCGCAACCTCTTAAGGAGAAGCAGATTGTGAAAGCATATGCTATTGATGCTGTTCCTTCTTCGTCGAATGCCCCAACTGCGGCGGAGAAAGGAAAGAATGTTGTTATTCAAGGTATGCTTTCTATTTATGATGTACCAGTTCGAGTTTTGTTTGATACTGGGGCTTCCCGTTCCTTCATATCTAGTGACCTGGTAGATAGGTTGGGACCGGAACCCGAGATAGTCGATAGACCATTGGTTGTGACGAACCCGATTGGTGGTTCGACTAGCCTTAGTATGATTTGCAGAAATTTGGTCTTATCGAGTCATGGATGTATGGTTGTTTGTGATTGCTTTGTTTTGGGCTTTACTGGGTATGGCATTATATTGGGAGTCGATTGGCTCCAAAGATACGGGGTGGTGGTAGACTGTGAGGGCTTTTTGGTGACAGTTTGGGCGGATGATGGGCGGAGGGTAGTGTTTGGTAGTCTACCTAGTGATGGGGTAATGGCTAGTTTTGTAAATTCCCTCGACATCCCGCAGGATGAGTTGTCAGAAGTGCCCGTGGTTGGCCAGTATCCGGACGTCTTCGAGGAGGTGACCGGGCTTCCACCACACCGAGAGATTGAGTTCCGTATTGATTTAGTGAGAGATGCCAGACCTATAGTGATGCCACTTCGTCGTATGGCACCAAGAGAGCAGTGAGAGCTCGGGGTGCAAGTCAGCAATCTTTTGAAGAAGGGATTTATTAGAAGGTGTCTCCGAGTGGGGAGCACCAGTTGTGTTTGCCACCAAGGCAGATGGTTCCCTTCGTTTGTGTGTGGACTATCGCGAGTTGAACAAGATAATGAGGAAGAATAAGTATCCTCTACCGTGGATAGATGATTTGTTTGATCAACTGGAAGGAGCAAGAGTGTTCTCCCAGTTGGACCTCGCGACAAGATTTCATCAACTTCGAGTAGCAGATGAGAGTATTCCGAAAACGGCATTTAGGACGCCGTCTGGATTCTATGAGTGGTTGGTCATGCCATTTGGGTTGACCAATGCACCAGCCTACTTTGTTGATCTTATGAATCGAGTATTCAGAGATCTGTTGAATAAGATTGTTCTTGTGTTCGTAGATGATATCCTTGTTTACTCGAGGACAGAGGAGGAACACAAGGGACACTTGAGGATAGTGATGGAGGTGTTGAGGAAACACCAATTGAAAGCGAAATTCTCTAAGTGTCACTTTTGGAGAAGGGAAGTGAGATTCTTGGGCCATGTTGTTTCAGAGAATGGTATTGCCGTGGACCCTGCGAAGGTGGCTACGGTACAGGATTGGCCTACGTCCAAGAATGCAACAGATGTAAGAAGTTTCTTGGGGTTAGCTGGATATTATCGTAAGTTTATCCAGGACTTCTCCAAGATAGCAGCACCGTTGACTCAGTTGACTAAGAAGAATCAGTCCTCCGTCTGGGGCGGAGTGTGTGAGAATGCATTCATGAGTCTAAAGGAAAAGTTGACGCGTGCACCAGTGCTAGTCATTCCTAAAGGGAATGAAGAAATGATGGTATACATGGATGCTTGTGGTACCGGACTAGGTGCTGTATTGATGCAAGGAGGTAGGGTCTAGTCGACAACTAAAGCCACATGAGAAGAAGTATCCTACCCATGATTTGGAATTAGCAAGGATCTTTTTGCGCTGGAGATGTGGAGACACTATCTCTTGGGAGAAAGATTTGAGTTGTTCACCGATCATAAATCGTTAAAGTATCTCTTCTCTCAGAAGGATCTGAATCTCCGTCAGCAGAGATGGTTAGAGTTCTTGGCTTCGTATGATTTTGATATCGCATACACACTTGGGAAGGATAATGCGGTAGCCGATGCCTTGAGTAGGAGACATGCCAGTTTAAGGGCAATGTTTCTTGAATGGAAGCAACTGGAGTATATCGCGGGGTTTGATTTCAGACCAAAGTGCGAATTGGATCCAGAAGTGCTAGCTAGTTTGACGATCAGACCCACTTTGATAGAGCGGATTGGTTCCAGCCAGAGGGACGATCCTAATCTATTGGAAATCATCTCCAAGTTAGAGATGGACATCGACGGTGAGGAGATGAATTTGTATGGGCTTGATCGAGATGGATGGCTTAGAAAGAATGGAAGACTAGTTGTACCCAACGTGAACGGTTTGAGAGATGAAGTGCTTAGAGAATGTCATCACTCAAAACTGACTATACATCCCGGTGGTAATAAGATGTATCGAGACATGAAGCAGACTTACTACTGGGAAGGGATGAAAAGAGACGTTGGGAAGTTTATATCCAAATGCATGAATTGTCAGCTAGTTAAAGCCGAGCAAAAGAAGCCTAGTGGTTTGTTGCAACCATTAGAAATTCCCGAATGGAAGTGGGAGCAAGTCTCGATGGATTTCATCGATGGTTTACCAAGGACTAGATCGGGATATGATAGCATTTGGGTAATTGTGGATCGATTGACTAAAAGTGCAAGATTTATACCAGTCAAATCGACCAGAACGGCAGCCAAGTTGGCAGAATTGTATATGAAGTGGGTAGTGAGATTTCATGGGGTACCTAAAAGCATTGTGAGTGACCGAGACCCGTTGTTCACTAGTGGGTTTTGGAAGAGCTTACAAGAGGCTCTAGGGTCAGAATTACATCTCAGTACTGCATATCATCCTCAGACGGACGGTCAGACGGAGAGGGTGAATCGTATATTGGACGATCTCTTGAGAGCATGTATATTGGATTTTGGTGGATCATGGGATGACCATTTGCATCTAGTAGAGTTTGCATATAATAATAGCCAACAATCCAGTATCGGTATGGCTCCATATGAAGCTTTGTACGGAAGACCGTGCAACTCACCATCATGTTGGATAGAGACTGGCGAGAAGTTTATGCTTGGACCAGATGTGGTAAGGGAAACTTCAGATAAGATTAAAACCATTCAACAACGAATGAAGGTTGCCCAAGATAGGCAGAAGAGTTATGCTGATAAAAGGAGAAGAGACTTAAAATTTTCCGTGGGTGACTTGGTGTTTGTCAAGATTTCTCCGTTGAAGAGCGTGATACGATTTAGAAGGAGAGGCAAGTTGGCACCAAGGTTTGTTGGCCCATTCCCTGTTCTTGAACTAGTTGGGAACTTGGTGTTTAGAGTTGGCTTACCAGAGAAGATGGCGGGAGTTCACAACGTATTTCATGTTTCCCAACTAAGGAAGTTCGTTCACGACCCAGATATGACTATTTCACCTGATCAGTTAGAGGACTTCGAGGTAGAACCTGAGGCGGTTGGGAACCGCAAGCCGATTCGTATTGTCGAGCACGATACGAAGCAACTTCGAAGGAAGGCGGTGAGGCTAGTCAAGGTTCAGTGGGGCGAGAACGAGAATGACTATACTTGGGAGACAGAGGAGAGCATTAGAAAGACGTATCCAGATGTCTTTGCCTGGTAAGATTTACCTTGTAATTTAGTTATTCTGCATGCTAGGATAGACTTGTCTTGCTTGTTTTGCATGTTTGATTGTTGTTTTATGGTTGATAGGCATGCGGGACCCTTTGTGTGTGTTTTGGTTAGGGAATTTCGGGGGCGAAATTTCTTAAGGGAGGGGGGGGGGGGGGGGAGAATGTAACAACCCGCATTCTATGCATCGGAGGATCGTAGAATATTTATTTCTTTCCCATATGAAATTGTATGGTCATGTAACTTTGGGGAACAACCATTTGACTCATTTCCCATGTTCATGATTTTTGTCGATTTTTAAATGACAGTTTTGTCCCTAGCTGATCTTGTTTTGGCCATAACTTTTGATTGGAAAAGAATTTTGACCTGAAACCACTTCCATTAGATTCGTTTGATGGTTTACCTTTCCGTAGAGTGGTCATAATAGCCAAATGGACTTACCATTTGGGAGATATGGCTGAATTAAGGTTTGGAAAGTGAAAAACTGCTTAACAGGGCCAAATGTGGTGATTAGTGAATGGGCCCATAACCCATTTCGGGATTAGGGTTATGGGGAAGCTGAAAAGGGGTAAAGAATCATTCCATTTCAGTTTTCTAGCCTCCGCTTATCTCCAAGAAACCCTAAAAATGGCCTCCAACCTCTACATCACCTCCAAATCATCTCCTAATCAAGGATTAAGCTTAGCAACATCGAATCAAGGGAGATCTACACCAAATCAACATTGGAGCTGCTGTTTAGCATTGGGATTCGCATCAACTTAGAGATTTATTTCAGATCTTAGTTTATTTGTGGCTAAGGTGAGTGATTTGCATAGTTCCTCACTAATTATGGCTAATTAAGGGTAATTAGTGTTAATTAGCAGATTTATACACTAATAAATTCTGGAAAAATATTTATAAAATTCGAAATGATGTTTTAGACCTCTGAGATGAATTTGGGTTAATTTGGTTAAGTTTTGCTAATCACATCATTAGTTTCACCTAAACATGCTTAAGGGGAAATATGGGGTTTTGGCTAGGTTTGATCCATTTTAACCTATCATTTTGTTGTTTTGATGTTTGTAGTTGATTATACATGTTGCTATGACTGTATGATATGCTTTGTGATTGATTAGAATAGTTGGAATGGTCGAAAACGTCGTCGAATGGCGTAAAACACCCGCTGGAAAGATTTCAGGAAACAGTGCAGGTTTTCGGATCAGATCGGAGAAATGGGCTCGGATCGGATAAGTGAAATGGGCAAGGGATTCGATCGGATCGGAACTGGGCACTCGAGAAACCTGGCAAAAAGGAAGGCCATGCTAACTGAACTGGAATCGGATCGGCTAAAGGAGGGGGATCGGATCGGAGTAAATGAAGAACGAGGGAGCTGATTGGACGGGAGCACGAACTGGACAGGAGATGGCAACCCGACCCGACCCGAAGTGGGACACCCGACCCGAACCGATGCAACGCTGTGAACCCGAACCGAACCGCTACAGGGGAAGACCACAAACCGAACCGATTCAAAGTAGGGGACCCGACCCGAACCGAGGACTAGTAGGGAAACCCGACCCAGTATTGACCAATAACCCGAGATGCAAAGGTAGTCCAATATGGGAAGTTAGAGCTCAGGATCCAGTTGGGAACCAATGAGTTCACTTCATGGTTGGACTTTGCTGCGGGACGTGTGCTAAGGAGTTGTCGACGTTCATAATTTCGATTCACCATTGAAAATGAATGATGGGCTACTTATCAGTGCAGTAGAGTCACTATGACTCGAGGGGCAAGGTGATGGTAGCAAGACTACGTTATCAGTGCAGTAGAGTCATTACGACTCGAGGGGCAAAGTGATGCGTAGTAAGACTATGAGCCAACGCAGATGGGGTGAATAACTCCATGGGGCAAGTGGACATAGCGAAGGATTAGTGGCTACGTTATCAATGCAGTGAAGCCATTTATGACTTCATGGGGCAAAGTGATCGTAGCAAGGTATGTTGGGTGATCGAAGTGGTGAATATCGTATGCTTTATGCACTGAGTGAGAGAAGTGAGGATGGATGGTATGTTTGATTGTTTGCCATCACTATGACATGCACACCCCCACCCCCGTTATCCTGACACCACTTGAAATGGCACCTTAGAGTGTTGTACAGTATGTAGTACTAACTCTTTGGTTGCTGGTCCAGGTTCAGGTATGTTTTAGTCTACCTGTTATTGTTCTGTTTAGATGCTTATCGCTCATACCAGGCTTTATGTCTGACCCAGAGTTTTATGTCTCCTCTTATTACTCTGGGTGCTCACACGAGCAGACTAGAGACAGGTTAGCTGGTGGTGCGCGAATAGCTGATTCGGAGGCGAGCAGGAGGCTTCCACGTATGATATATAGATATTCTCCCTGTGTCGTTGGTGGTCGCTACTTGGGCATTAGTAGCGTACCTCCTTTATCTTGCTTTTGTTTATGAGACAGTTTGAAAAGTTGTAATAATGTTAACTTTGGATCATAAGCTGTACTTGGATTTTCCGCTGCTATGTTAGTTGTTTCAGCTTATGCATTGTCTCACCTGTTTTATGTCAAGTATGTTGTTATTATATTTTGTTCCATGCGCTGTGAGACATTCTACAGGTTCCATGTTAGTTCATTTCCTTTTTCCCTTTTTCTTCAGACGACCCGTCCTGTGCTAACTGGACATGTGTACAGCGCACTTTTGGAGTAAATGTCGGTTGGTGCGGGGCGGGCCGCCACAGATTCCTTGGTGGTCCATCAACAGAGCCACTCCAGTTTATCCAAAGCTTGAGACACGACTCAACTAATTCATTATTGCACAGCTTCATCTATTACGAACTGCTTCACTACTAGGTAGCTACGCCACTCCAAGTACTAACCATGACTTTTCCTTCAGATCACTCCACATCTAAGTCCCTTATCGAAGAGTTTAATTCTTGATCACCTTATATCTATCAAAACAAAGCATCAATTGCTAAAACATGACCACTGCACAATCCTTGAGGCACCATCTTCCTCCCTTATGGATTGCATGCCATTATTCACCGCCTAGATGGAGCGGTACCGGTCCATAGTTTATCAACCGGTACAGGTCCATGTATTTAACCAATTTCTGGCTAAGTATTTCAGATCCTTGAAGTACACGTCTCCTAGTTCCATTTTCCTACCGGTCCATCGTGACTCCCTATCAGTCCATGATATTTAAGAACTTCTTCACGTTGCATGCCAACTCCATTTGACACCAAACTTTGTTCATGACCTGCAAATCCTCCTAGGAGTCCACGTAAAAATTTCGTAGGTGAAATAATGCTTCTCCATGGACTGGTATCAGTCCATAGGCCATGGATAGGTATTGGTCCATGTACTGAGCGAAATTCAACCCAAAATTTTCTTGTCGCCTTCTAGAGCTCAACTCCTAAATTTCATGCGATTGTGACGAACTTTTGTTCTATCTTGCTCCAATCTCATTCCAAGACCTAATTTCATCAATACTAACACATAAAATCAAGTATAGCATCCAAACAATGTTTTCAAAAATTCAAACAACAAACATACAAATTGACAAGCATGTTCTAACACCTAAATTCACATAGAACATGAAACAATCATTCATATGCATAGATTAAGCTAATATCTACATGTAAATGAAATTAAACTTAACATTTTAATCCATTTTCACTAGTCATATTATCCTTAAGGTTTAAAAATGAGAATTAACATGTATGATCTTGATTCAGTGCGATCTAACATGTAAATGTGATTAAAAAACAACTAATTTAAGCATATAATGTAACATAGCATAGTGAGAGGTCTAAATCACTCACAAAATCAATGAATATGTGAAGATCAATGTATGATGATTTGGGACAGCAAAGAAATGAATATAGGAAACTTCTAAATGATGGAAATAGATCAATGATGATCTAATCTCTTTTTGAAGTTTAGAGGAGTTTAGTAGTGATTTAGAATATGTTTTGGGGTTTTAGAAGGAAGAATGAGAGGATCTTAGCTCTTGTAAATGTTGGACAAATGAAGAGAGAACTCTAATTAATCTTTTTAGCCTCGTATTTATGCTATAAATCATTAACCGTAATGGGCATACTAATCAGCCCATTAGCTACTAATCAAATCTGCCCGTCAATCCTGAAAACTTAAAACTATTTTATCTCACTAACTCCTTAACCAAATCATTAATGTAACCATTCTATAAAATGACCATCCATCAAATCTTTCTAATGGCACAAGTGTGAGCATCTAATTCTATACCAATCAAAACAAACGACCAAAACAAGATACTCAGGGATAAAATGATCACAGAACATTTCGAAAAAAATCATAGATGTGTAAAACATTATACCTAGCCATATATTAAAGTATGAGAATGACATGACCTCACGTGATTTAAATATAATTATGTTACTATCCTCTGATATGTAAAATGTGAGTAGTTACATTCTCCCTTTTCAAGAATTTGACCTTTAAGATCCCAAAACAACACAAGCAGCACAATATCCCGCATGCCAAATGACCACGAGCAATCAATCTAGTACGAGTCCAGAATCAAACAATCTATACAAGCAATGTCCTAACCTAGCATGAAAAATCTAATAGTATAAGATATGATGATGCAAGTAGATGTGAAAAATAGGACATACCATCTGAAGAATTCTGGATACGCCTCCCCCAAACTCCCGTCCATCTCCCATGTACAACCGCCATCATCCTCACCCCACCGTATCTTAACTAGCTTAACTACCCTCTTCAAAAATTTCTCCATATCATTCCCCATGATCTAAAGTGGATTACAATGTCTTGAAACTTCAGGCTCAACTTTTTAATTTTCAAGTTGATCCGGTCCCACTATAATAACCGAGTCTTGCAGAAACTTCCGTAGGCAAGATACATGAAACACGTTGTGCATACCCACCTTCTTCGAAGGTAGAACCACTCTATAATCTTAGTTCCTAATCCTCCCGGTGATTGGAAATGGTTCAAAAATCTCGGAACTAACTTACCCATGTTTTCAAATCAAACTGCATTCTTAATAAGAGAAGCCTTAACTAATACCATTTCACCAACCGAGTCACGTTTTTTCTTATCAACATAGCTCTTTTGATGATCTTGAGCTGCTTTCATTCCCCGACGTTTGATCTTTATCTTATCTGAGGTCTCTCAAATTATCTCAGGCCAAAGTATTGTCTTCTCCCCTTGCTTTCCACTAATATGAAGGTGCATTACAAGGGGTTACATACAATGTCTCACAAGGTGCCGTGCCCGTACTCGCTTGATAACTATTGTTGTAAGAAAATTCTACCAAATGTAGGCGATTATCTCAAGATCCTCCAAAATTCAGAATACTGGCTCTAAGAAGGTCTTCCAAAACTCGATTCACCCCCTCAATCTGTCCATTTATCTGAAGATGCTAAGTTGTACTCAGATGTAGCTCGGTGCCCAAAATCTCTTGCAAACATTTCCAGAATCTGCTAGTAAAAATGGATCTTTATCCCTTACTATTCCTTTTGGCACATCATAGAACAGAACAATCTATTTCATACATAATTCATTCAATTTCGATGTAATCCCAGCAGACTTGATAGGTAGAATCTCGCGCTCTTGGTCAAGAGATCCACTATAACCTATGTACCATCATAAGCTACCCTAGCCTACGGTAATCGATCAATGAAGTACATAGATATATGTTCCCAATTCCATTCTGGGACTTCCAATTGTTGAAGCACTCTTTCGACTTTTTCTGCTCATCTTTCACAAACTGACAGTTCATACACTTCAAGATGACATTGCCCACATCACTCTTCATACCATCTCGGTAGTAAGTCCGTCTCATGTCTCAATATATCTTGTTACCACTAGGATGGATAGTTAATCTATAATGATGACCATCTCTCAAAACATCCTCTCGAAGTCCATCGATATCAGGAACATACAACCGTCCATCCTTGTGAAGCCAACCATCTCGATTGATCTCGCATTGCTTCAAATTCTCTTAGTGGACTCTCATCTCGATCTTACCTAAAATCTCTGCTAGCTTAACATTACACTTTTGGGTAGCTCTAATCCTTTCAACGAGAGTAGGTCTAATGGATATGCTCGCTAACATTTCAGGCTCTAACTCACAAAGAGGCCTGAAATCAAATCTATCTAAATACTGTAGTTCTTTCCACATGAGAAACATAGCTCCAATTCCAGCATGAACCCGAATTAATGCATCTACCATTGCGTTACCTTTACCCAAAGTATTGGAAATATTGAATTCTTATGAGGCTAGAAACTCTAATAATCTCTACTGTCGAAGTTTAAGATCCTTTTGAGAGAAAAGGAACTTCAACGAATTATGATCCATGAACAACTCAAACCTTTCTCCCAACAAGTATTGCCCCCTTTTATTCAAAGAAAAAGACAATCGCCGCCAACTCCAGACCATGAGTTGGACAATTCCTTTCGTGCGAATTTAGTTGTCGACTGTCATAAGCGACAACTCTTCCTATTGTCCTATATGCATCAATACAACACCAAGACCTGTACCACAAGCACATATGCGCATAGTCATCTTTTCATTCCCACTAAGAATAACCAATAGTGGTGTGCTCGTCAATCTCTCTTTTGGAGTCATAAAATCATGCTCGCACCACGCATCCCATTAAAAAACGATTCTTCTTCGTCAAGTGAGTCAACAGTGCAACTATCTTGGAGAAGTCCTTAATAAACTGTCTATAATATCCAGTTAGACCAAGGAAACTCCTAATAACCACAACATTCTAAGGTCGATTCCAATCCTGAATCGCCACTACCTTTGTAAGATCCTCTACTATCCCCTGTCTGGATACTACGTGACCCAAGAATTTTACTTCTTTGTTCTAGAAGTGACAATTAGAAAATTGGGCCTTTAGCCTGTGCTTCCTTAACACATGAAGCATAATCCTCAAGTGAGTCATGTGTTCCTCTTTCGTCCTAAAGTAGATAAGAATATAATCCGTGAACACAAACACAAACTTGTTCAATTGATATCTAAATAGCTTATTCATAAGATCCACAAAATATGTCGGTGCATTGGTCAATCCAATGGCATAACCAAGCACTCAAAGAAACCTAATGGTGTCTTGAAAGCAACCTTCGGCAGATTATCATCTACCACCCTTAACTGGAGAAATCCCATAGCTAAATCCGTCTGAGAGAACACCTAACCTCGTTTAGCTGATCGAACAAGTCGCCAATCCTCGTTAATGGATACTTGTTCTTCTTAGTAGCTTGATTCAGCTCATGATAATTCACACATAGTTTCAATGAGCCATCCACCTTAGTCGCGAACATAACCAGTGCACCCCATTCGGATATGCTGTAATGACCCGCATTGTCAGAGGTATTATAATTAATTTATTTAATTATATAAATAGTGATTTAGGGAATTAAATCGTCGTTAATTAAATTATAGTGAATATTTAATTAAATTAAATAATTAAATAATATATTTAATTCAGAAATAATCAAAAATATTGGAAATCACAATATTCTGTGAACGGGGTCGTCCCTTAGATTTAATTCAGCTTAGAGTTGAATTATATTGACGAATATATTCAAATAACGTCAGTTTGAACGTATAATTATATTATAATTAAAATCGAGCTCGAAATGGAGCGGCAGTTCGCGATTTGGCGATTCGAACTTTAAACGAACATACAGAAACCGTTTTAAATCGGATTTCTGTGAAACAAGAAACGTTAGGAGCTGGTGAAGGATATCTTTCTAGTGGAAGAGAAAAATCAGGATTTCGTTGGTTAGATTTTGAGTTATGTCCAAATCAAATTATCAGAAATGCAGCGCCATGACCATAACGATTTAATTATATTTTATATAAGGATTTAAATAGAAATCGAACATCGATATAACTCTGACGATGTAATATCGAGTTGTAAATCCATATAGGAATATTCAGGAGCTGTATGGTATTCCTCTGTGAATATAGACGATAATATTTAATTCTAAATATTTAAATTTAATTATATTTAAATATATTTATATATTTAAATAGGCTATTTAGAGCTTTAAAAATAGCCACTTTTGCCAATGGAGTCGGAATTCGACGAAACTAATTTTGTTGGATCCGCAATGTCAAATAGTTGTTAGATTTCCAATTTCGTGATTTTTAGAGTCACTGTGTGACCGTATGGATTTTTAGAATGAAAAACAGTCGATATTCTAACAGTTAAAAATACGCTGTGTGAGCATATGAAGTCGGAATTCAACGAAACCGGTTTCGTTGAGACCGTAATGTCAAACTCTAGCTACATGTCCAGTTTGGTAATTTTTAGGTATCGTATGTAATCACTGGGATTTTTAGAAGGCAGATACATGGAGAAAATCGATAAATAAATATAAAAAAATCAAATTAAAAATAATCCCCCCATTTTCTTTGGATCCACAGCAGGCCACACACACTGCCTCCTCAACCACAAATCCTACCAACCAAAATAGCCTATATAACCGCATATAAACCCAATCACAGCAAAAGAAAAAAATGAAGTAAAAATCAAAACTAAAATCCTAAAATCGCAGAAATTATTCCTTCGAATTCCCGAGACCGAACTCTTCATGCTGATACCACTTCTGTTGAGTGCGATTCCTGATTCGAAGCTCGTCAAATTGTACAGCGTCAGCCTAGTTGCTAGGGTTAGACATACCCGGAGATGAAAGCTTCAAATCGAGTTTTAGAGGTCGTTTTCGAGTTCATAGGGTGGAACTACACTTGTATGCACAAATTTTGGGGTGTACGATGCGATTCCATGTCGCGAGTTGGAGCGGTGCATGTTCGAACGCGATGACAAAAGCCACCTTGAGTTCAACGTTGAGGATGTGGAGTGGAAGAGAGGGAGATGAGATGATTTTTGGTGGTTTTTAATTGAATTTAAAGGAGGAGGTGGAGGAGCAGTAAGGGGGGAAAGTGGTGCGTGTATTTTACTAAAGGAGGACGTGATTTTGAGGTTTGGGGAAGAAGGCATTTGCGTCTGGGCTTGGGTAGGAGGATGGGCCGGCTAAAAGAAGGTTAAGCCCAATAAGAAAAATAGAAAATTCAAGTTTATTTTTAATTAAACCGTATTAACTTGTTTACGCGATATCTAGCTCATACGGAGTCGAAATCGAGAACCGTCAGTCGCGTTGGGATCGTATGGACGGGAGCAACACAATGAGACTGACTGGAAGTCCATCGGAGCTTGTTACAATTTATGGCAAAATAAATTGTCCGTTTGAATAAAATCGAGCGATGGTTATCGTTATTAACGATGATCGTCCAATGTGAGTAAATCTCACTAACTCTGAACAGTTTATAATTTCATGTTGTATTTTTAGAACTGTTAAATATTGGCTGATTGACTGTGTGTTGATTGTTTGATTGAACTGCTAGTCAGTTAGTTGAATTTCTATATTAATTCTGTTTAACAGAATATATCATATGGAACTGAAAGTGATGTTGATTTTATTGTGTAACATCTGTGGATGCAGGGAAACAGGTTGGAGGAATTCGACTGGATTCCTCAACAGTTATTTTATTGTTTTTCATATATTGTGATATATGATGTGATATATAATCTGTTGTCGATTATATGTGTTGAACGATACCGATCATCGTGATTTGATATGTTGAATACCATAACATACCAAAATGTTGATAAGGGAATATTTTCAAAGTGATATTTGAAAATAAAATATTTATAAATGGAATATTAATAAATAAGAAATATTTATAAATTGGAATATTTATAAATAGGAGATATTTAGAAAAGGGAAATTATAAAATCAAAGAATAGATTTGAAAAGGAAATATTTGCAAACTATTTGCAAATAGAATAATAGAAAAGGAGGTATTTGAAAAACCATTTACAAATAGAATTAAAAAGGAAATAGTTAGAAAATAAATAGAGTTATAAAAAGGAAATTTGTTTATAACCGAATAGGATGTTATAAAAAGGAAAACGTTACTAAAAAAGGAAATCATTTGTAAAGTGAAGAACCGTTACTAAAAGTAAATCTTTATAAATGAATAGTTTATTCGAAAAGGGATTAATTGAATTTAGTTATTCGAAAGGAGTTAAATCGAATATGGTATTCGAAAGTTAGTCAATCGAATATGGTATTCGAAAGTTAGTAAATCGAATATGTTATTCGAAAGGGGTTAGTCGAGAGGAGTTAAGTAAAAAGAGTTAATCAGTTAGAGTTAATCAAATATTTTTTATTCAAATAGAATCAATTAAGTTAATCGAATATTAGTGATTCAAATAAAGTAAAAGGAGTTAAATCGAATATGGTATTCGAAAGTTAGTCAATCGAATATGGTATTCGAAAGTTAGTAAATCGAATATGTTATTCGAAAGGGGTTAGTCGAGAGGAGTTAAGTAAAAAGAGTTAATCAGTTATAGTTAATCAAATGTTTGTTATTCAAATAGAATCAATTAAGTTAATCGAATATTAGTGATTCGAATAAAGTAAAAGGAGTTATCGAATATTAGTTATTCGAATAAGAGTTAAATAGAGTTATCAAATATTTGTTATTCGAATAGAGTAAAATGGAGATAAAAGGAGTTAATCGAATATAGTTTATTTGAATAGAGTTAAAGGAGTTATCGAATATAGTTTATTCGAAAGGAGTTAAGTGAAACGAGTTAATCGATTAGAGTTAAATCGAATAGAGTTAATCCAATAGCGTTAGTCCAATAGAGTTAATCCAATAGCGTTAGTCCAATAGAGTTAATTAATAAGGGTTAATCGAATAAAGTAAATTGAATAGAGTTATCGAATATACCTTATTGAAGGAAAGAATTATCGAATAGAGATGATTCGAAAGAGAGTTATATAAGGAAGTTTGTTAAAGAATTAAAAGGTGAACTTTGTCTATTTCAAGGTTAGAAACGTTGTTCGGTTAAGGTCTGAGAGGTAGTATTACCCCAACTTGATTGACTTCATTTTTAACTAAGAAATGGTTAAGGTTCGATAGTGAAGATGGGTTAAAGGAATTTAGTTAATAAGCGTAATGGTTTGAGTTGGCATAGCGATGTTTTATCTAAACATCTGTTTAATCCAAACGTAGGAGTTTTGGAAATGTTTTCCCAAACAAGAATCAAAAATGTTTTCTAATACAGAAAATAAGAAATGGAAATGTTTTCCAATGGTAATAACATATATTTTCTAAATTTAGAAAATAAGAAATGTTGAATATAGGGAAACAGGAGATAAGTGAATTAATGAAATAAGGATATAAATGTTAAATGATGTTTGATCGATATAATTTCCATCTGGAAATAATATCGTTGTTTGCACACCTATTTTTCTTTGATAGTTAAATCACAGACTATCAAAGTTTAGACCATTTTAACGTTGTTAATATGGAGAGACCGGTTGGATTATTATCCAAAGAACCACTCTGTATTGGTATAAGCGTTGCGAATCATATATGCCAAAGAAAATTAAAGACGGAGTAAAGTGCAAGGGCTATTGTATAAGTCTTAGATAACAGTGCCTAAGATGGATATACTAAATAGTGCCTTCGGTTCATCCTGTTATTGGATGACTTGTATGGACGAATGTCTGATAGAGTATTTCCAGACGATCACGTATATTGATTTCTCCAACCGTACCAAGAGTGGAAGCGGAGAAGGAAACTTCTTTTAGCTAACACATAATGTATTGTTGAGGACGTCAATCGGTGATTTGATGGATTTGACGATGTGACATTCGAAGTGAATCTGGTGATGATAAAGCGTAGCTTCTAGCCTCACATCCGGTAAATGACAGAAATCGGGCAGGCAACATGGCTAAGTCGGTCGCTCCGAAGTAGGGTGTATAATCACCTGATCTAGAGTTTCATTTATTTCTAAAAATCTATTGTTGATGCTGTCCCATTCGGGAAACGGTTGCTGATCCCAACCATTGGTGATATACATTCGATACACTTAAGCGAAATGAGTGGTCGGTCATGTGTGGCCTGGTTGCAAGATGTTCTTGTTGAACCCAGTGTATTCCTTTCTAGAGGTACACTAGCGAAAGGTGGTTCCATACCTTGTCATAGTTGGAAATCCATTACCCAATACGTGCTTGTGGTTTTGATTGTATACTTATATGTAGAACGTGAGATGAAAGCGTTTCTGCTAGATGATTATTATATTGTGGTTGATAGACATTATTATAATATCAAAAGGTTTTTGATACAAAGATAATTTGGATTCTCATAAGGGAAAAACCCGTTCCGTTATATGGCATGGTCTTATGAGATATCATTCTCCTGCTTAAACTGTTTTAAACTGTTTTACTCATACCAGTCCCATGACTGACCCGGAGTTTATTTTGTTTTGTTTTCCCTAAACTCTTGGGTGCCCAACTTTGTACGGGCAGTCAAGTAGTCAGAAATTTACAGATATACCTGAAGAGCTGGAGCAGGAGGCTTCAGGATCATATAGCTATAGTTATTTCCGTTGTGTTGTAAGTGTTATACTTTGATAATGATGTATATTCAAGTACAGTTGTATATTTCAAGTTATGTTATATATATTATATGTTATTCGTTCCGCTGTGAGGTTCGTGTTACTCTGATGTTGTGTTCTTTTTCTTCTCATATTCTAAGTTTCTATCTTATCTTTCCTCACCCTCTATCTTCTTTCTATTAGTGTTCTGATTTTCCAGTGTAACTGGGGTTGGACTTGTGTTATTTAGTCAGCTCAAATTGGACCGGATTTTTGGGTCATTACATATGCTTCCTTGAATGAATCCTTTCTGTAATAGGTCTCTAATATGCACCTCTAGATCCATTTGCACTCTCGGTATCATCCATTTCAATGACCTAACAATGAATTTGGCTTTATCTACCAAGTAGATCCTAAACTCAATATATCGATGCAATGACAATCCAGAAACTTCCTCGAAGACATCTAGGTACTCACAAATAATACATAGACGACAACCCTTACTATGGAATTCCCAATGAATATAAATAGCTGACCATTACATCTTCACCTGGTAAACAGTCAAGCAAAGCCCCTCACTCCTCCACGTTCCAGATTGTCAATTCAAGCCCCCCACAATCCGCAATAACCGCATACTTTCTAAGCCAGTCCATACGCAAGATAATCCCATACCCCACAAAATTCAATACAAAACAATCATAAATGAAGGAGCATCCATGACTCGATGAAACAAAACCATGACAATTCATACAAAGACTAGTATAACCCCCTATTGGGTTAGTCACAACCCTAGACTCATCTACAAGTTCAAGGTTCTAATCCAATCTACACCCTAAATCATTACTGATAAAAGAATGTATTGCTCCAGTAAAAAATAAAACTCTAACAGAAACATCTCTGATAGAAAGCAAACATTGCACGATGACGTTCTTTCCCTTATCCTTAGCAGTTGGTGCACTAAAAGAAAAAGGAACTGCATCCAAAGCATAAGCTTTCACAACTTGCTCATCTTTCATCGGCTCTAGACAATATTCCTTCAGGTGACTCACCTTGTCACAATTTTATCACTTCTTCGCAATTTGAGCCTTGTATTCCGTGGAATAACGACCCTTTTCCTGGTAGTTATAACAACATTACTCTTTTCCTTTTTCTTATTGGGTCCACCTTTACCCTACTGCCGCTGCTTCTATTTCTAATTCCATTTCTTTTTATTACCTCCACCACTCTGCAGTGGCTTTGGTTCCTCAGAAACATCAGAAGAAACAACCTTCTAAGGGAACATGCTCTCATGCCTAAGAGTCTTCTCGATTAGTTTATCAAATGGATCCTTGATATGATCTATGAGCCTCTCTCATTTATACTCGTCCAGACCCAGAATGGACTTCTCATTCTTCTAATAAGCAGTTTCAATAAAAGAGCATCCATACTTGGAGAGAGCTTCAAACTCAACAACAACTTCTGAGATTGTGTTACCATCTTGTTTCAACATGGCAAACTTGTTAAATAAGATAGACTTCTGGACCATAGGAATGAACTTGTTCTCAAAACTAGTCTTAAAGTCATTCCAAGTTATCTGATCCTCCAGGGTGATAAAGATAATAGGTTTCTACCAACTCATAGCTCTACCTTGAAATTGTCGAGAAGTGAGTTTCTTCTTTGTAGCATCATCAGTATCCATGTCTCCACAAATGTGAGCACAAATGTCCAACATCTATTGGTCCTTGATAGCAGACTCATACCCACTGAATGGCTTGCCTCGTAAAGTAGAGAAATCCTTGCGTAGTTTGGCGAATCTAGTCGTGGCACCAACATAGGAGAACCACCCCTACCTAAAAGTACTATAAGGGCAACACGGGCTCTTCCTACGACCGATTCCATCATAAAATTGAAAATGGCTTATTAGTCGGGAGTTCGCATCCCTGATCCACCTTCACCAATTGCCCATATTGCAGAACTGTTCCTAACCGCGTTTCTAGCGGCTTGACCCATCTTGAATCTGTAACGAGGATAGTCAGTCCAAACTTAAGAAATGCAGCAATGGTGCCCAAGTGTGGTCTACTGTATTATTGCTATATATAGCATGGATTCAACGATCTACGAATACATATCTCTTACGTATATATGTCCTAATCCTTTGGTTAAGTGGTATAGCCAAAATGTGATAGCAAATGTGACGATGACACCATACCACTTGCATGCAACTAGGCAAAATAGTGCATTGTAGCATGCCAAGCTGATATGGGCCCACCACCAAGAGTGATAATCAAAACCAAACCTATTGTATATCTCACAACATACAAATAATATATAAAAGAAATATAGACAATAATATAGTGAAAGATGACAAAACAGAAAGTAGCCGACATATCATCAAAATCACAAAGTCACATATATGAAATCCAAAAATATATGAATACATGTCATCCTTATTATAACCCTCAGAATATGCTCGTAATATTAGAAAGCAAATATGTACAAATAAGTATACACTACAGCCCCTTCAAGCTCGTCTCCGGCTCGTCATCCGTATAGCTGGACCTGCTATCTACTCTACTAATTAGAATCATCCACGAGTGCCTGAGATAATAAAAGGAAATATAAAACCTTGGGTCATACAACAATCTAGTATAAGAAATAAGATATACCAAAGATGTATTACAAGATATGTAAATAGGCATGTTAAGTCTCTTACGTGACATGTCCCTACAACCAAAGAGTCAACACATAATAGCATAATAATATATGCTACTCAAAGCAATAATGCCACACAAAGCAATAATAGAAAAAGTGGGTTGAAGTAACAAGATAAGAGAATCTGTCTAGCTATCCATGCCGCCTCCCATTCCCTATCTTATCTAAGCCCTATAGGTGATAGTCTACCCAAGAAGTGAAAGTGTGTGTGCGTCAAAGCAACCAGAGCAACTGCCAACCAAATCCCAACTATCACCTTCTAAAGCCGTGAATCCATCGGTACTCATATAGCAATCCTCTCTTAACCAGAGACTAATGGAAATCTTATTTCTAGTGTGACTCGTCCATTCCTTCAGGACCTAACTGCCATGTACATTTGGCTTTAGAACCCAAGTGTCCAGCAGTTTAGGTGCCCCACTTATTAAGCTAGGGTATATGACCTAATTATGTTTGCGAGACCCCATCTGTCCAACGCATATGACTTCAAGAGCCAAGCGTACAACACATCCTATTCTAAAGTCGACACTAGAACTCTACGAGCTATCAATGATTCCTCGACGGTGCCCTCCACTCTATCCAAAGCTTGAGACACAACTCAGCCAATGCAATATCGCATAACTTCATATACTATGAACTGCTTCACTACTATGTAGCTATGCCACTCCACATACTAACCATAGATTTCTCTTCGAGTCACTCCATATCTGAGTCTCCTATCGAAGATCTTATTTCTTCCTCATGCTATATCTCCCTAAAACCAGAGAAACAATCGGCAAACCAAGGCTGTCAGCACGATCCATGCAGCACAAGTTACCTCCCTTATGGATCGCATGCCATAATTTGCTACCAATGGAATGGAACTGGTCCATTGCTATAAACTGGTATTGTCCGTGTACTTATTCAATTTTTGGCTAAGTACTTCGAATCCTCAAAGTACACATCTTCTGGGCTCAATTTCTTTACTGATCCATCTCTTATCGGTCCATTGTAACTCGCGCTACCTATCCATGACTTGAAACGATTTCTTTACATCGGATGCTAACTCCATTTGATACCAAACTTTGCCTATGACTACAAATATTTGTAGGAGTTAGAGAAAAAAGTTTGGGGTGAAGTAATGCTTCCTCATGGATCGGTACCGGTCCGCATTAGAGGCAGAAAAATGCTTCTCCATGGACCAGTAGTGGCCCATGTACTTAACGAATTTCAACCTTAAATTTTATAGGCTTCTTCCCGTTGTCTTTCAGAGCTAAACGCCAAATTTCGTGCGATTTAGATGAACTTTGACTCTATTGCGCTCTAGTCTTCCTTCCAAGACCTAATTTCATCGATATTAACACATAAAATCAAGTATAACATCCAAACAACGATTTCAACCATTTAAGCAATAAGAAGATGAATCGATGAGCATATTCAAACACCCAAATTCATGTAGAACATGAAACAATCATTCATATGCATAGATTAGATGTACGCAAATGAATCTAAAATTATCATTTTAATCCATTTTCCGCTAATTTTATTATCCCTAATGTTTAAAAATATGAATTAACATATATGATCATGATTCTGTGTGATTTAACATGTAAACATCGTAGTGGAAATAAATATAATATAGAAATAATTCTTTATGGACAACTTGTATAGATACTTACATTCATCAAATTACAACAGACAACTAATATGTCTGGATAGTTATAACAACCTGTCCTCATATACAACACACAGTGGAATAAATACTTAATACGTATCATACGTTCGAACTCCTCCAGCATGTCTTCTGAGGTTCGTATCATCCTATCCTAAACCTGTAAACTCGGTCTGACCCAAGCATTGCAAACGCCACGAATCAGTCTGGTGAACCAGCGTGAGAAAACTCACTAAGTTTATAAGTATCATCTAACTGATTTAAAGCTAAAAATCTTTTTGAAAAAAAAGGACAATAGTAAGTCCAACCCACACATAAACACAGATGATTTTTACCTTACGATAGCCTAAAAAGTTTTTGATATCAAATCCAGTGATATTATAATAGTGTCTACATCAAGTAAATAACCATATAGAAGAACGCTTGCATCTCACGCTCCACATACTTAGTATATAATCAAAAAACGCATGGAACTTATTGGAGAATGGATTCCAACTATGACAAGGTATGGGACCACCTTCCGATAATGTACCTCTAGGGAGCAATACACTAGGGTTCAACAAGAACATCTTGCAACCCCACCACATATGACCGACCACTTATTTAACTTGAGTTCACCAAACATATCATCACCTTAGTTGTCGGCCGTCCAACCATTTCACGTAAGCACCAAAGTGACGGAAGAAGGAACAAACGAATTTTCTTTAAATGATGACGAAACACCCTAATGGGAATGATTCACATAGCCAGGTTGCCTGCCCGATTTATGTCATTTCCCGATTGATAGGGCTTGAGGTCACGATTATCTTTTAGAACATCGCATAAACTTTGAATGCCACATCGTCAAATCCATCAAATCACTAATTCACATCCACAAATACACTCTGGGTGTTAAGCTAAAAGAGGTTGCCTTCTCCGCCACCAAACTTGGTACATTTGTAAAAATCAATGTAAGTGACTTTTAGGAAATACTCAGTCAGACATTCGTCCATACAAGTTATCCAGGAACAGGATGAACATAGGGTACCCTCCTACCACATCCTATATAGGAATTTCCCTAAGGATCTGTAGCGAGAAGTCCTTGCAAATCTATAGATTTCAATGACGATAGAATGATAATTTATCTCCTGGGAGCTACCTTGAGATTATAAGTAGCTCTTCTGTTTTATGAAGATCTATGGGTCTTAAAATGCTCCATCTCATTCATCACCTGATATCTTCCACATTTGTGTATCAGCTGGTTCAGATTGGTATTCGAATATAAATTCGATCCCGATCTTTCCATAGCAACAATCAATAATAGGCCAAATTTAATTGTAGGTTATTTAACTGTCAAATAAACAACCATTTAACCATAAAAATAAAAATGAGCTCACTAGTTCGGTACGTAGCATCACTTGGCCTTTTTAACTAACCATTCATTAAATAAATGTCTAAATCTTTCAATGTCTGAAACGTAGCATTTATAATTATTATATTAGAATAAGAGTATTCTCGAAACCATTTTATTTCTCTAATACTTAGAAAATATCTTATAATCATATCCAATTTCCCATTTAACTACCATTTGCAAAACATTTGCTAAAACCATTATACATTGTCTAAACTGGGAATAAAGTCCTTTTTATGAAAAGATATGGTTATTAACTAATCAATTCAACTCGACTTCCATAAAACAAGGTTATGAATTCTATCTCCAATATTAATACCCCATTCTTACAACATTCCTTAATATTCAATAAATTCTTTCCTTTTCATATTCATTTAGCAGTGGCCAACATTTAAACTTTTATTTCTCAATCTCTTTTATTATGGAAATCGAATTTATAACCCTTTTCAATATAATTCAACTTATATATGTAATTCCATTATTAACTTTACTTTTTGATTAAAAAAACCGTACTAATTTCACTACTTAGAAAATAGTGCTATATACTTAACCGAATGGTATAAGTATAATCATACTTTATACTTGGGTCAAACTGAAACACCCCACCTCCGTTAAGGTCACTCACAAAGGGAATGCCTTAACTTTGGTGGAGCGTTATAGGTAAAAGATGCAGATAAATTATAAGACAGACAAAATTTAAACAGTAGAAACTAAATAAAACTTTACTTCATTGATAAAACAGCAGCTTGGTAAAACAGCTTGTACAAATATTGTTTTCCAACACCAAAACACCAATACCCAGTACAATAAAGTATCTGTCTTGCATAACAAAATAAAGAAGCATAAAATGACAATGATATTCCCCAAATAAAGCATGAGCCAGCCATAGCAATGAAAAAGAGAGTCCAAAGCAATACGACGACTATCTTCAAGCTTGGAAAGAAAACTGAGCTAAGCTGAAGTATTCCCTCCCTGCGGACCTGGGGGTGGAGCAGAAGAAAAGGAGGCGAAAGAAAACGGAACAGACAATAAGTATGGTAAGCTCAGTGATTACTAGCATGCAAACAAGATAAAAGATCATGACATAAACAAACTGAATATAGGACAATACTATAACATAAGACAAGATAGTTTAAGACAAGGTAAGGCAAGATAAACTGAATATACTAGCGCACCCGTTTCTATTTCTTTGCTGCGCTACTACCCTGTTATTCTGATTTCTATATCTCTGCACCACCTAGCTAGTGTCCCAACAAGTAATCTGTATTAAACGATAATATGCTAACGTGATCCCAATCCCCGCAATTGTGGTAGCTTTCAGGTGTACATCTTGTATGAGGATCTTACCCCAATCAGCCTAATTGCCATGAAGGTGTTAGATGTACCCTTACTACTCTATCGATCGACTCCCTACTTGTATTAATTTTCCTCGTGTCTGTGTCAATCGGCCCTCTCTTGCATGTAGATACCATGTGCTGGTCCCACCATAAGGTGTATCAATCCTTATGATAGCAACCCGACACGATTCAAGATGCACAGTGTGTATAACTACTGGTACCTAGTGCCTGCTTTTTCCCATTTCGGAGTGCGTGCACGCCCGTAAACCGTTGGAACCTACACTGACGTACCCCTTGCTGCTATTTTAACCGCTTATCATCAGCCCAGTAATCGTGCCTCTCCCTGCCTAGTTCAGGGTACCATGATACATCTATGTGGGTTACTGTTGAAATGGGTCCCCGTTACTAGGGTTTTCTACCGGTTAAGTTTGTGGGCCTATATACAAAATATTACCCACCTACACAAGATGTACTTAACCCTCCCACCGATTCAAGCATGTTTATTTAATGGTTAAGTTTTGTGGGCCTATATATACTAGTATTACCCACCTACACGAGATGTACTTAACCCTTTCACTGATTCTTGCATGTTTATATGTATTATTGGTCAAGCTTGTCTTAACCTTATCCGCTTTGTTCATGTAATGTTGGTTAAGTGTAATCCATTCATGTTAACTTAACCCACCCATACATAATGTGGTATGGATTAAGCGTTTCCTGTTAACTTAACCCTGTTCATTTATCCTGTTATATGGTTAAGTGTTCCTATTAACTTAACCCCACTCGTTCATCATGTTATATTGGTTAAGTGTTCCTCTTGTGTTACTTAACCCTACCACACATCATGTTATATATATTGGTTAAGTGTTGCCCTCTTGTGTTACTTAACCCTACCACACATCATGTTATATATTGGTTAAGTGTTTTTTTATTAACTTAACCCTACCCATCTGTTTAATTAACATGTCGTACTGGTTAAGTGCTGCCTTAATTAACTTATCCCTACCATCTGTTAGCATGTCTTGTTCATTACCATTAATTGATTTATTAATGCTCCAACCTCTCACATTAGATATGTGTTGTTGCGGTTACTGGATGTGCCGGGCGGTTCCGGGTAGTTTTACATCACAACTCAATCTAACCTCCAGTTTTTCTTGGGTATGATGCACTAACCTCTCACATTAGATCCGTGTTGTTGCGGTTACTGGATGTGCCGGGCGGTTCCGGGCAGTTTTACACCACAACTCAATCTAACCTCGGGTTAGGCATGTCCATATTTTCTTTAATTTACATATTTGTCATTTATGTCAAGTTTATATGTAAATTGTCCACAAGTATTGTCATGTCACATTCACTATTTAAATTATGTTCATAACTAATGGTATACAAATTATACCATTCATGCTATTAATCATTTACATGATTATGAGCCAATCTATGCCATTAACATGTAATTTAATGTTTTTCCCAACGTTACCCCCGTTATACGTTCGCATAATTCACATAGAACGTTAGGCTCGCAAATTAGCCTAAATCATAAACAAAAGGGAAAAGAAAGGAACATGTAACATTCCAACAAGCATAAAATAATATGGATCCAACTAAACATGTGTGTTATAGATTTGGCATAGAACAATATACATTTAATTAGACATATAAATGTGAACTTGCATTTTAGATCCAATTAACATAAATCTTTAAGCATATGAATAGGAATTTACATAGATCTTAAACATGTGTATTAACTTGGATCTAAATATGTAAGCATGTAAATCTAGACATATAAACATATATGAACATGACTTAGCTTATGAACATGTACATAACATAACATAACATAAAAGCAAGCATGTGGATCTAATCATATAGGCATATATGAACTTGACTTAACTTATGAACATGTACATAACATAACATAAAAGCAAGTGAACTAGCATAGATCTAAAAAGAACATGTAGATCTATATAAACATGTATGAACGTAATTTAGTATTCAAACTTTTAGATCTAAAACATGTAGATCTTAGGCATATAAGCATGTGAGAACATAACTTAGTATTCAAACTTTTAGATCTAAAACATGTAGATCTTAGGCGTATAAACATGTGTGAACATAATTTAGTATTCGAACTTTTAGATCTAAAACATGTAGATCTTAGGCGTATAAACATGTGTGAACATAATTTAGTATTCAAACTTTTAGATCTAAAGCATGTAGATCTTAGGCGTAGAAACATGTGTGAACATAATTTAGTATTCAAACTTTTAGATCTAAAACATGTAGATCTTAGGTGTATAAACATGTATGAACATAATTTAGTATTCAAACTTGCGTGTACAATGGAATCACCAATTTATAAATAACATGATAGGTTTAGTTTTATCCATCACAACATGATTAGTTCCATTGTTTTAATCACAACAAAGATCATCTCACAATTAGGCATGATAGGTTCCACAATCACAACATAAATCACAAATTATTTTACAACAAGGCACAGATCTAGATTTATTTTATTACAAATCATGACTTTTATATGTTTAAGTCTAGATAATAACTGAACTTACAAACAAAGAACAGATCTTGTATTCTAGGGTCCGATTTCTGAATTTGTAAAGCTTATCCTTTGATGTTGACTATCGATTTGAAGCAGAAATCCCTTACTTTGAAACAAAAACCTTTTTCTCTAACTTGAAGCTTTCTAATTAGGTTATAATTTGTTTAAGAAGAAGGTGGCTAGACAAGATTTGAATTGGACAGCATGGTGGCTACAAAGAATGTGTTTTAGGTTTAGGATTTGAGTTGATTATATAGAAGTCTAGGTTTAATTCTAGCCATTAGATCAATCTAGTAGTAATCAGAGCCATCCAACTAAAGCAATGTGTCACTCGCCTGTCATAACATAACACATAAGCCCAAACACCTCAGAATTTGTCACAAAGCCAATTAGAGAAGGCCACGTAAAAAAGACAATCCTTGACCAACAAAAAATGCGCCACGTGCACCACATGATGCGTACATGTCATATATATACATATATATTTTCTATATATATATTCTTTTTATTTATCTTCCCAATTAACCATTTTTACACTAAACCACTTTTTGAACTGCGTTCACACTAAGCTACTTTTTAGCCATTCCCCTAAACAAAAAATATGGCGCTGGTGGGGATCGAACTCTATACCTCTTGTATGCAAGTCACATGCTCTAACCAAATGAGCTACTTGGTCTCTATCTTACAAACCTTAGAACAATGCTAAACATTATTCTTTTCTCATTCTTCTTTTTCATGTTTTGCTGCAATATTTAATTTAAAAATATCTTCTTCATACGGAGTCTGATTTACGCAAACTCGGACTCTATCTCAAGAAGAATTCCGAGATGAATGCAATGGCACAACCCATTTCATATATTTCTTCTTTTTCAAATTAAGTATTCTTTAATTTGTTATTTTAATATTCTCAGAAAATACGGTGTGTTACGTCTCCCCTCCTTAAAGGATTTCGTCCCCGAAATCTTCAAGTTAAGAAGAATGTATATCCTTCCATCCAATCATCCATCTACTCAACCATCAAACATAGGCATCCAATGTCCTTAAAAAGATTTCTAATGCCTTCATGATCATATGCATAGTGTGTGTACATGTTCTTATCTAATGTAAAATCAGGCGGTCTACTGATTCAGTTGACCTCCTTAATGCGAATTATGTTAGTGCCATGAGTCCATCATGTATGCAATTATTCCTAGTGCACTTTATAACTTCTACATGAGTGCACAATCATTCATACAAATGAAACATCCATATGATAACACATCAAGTTTCAATCCATATACAAATACATACATTCATATGCATATGCAATATGAAAGTGACTGAGCCGATCTAGTGCCTAATGTGTGTATATGCATCCACGAGCAACCAATTGCAACCATCAATCATAACATGTTTCAAATACATGTTTACATCCATTGGCTTCTACTTAAGGATCGAAGATATGACCTAGAGGATATACCTAAAAAGATGGAAACAAGTATGCATAACATTCCTAGAAAAAGAGATCAAGGATATACCCTCAAAAGGGTATGATGCGCGTATCTAGTCTTCAGTCTTCTAAGTCGCATCTTCTTGAGCTTCACTATACTATACCTTATCTAATTTAACTTCACGATTGCGAAGCTTCTTCACCTCCATTTCCAAGACTCACCAGTAAAGATAGGATCTCAATCACTTACTATGCTAGAGGGTGTCCCATGTAGTCGAACTACCTTTCCAAGATAAACAGATGTTAACCATGATACCAAGTGTATATAATAAGATGATTAAAGGTCTCTCCTCTACTTAGCTTACCCATCATGTCACAAATCTGAGGGTCTTCATGTTATACCAGTCCTATCCGATCCAAAAGCATAGGCCGCTCTTCTAGCGGTGTTAACAAACCAGGTACAAACTTGACTGAGGTTCTAAAGCTAAAGGTTGCTATGTACTTCAACCTTTACGTCTCTTAAGGTCAGTCTAGCAAGTGGGGCTGATACCTTCACAAAGTCCTTAATTGACTTCCTATACCAGTCCACTAATCATAGAAAACTTCTTACTCCCGTTGCATTCCTTGGGACCTTCTAATCTTGCACCGCAACTTACTTTTGCGGGATCTACTGTTATCCCTTCCTTGGATATCACACGTCATAGAAACCTTACTTCTTCTCTCCAAAAATGATATTTGGGGAACCTAGCCTTAAGCTGATACACTTGGAGGGTATCCGAGACTTCCCTTGGATGACAAGCATGTTCTTCCTCACTCTTAGAGAAAACCAAAATATCATCTATGCACAGGCGAAGTGAACCATCCGCCTTTGTAGCGAAAACAACTGGAGCATTCCATTCAGAAATACTTCGCCTTATGAACCCTTTCTCAAGTAACTATTTTACTTGTTTACTAAGCCATTCCTTTCCCTTGGATTCATGTGTCGTACAGGTAATGCAACTAGATTTGCATTGTCAACTAGATATATGTGGAAGTCTATCTAACGTTTTAGTGGGCAAACCCCTAACCTAATCAAAAACATCTGCTTACTCATGAACTACTCTAACGGATTGCAAATCGTCGATAGACGCATCAAGTGATTCTAGGTAGCTAATCCTAACTGATCCCTTAGGATCGCACGAAATCTCGAGGGTATTCCCGAGGCAAGTCAAAAGTCTAGCTAACCAATCCTTGCCTAGAACCAACCCACAGCCCATGAAACCGAAAACATAAGCATTTCATTTTAAACTCAATACTTAATATAGCTATTCTCAAATGCTTGCAAACCAAAGATAAATGAGCCGACCCACCAATTGGATTTGAGATAATAATGGGATCTTCAACTGTACAAATACTAAGGTGTAGAGACTCAACTATGGAAGCAGATATAAATGAATGTGAAGTGCTAAAATCAAAAAGAGTACTAACGGGATGATCAAAAGAAAAACTAAACTTTTTCAACAGAAACTTTACTACCTCTCTCTTAGGTACGCTGGCGATGAGAGCATGCACTTGCCCTCCTGAAAATCCTGTCCTTTGTTCTTTCCCTTGTCCTTAATTATATGACCCGTTATACTATGATAAAGACACTTCCTCTTGTCTTAGGTTTTACTATTCTTTCCTCCTTTGCGAACCAAGTCCATATCCATGAGTTTCTCTTCCTTGGGTTGTGCTCCTTAGCCAAACTCCCTCATTCTCATTTTTACCATCCTTGTGTAACATGTTGACAACTCTCTCGAAAGCTGCCTCCATCGCACAGAAAATCCTACAAAGCTTGAAAGAAAATTAGCCGTAGGTGAAACTACTGCGGCTATAGATGGAAGTTGAGCACTTCTTCGCCCTTTGACAGGTGTCGTAGTCTCATCAAGCCTACGAAACCATGCCGCGATGAGGTTACCTCCCAGAAAGCCAGGAGCCCCGGAGGCTCAGGAAAGAAGGAAACAAGGATTCAAACAGAGGATCAAAAGATAGTGCATATGGCTTTGGGGAATATGCCTTTAGAACAAAACTTTTCTTTTGAAAATGCTTCTTTTAAAATCGTTTTGAAAATAAATTTTCAAATCTGTTATCTGATCTGGTAACCTTCAGCTCTGATACCAAGTGAAACACTCCACCTCCGTTAAGGTCACTCACAAAGGGAATGCCTTAACTTTGGTGGAGCGTTATAGGTAAAAGATGCAGATAAATTACAAGACAGACAAATTTAAACAGTGGAAACTAAATAAAACTTTACTTCATTGATAAAACAGTAGCTTGGTAAAACAGCCTGTACAAATATTGTTTTCCAACACCAAAACGCCAATACCCAATACAATAAAATATCTGTCTTGCATAACAAAACAAAGAAGCATAAAATGACAATGATATTCCCCAAATAAAGCATGAGCCAGCCATAGCAGTGAAAAGAGAGTCCAAAGCAATACAACGACTATCTTCAAGCTTGGAAAGAAAACTGAGCTAAGCTGAAGTATTCCCTCCCTGCGGACCTTGGGGGAGGGGGGGGACGGAAGAAAAGAAGACGAAAGAAAACAGGTCAGACGATAAGTCTGGTAAGCTCAGTGATTACTAACATGCAAACAAGATAAAAGATCATGACATGAACAAACTGAATATAGGACAATACCATAACATAAGACAAGATAGTTTAAGACAAGGTAAGGCAAGACAAACTGAATATACTAGCGCACCCGTTTCTATTTCTCTGCTTCGCTACTACCCTGTTATTCTGATTTCTATATCTCTACACCACCTAACTAGTGTCCTAACAAGTAATCTGTATAAAATGATAATATGCTAATGTGATCCCAATCCCTGCAATTGTGGTAGCTTTCAGGTGTACATCTAGTATGAGGATCTTACCTCAATCAGTCTAATTGCCATGAAGGTGTTAGATGTACCCTTACTACTCTATCAATCGACTCCCTACTTGTATTAATTTTCCTTGTGTCTATGTCAATCGGCCCTCTCTTGCCTATAGATACCCTGTGCTGGTCCCACCATAAGTTGTATCAATCCTTATGATAGCAACCCGACACGATTCCAGATGCACAGTGTATAACTACTGGTACCCGATGCCTGCTTTTTCCCACTCCGGAGTACGTGCACGCTCGTAAACCGTTGGAACCTACATTGACGTACCCCCTACCACTATTTTGACTGCTTATAATCAGCCCAGTAATCATGCCTCACCCTGCCTAGTTCAGGGTACCATGATACATCGATGTGGGTTCTTCTGAAATGGGTCCCCGTTACTAGGGTTTTCTACCGGTTAAGTTTGTGGGCCTATATATACAATATTACCCACCTACATGAGATGTACTTAACCCTCCCACCGATTCAAGCATGTTTATTTAACGATTAAGCTTGTGGGCCTATATATACTAGTATTACCCACCAACACGAGATGTACTTAACCCTTTCACTGATTCAAGCATATTTATATGTATTATTGGTTAAGCTTGCCTTAACCCTATCCGCTTTGTTCATGTAATGTTGGTTGAGTGTTATCCATTCATGTTAACTTAACCCACCCATACATCATGTGTGATTAAGCGTTTCCTGTTAACTTAACCCTGTTCATTTAACCTATTATATTGGTTATGTGTTCCTATTAACTTAACCCCACTCATTCATCATGTTATATTGGTTAAGTGTTCCTCTTGTGTTACTTAACCCTACCATGCATCATGTTATATATATTGGTTAAATGTTTCCCTCTTGTGTTACTTAACCCTACCATACATCATGTTATATATTGGTTAAGTGTTTCTTATTAACTTAACCCTACCCCTCTGTTTAATTAAATGTTGTACTGGTTAAGTGTTACCTTAGTTAACTTAACCCTACCATCATTAGCAATAATTGATTTATTAATGCCCCAACCTCTCACATTAGATATGTGTTATTGCAGTTACTAGATGTGCCGGGCGGTTCCGGGCAGTTTTACACCACAATTCAATCTAACCTCGGGTTTTTCTTGGGCATGATGCACTAACCTCTCACAATAGATCAGTGTTGTTGCGGTTACTGGATGTGCCGGGCGGTTTCGGGCAGTTTTACATCACAACTCAATCTAACCTCGGGTTAGGCATGTCCGTCTTTTCTTTAATTTACATATTTGTCATTTATGACAAGTTTATATGTAAATTATCCACAAGTGTTGTCATGTCACATTCACTATTTAAATTATGTTCATAATTAATGGTATACAAATTATACCATTTCATGCTATTAATCATTTACATGATTATGAGCCAATCTATGCCATTAGCATGTAATTTGATGTTTTTCCCAATGTTACCCCCGTTATACGTTCGCATAATTCACATAGAACGTTAGGCTCGCAAATTAGCCTAAATTATAAACAAAAGAGAAAAGAAAGGAACATGTAACATTCCAACAAGCATAAAATAATATGGATCTAACTAAACATGTGTCATATAAATTTGACATAGAACAATATACATTTAATTATGCATATAAATGTGAACTTGCATTTTAGATCCAATTAACATAAATCTTAAAGCATATGAACAGGAATTTACATAGATCTTAAACATGTGTATTAACTTGGATCTAAACATGTAAGCATGTAAATCTAGACATATAAACATATATGAACATGTACATAACATAACATAAAAGCAAGCATGTGGATCTAATCATATAAGCATATATGAACATGTACATAACATAACATAAAAGCAAGCGAACTAGCATAAATCAAAAAAAAAAACATGTAGATCTATATAAACGTGTATGAATATAATTTAGTATTCAAACTTTTAGATCTAAAACATGTAGATCTTAGGCATATAAGCATGTGAGAACATAACTTAGTATTCAAACTTTTAGATCTAAAACATGTAGATCTTAGGCGTATAAACATCTGTGAACATAATTTAGTATTCAAACTTTTAGATCTAAAACATGTAGATCTTAGGCATATAAACATGTGTGAACATAATTTAGTATTCAAACTTTTAGATCTAAAACATGTAGATCTTAGGCGTATAAACATGTGTGAATATAATTTTGTATTCAAACTTTTAGATCTAAACATGTAGATCTTAGGCGTATAAACATGTGTGAACATAATTTAGTATTCAAACTTGCATGTACAATAGAATCACCAATTTATAAATAACATGATAGGTTTAGTTATATCCATCACAACATGATCAGTTCCATTGTTTTAATCACAACATAGATCATCTCACAATTAGGCATGATATGTTCCACAATCACAACATAAATCACAAATTATTTTACAACAAGGCACAGTTCTAGATTCATTTTATTACAAATCATGACTTTTATATGTTTAATTCTAGATAATAACTGAACTTACAAACAAAGAACATATCTTGTATTCTGGGATCTGATTTCTGAATTTGTAAAGCTTATCCTTTGATGTTGACTATTGATTTGAAGCAGAAATCCCTTACTTTGAAACAAAAACCTTTTTCTCTAACTTGAAGCTTTCAAATTAGATTATAATTTGTTTAAGAAGAATGTGGCTAGACAAGATTTGAATTGGATAGCATGGTGGCTACAAAGAATGTGTTTTAGGTTTAGGATTTGAGTTGATTATATAGAAGTCTAGGTTTAATTCTAGCCATTAGATCAGTCTAGGAGTAATCAGAGCCATCCAACTAAAGCAATGTGTCACTCAGCCAATTATAGCTTGACACATAAGCCCTAACACCTCAGAATTTGTCACAAAGCCAATCAGAGACCAACAAAAAATGTGCCACGTGCGCCACATGATGCGTACACGTCATATACATATATATATATATATATCTATATTTTTTTCTCTTTTTATCTATCTTCCCAATCAACCATTTTCACACTAAACCACTTTTTGAACTGCGATCACACTAAGCCACTTTTTAACCATTCCCCAAAAACAAAAATATGGCGCTGGCGGGGATCGAACTCTGTACCTCTTGTATGCAAGTCACATGTTCTAACAAAATGAACTACTAGGACTTTTTCTTACAAACCTTAGAACAATGCTAAACATTATTCTTTTCTCATTCTTCTTTTTCATGTTTTGCTGCAATATTTAATTTAAAGATATCTTCTTCATATGGAGTCCGATTTACCCAAACTCAGACTCTATCTCAAGAAGAATCCCGAGATGAACACAATGGCGTAACCCATTTCACCTATTTCTTCTTTTTCAAATTAATTATTCTTTAATTTGTTATTTTAATATTCTCAGAAAATACGGGGTGTTACACAAACAACGTTAAATTATAAATTGTTTACTTAAAAATCCAATAGTTCTAATTACATCTCATAATCATCCATTCATATTAGTAAAGCGTTCAAGTTAGGGTATTCTATTTACCTCTTAGACCTTGATCGACAACATTCTTATCTTAAGATAGGTTTCGTAATTCCAAAAATATACCACATCAAATTCCCTTTAAAATATTCTATTTAAATATAAAATCAATTATTTCATACATCCCATTTACAAAGTCCCTTTTATTTTATATTTCGAAATTTGCTTTGGTTATATTTAAATAACTATATAAAAAGAAGACATAAATTAAGCTTTAGAATTTATTTGAAAACAAAACCGTAGTTCACCTCTTAAGGGAATATTTTTTTTAAAAATATTTTAATGGTTAATTCTATATTCATATATATTATCTTAAAGCATTACAGACTCAATTTAAAAACGATTCCCATAAATTTCTTAATTTGTCTACGGTATTAAAGATCCAAACTACTGATAAAATACCAAACTGTGAAATATGGTTTGTCTCAGCAATTTCACACTCAACCAAATATATTCATCGTATATGATAAACATTATCAGTATTAGTGAGGAATCATGTTGGATTCCTCCAACCTGTCTTTTCCTGCATCATAAACTAAATATTCTACATAGGACATAATATTTATATGAAATTTAACGTCTAATAGTGAGGAATCTAGTTAGATCCCTCCAACCTATTTTCCCTACATCACAAACATGTTACCTTAAAATAAAATCATCTGTTCAAATATAGATATATAATTTTCAATAATCAACCAATAACAACAATCCAAGCATCCCCCTTTTAATATAGTACATTTATATTACTATAAACGTGGCTAATAAGGTAAGTTACCTTATCTGGTAATAATCATTGAAATAATGATTTGGTTTTCATTAAATGAAAGAATGTTTAATATAATTAATTCATCTAGTATATATAGATATGTTCAGCACACATCAAAAAATCAAGAAACATAGTACACAAATAAAAATCCCGACTTATATAAAATATAAATGAGTCAAACTAAGTGAGATATACTCATTTTGATCCCATTTGTCACTAAAGCGATTCAGTTTCAGTTAAATTAAACTAGCGTCTAATTTAACTAAAAATTCCAACTGATTCTAGCTTTGTCCAAGTTAGCTCCAGAATGTTGTGTATAGTCTCAATGCCTCTTGTTTGGTTCGATTCTATTAACATATGCACAACTCATAAATAATATAAGTATACAATTCAATTAAAATAATTACTTCCTCAATTAAAATTTAATTAGCTTAATTACTTTTGATTAAGAATTAATGGTCGATTAAAATCCTTCTTCCACGCTGCTTCACATCATTTCCTTCGTTCACGATAACCTACGCACGATACACCATCAAACCGCCGCTCCTCCCTCCATTCACCGGAACATCATCGGAGACCGCCTACCTCCGTGCCTCAGACTGCTCGATTACCGCCCCAATTGTCATCAAGTCCGGCCTCGCCCACTACTTGTAAAAGCCCCACGAATGCTGCCACTTTCAGACGTCGATCTGGCCAAAACCGAGCTTCAAACATCATCGTTGCCGTTTAGATTCTAGCTCCCACAGAGATTTACACTTTTGTAGTCGAGAGTATTTTGATTAGATGAATCGACTGAAAGAAAATCGTGGGGGTAAAGAAGAGAGTTTCTGGTCGTTAAATGAAGGGGGCGGCGGTTTAGAAGAGTTGACCACGCATTTGCTGGATGATTCGAAAAATAGGGTTGCTACTGATATTTATAATGGAAATATATTGTTTTGCTAATATTTTCGAAACTTACACCCTAAGTTTCATGCTTAAACAACTCCATACGTCCTCCAATTGCGGTGAAAAATGAAATCCTTATATAACTTATTATTCTGGTCACGATGGAACTAGTTTCATCGAATTCCGAGATCATGTGTAAAACCTCCTTTTTTAAATTTACAACGTGAATCTATACACGTTATATTGCGCACAATCACAAAATGAATCCAACCGACTTGAAACTTGAAATCTTGCAATATTTAATCACTACGGATATAATGAAATTAGTTTCATAGAAATCCAAGTTCATTTGAAAATTGGTTATTCTTAAGTCCATATTAAATCGGTAAAATAATTAAATAAAAATACATGCGTTTACTATTCGCATGGTTAAATGGTTACTCCAATTGATACGAAAATCGAAATCCTATAATAACTTACTAATACGAATCCGATGGCACAAGTTTCGTCGCATACCGAGACTATTCTCATGGAATGATATTTAACATGTAAGACGACGCTATTTTGGACACCAAATTACCTGGTCTCCAAAAATAACAAACTATACATATATCCTAACTCTAAACGTCCAACGAATTCAAAAGAACTGGCCTCGCATCTTAATTCGATCGTTAACTCAAGTTACACACAACTTCCTTTCAAATTAAATTCATTTAATTAATCGCTATGCAAAATAGCTGTGTGTTTATGGCTACAATAGTCACATACAATACCAGATCGCCATGAAATTTATTTTCATACAATTATTTAACATTATGGATCCAATGAAACTAATTTCATTAGAATCTGTGACTGTTTCAGAATTGGCTATTTTTAACTTGATTAAATTAATATCAAATCCTCATTTTTTTCCAAATCAACATTAAACCTAATTTTAAAACTCTATCAACTTCCATTATATTCCAGCAATAATTGTATGACTATTCAGAAACCATTTTGATCTTTATTAAATTTTAGGTTAAACAATATTAAATTTATTAAAAACTCTTGTATTTTATTTAATAAATCATTATGGTTTATAAATTATTCCATAGCGACTTTCTGAAAATTTAAATTTGACATAACTAAAAATCTATAATATGAAATCTTGATTTTTCTCTTTCATTAGAAAATTATAATCAAATAGATTTGGACAATTCTTGTTTCAAAGAATCTCGACTTATTTTGAATTCTATATACTTAGTTGAAGTTCAAAACATAAAACCACGAACTACAACGATGTTACGAGCTTGTTTTTAATTAAATATAAATTATACGTTCAAACTTTATTTCCTAAATAAATTGCATAAAAAAATCCATTAATATTTCTAAATTAACATTTAAAACTAATTTTAAATGTTCAACTTAACGGTTAAAAATCTGGGTCGTTACAGTCTTCGTGCGTGATTTATTATTTTGAACGTTAGTTTATAACGTTATTTTCATTATGGTTTTATTTGGTTTCCTTTCTGTTTTTAACATGTGTTTAATTAAAAATTCAAGAGTTAATACGTGAATATATTTTTAAAATAAATTTTTATGCACATTTACACTTATAAATATTTTTTGACCCAAGACTTCAAACATTAATAATTTTTCCGTACGAACTCCATTCGGAATGTATTATATATGTTAATTAATCACAAAATTGATACGAACACAATGGTGCGTCTTTCATAGCCAAACCAGACAATTCCAGCAATAACGTTATTTGCATTGCTCTTTCCTAAAGTATAGGAAATACTCAAATGGTATGAGGCTATTAACTTTATCAACTTTGTAGTAGAAGATCAAGATCCTTTTTTTAAAGAAAATGTAATTCAAAGACTTATGATAAATAAATATCTCAAACATTTCTCCCAACAAGTGCTGCACTCATAACTTCAAACCAAAGACAATCACCGCTAACTGCAAATCATGGGTAAGGTATTTCTTTCATAGTGCTTCAGATGTCGTCTGGCATAGGAAACAAATTTCCCTCTCTACATCAATATTGCATTTAAGCATGTACCTTAGGCATCATTGTATATAGCCATTTCTTTATACCACTTGGAGTAACAGATACTAGTCACTTGACAATCTGTCTTTTAGAATTGCAAAAAACAGGTTTGCATCTGGCATCCCAAAAAAATTTCAACTCCATTTTGTCAAGTTGGTTAACATTACAACTATCTTAGAGAAATACTAGTGAAACATCTATAATACCTAGCTAGTTCAAGGAAACACTGGATATCCTTAGTATTCTTGAGTCGAATCCAATCTTGGATCACTGCTATCCTCGTAAGATCCACTAGTTTCCTTTGTTCAGATACTACATGACACTAGAATCTCACTTCCTTTTCCTAAAAGTGACATTTAGATTACATAACCCACAACTTATACCTCCTCAAAACATCAAGCACGGCTTTCAAATGCGTCTTGTACACCTTTTCTACCTTTGATAAGGATATCATCCACTGAATACCTTATTTGTATGATCGACAAAATATGTCGATGCATTAGTCAATCCAAATGGAATTAACAACCACATTATGAAACCTGATGGAGTTATAAAAGCTGCCTTCGACGCATTATCACTTGTGTAATAACTCGAGTTTTTGAGAATTACTTGTAGTAATTATAAACAGTTTATAAAATGAATATTAAAGTGATAAATAAGTTAAGTATATCATTTAAGTTGGTAGTTTGACTTAAATGGTTAAGTTTGCAATTTAAATTTGAGTTATGGGATTTATTTAATAACAAGGGGGTATTTAATCATTTTTAATGATTAAATATTAGGCTTGGAGGTATTTAACTTGGAATTACGGTTAAATGGTGGAAAATGTGATTTTGGTGAATCTTGGTGTAAAATATGATAACAGAGAAAATTTTAATGCTTGGGTTGGTAGCGAATCAATTTTGGTTGAAGCCAAAGTTATTTCTAATGTTATATGTTAGAAATAAATTTTTTGACTTCACAAATTAGCGTAATGAATAAAAATAATGAATTTTTATAAAATAAAGGCTTAAAAGTATATTATTATGCAAATCTTTGTTTATAATATATGTACCTATGGTTTTTATTCAAATAAATATGATTTGTGGATTTTAATGGGGAAAAAGTTAAATTTGTTGACACAAATGTAATATTTGAGAAAAGTATGCAAGGATAAAATATAAAAAAAATGCAAATTTAATCGTAAATATAAATAAGTATAGAAAATAAATTTTGTATGTATTGGATGATTCCTGTATTAAATTCAAAAATTTGAAATATTTGATTCATATGTTATATAAAATTACACATGTTTAAAATAAGTATGTTCATATTTTGTGTAAAAAGTAGGATTGGTTGTAAAATATAAATATTAGTGTTAAAAAGCTTTAAAAATAGTTTACAGATGTTGTTTACAACTTTATATATGTTGTTAAAATGTAAAAATTTGTGAACAAATGGTGTAAAACATGGTTTAACTAAGTTAAAATAAGTTAAAATAAGTTAAAAAATGTTAATTGGCTTACTCACCTAGCATTTGGCCTCATTATCCTATCTTGGACCAATAGAAGGATTAAGGAGATAAATCTCTAGAAAAGCAAAAAGAGCACATAAGTTTCTCTCGAGAAGTCTTCTTCTTCATCTTGCAAAAACTCATCAAAAATAAAACAAAGAAAATTAATGGCCAATTAATCCAAGCCTCCAAGACATCTTAAATTAATACATCTAAGTTTCTAATCAGCATCTCCAGTAGGTAATCCACTCAAAACATAATTCATCTCCATCTTGTTCTCTGATTTTGTAGAAAAAGTTACCATATGTTGAATTATTTCACTTAAATGTCGTTGTAGCTTCTTTTACAAGTGAGAAAGCCGATTCTTCCAAGCATTACACCTTCTAGTTGCCTCAATTTTTTAAAAATCTTACTATGATCCATAATCAAGGTGAGTGGAATCTCACAATTTCAAGTTAGAGTGATGTTTTTGTTGTTTCTCTTGAATCTATGTAAAGTTCATTGAATTTTTTTCGCTTTTATTTATGTAATTTCTCTGTTGTACCAAAGCAGCCCAAGTGAAACTTTGAGCTAATGTAACTCATTCAATCCTTGATGAAATTGAGTTAAACTTGTTGCATTCCATTATTGAGTTTCTTATGTTCAAATTTGCCAAGTTTCAGGTCGATATGACCTCGTTTGAAAATTATAATGTATTTTTGAAAATGACTTCTGGCAAGAGTATTGCCTGGGCAACATCACGTCGCCCAGGTCAACTGCCCAGTCGACCCGAGGACGATGAGTCACTTAGTGTAACACATGTTCTGATTTCCTAAGGTATAAGTGCTTCATTCTATCATATTTACTTATCTAGTTAATTTTTTTTGAACTAGACGGTTGTGTAGAGGGGTTCTACACACCCATTTTTTATAAATAATTAAAGGATAACATAGCGGTTAACAAGCCTGACCGATGGCCAAAATACGATAAGTTATGCATGCGCCATGCATTAAAGTAGAGTACGTCACACTGAGCGCAAATATACAAGTACAATGTTAGTGAAACAGCCACACAAAAATGCAATACATCAACACTAGATGAACTGAACAACTATAAGAACCAACTAATGACCACTAACCAAAATACTGGCAAGAGCTTACGAGATGCACGAACATTGCAGGAGCAGGAGGACGTTACCATGTGCGAGGAAAGGACCGACGCTGGTGCATTTCATCAAACTGAGAGCTGCTTATTGATTCATCCCAAGCAAGTGGAGTGTCCATGATAAATGGAACAAACGGTTGAACTTGTGTACCTGAAGATGAGGTGTGGAGCCTGACGCTGCGTTTGACTGCTGAGGTGGACAAAGCTAGAGCGATCATCGGAGAAATCCCATTGGAAGTTGAAGGAGGAGGTGATGGTGGAGTGACATCCTGAGGTATGGTTTGCATGTCGGAGATGATGGAGTTGGTAGGTTGGGGTAACAGGTCTGAAAGATCTATGTCTGAGAGAGGGTCCCACTTAGGCTCTGGTGAAGGCCAGAGGTCCCAACCAAAGGGACCGATGATCTCAATTTAGTTGTCAGGTGTGGAGGTGGGAGACGGGTAAGCTGGGGTACGATGGGTTCGGGGATAGTGGATTCCACTAACATGGCCTCAAAGTGGTTGTCTAGCTCAGAGGATATGTACGATGGGTCAGCTGAAAATGGTAGGTGGAAGGGTTCCATCATAAATTCGCGATTATTCTCCCGTTGATTTTCAAGGAGAAGGTCATTAGGGTTCAGGGTGGGGGTGAAAGTGATCCCAATCTTCTATGGTGATAACGTAATGGCCATTGTTTAGGTAAACGGAGTAGGTGCAGGGAATGTTGACAGCCTTAAGAAGTCTTACTCTGGCGAACACAAACCGTAAGTCTAACTGGGCCCACCTACAGTCATCAGCGCGGAGGTAGATACCCATTGGGTAAGTGGCGACGGTAAGGAACTCAAGAGGGTGGCGGAGATGGATAGGGAAACCTCTGATTCTGGCCCAAATATTTGACCAGAACTCTCTGACGACGATTTCAGAGGCTGGGGTCTAGGCTTCTAGGGCTAGGGTTGCGCCAGGTTTGGAGATGAACTGATGGTTAAGGGTTATGTGGTAAGGGTCCGTCGAGGGAAATAGGATGAGGTAGTTGTGGTTGGCGATTATATAGACATTCCAGTCATAGTGATGGAAGAAATCAGACAGGGTGGCACGGACGCTGTTGAGGTTCCAATAACCGGCGATGATGGAAACTTTGATGAGGTGGGAGGCGCTTGTTGGAAGCGCCATTTCAGAAGAGAAAAGGGGGAAATTGTGGTTATTAGTGGAAGTGAAGTAATTAGTGGGAGAAAGGTTGGATTTAATGGGAGAAGATGATTCGACAACGAGAGATTAGGATGCTTTGATCTACGACACATGTAGGGAGAGAGGCTTTGATGCGATGGACAAAAGATTTCCATTAGAAGAATGCGTAATGTCTTTTGGGGGAATCGAAGCTGCGTTTGTTTGTACTTGGTTATCCCTTCGTGTGCAGCTTTTATTGGCATGCCCAAAAAATCCACATATGTAACCGTTTCTGGTCATCTCTCAGCTGGATATGCTCAAAGATTCTTTCGACAGAACCCATCCAAGCTTGAGTTTGAATAATAGATTCATTGCCCGAGAATTTTTCTCCACCCAGATTTCGATATCTCTTGAATAGAGCCTCTAGATCGGGTTCTGTATTCCTTCTGTTTCTGGCACTCATTTTTCTAGTACTTCTGCAATTAGCAGATCAAGTGTCAGGTCACAGAAAAGATAGTTTAAAATATAGAAACACATACTTCAATGTAAATGTGTCTATCGAGGTGTAATTTCATTCTGCTTCTCATACTAGGATATTACTGATCCTATCTGTATTGAGTTACCCGTCCTAGAACACTACTGGTTCTATTTCTGACGAGTTCGTTCAAATGTTATATTCCAGAACTAAGCTTAACCAAAGCTTTGATACCACGATGAGACGACCCGATTTCCCGTTCTCACGGAAACAAGGTTATCTTTGGAATATAACACAGAACCATATAATAGCAGAACAGAATTTAAATAAATACACCAGATAATGAACAACAAAATATACTGGATAAAAGTAATCATCAGAGTTACACAGTATACAGGATCTTACTTAGTACAAATACAGTTCAGCTATACATAAATGTCTACAGCGGAAATAAACAAAATATGTACAATAGGAGCTGAACAGCATAAAAAGAAATAAATGATAGAATCCATCTTCAGCTCCAGCTATCCAGAAAGAACCAGCTACCTGAATACAAGGCTGCCCGTGTGGAAAAAGGGGCACCCGAGTTTGAGAGTGAAACAAACTACGAGTCAGTCATGGGACTGGTATGAGAAATCTACTCAACACATATATAGTATGGCAAATCACAGGACCACGCCACTTTCGTGGAACGGGTTCACTCCATTGGATTGCCAGTGCTTTAAAACAAATCTTTCTTTTAAACATCGATATGCTTTTTATAAAAATGAAGCCGTTATAAGACTCAGTTCCCATCACACAATGCAACGCAAACCGGAGGATAGAGTTTTACCTTATAACGGCCAAGATATGCTTGATACGAATAAAACAAAGGCATTTGATATTATTGCTAGTGTTTATATGTTTTGAAAACAATTTCAAATCATAACTATCAATCATAGACGGCATTAATGCCCCATACCACTATGTCGCCATATATAGGTATACAATCAAAACCGCACGATGTCGTATTTGGAAATTGAATTTCCGTCATGAACCAAGGCAAAAGATAGTCCTTACCGAATTCGAGACGCTCTAGCCCGTGTCTCAGGATCAAAGCTCGAGTGACCCTAGAATCGTCAGGGCCGGTCCACCGATGTGGATTAAAATTCCTAAACACTGCATTTCCCCGCCCTTTGGGGCGTCAACGAGCCAACGAATGACTCCATCGGACCCGGATCGTCCGATCTAACCGAGGCGCCTCGCAACAGCAACAACCACATAGGTGAAAAGTATATAAATGTCAGGGCTGGTAGGTCACTGACACCACCCTAGCTAGAAAGAAACGCATGCCCTCCCTGAGGTCCTTCTCCCGTTTTAGGTTCATACCGGGGTGTGAGGCTCGCGAATTCACGTTATACACAAAGCTACGCCACACAGGCGGTGCTTTGATCATCACCACAAGACTTTGCTTTTCAACAGAAGCCCTGATCACTGCATCTTAGCATGCCACACAGGCAATTCACGCCATGCGATTGATGTCTATCGATATACAACCTCGGAGCTCGTACGTCTCAGAGAAGGGCGTTAAGCAAAAGAATAAATTCTCCGCCGCCAAACAGATGTATATTTAACAGAAATCAATCAACACAGAATAAACTCCAATGTCAGACACACAGTCCATTTACAAGTCCGTTCTGGGTCTGAACGAAACCGGAGGCACTAAATACCTCACAAACCCTTCGATCACCACGTACGTCTGGACGATCACCACTCATTATCCATATTTCGGGATGCCTCCCAATCAGGACCTCGGTGACCATCCAAACGAGGTGAAGATCTCCGGTCTTCGACCATCGTCTTCATTTTCGACTTTCAATCGTCGGTCAATTATTCGAAATGAGAATTAACTCGGCCTTTTCAAATAATTCACGTATATTTAGAATTTCAAATCGATTTATTTCAATGGTTAAATTATTCGACAACACCAATTATGTTCTTTAATGTAATTTTCACACCAAACACATTCAACCATCAACAGCCACATAAATCAAGCAAATTCAGTTTATTTCCATTCCATATCGCTTATGATATTTTATAACTATTTATCGCTATTTTTATTTATTTTAAAATAGCTATTTTATTCAAAACGACGCTTCGGGCCATAAGGCGGCCGTGGCGCTGTTTTTCTTCATATTTGTTTTACACATATCTGAAAATCTAACCGTTGGATCTTCACAAAATTTACATCATTAGAAAGGTCTTTTCAAAACGAACCCAACGGTTCCAGTTTCGGGAAAATCCGACGGTCGGATCTCCCGGTACAATCGTTTGAAATTTCGATTTCAAAATACGAACTGCAGCGTCGTTATTCGATTAAATATAATTATATTTATATATATAAATAAATATAATCGCTTCTGGCGCTGTTTTTCTTCAGATTTGAATTAAACATTCCAGACAATCCAACCGTTGGATTTTTACAAGGTTGGTGCCGTTGGAAAGATTATTCCAAGGCGAACCCGACGATTGAGATTTCAGGAAAATCCAATGGTCGGATTTCCCGCACTAGTCGTTTGAAATCACAGTTTCAAAATACGAACTGCACGGCTTCGTTTCGTTTTAATTTTGTTTATATTTATATATTTATATAAATATAGTTCATTCAATGATTTCCATATCGTTTTAACTTCAAATATTTTTCTAACGCCTTAAATTTTGGAAAAATTTCGCCATAACCTCCCCTGCACCGGGAGCATCGGGAAATCGCAAATAGCTTTCCCGGTCCTTCTAATCTCAAAAAGAAAAAGAAAAAGCCAAGCGGCTAGCCAACAGGCTCAAAATCATCACCCAAACAAATCAGTAAATGTGTACCTATTTGTCGGGCACAAAATTTTATTCCTCTTCTCTAGCCCCTTTGCTATAACCTGTTCAATGAATATTGCATGTACATATATATACAGTTCTTATCATTTATCAATTTCTATTCGACTTCATATTTGATTTCTATTTGGTTTAAAAACTCCATTCATTCTAATGTTACATAAATAGGTGCAAATCACTTCATTAGCTAATTAATGAATATTTCTACTCATATATGTTTATTTTGAACAAGTGGCTATTTTTAACACTTCACATTTCAACGATTTATGCATACAATAAAAATGTGATTTTTATTGTAAAACAATTCATTTCAAAGCACTATTCTTCTATATAGTTCAAGTTGGTGATAAAAATGGGATTTTTATCATAAAACAATTTATTTCAAAATATGAATACCATTCAACACATGAATTTCTAATCAACGAATGAATATCAATTCAACACATGAATGTTTTCTATAGTTTCTATATATAGATAAAAATGTGATTTTTATTATCGAACAATTTATTTCAAAATATGAATACCATTCAACACATGAATTTCTAATCAACGAATGAATATCAATTCAACACATGAATGTTTTCTATAGTTTCTATATATAGATAAAAATGTGATTTTTATTATCGAACAATTTATTTCAAAATATGAATACCATTCAACACATGAATTTCTAATCAACGAATGAATATCAATTCAACACATGAATGTTTTCTATAGTTTCTATATATAGATAAAAATGTGATTTTTATTATCGAACAATTTATTTCAAAATATGAATACCATTCAACACATGAATTTCTAATCAACGAATGAATATCAATTCAACACATGAATGTTTTCTATAGTTTCTATATATAGATAAAAATGTGATTTTTATTATCGAACAATTTATTTCAAAATATGAATACCATTCAACACATGAATTTCTAATCAACGAATGAATATCAATTCAACACATGAATGTTATTCAAAATTTCGGCAGCATAACGGCAGGGTAGTTAAACCGGCACCGTCCCTAGTACGGCTCCTCGCTCTACCTTAAAACCTCGCGGTTTTTGACAATGGGGATCATGCATCTAGTTCGCACGCAGGCGGCATGTATATATTTATTTCATTTCCACAAACTAATCCTATGTGGTTTCAACCAAATATTTTCCAATCACAAACGGGTATTTTTCAACCACAATCAACCAATATCAATCACAAACAATCCCCAAACAATCATTCGCTATCAATCAATTTTCACAACCATTTCAACCAATAAATATCGTCCATGGTTTGTGGACGAGGGGCGTATATATATATATATATATATATATATATATAGATTATATATAGCAATTCACTTTCATTTTCCAACACATATATATAATTTTTAAATCAGAAATCTCACCAATAGCTATCCAACTTCACGACACTTCCTTTAGAAATCTTCGCCTTTTTGTCGCTTTCACCCGTATTCTCTACATATGTAAAAATCGAATTTTTACTATGTTATTCAATATATAAAAACCCGATTTTTACTTCGACTTTAAAAATATGATCTTTTCTATTTTTTTTTAAAAAATCTGATCTTTCCTAATTTAAAGTTCAAACCTTTTCTATTTTAAAGTTTAAATCTTTCAAAAAAAATCTGTTTTAAAACCTTTTCTTAAAATCAGCTTTTCTTTTAAAACAAAAATCAGTTTTTAAATCTTTTTCAAATCAGTTTTTAAATCTTTTTCAAATCAGTTTTTAAATCTTTTTAAAAATATCAGTTTTTAAATCTTTTAAAAGAAAAACAGTTTTAAACCTAATTAAAGTAAAAACCAGTTTTACTATAATTGAAAAATCAGTTTTTATCCTTTAAAATCAATCAGTTTTTATATGCCTAAAAAAACAGTTTTTTTAAATCCCTAAAATCGAAATTAGTTTTAACGAATTAAAATAAAAATAAAATCCAATAAAATACTTACAGTATTTCGAAGAAGGGGGGGAAAGAAGGCGTCGGCGGCAGGAGGTCTGGTGGCGTCTCGATGTTTTGGGGGCGGCGCTAGGGTTTCGAACGGCTTCGGGGGGCTCGAGAATTGGGGGTCGCGATGCTTCTGGAGGCTCGCGAATTGGCAGGGAGGGTTCGGCTCGGGTGTTCGATCGATGGAGGGGGGGAACAGGCGGAGGCGGGCAGAGCTTGGTGGAGGCGACGAGCTGCTCTTCCTCCGTTCTTCTTCTTTTTTTTTGTTTTTTTTATTCTGTATACTGAAATCGGTAATTAATTACAGGGGGGGGCCAAGGTATAGGAGGGAATTTATATTATTTTTGTTCCTTTTTATTATTTAATTATTTAATTTTTCAAAAAAGGTTGACTTTTACATACGACCTCGAAACGAGGCCCACCGCCTGTCGCCCATAGCGTTTTACCCCCATTCCGAACACAATGGGATATGTATCGCAAGCTGATTTGATCGTTGCAATCAGTTTCCTTTTGAATTTTCATTTAAATCACTATATTGAATTTTATACGCACATTTCAAATTACCGGGGTCACATACTAACTAGAAAAATTCCAGAAAAATATTTTCTAGCTTCGTATTGACGATACGGTCCTAACAAAACTAGTTTCGTCGAATTCTGAGACCGTTGGAAAAATGGCCAATTTCCAGTCGATTAAAATCAACTGAAACTGGTCAAACGCGTTTTCTTTTGCCACGCTCACATATTGATTCGAAAAATTATGAAATTTGAAAATTAACAATAACGTGACCCTGCGGATCCAACAAAAGTGGTTTCGTCGAAATCCGAGGTCGTTTGCAAAATGTCCATTTTTAAGGGCCTGAATTCCATAGCGACTATTCAATATTTTCAACTGGACATATCTTTTGATTCCCGCTATCAAATTTCGATTGGTCGGATTCGTTAGAAAGATATTCACTAACATATTTAAATATTTTTGGTTTCACTAAAATCTGGATTGTTTTGCACCCGGTATAGTCCGACAAAGTTTGAATTCAATTTTTGAAACTGCCACGCCATTTCAGGCCTTGTTTATAATTATAATTAATTATATTAGTTTTCAATTGTCGATTCAAACTCAGTTTTCATCGCCATTATCTAAAATATTTATTTTAAATATTTAAAATCCATTATTTTAGCCAATTTAAAAATTTTAAATTGGTTCAGATTTTCTGGGTCGTTACAATCTCCCCCACTTAAAACTTTTCGCCCCCGAAAAGGAACAAAGTCGAAAGTGGTTTGATAAATCTACAATCACAAAATACAACAACCAATTTGTTTTTAATATTCAGAGTATAGAATAAATAGTGCACATCCATGGGAAGAAAATAGCAACAGAATAGAGAATTAAATGGTAATGCAAGGTAGGTTAAATGTACCTTGCACCGGAGTCAATCAGAGATATCTACTCGGCATCTAGGGTAAGCTTTCTGAATGCTCTCCTCAGTTTCCCAAGTACAATCTCGTGGATCTCCACTCCATTGCACTTTGACTAAGTGAACCTTCTTGTTTCTCAGCTCTTTGGTTTCTTTGCCGATAATCTTTAGCGGCTCGCGCCTCACAGCTAATTCTGGAGTAATTTCAATATCCTGCTGAGCTGCTTCCTCCACGATCAAGTCTGGATCATGAACGTGCTTTCGAAGTTGAGATATATGAAATACATCATGCACCCCAGGCAACCAGTCAGGCAGTTTGACCCTATAAGCGAGAGTCCCAATCCGTTCCAGAATAGGAAACGGACCAATGAATTTGGGTGCCAACTTTCCAGTTTTACCGAACCGGATAACTCCTCTCATCGGCGATACTTTCAAATATACATAGTCGCCAACTTCAAAGGATATATCTCTTCTTCTTCTATCGGCATAGCTCTTTTGTCGGCTTTGAGCGGCGAGTAATCGCTTTTTGATAAAATCGACTTTGTCGGCAGCTTCTCGAATCATATCAGGACCCAACACAAGTCTATTACCTGGCTCGACCCAACAAGCAGGAGATCGACAAGGTCTACCATACAATGCTTCGAATGGCGACATTGTCAGACTCACCTGGTAGCTGTTGTTATAAGAGAATTCAGCCAAATGTAGATGGTCTTCCCATGATCCACCGAAATCTATAACACAAGCCCGCAATAGATCTTCTAAAATACGATTTACCCTCTCAGTCTGACCGTCTGTCTGAGGATGATAAGCGGTGCTCAAGTTTAACTTCATTCCTAGCTCGACTTGAAATGCTTCCCAGAATTTGCTAGTGAAAATGGTATCTCTATCACTTACTATACTGAGGGGCACTCCATGTAGTCCAACTATTTCCCTGAAGTAAATCTGCGCCAGACTCTGAGCGGTTCTATTTGATCTGACAGGTATGAAATGGGCGGTCTTCGTGAAGCGATCTACGATCACCCAAATACTGTCATTTCCTTTTCTGGTTCTGGGCAAACCATCAATGAAATCCATAGAAATATGCTCCCACTTCCAACCAGGAACTTCTAGTGGTTGTAATAATCCAGCCAATTTCTGTTGGTCACTCTTGACTAGCTGGCAAGTAGGGCATCGGCTAACATATATTGAAACATCTCTTTTCATAGCCTTCCACCAGAATGTTCTTTTGAGATCTTTATACATTTTGGCCACGCCAGGATGGATACTCAGCTTGGACTTGTGACACTCGTCTAACACTTCCCTTTTTAACTCTGGGACGTCGGGAACACAAATCCTTCCTTTCAATCTCAAGGTCTCGTCGTTATCTATTTGAAAACACGAGGGTTCGCCTTTCTGAATCCTTTTGATCATATCCTTAATAAAATTATCCTCCTTCTGAAGAATAGATATTTTGTCAATCAAGGATGTCGTGATAATAAAGCTGGCGATCATTACATTCTTTCTGCTTAACGCATCAGCCACGACATTGGCTTTTCCTGGAGTATATATAATTTCAAAGTCATATGCTGCAAGAAACTCCAGCCAACGTTGCTGCCTCAAGTTTAAGTCCTTCTGAGTGAACAGATACTTTAACGACTGGTGATCTGTAAACAGTTCGAATCTCTCACCGAGAAGATAGTGTCTCCATATTTTCAAAGAGAATATGATAGCCAATAACTCAAGATCATGAGTTACGTAGTTTTTCTCGTGCGGTTTCAGTTGACGGCTAGCATAAGCAATCACTTGGCCCCTTTGCATCAACACTGCACCAAGGCCTTCTCTAGAAGCATCAGTCCATACCTTTAAATCTTGGTTGCCATCAATGATGGTTAACACTGGGGCTGTTGTTAATCTCAACTTTAGCTCTTCAAAAGCTTCCTCACTCTCTTGAGTCCATTTGAACTTAGAATGCTTCTTTGTAAGCTTCGTTAAGTGGCCAGATATCTTCGAAAAGTCTTTAACGAACTTCCGGTAATAGCTAGCCAATCCGAGAAAACTGCGGACTTCAGTGGGAGTACTAGGTTGTTTCCAGTTCTGAATAGCTGTGATTTTACTTGGATCAACAGCGATTCCTTCTTTTGATACCATATGGCCCAGAAATTTCACTTCATCTTGCCAGAATATACATTTGGAAAACTTGGCTTTTAATACATTCCGTCTGAGAATTTCTAACACTTGTTCCAGATGCTTTTCATGTTCGACCTTTGATTTAGAGAAGATTAGAATATCGTCAATAAAAACCAGAACAAATTTATTCAAAACTCCTCTGAAAACTCTGTTCATTAGATCGACGAAATAGGCTGGAGCGTTACATAAGCCGAACGGCATTACTAACCACTCGTAGAATAGGTCGGGGCCTCTGAACGCTGTCATTGGAACACACTCTTCGGCAATTCGGAGTTGATGGAAGCCTGTAGCTAGGTCCATTCGTGAGAATACTTGTGCTCCATTTAATCGATCCAACAAATCATCAATCCGCGGCAATGGATACTTGTTCTTTATTGTCTGTTTGTTCAGATCACGATAATCCACGCATAGACGTAGAGTACCGTCAGATTTTGGGACAAACACCACTGCTGCACCCCAATCAGAGAAACTAGGCCTGATCAGACCCTTCCATACTAGCTGTCTTGTTTGATTGTCTAATTCCTCCTTCTCTTTCAAGGACATTCTTCGAATAGTGTGAACTACCGACCTTGCATTGGGAATTAAAGCAATCTTGAAATCTATTTCTCTCTGCGGAGGTAAGCGAACGACTTCCTCGAACACATCCGCATAATTCTTGACGACAGGAATATCTTTGATGAGGTCAGGAATATTCTCAGTGATTCCAGGGATATTTTCTACTTGGGCTGGAGAAACATTCAAAGCTGCCCAGAAGTCTTTTCTATTAGCATTCTGACCTTCACAGGGAATGGTTATATAATCACCTGATTTAATCTTCGCCTTTACGACTCTGTCGGCGCATTTGACTTCAGCTTCATATTTGGTTAACCAGTCTAACCCCAAGATAAGATCAAACTCTTTAAAATTCATGACGGCTGCGATGGTAGGAAACCGATAACGAGAGAAAGAAACCGGCACTCCACAAACCCAACTTAGATCAATGGAACCCCCAACCGGATTCTGGACAGTCATTGGTTCCTTGAGCGTTTTCAAATTCAAATCCAGTTTCTTAGCTGCATCTTTGGCAATGAAACTTCGTGACGCGCCAGTGTCAAACAGTACTTTAACTGGGATGTCTTTGACATTTAGCGTGCCTTCTAAAACATCTGGCCTTTCCTGAATAGACGAAGATGCAGGCACTTCTGCCACTTCGTTTACATGTACCGCTTTAGGCTTTCTGAATAGCGGGCAGGCCTTTGAAAGATGACCGGACCGATGGCACTGACTGCACTTTCTATTCTCTTGAAATCCCTTCTTGGATTGAAACCCGCCTCTTAATCGCTTCATTAAGGGTCCGCAGTTAATCGACAAATGCCCGGGCTTCTTACAGTTACTGCATATGGTAGTCGTTCCCTGCCCTTTCTCAGATTCAGCCCTTTTGCGATTGGCAGCGGGCTTTTTACGGATCTCAGACGTCGTAATAGCTTCAGGAGTATCAGTTTCCGACTCTGCTATGTCACTAGAACTGACTTCTTCTTCGTCGCATAACATTCCTTTCTTATGGAGATCTTCATACTGATAGGCCATATATATCATTTCAGAAAAAGGAAGCTTCACATGCCCCAATACTTTATTCTGGTATTTCCTTTGAAGTCCGTGAATAAATCTCATATTTTTCCTCTTCGGATTTTGGATTAGATGAGGAGCAAAGTGAGCAAGTTCGTTGAATTTCTTATGATATTCGGGAATGGTCATATCACCTTGTATCAAATAAGAAAATTCATCACATAATCTCTCGGTCGCTTCGGGAGGAGTAAATCTTTCTAGGAAAATCACTTTGAATCTGTCCCAGGTGATATCACCTTCTGGATTATTTTTTATGATTGTTTCCCACCAGATTAAAGCTTCTTCTTTGAGCGCCCAAGATGCTACTAACCGTTTCTGGTCATCTCTCAGCTGGATATGCTCAAAGATTCTTTCGACAGAACCCATCCAAGCTTGAGTTTGAATAATAGATTCATTGCCCGAGAATTTTTCTCCACCCAGATTTCGATATCTCTTGAATAGAGCCTCTAGATCGGGTTCTGTATTCCTTCTGTTTCTGGCACTCATTTTTCTAGTACTTCTGCAATTAGCAGATCAAGTGTCAGGTCACAGAAAAGATAGTTTAAAATATAGAAACACATACTTCAATGTAAATGTGTCTATCGAGGTGTAATTTCATTCTGCTTCTCATACTAGGATATTACTGATCCTATCTGTATTGAGTTACCCGTCCTAGAACACTACTGGTTCTATTTCTGACGAGTTCGTTCAAATGTTATATTCCAGAACTAAGCTTAACCAAAGCTTTGATACCACGATGAGACGACCCGATTTCCCGTTCTCACGGAAACAAGGTTATCTTTGGAATATAACACAGAACCATATAATAGCAGAACAGAATTTAAATAAATACACCAGATAATGAACAACAAAATATACTGGATAAAAGTAATCATCAGAGTTACACAGTATACAGGATCTTACTTAGTACAAATACAGTTCAGCTATACATAAATGTCTACAGCGGAAATAAACAAAATATGTACAATAGGAGCTGAACAGCATAAAAAGAAATAAATGATAGAATCCATCTTCAGCTCCAGCTATCCAGAAAGAACCAGCTACCTGAATACAAGGCTGCCCGTGTGGAAAAAGGGGCACCCGAGTTTGAGAGTGAAACAAACTACGAGTCAGTCATGGGACTGGTATGAGAAATCTACTCAACACATATATAGTATGGCAAATCACAGGACCACGCCACTTTCGTGGAATGGGTTCACTCCATTGGATTGCCAGTGCTTTAAAACAAATCTTTCTTTTAAACATCGATATGCTTTTTATAAAAATGAAGCCGTTATAAGACTCAGTTCCCATCACACAATGCAACGCAAACCGGAGGATAGAGTTTTACCTTATAACGGCCAAGATATGCTTGATACGAATAAAACAAAGGCATTTGATATTATTGCTAGTGTTTATATGTTTTGAAAACAATTTCAAATCATAACTATCAATCATAGACGGCATTAATGCCCCATACCACTATGTCGCCATATATAGGTATACAATCAAAACCGCACGATGTCGTATTTGGAAATTGGATTTCCGTCATGAACCAAGGCAAAAGATAGTCCTTACCGAATTCGAGACGCTCTAGCCCGTGTCTCAGGATCGGAGCTCGAGTGACCCTAGAATCGTCAGGGCCGGTCCACCGATGTGGATTAAAATTCCTGAACACTGCATTTCCCCGCCCTTTGGGGCGTCAACGAGCCAACGAATGACTCCATCGGACCCGGATCGTCCGATCTAACCGAGGCGCCTCGCAACAGCAACAACCACATAGGTGAAAAGTATATAAATGTCAGGGCTGGTAGGTCACTGACACCACCCTAGCTAGAAAGAAACGCATGCCCTCCCTGAGGTCCTTCTCCCGTTTTAGGTTCATACCGGGGTGTGAGGCTCGCGAATTCACGTTATACACAAAGCTACGCCACACAGGCGGTGCTTTGATCATCACCACAAGACTTTGCTTTTCAACAGAAGCCCTGATCACTGCATCTTAGCATGCCACACAGGCAATTCACGCCATGCGATTGATGTCCATCGATATACAACCTCTGAGCTCGTACGTCTCAGAGAAGGGCGTTAAGCAAAAGAATAAATTCTCCGCCGCCAAACAGATGTATATTTAACAGAAATCAATCAACACAGAATAAACTCCAATGTCAGACACACAGTCCATTTACAAGTCCGTTCTGGGTCTGAACGAAACCGGAGGCACTAAATACCTCGCAAACCCTTCGATCACCACGTACGTCTGGACGATCACCTCTCATTATCCATATTTCGGGATGCCTCCCAATCAGGACCTCGGTTACCATCCAAACGAGGTGAAGATCTCCGGTCTTCGACCATCGTCTTCATTTTCGACTTTCAATCGTCGGTCAATTATTCGAAATGAGAATTAACTCGGCCTTTTCAAATAATTCACGTATATTTAGAATTTCAAATCGATTTATTTCAATGGTTAAATTATTCGACAACACCAATTATGTTCTTTAATGTAATTTTCACACCAAACACATTCAACCATCAACAGCCACATAAATCAAGCAAATTCAGTTTATTTCCATTCCATATCGCTTATGATATTTTATAACTATTTATCGCTATTTTTATTTATTTTAAAATAGCTATTTTATTCAAAACGACGCTTCGGGCCATAAGGCGGCCGTGGCGCTGTTTTTCTTCATATTTGTTTTACACATATCTGAAAATCTAACCGTTGGATCTTCACAAAATTTACATCATTAGAAAGGTCTTTTCAAAACGAACCCAACGGTTCCAGTTTCGGGAAAATCCGACGGTCGGATCTCCCGGTACAATCGTTTGAAATTTCGATTTCAAAATACGAACTACAGCGTCGTTATTCGATTAAATATAATTATATTTATATATATAAATAAATATAATCGCTTCTGGCGCTGTTTTTCTTCAGATTTGAATTAAACATTCCAGACAATCCAACCGTTGGATTTTTACAAGGTTGGTGCCGTTGGAAAGATTATTCCAAGGCGAACCCGACGGTTGAGATTTCGGGAAAATCCAATGGTCGGATTTCCCGCACTAGTCGTTTGAAATCACAGTTTCAAAATACGAACTGCACGGCTTCGTTTCGTTTTAATTTTATTTATATTTATATATTTATATAAATATAGTTCATTCAATGATTTCCATATCGTTTTAACTTCAAATATTTTTCTAACGCCTTAAATTTTGGAAAAATTTCGCCATAACCTCCCCTGCACCGGGAGCATCGGGAAATCGCAAATAGCTTTCCCGGTCCTTCTAATCTCAAAAAGAAAAAGAAAAAGCCAAGCGGCTAGCCAACAGGCTCAAAATCATCACCCAAACAAATCAGTAAATGTGTACCTATTTGTCGGGCACAAAATTTTATTCCTCTTCTCTAGCCCCTTTGCTATAACCTGTTCAATGAATATTGCATGTACATATATATACAGTTCTTATCATTTATCAATTTCTATTCGACTTCATATTTGATTTCTATTTGGTTTAAAAACTCCATTCATTCTAATGTTACATAAATAGGTGCAAATCACTTCATTAGCTAATTAATGAATATTTCTACTCATATATGTTTATTTTGAACAAGTGGCTATTTTTAACACTTCACATTTCAACGATTTATGCAAACAATAAAAATGTGATTTTTATTGTAAAACAATTCATTTCAAAACACTATTCTTCTATATAGTTCAAGTTGGTGATAAAAATGGGATTTTTATCATAAAACAATTTATTTCAAAATATGAATACCATTCAACACATGAATTTCTAATCAACGAATGAATATCAATTCAACACATGAATGTTTTCTATAGTTTCTATATATAGATAAAAATGTGATTTTTATTATCGAACAATTTATTTCAAAATATGAATACCATTCAACACATGAATTTCTAATCAACGAATGAATATCAATTCAACACATGAATGTTTTCTATAGTTTCTATATATAGATAAAAATGTGATTTTTATTATCGAACAATTTATTTCAAAATATGAATACCATTCAACACATGAATTTCTAATCAACGAATGAATATCAATTCAACACATGAATGTTTTCTATAGTTTCTATATATAGATAAAAATGTGATTTTTATTATCGAACAATTTATTTCAAAATATGAATACCATTCAACACATGAATTTCTAATCAACGAATGAATATCAATTCAACACATGAATGTTATTCAAAATTTCGGCAGCATAACGGCAGGGTAGTTAAACCGGCACCGTCCCTAGTACGGCTCCTCGCTCTACCTTAAAACCTCGCGGTTTTTGACAATGGGGATCATGCATCTAGTTCGCACGCAGGCGACATGTATATATTTATTTCATTTCCACAAACTAGTCCTATGTGGTTTCAACCAAATATTTTCCAATCACAAACGGGTATTTTTCAACCACAATCAACCAATATCAATCACAAACAATCCCCAAACAATCATTCGCTATCAATCAATTTTCACAACCATTTCAACCAATAAATATCGTCCATGGTTTGTGGACGAGGGGCGTATATATATATATATATATATATATATATTATATAGCAATTCACTTTCATTTTCCAACACATATATATAATTTTTAAATCAGAAATCTCACCAATAGCTATCCAACTTCACGACACTTCCTTTAGAAATCTTCGCCTTTTTGTCGCTTTCACCCGTATTCTCTACATATGTAAAAATCGAATTTTTACTATGTTATTCAATATATAAAAACCCGAATTTTACTTCGACTTTAAAAATATGATCTTTTCTATTTTTTTAAAAAAAATCTGATCTTTCCTAATTTAAAGTTCAAACCTTTTCTATTTTAAAGTTTAAATCTTTCAAAAAAAATCTGTTTTAAAACCTTTTCTTAAAATCAGCTTTTCTTTTAAAACAAAAATCAGTTTTTAAATCTTTTTCAAATCAGTTTTTAAATATTTTTCAAATCAGTTTTTAAATCTTTTTAAAAATATCAGTTTTTAAATCTTTTAAAAGAAAAACAGTTTTAAACCTAATTAAAGTAAAAACCAGTTTTACTATAATTGAAAAATCAGTTTTTATCCTTTAAAATCAATCAGTTTTTATATGCCTAAAAAAACAGTTTTTTTTAAATCCCTAAAATCGAAATTAGTTTTAACGAATTAAAATAAAAATAAAATACAATAAAATACTTACAGTATTTCGAAGAAGGGGGGGGGGAAAGAAGGCGTCGGCGGCAGGAGGTCTGGTGGCGTCTCGATGTTTTGGGGGCGGCGCTAGGGTTTCGAACGGCTTCGGGGGGCTCGAGAATTGGGGGGTCGCGATGCTTCTGGAGGCTCGCGAATTGGCAGGGAGGGTTCGGCTCGGGTGTTCGATCGATGGAGGGGGGGAACAGGCGGAGGCGGGCAGAGCTTGGTGGAGGCGACGAGCTGCTCTTCCTCCGTTCTTCTTCTTTTTTTTTGTTTTTTTTTATTCTGTATACTGAAATCGGTAATTAATTACAGGGGGGGGGGCAAGGTATAGGAGGGAATTTATATTATTTTTTTTCCTTTTTATTATTTAATTATTTAATTTTTCAAAAAAGGTTGACTTTTACATACGACCTCGAAACGAGGCCCACCGCCTGTCGCCCATAGCGTTTTACCCCCATTCCGAACACAATGGGATATGTATCGCAAGCTGATTTGATCGTTGCAATCAGTTTCCTTTTGAATTTTCATTTAAATCACTATATTGAATTTTATACGCACATTTCAAATTACCGGGGTCACATACTAACTAGAAAAATTCCAGAAAAATATTTTCTAGCTTCGTATTGACGATACGGTCCTAACAAAACTAGTTTCGTCGAATTCTGAGACCGTTGGAAAAATGGCCAATTTCCAGTCGATTAAAATCAACTGAAACTGGTCAAACGCGTTTTCTTTTGCCACGCTCACATATTGATTCGAAAAATTATGAAATTTGAAACCTAACAATAACGTGACCCTGCGGATCCAACAAAAGTGGTTTCGTCGAAATCCGAGGTCGTTTGCAAAATGTCCATTTTTAAGGGCCTGAATTCCATAGCGACTATTCAGTATTTTCAACTGGACATATCTTTTGATTCCCGCTATCAAATTTCGATTGGTCGGATTCGTTAGAAAGATATTCACTAACATATTTAAATATTTTTGGTTTCACTAAAATCCGGATTGTTTTGCACCCGGTATAGTCCGACAAAGTTTGAATTCAATTTTTGAAACTGCCACGCCATTTCAGGCCTTGTTTATAATTATAATTAATTATATTAGTTTTCAATTGTCGATTCAAACTCAGTTTTCATCGCCATTATCTAAAATATTTATTTTAAATATTTAAAATCCATTATTTTAGCCAATTTAAAATTTTTAAATTGGTTCAGATTTTCTGGGTCGTTACATATACAAACATACTCATTTCTACACCCTTCGTAAAGGAGATTAAACTATATCGTAAACCCTATGGTATGGGACACAATGGTATATGGAACATGTTAATCCCAAGCTCGTCTAATTGAAGATGATGATCTGGTGTTTCTACCGATTTGATGATTTGTGTTGTGGAGCTGATTAGCGGATAGTAAATCGGTAGTGAGAACGTATAGTATGGGACGATATCACTGATTGGGCTACTAACTGTGAGTCAGTAACACATATTGTTGTTTTTTGTTATAATAGTACCCGGGGCTGTTGAGTCTCATATGTATACACGTAAAAAGTTGTTCATTGTTTGTTGTCTAGTGAAGGTTGGTGGTCCAAAGGTTAGGGTGCTAGGTCACAACTAGAAGTTAACGTTCCTCCCAATATATGGTACTTGGCTAAGCTCATGGGATCTTATTTTCACATGCCGTATTATGGTGCTTCAGATCCAAATTTTTTGCTATGTTGAACTTTGTATATTTAGGGTCCAATATTGGTGTTTTGATGATTTTGATCTTATTATCACATTTTACTTTGTTGTTTGGACCCAAATATTGATGATTTGATGGTTTTGACCTTAATGTCATACATTGGTGATTTATTGATGTTGGGTTTATATCCATGTATTATGATGATTTGGATTTTGTTGTTTATGATCACTAGGGAGCGATTCAAACACTTTTGAGTTTACATATGTTGACCTTGATGAATTTGGCATATTGAACTTTGTTGTTATTTGACGATTAGTGATTTTACTTAGCTTATAGCTTAGTACATAATCTAGATGGAAATTCCTTATTGATGTCATGTTGAATTTATAACTTTTCTTCAACCCCTTGGAGTTATCTTATTAACCCTTCAAGAAGGAGATTTATTTCTCATGTTTTATGCTATCATTATGTAGCCATTGTCACTGTTAACTAGATTGACCTGTGTGTGTTAATGCTCGAGTTAGGATGAGATCTTGCTGTTAGTAGCTGAAGTTGTCTCCTTCTATTTAGCTTGACTTATAGTTGGACTCCTTTACTTTTGTTTTCTTTTTTCGAATCTAGTTTGTACTTTAGTTTTGTGCTAGATACCTTTCGTTGTACATATCCTTTTGTAGGGATGTATCTATGTATTAGTTTGTAATGTATCTTATGTATATGTATGTATCTGTGGTTGTGATTCTTTTCTGTGAATTATGAAACCTTATGTTGTATAGGTCTTGTTCTGAACAAATTCTGTAGTCATCGTAGTATTATGTTATATAAGTATTAAGTATGTTGTATCTCATGAAAGATAAATGAGCGTAGACTGTTGACGTACTTAAACTTGTTAATACAAAACTAGGAATGGTCACTCGTAACCAGCTCTATTTTCCGCTCTACTAGACAGTATTACTCTGTAATTTTGTTAGGGTGGATATTGAGTGGGGAGTTACAACTTGTCACTCTCAACTGGTAAATTCTCATAGCCAAGTCCGTTGAGGAAAATCCTTAGACTTGTGCATCTAGTAAAATAAGTCATCAATATGCAAAATGGATACTTGTTCTAATCACCTTATTCAATTCACGTTAATCCATACACAACCTTAATGAGCCATCCGCTTTCGTTGTGAACACTACAGGTGCACCCCATTCGTATATAATCATATGAATATATCCCTTCTTCGGTAGGTCACTATCTAGCACCTCTAACTTCTTATGCTCCCCAAGCGCCATCCACATCAAAGACATAACTATTATCTGGCTCCATCCACTAAATCGATCTTAAATTCAATCTCTCAAAGTAGCGGTAACCCAGACATATCTTCAAAGACATCGGGGGTTCTCATTAGCAATAGGCACAGGAGACAATACTTAATCTCAAATGAATATAAAAGGCTGACTATTACAAATCCCTCAACAAACAATCTTTCACAACCCATCACCCTTACATGTTCCTGATCGTTACATTAAGCCTCTCAAAATACACCATAGCCGCGTACTCCCTAAGCAAGTCCATATGTAATATGATTCGAAACCCTATAAAATTAAAAACAAAATTGTCACAACAAAGAAGCCTTAACGACTCGATAAAACATAACCTCGACACATCATACAGAGACTATTGGACTGCAACACCCGTACCATTAAAATTCCCTGAAGTAGGGTTATGCTAGGAAATATGAAGAGATAAAGGTATAAAGATATATATCATAGAGACAAAGATTCACAAGATTTAAAAAAAATACATAAGCATTTTTATAACTGAAATATAACATTTATTTCAAAAACCAAGATTATTTCATTTTCAAACCACATATCCCATGAAATGGAAATCTCAGTCGCTAATAAGAATACAATATGAATATCACTTAAAATGGCCAGCAATACAACCAACACCATGGAATAAGATAAAACAAAAAGATGAATATATTTGCAGCAATAATGAATCTCCAAAAACAATCCTCTAAGAAAATCAGAACTAAGCACCTCTATCCTGTGATCTTGTTGGGGAAGAAAGAGGAGTGGATCAGACATAAAGGCTGATGAGTGTTGTAATTACTAGCATGATTTAGTAATAAAGGGAAGATAGATTGAATAATAATTCTAGTTTCAAAAAGGGTAAGTGTCTGCACGAGTATTGATTTATTCAATTATTTGTGCTTTCTCTATTACTAAACCTGATAAATAAGATTAGGATATATTCGTAACACTACCATCAATCAACTACTAATATATTGCCTCACACGGTAGCTTATGTCGCTATGAATCGTGGATTTTATCCGACCCGACATTAAGAGACATATCATAATCACCATTAGATGCAATAGTGACTTATTTCCCTCATCAATGCACATGTAGGCTCATTGCACTGTCAGAACATACTTATACATAGCCATGTCTATGTTGATTCTTTATTTACCCTAATTTGCATAATTGTTCCCATCCTCCACCACCATTGATTGTGAGACCATTATTGATAAACATGAAATGAAATGCAGCATTTACAAATTCTAGCAAATAAATATTCTAAGCGCCTCGGCCCAGATCCCTCTTGATTCGGGATTTATCATTTGGTTTCTTATTTTCCCCCAATCGTCCGCTATGCTATCGGAACGGACCACAACAAGTATATGCTAATTAACTTATGTCCCTTATATTCCCAAATCAACCTTACACTGCTGGAACAAACCTATAACCCGTACATGTATATTAAATTAACCTCGGTTTTAAGTTTATATCAACAATAAGAATTTCCATCGTTTCATCCAACTATAACCTTCATGTTATAATTATATTTGCAAATAAAATCAAGCTATTTATTAAGATTTCCATGTGTGTTTGTATTATTTATCATAATATTTCTTTTGCAAATATGTCAATCTTCCCCAATTACAACCCATGTCATAACTTAACAGAAAATCTACATTAATTTGCCAATTTCAATCCAATCCCTTTTTAATTACAGATCTATAATTAATGCACATTATTTTATAAATTTAGTCTCATATTTTTCATCCACGTTTGCAAAGTTCTTCAATAATTCTATTATTTCCACATGCAAAATAAAAAGGATTACAACAGTTGTCAAAATATTAACATTTACAGATCTAGACAAGTTTTAAGTATGAAAACTATAAAATAACTAAAAACCATGGAAGAAGGAAAGAAAACCGAGAGAATGTCTTACGTATAGAAAATACTAACTTACTAAAAATCTATAAAAATGTAAGAAAACCGTATAGATAAACTACATAAAACTCTACAACTATTAGAAACCTTATTAAATTATCAAAAATCTTAACAATTAAAAAACTCACTTATGGTTCAAAGTGTTCCTTCACAGCCTCTGTTGATCCCATCTCCAACCTGATATATATATATATATAGACATTAGTCCTTTACAAGCCATTTCCCTTAAAAAAATTGGTAGGTCCATATCAAAAGGAGAAAACCCAGCGGGGTAGAGATTGTGTTGTGAAGAATGATTTAGGTGTAGGGGTCTATTTATAGTTAGGCTAGGGAACTTAGGCCATTAGATTTCTAGATTGAATCTAGTCCAACCACATCACGGGACCAATAAGAACTTTCCATGTTAGGAAAAGTAGAATTTTAAACTAATAAAAACAAGCCAACTCAGCACAATATGAAGAAAAACACGTTCAGCTATTCTCGCACCCACTTAGGAGAGACTTGCGCCCAAATGCTTGGATAGGTTAACTCCCCACCCCCCGCATGGGTCGACCCGCCCTACATATATGCTTTCTTATTTTCTTAAAACTTGTTTCGCCATAACTTCTTTATTTTGACTCTATTTCTCACAAACCAAATAATTGACCACAAAATTGCCATGGACCCAATGTTGCACGCCCCATAGCTAAATTATGATAGTATTACTACTTATTATTTTATCAATTAATTAATTAATTAATTATCGTGCCTTAAAAAACGAGGTAGATACATTCCCCTACCTTAATGGATTTTTTCCATGAAATCTACAAGGATAGAAGAACGAGATAAGTATTTTCATCGACATACCTACAACCATCCCCTTAAACATCACCTACTAGCACATGTTATCCTTTTAAAGCAATTTATGTAATTATGCAATAGTGTAGCGTGTATCAGGCTAAGTAATGCAAAAGATTGTGCAGTCTACTGATTTAGTTGACCTCTTTTTATGCAATTATGCCTATGTCATGCATCTAAATGTTTGAAAATCCTAATGACAACAGATGGTTTTGCATATGTGCTTCATCATTCATATTGCAACTATCAGTTGATAATCATCCATTATGTCAACCATGGAAATGAAATAAAATGCACACATATCCACATGCATATGTTTAGTGTCTTAATTTTCCGATCACTAATAGTGCCTGGTGTGTGTATATGAATCCACTGCATCCACTTGCAAACACTTGCAACCACTTGCATACATCATAGATAACATGTTCTACCAACATGTTTCAACCAAACCTTATCATTCATAGGTTATAACCTAAAATTTACTAATTCAAAAGATACGAAAGGTAGAATCTATTCAAAGCTAATGATGGGAAAATTCAAAGCGTACCATGAAAAAGGAATGGATAGGAGATGTGTTTTTAGCTTCCCGAGCAGCCTTGCTCGCATCATCTCTTTACTGAACTTTTATTGGCCGTACTTCCTTATTCCTCGGCTTCTTTATTTCGTGGTCTAAAACCAATGTAGACATGCGATAGACATATGCCTCTCTTTCAATCTCCACATCCTCTAGTAGACTGGGCTCGACTACCACTACTGAATCATGTAAACACTTTCGCAAGTGAAAAACATAATATACGTGAATTCTAGAAATTTCATAGGTAATCTAACTTTATATGTTGTCCGCCCTACTCTATCCATGATGGATATTGGCCCTACAAATCAGGTAGCCAACTTACCTGCCGAACCAAACCTCACCACATTACTAAGTGTTGATACCTTAACAACAAATAGATTTTTGACCTCATACTTCAGATCTATCCTTACATATCAACATAGTATTTTTATCGGTCTTGGGTTGCCTTTATTCTTTTCCTTGCCAGGATGATCTTCTCCAAAGTCTCTCTTACCATGTCTGGCCCAAGCAGCAATCAATTAGTCATCTCGCACTAACACGAGGTGATATGCATGGTCATCCATACAATGCCTCAAGGGGAGCCATCCAGGTGCTCATCTAGAAACTATTATTATACGTCAATTCTACCAAAGGTAGATGCTCCTCCCATGTCCCTTCAAAGTTTAAGATACACATCCTCGACAAATCCACTAGAGTCTCGCTCAACCTCTCATTATAAGGGTGATAAATTAAACTCATCCTAAGATTTGCTCCTAATGACTGTTACAGATTCCTCCAAATTCACTAGTAAAGATAGGATTCTTATGGCTCACAAGCTGGTAGGAATGCTATGGAGTCAAATGATATCCCTATTATACACAAACAGCCAGCCAAAAAGCTATCCTCACACTCTTAACTTGAAGGATGCTTTTCATCAATCGATCTAAAATCATCCAAATACTGGTGTTGCCTTTCCTCGATCTAGGCAACCCATCGATGAAGCCTATGGATACACTTTCCCACTTTTATAGTGGCACATCTAACAATTGGAGAAATCCACCAAGTTTTCGTGCTTTGCCTTCACTCTTTGACAAACCATGCACTTTACCACAAAATTGGTCGCATCCTTCTTCATGTCAGTTCAATAGAAAACTCCCTTCATGTCCCTACACATTTGTTCACCATAGGGATGGATGGTTAACCTCCAATGGTGTGCCTTGTCTAACATCGCACTTACCAATCACCAGTGCATGGAGTGCGGGAACACAAAACTTTCCATCCCTGCTCATTCATCCACAACTATTAACATAATAACACTGAAGACGTCTAGATGTCTTTTCTCTATTAAGTATATCTAAAATATCCACTAGCTCAAGGTCCTCTCACTATCTCGATCGAATCTGCTCCAACAATGAAGATTGTACCTCCAAAGATGCTAACAATCCCGAAGCATAATTTGTAGTGGGTCTAAAATCAAAAGTAGAGATATATATATATATACAGACACACACTCAAAACTCTCAAAACTTTCTAAATCTACGAGTAGAGGACTCAAATCCACCCTCTTCATACTTAAGGAATCCGCGACTAGATTCTCTTTATTAGGGGTAAAAGCTATCTTAATGTCATGTGATGCCAAGAACTTAGTCCAATGATGTTGCCTCAGATTCAGATCACTTAGTGAGCAAATACTTATGATTCGTATAGAGCTCGAATCTCTCGCCAAGCAAATAATGACTCCATGGGTTGGGTGCAAAAACTATTGCGGCTAATTCCAAATCATGGGTAGGGTAATTATTCACATGAACCCTCAACCGCCTACTTCCATATCATACGACGCAACCCTCTTATATCAAGGCCACATCCAAGCCAATCCCACATGCATAAGCGTATATTGTCAACATCTTAAAACTATCCAGAAGTGTTAATACTAGTGTACTAGTAAGAGCCTTTTTGAGTCTTATGAAGGAATCCTCACAGCTTATGTCCCATATGAATACTAAATTATTCTTGTTGGGGTGGGTAAGTGATGCCTAAATCCGTGAAGAGTCTTTAATAAAATTTATATAATAACTTGCCAGACTTAGAAAGCTCTTTACCTCAATTGTGTTCTTAGGGGCCTTCCAACCCTACACGGCCACTACATTAGTGGGATCCACATCGAACCCATCTCTAGAGACCATATGACCTAAGAAATGCACTTCCTCTCGATGAAAATGGAACTTCGAAAATTTCACCTTAAGCTGACCCGCTCAGAGAGTACGTAGAACCTCTCCTAAATGTAACATGTGCTCATCCTTTCTCCTTAAGAATATCAAAATATCATCCATAGAAAAAACCACAAACTTATTGAGAACAACCCGAAAGACTCTACTTATCAAAGCCACAAAACATGCAAGTTCATTGGTTAGCCAATAGTCATAACTAGCCACTTGAATAAACCATCGGGTGTCCAGAAGCTTGTCTTGTCTATAATATCTTCTACCACTTTAAGCTGATGGAAACCAGTGGCTAAATCCAACAAAGAGATCAGTGACATGCCAACCAACTAGTCAAACAAATCATCGATCCGAGGGAGTAGGCAACGATTCTTTTCCGTGAGTTTTCTTAGCTACCTATAATACACACATATTCGAAGAGAACCGTCCGCCTTTGTAGCAAAGAAGACTGGTGCACCTCACTCAGAGATACTCCTCTTAATGAATCCCTTTTTCAGTAGCTCACCCACTTGCTTGCTAAGATCTCTTTATTCCCTCGAAGCCATATGTCGTATGGGCAATGCTATGGACTTCGCATTCTCATTGAGATAAATCCAGAAATCAGTCTCTTGTCTAAGAGGTAGCCCTCTCACCTCCTTAAACCCATCCGAAAACTCATGCACTATAGGTACAGAACGAATATCTTGATAGATGAATCTAAGGAACAACGAAAACTCAACATGACAAACCCTTATGCGTCACAAGAAATCTCGAGCGATTGACCACTACATGCCGTTGATCGAACAACCCTCTTATCGTTGTCCAAGATAGCTCCATACATGGCTAACCAATCCTTCTTTAAGACTATCATACCCCGAGAATCCCAATACGTAGGATTCATAGTCAAACTCAATGCCTAATATCAAAATTTTCAAACCCCTACAAACCATAGATAAATGTGCAAAATGATTTAAGGGATTTGAAACAACTACGAGTTTAGTGAATAAAGAACCGTCCAAGTGCAAACAATCGATTAAAGTGCTAGAGATAAAAGAGTCAAATTCTCTTGAGTGAAAGAGAGTATGAATAGGTAAGTCAGAAATAGAAATTAAACATTCCATCGTGAATTTTCTACTTCTGTGTGGTCCAATATTTGATGGAGTTGCCTCTAACCTCTATACCTGAGCTACCGATGCACTAGTCCTCCACCCTCTCTTCTGAGGGTAAGCTCTACAAATATGTCCGGGAAATCCACAATTATAGAACTTTCCTATCATCGTAGTCCTCATACAGTCCTTGATGTAATGACCCATAATTCCATATCCATAACACTTGATATCCTTCTGTATTTTCCCTTTCTGAGGCCCTCTAGTATTCTTCTTTTTTCCTTTCTTATCTTTCCACCACTTTTTATTTGAGCTCACCCACTTGGAAAATTCCTCGTTATCATCTTTAACCTCTTCCTTTGCATCCTTATGTATAAGGGCCATCTTCATTAAAGACTCGAACATCGCTCCCATTGATGTATGTTTCATCGCCAACCTTTGGAGTGGTTTGTTTAATCCTATGATAGCCTTCTTGATAGATCATTGAAGTGATTGATTTATTACTTAATAGCAATATCTCCTTGCTTCAATACGAGAAATCACTCTAGCTATATCCCTTTCTTAATCTATGATAACAATCTCCTCTCAAATCGGTCTCCAAATCAGGCCCAATCGATATCTCTACCCTCCGCCTCGACTATCTCCCATTAATAGGATGCTTACTAATTCAGTTGCCAAGTGGCTACCTGAACTTTCTAACGATGCCTGAGCTCCAATAATCCAAAAATCTGCTACGTACTCCTCCGCCAAGTATGAGATTCTACTAAAGTTTCCATGCTTGAGAAAGTCTTACTGCCAAGACTCAAGAAATCATAACGATTCCTATTGATGTTGATAGCAGTTGGTGGATTAGGAATAACAATAGCAGCGGGTTTTGGATCTTGCGCATGCTCTTGCTCTTTGGCTGGTGTTGTTGCCTTAAGATATCTACGAAACCTACTGGGAATTGAGACACCCTTAGGAAGATTTAGGGCTCTCAACATACTGGAAAGATAAAATATATAAATTTAAGATTACAAAGGAATCAAAGAAAGATTGTACTTTACTTGAGGGAATAAACTTTTATTTTTAGAAATTGTTATGTTTGGAAGATCTTCTTTCTTTTGAAAAACGTTTTCTTTAAAAAAAAATTATAAATTTAGGACCTGATACCAAATGTAACAACCCACACAGCTTTAGGTTCCCCAAACTAGGATTACGATGAGAAATATGAAGCGTTATATGTATAAATACATATCATATAGACTAAGATTCAGAAGACATTAAAAAAATAGATGAAGCATTTTTTATAGCAGAAACAAAAAATTTACTTTAAAAACCACAGATCATTTCAATTTCAAACCACATGTCTCATGAAAAGTGTGCCTCAATCACAAATTAGAGTACAACATGAATACCCCTAAAATTAGTCAACAATACAACCAATATCATGGAATAAGAAAAAAAAAGACGAATACATCTGCAGCAAGAATGAATCTCCAAGGACAATCCTCCAATAAAATAAAAACTAACGAGGTAAACATACTGAAATAATATACAAAGGAATATACTTAAACTTCACGAGTATAGATTTATTTGATTATTTGCAATTTCCCAATTATAGAACCTAATAAACAAGATTAGAATATATTCCTAATACCACTACACCATAAGTGGCCATATTCGACACTAGTTTCATGTAGTCGTAGATCGAAAAAGCGTTGCCTTAAGCCGTTTTTTCAAATAGGCAACACCAAAGGGGCGTGACATCCACAATCGTTGCCGTTGCTCTCTAAGACAACACATTTTTCCATCTACTACCACAGAGAGAAAGTATTGCATTATAACTGTATTGCAACAGTACTTGCTGGTAATGCAACAATATACATTGTTGCCTTAAGCATAAGTCGGAGCTTGGCTTGCAGGTCACAATAGTGGGGCGCACGTCAACTTCCCACGTGTCACATGCCACGTCATCTCTCCATGTTAGCTGCCCATGTGTCACATGCCACATCAACCATCCACGTGCCATGTCCACTGTGGGTCCCACATGCCGTACCATAGTGGAACTAATAATATTTTATTTAATGCAACACCACAACGCTATGTAATGCATCACCATTATCTTGTAATGGAACATAAAAAAATCAAATACAACACTAAGGAAGGCAAATGCTATATTGGGAGAAGGCAAGTACAACGCTGTAATTTCAAATTCTGCAGTACCAGTTTTGTACATAGAATAAACTCATCCAAATCATTCGTCATCAAATTCAAACCATCCAAAATATTATACATACCATACCAATTCTTCAAATATACCACAAGTGCAACACATACAATCAAATACATAATTTAAAAGTAAAATTTAAATATTCTATATATTTTTACCTTAGATTTTGAAGAATTTGTGGTTTCATCACTTTGTTGGAGAGACCACGATCTGATACCCCAAACTTCCAAAACCCATCCACCCAAAAGCAAACACTGAGCCTGAATCCGGCAAAACAAATGTCATCCTCTTCCTTGCACAAACCTAAGGGTTTTACGCTAGCATTTATTAAATTCAACGTACGATGAAAAAAAGCAATTAGAAAAAGGCGTAGAATACGAACCTGAACTACAAGGTGGTTTTTGGGACCGGATTTAAATGCAGGACTAGTTTTATCATTCTCATCGCCATGGACAAAAGCTCCACAATAGCCTCTGCCCTATGTATAAACCTGCAACGAGAAAAAATCATGATTACATGCACTGCCTGCAATTTATGTGAAAATATATACTATGCTTTATTATTAAAATTAGTTTGACATATCCACTAGAATCAAGTGCTACTGCATGCTCATCTCCAGTAGATACACACACTACATCAATTGTTACCTTATAAGCGACTTGTAGGCCGAGCTTTTCGTGGACCTCAGCGAAGAAAACGATGGCGCCGTTTGCGACAAACAACGTAGCTGAGGCCTCGGACCCATCATACCCCCATGGTATGCTAAAGGGTACTTAAGACCTGAAGTTTCCAAATGATATCATCTACGAAGGCCTCGGACATCAGCTACTCATTTCTAAAAAGTTAATCCAATGATATCATTGCAAGAATTTCCATATCCTTCAATGCTACTCATCAGCGACTTATTATTCGAGCACTTGGCACTGTTGTTAGTTTGCACGGCTGCATAATTTTATTATAGCGAAATTAATAAATGATTAAAGTTACGATAAGGTGTACAGAACACGAATAATAAATAAAGCACTACCTTTCGGCATTGAAGTTGGAATGTAAATAGGTTTCTGGAGAAGAGTTGTCCCTGTGAATACCATTAAGCTCATATTCATGATTTCCTCCTTGTGAGATGACTCCAGGGGCTTAAACGAAAAAAGTTTTGGTCTATGTTTCCATTATATCTGGTACAGTAGGAATTACAAGTTTTTCCACATGTAGTTCATGCTACATCTGTCATGAATAACTTCATAATATATTAGCACATAACCAAATTCCCTTGTGTATTAGTTTGAAATATTAGGTGAACTCAATTTCGAAGCATGCATGCCAAATAGAGTCACATTGCTAATTATCAATGAACACTTCACGAAAATGTACCAAAAATTTGACTTACATATTCAATTCCATTGATGAGGCGACTATACATGCCTTGCTTTCGGTGCGTAAATAAGGTACCAATAAATGGCATTTCTACCGAAGAAGTTCCATGTAGCCTACATGGAACGAAAATAAATTAAGGCCAAGAACATGGTGTAAAATGTTGGTGATTTTTTATTAAAATAAAATTAGGTATGAGAGAAAAAATGAGTTATATTTGTATATTCTAGGTTAATTTTGCGATGATGCAATTCTCTAATACAATATAAGGTCTGGTTTATTCGCTGTATCATGTAAAGCTTAACCACCAACAGATGGTTGGGAAGGCTCCATTTTAGTTTTTATATCCAACAATTTCACTAAAATTGGATCGAGAGGTTTGTACCAAAGTCAAAGCTCATCCTTTTTCCAAGCACTTCACTGTTTGGATTGAAACTCTAAGCCTTTACTTAATCCAAGGTGTTGGCTGATGGAAAGTATAGAAATACAATAACCACCATTGTTTCAGTTCAATAAGCATAGCATCATTCCAGTTCCCCAAAATAATTATTATTCAAATTCAGGTGACTTCCATGATAAATAATGCATGGGATTTAAGGTCAAAAGCAAAATCTACGAAAGAATAGACTTAAGGAAACTTTGAAAAATTCATCTACTACAGTTTTACGAAGCATCAACAGCCAATCCACAACCTCGTCAACAAAACCATCATCAAAGAGATGCCATTACAAAGAGTGAATCCTTTTATCTCATCTTGTACTTGTGATTACTTAGTCTTATCAGATTATTTTGTAATCAAATTTTCTTGTTAAAGTAATTTAGCTATATCGACACGAGTTTCTATTTATGTATATTGAAAACATGTAGAAGGTGCAATCTTAGTACCTTATGTTACTAGATGTATCATATATGTAACATTTCGACCAGTCATTCTTCTTTATGTTTTCCAGGATTTGGTAGACCAAGAAAAAGCATATCTGTTTGTCTAAAACTTCTTTGAATTAAATTTTGGTCAAAACTTTGTTAAAAACAAACATTCATGGAAGAAAAAAGTGGAAAACTAAAATTTAAAATGAACCCAAGCAATCAATAAAATATACCTTGAAATCATATTTAGTATGCTGAAATCCAAGCTTCACTCATGTCAGATCTTTAACGCTATTCATCGCCACAATCTTCTTCCATATAGTCAGTCCTGCCCACTTTGTTTTCTACATTGCAAGTCCAGATAGACGTATGTTCTCAAAGTTAATTTGCCAGAGGTACTCGCAAGTACTGTATATTTTTTGCGGACCTACAGAAAATAAAAACCCAATACAACTATTTTTTTTTTACAAAATGCATCCATATTAGTATGAGGTCACATAGCAGTGAACGTATAAGATTGAATACAATGCTGCTACGTTTTTAAACACATGGTACTTAAAAGCAGTTTGAATATGTCGCTACTCAATCAAATACCCCTCAACTTCTCCGACCACAACAGAGTTCACTCAAGTCCATCCTGATATTAAAAACATCAATTGCTACGGTAACAACCCGGAATTTTGGGGCCAATTTAAAAAAATTTATTTTAGAAATTTAAATGTATTTTATTATTTAAAATAATCTATTTTAAATGATAACGACTAAAAATTTATTTTAATCGAAGTTAAAACGAATAAATTTAATTTAATTATAAAAGGAGTTTAAAACAGTGTTGTAGTTTGAAAATTTGAATTTGAACTTTGACTGAATGTACAGGATTCATTTTAAATCAGAATTGAGCCAAACCAGAAATATTTGAATCTGTTTAACCATATCTTTCTAACAAATCTGAAAAACTGAAGTTTCACTTTATAATTTGAAAGTTATGCCCAGTTTAAAATTTAGAAAAGTCGCTGTAGAATTTATATATATTTTAATATAATATATAGCCCTTAAAAATTGCCATTTTGCAAACGACCTCTGTTTTCGACGAAACTACTTTTGTTGGAACCAGAATGTCAAATTATTGTTAAGTTTAATTTTCCAAAAATTTTCGAATTAATATGTGAGCATGGCAAAAGAAAACGTGTTTTGTCAATTTCAGTCAAATCGGATCGACCAGAAAAAGGCCATTTTTCAAACAGTCTCGGAATTCGACGAATTTAGTCTTGTTAGAACCGTATCGTCAAAATATAACTAGAAATAATTTTTCTGTAATTTTTAGAGTCCGTATGTGGCCCCGGTAATTAAAAATGTACGCTTGAATTAATAATTAAATGATTTATATTCTAATTTAAAGAAAAACATAACGTAACTGCCGAATTGGGTTACGAAACATGTTCCATTGTGTCCGGGATGGGGGTTATTAGTTGGGGGCGACACTCGTTGGGTTTGATTTGGAGTTTGTAGCAGCATACAGATAAATTTGGAAAATAAATAAATTAAAACAAAATAAAATACACTATATATACAATATAAATACGGTCTACTGTAGCAACCCTAATTCCATTCTGTATAGCCGCCATATCCTTTCCAACCAATGGCTGATACGCTTTCAACTTCTTCCTCCCTTAACTTCTAATCTACTCAGCGATTTCTAAATATATAAAAACAAAATCGAAGATCCTTCCGAGCTCTTTAATTTGGTACAGTTGATATGGTGATTCGCTCAATGTTCTGTGGGATTTTAGGGTCTAAACACGGCGGTTTTGGATTCGCTTCCAGCAGCGTGGACCGCACCAAGGTGGACCAAACTCCGGCGCATGGTGGCTCCTTCAAAGGCGCGGCAACTGGGGGTATCTGATCTAGTCAAGGCGGCTCCGACGAGGTGGTGCAACGGCAGGATGTTTTGAGCGTGGTCTGTGTTCTTTTTCCAGGGGTATCGGAGGAGAAAGCATATTAATGAATGATTAAGGTTAAATATTTTAAGTAATTCTTTATTAAAATTGTATCGGCTATAAACTTAAATATCTCGTTCGACTCTTATCAGAAGAAAACGAAACAAGTTGCATTGAGATCGTATTGAAGAACACTACGCTATGAAGCTGACTAGAGTTGAAACCGAGCATGTTGAAAATTCAGAAAATTTCAGATCTGAATTAAAAGCAATGTGAGATTTCTCGATTTGAAATTTAAAATATATGTATATTTATTTCTATACTGATTGTGTTTGTGATGATTTGGTGATTCGTATGGTTGTGTGATTTGCTGAATTATATTAACATAGAAATGTCACTTTGTTGATCATGTTAGATCAAAATAAAATATCATTTTTGGATGTGCTAGGATTGTGATATTAAAATAAAAAGGTCATCTTTGTTAGAAGCGTTAATCTAGAATATTTTTGTGTAAACAAAAATAATATTTTTAGCATAAAACACCATTTTTTGTTAGTATTGTCGCATTAGAAATAAAATACCATTTTTGTTAGTAATGTCGCCTTAGAATAAAAGAACATTTTAGTTAAAATGTTGTACTTGTATAAATTTGTCACTTTTGCTAAAATTAGAATTGACATACAAATTTGTCACTTTTGCTAAAATTAGAATTGACATACAAATTTGTCACATTTGCTAAAATTAGAATTGACATACAAATTTGTCACTTTTGCTAAAATTAGTATTGACAATTAAAATTGTCACTTTTTGTTAAATTAGTATTCACATTTGTTTTTGTTAATAAGAATATGTTAAACAAGATTAACATTTTGTTTACATTAAAAAGATTAAACAAAATCATCATATTTTGTTTACATAAGAAGAATTAGACAAAATTATCAGATTTGTCACTTTAAAAGAATGAAATAAAAATAGACATTTTGTCACTTTTAAAAAGGATTAAACAAAAATGAGCATTTTTGTGCATTAAAAGGGATTAAACAAAAATGAACATTTTTGTGTATTAAAAAGGATTAAACAAACATGAACATTTTTGTGTATTAAAAAGAATTAATCAAACATTTTTGTGCATTTAAAAAGAGTTAAACAAAAATAGACATTTTTGTTTACATTAAAAAGAGTTAAACAAGATAAACATTTTGTTTACATTAAAAACAGTTAAACAAGATAATCATTTTTGTTTTCGTTAAAAGAATTAGATTAGATTATCATTTTTGTACCTTAAAAGGAATTATACGAAAATGAATATTTTTGTACTTTGAAAAGAATGAGATAAAAAGAGAGATTTTTGTCACATAGAAAAAAAGAATGAATTAGAAATGGACATTTTGTCATTTATAACGAATGAAACAAAAACATTTACTTTTGGTCATTTAAAAGAATGAAGTAAAAATATTCATTTTGTCACTTAAAAAGAATTAAACCAAAATATACATTTTTGGTTATTAAAAATGATTAAACCAAAAATATCCATTTTTGGTCATTGGAAGGAATTAGATCAAAATTATCATTTTGTCTAGAAATGTTAAATGTGATAAAAAGTACATTTTGTTTAGAAATGTTAAATAGGATAAAAAGGACAATTTTTGTTTAGAAATGTTTAATGTGTTAAAAAGTACATTTTTGGTTTAGAAATGTTTAATATGATTAAAGGAACATCTTTGTTAGGCAATGTTTCTTAGGATTAAAGATATCATTAACAGGGAATAGAATAAGAAGATTACATTTACATGTAATATTGTTATCATTAAAGAGAATAAGAAAAGAAGTTTACATTTACGTGTGATATTGATATCATTAAAGAGAATAGAGTTAGAAGATTACATCCTCATGTAATATTGTTTTCAATTGAAAGAATAGATTTTATTTGTCATTTGTGTACGATAACAAGAGTTGGAATAAAAGATAGATTTTTATTGACATTTTATATTCAATAAAAAGACTGGATTTATAAGTTGCATTTTTATTGCCATTTTAGTGACAATAAAAAAAGAATAAAAATAAAGTTTAAGATTTTTATTGTCATTTGTTAACAATAAAAAGAATAGAAACAAAAGTTAAGATTTTTATTGTCATTGGTTAACAATAAGAAGATTAGAAATAAAGTTAATATTTTTATTGTCGGTTAGTTGCAGTAAAAAGATCATATGTTAAAAATATGATGTTAGCGATGGCTTGATATATATATATATATATATAACTGTGATGTTGAAATGTTTGATGTGTTAAATATAATGTTAGTATATTCAAACTGAATGTTACACTTCCATTTACAAGTCATCCGACTTGTTTATGTGATTGGGACGATAATTTTCACACATCGCCCAAGTGCACAAATAATTTATTATTTGTTTGCTGGATGAAACCCCACACGGGTATTGGGATGATATTTGACAGACACTAATCCCAATATTTAGTTGTAGAATCCACTTTGGTCGTTATTTGGATGTTTGACATTATTTACCATGATGGTTGATTTCATGCGATATATGGTAGTTGATTGAGTCACATTCCAATAAAGAATATTCCAGAAAAGAATGTTTTAGAAAATATATTAGAAAAAGAATATATTTTTATTTAAATGAACTAGTTATCAACTAGAATAAATCATTAAATTAAGATTTAATGAAGTTTTCTGATATGTCAATATTTAATTGAAGTTAAATTAAATAAATTGGATTTTGGGTTTGTCGTGAATAATGTCTTATATAACACTGTTCTTAAACCCCGTATGAAAAGAATAATCTTTTATTAGATTATTAAAGTTTTCAATTATATTTTGTAATTGGAATAAGAGGAATGTGAGTTGGGTTTATTGTGAACTGTGTTTTTAGTGACATGTGTTCTTTAACCCAACTGACAGTAAAAATATGATTTGGAATTTATAAATCTTTTATTAAGATTTAAAGGGGAATTTTCCAAAAGCCAAGTTTTCCAATTTAATATATTAAATTGGAGTTGAATGGAATTCGAATTAATAATAACCGAGATAAGCTTCTATAAAAGAAGACCGATACTACATATGGAATTTAAGAGGCTTTGCCGTTATTCCATTTATATTATTGGTCGGATACAGAAATTTATAATGAGAATATATTGATTTGATTTCCGTGAAGATTACATATTTTATGGAAGATGATTATGGGTTTACCGTGAACTATGTTTTAAATGACATTAGTTCTTTAACCCAGTTAAAGATAAGATTAATTTCTTAAATTTAAATAATCATTGAATAATGATTTTTGATATTTAAATCCAAATTGGGGTTTTAATAAATCATTAAAAGAAAGATTTAAGAATAAATATGAAGAATTTATCTTTGACAAGATAATGTGAACATTTTATTTAAAAAAATATTCTGAATTGGAATGAGGCATTGGATGTGTTTTTATAATGCTTGATTATTAAATTATAAAAATACGCGTGTTATTCGGAAAGACCGGGTTTAACCCATTCTGAATAATCACTACGACGATGAAGAGTCAAAGTTGAAGACAATGATTGAACACCGACGATCTTCACATCGAATGGATGTGTTGCTACTGAGATCCATGATGGGAGTAGCTACCTTGAAGGGTCTTCAGTGGTAGCCGTCCAGACGTATTGTTGATTGTCCGGATATGCGAGGACCTCTCAGGTGTCTCCGGTTTCGTTCATACCCAGAACGGACTTGTAGATGGATGCGTGTCTGACATTGGATTTCGTTCTATGTAAATTAAATTGATTTTTATCAATGTATATCTGATTGGCGGTGGAGAATTTATTCTCTGCTTAACACCCTGGTATATATTAATAGTGATTGATCGCATGGCGTGAATTGTCAATGTGGCACGCCAAGATGCAATTGACCAAGGCTTTTTGTTGAAAAGTAGGGTCTTGTGGGATGATCAAAGCATAGCCTATTTCGGCATAGCTTTGTGTATAGCGTGACTTCGTGAGCCTCACACCCCGGGATGAGTCAAAAACGGGATTAGGACTGCAGGGAGTGCACACGTTTCTTTCTAGCTAGGGGTAGGGTCAGTGTTTAAACTGGCTGACATTTTACTTATGTGGATGATGGATTTTGAGGCGCCTCGGATTTATAGGCCGTTAGTGGTCATATGGAGGTCCAAAGGGACCGGGAAGCATGTGTTCAGGCATAACTAATCCACTATCGTTAGGTGGGGACCAGCCATGAAGATCCAAGGGTTCACTGCGGGGGATCCTAAGGCATTTGCTAGAGTGTCTCGAATCGGAGAGGACGATCCCTAGCCTCGATTTCATGATGGAAAACCAACTTCCAATACGACACCATGCGGTTTTGAGTGTAGAACTAGTATGTCGACATGATATATGGTACCCATGCCATCTATGATTAATACATTATGATTGAAATTATTTTTGAAAACATATATACACTAATGATAATATCAAATCCGTTTTTATCGTATCAAGCATTTTTGACCATTATAAGTAAAACTCTATCCTCCGGTTTGCGTTGCATTGTGTGATGGGACTTGAGTCTTATAATGGTTTCATTTTTCTAAAAATCATTGCGTTGTTTAACGATTTACTTTATTTTATGCACTGGCAATTCAATGGAGTAAACCCGTTCCGCGTTAGAAGCGTGGTCTTGTGATTCGCCATATTATTAGATTAGTTAAGTTAGATTTCTCATACCAGTCTTATGACTGACCTGTAGTTTGTTTCACTGGCAAGCTCGGGTGCCCATAATCTCCACACGGCAGTCGAGTAGCTTTTTGCAGATATATTTACAGGATCCTGGTTTACAGCTGAAGCGTCATTCGAAAAGCTCTATATCCGTGTATTCCTTTCGGTTGTATATTTGTATTATTTTTCCGCCGCTATTTAAATGTAATTTAAATCTTTGATATTATTGTATTTCTTTTGTGTAATAAGTATTCATACTCTGTTATATTCTTGTACTCTGATGTAATTGTAGTTATCAGCAATAAAATTTTCTTCAGTTTGTGTTCTGATGTGTGTTGTTCTCAAAGCAATCCAGGCTTACCTTTACAGGGAAGTTTGGGTCTTCACATCTGGTATCAGAGCTTTGGTTTACAGGGTTCGAGAACAAGACACATTAGAACCGAACGAAAGAATTCATCAGAGATTTGATTAGTAATATCCAATGAGAATAACTTGTTAGAGATGGGATCAGTAGTATCCTAGAACGAGTGTGAACAGTATTATTTTCTTTAAAATAAGAATGAAAACAAATTTAGTTTTTAAATTTTTATCTTAATATACGTATTTGAGTATATTATTATATTTTAATTTGGACAATCGAGTATATAAAGATTTCGAATATCCGAGTAATTAACGAATATTCGAAGTTTTAATATACTGGATAGATATAGAATCACACCCTAGTCGCCCGGAGATGATTCTGATGATGGAGCTCCATCATCAGTATTTGTGTTCGTGTTTCGAAAGTGGTATATCTATATATTTCCATTGACTGGTATGAGAACCAAAACTTAGTTAGAACATATTGTTGTGATTTGCACTAAAAATATGATTTTTGACTATATATAAAAGTTATATATATTTAACAAGTTAATCACCTAATTGATTGTTGGTTGTGATGTTTGATTATTAGTTTAACTAACAAAATTATTGGAATGATAATTACTTTAACTAATAAAATTATTGAAAACAATAAATAGAAATTTAATTAAGTTAGTTAATTAAACAACTTTTAGCCTCGTTCCTTTTCGAGGACGAAAAGATTTTAAGTGGGGGCGATTGTAACAACCCGGAATTTTCGGGCCAATTTAAAATTTTTATTTTAGAAATTTTAATGTATTTTAATATTTAAAATAATTTATTTTAAATGATAATGACTAAAAATTTATTTTAATCGAAGTTAAAACGAATAAATTTAATTTAATTATAAAAGGAGTTTAAAACAGCGTTGCAGTTTGAAAATTTGAATTTGAACTTTGACTGAATGTACAGGATTCATTTTAAATCAGAATTGAGCGAAACCAGAAATATTTGAATCTGTTTAACCATATCTTTCTAACGAATCTAAAAAACTGAAGTTTCACTTTATAATTTGAAAGTTATGCCCAGTTTAAAATTTAGAAAAGTCGCTGTAGAATTTATATATATATTAATATAATACATAACCCTTAAAAATAGCCATTTTGCAAACGACCTCTGTTTTCGATGAAACTACTTTTGTTGGAACCGGAATGTCAAATTATTGTTAAGTTTAATTTTCCATAATTTTTCGAATTAATATGTGAGCATGGCAAAAGAAAACGTGTTTTGTCAATTTCAGTCAAATCGAATCGAACAGAAAAAGGACATTTTTCAAACAGTCTAGGAATTCGACGAAATTATTCTTGTTAGAACCGTATTGTCAAAACATAACTAGAAATAATTTTTCTGTAATTTTTAGAGTCTGTATGTGACCCCGGTAATTTAAAATGTACGCTTGAATTAATAATTAAATGATTTATATTCTAATTTAAAGAAAAACATATTGTAACAGCCGAATTGGGTTACGAAACATGTTCCATTGTGTCCGGGACGGGGGTTATTAGCTAGGCGCGACACTCGTTGGGTTTGATTTGGAGTTTGTAGCAACATACAGATAAATTTGGAAAATAAATAAATTAAAACAAAATAAAATACACTGTATATACAGTATAAATACAGTCTACTGTAGCAACCCTAATTCCATTCTGTATGGCCTCCGTATCCTTTCCAACAATTGGCCGATACGCTCTCACCTTCTTCCTCCCTTAACTTCTAATCTACTCAGTGATTTCTAAATCTATAAAAACAAAATCGAAGATCCTTCTGAGCTCTTTAATTTGGTACGGTTGAGATGGTGATTCGCTCAATGTTATCTTGGATTTTGGGGCCTAAACACGGCGGTTTTGGGTTCGCTTCCAGTAGCGTGGGCACCACTGAGGTGGACCAAACTCCGGCGCATGGTGGCTCCTTCGAAGGCGCGGCAACCGGGGGTATCTGATCTGGTCCAGGCAGCTCCGACGAGGTGGTGCAACGGCAGGATGTTTTGAGCGTGGTACGTGTTCTTTTTCCATGGGTATCGGAGGAGAAAGCATATTAATGAATGATTAAGGTCAACTATTTTAAGTAATTCTTTATTAAAATTGTATCGGCTATAAACTTAAATATCTCGATCGATTCTTATCAGAATCAAACGAAACAAGTTGCATTGAGATCGTATTGAAGAACACTACGCTATGAAGCTGACTAGAGTTGAAACCGAGCATGTTGAAAATTCAGAAAATTTCAGATCTGAATTAAAAGCAATGTGAGATTTCTCGATTTGAAATTTAAAATATATGTATATTTATTTCTATACTGATTGTGATTGTGATGATTTGTGGAATCGTATGGTTGTGTGATTTGCTGAATTATATTAACATAGAAATGTCACTTTGTTGATCATGTTAGATCAAAATAAAATATCATATTTGGATGTACTAGGATTGTGATATTAAAATAAAAAGGTCATCTTTGTTAGAAGCGTTAATCTAGAATATTTTTGTGTAAACAAAAATAATATTTTTAGGATAAAACACCATTTTTTGTTAGTATTGTCGCATTAGAAATAAAATACCATTTTTTGTTAGTAATGTCGCCTTAGAATAAAAGAACATTTTAGTTAAAATGTTGTACTAGTATAAATTTGTCACTTTTGCTAAAATTAGAATTGACATACAAATTTGTCACTTTTGCTAAAATTAGATTTGACATACAATTTTGTCACTTTTGCTAAAATTAGAATTGACATACAAATTTGTCACTTTTGCTAAAATTAGTATTGACATTTAAAATTGTCACTTTTTTTTAAATTAGTATTCACATTTGTTTTTGTTAATAAGAATATGTTAAACAAGATTAACATTTTGTTTACATTAAAAAGATTAAACAAAATCATCATATTTTGTTTACATAAGAAGAATTTGAAAAAATTATCAGATTTGCCACTTTAAAAGAATGAAATAAAAATAGACATTTTGTCACTTTTAAAAAGGATTAAACAAAAATGAACATTTTTGTGTATTAAAAAGGATTAAACAAAAATGAACATTTTTGTGTATTAAAAAGGATTAAACAAACATGAACATTTTTGTGTATTAAAAAGAATTAATCAAACATTTTTGTGCATTTAAAAAGAGTTAAACAAAAATAGACATTTTTGTTTACATTAAAAAGAGTTAAACAAGATAAACATTTTGTTTACATTAAAAAGAGTTAAACAAGATAATCATTTTTGTTTACGTTAAAAGAATTAGATTAGATTATCATTTTTGTACCTTAAAAGGAATTATACGAAAATGAATATTTTTGTACTTTGAAAAGAATGAGATAAAAAGAGAGATTTTTGTCACATAAAAAAAAAGAATGAATTAGAAATGGACATTTTGTCATTTATAACGAATGAAACAAAAACATTTACTTTTGGTCATTTAAAAGAATGAAGTAAAAATATTCATTTTGTCACTTAAAAAGAATAAAACCAAAATATACATTTTTGGTTATTAAAAATGATTAAACCAAAAATATCCATTTTTGGTCATTGGAAGGAATTAGATCAAAATTATCATTTTGTGCAGAAATGTTCAATGTGATAAAAAGTACATTTTGTTTAGAAATGTTATATAGGATAAAAAGGACAATTTTTGTTTACAAATGTTTAATGTGATAAAAAGTACATTTTTGGTTTAGAAATGTTTAATATATTTAAAGGAACATCTTTGTCAGGCAATGTTTCTTAGGATTAAAGATATCATTAAAAGGGAATAGAATAAGAAGATTACATTTACATGTAATATTGTTATCATTAAAGAGAATAAGAAAAGAAGATTACATTTACATGTGATATTGATATCACTAAAGAGAATAGAGTTAGAAGATTACATTCTCATGTAATATTGTTTTCAATTGAAAGAATAGATTTTATTTGTCATTTGTGTACGATAACAAGAGTTGGAATAAAAGATAGATTTTTATTGACATTTTATATTCAATAAAAAGACTGGATTTATAAGTTGCATTTTTATTGCCATTTTAGAGACAAAAAAAATATTAGAAATAAAGTTTAAGATTTTTATTGTCATTTGTTAACAATAAAAAGAATAGAAACAAAAGTTAAGATTTTTATTGTCATTGGTTAACAATAAGAAGATTAGAAATAAAGTTAATATTTTTATTGTCGATTAGTTACAGTAAAAAGATCATATGTTAAAAATATGATGTTAGCGATGGCTTGATATATATATATATAAATATATCTATGATGTTGAAATGTTTGATGTGTTAAATATAATGTTAGTATATTCAAACTGAATGTTACACTTCCATTTACAAGTCATCCGACTTGTTTATGTGATTGGGACGATAATTTTCACACATCGCCCAAGTGCACAAATAATTTATTATTTGTTTGCTGGATGAAACCCCACACGGGTATTGGGATGATATTTGACAGACACTAATCCCAATATTTAGTTGTAGAATCCACTCTATTCGTTATTTGGATGTTTGACATTATTTACCATGATGGTTGATTTCATGTGATATATGGTAGTTGATTGAGTCACATTCGAATTAAGAATATTCTAGAAAAGAATGTTTTAGCAAATATATTAGAAAAAGAATATATTTTAGAAAATATATTCTTATTTAAATGAACTAGTTATCAACTAGAATAAATCATTAAATTAAGATTTAATGAATTTTTTCGATATGTCAATATTTAATTGAAGTTAAATTAAATAAATTGGATTTTGTGTTTGTCGTGAATAGTGTCTTAAATAACATTGTTCTTAAACCCCGTATGAAAAGAATAATCTTTTATTTAGATTATTAAAATTTTCAATTATATTTAGTAATTGGAATAAGAGGAATGTGAGTTGGGTTTATTGTGAACTGTGTTTTTCGTGACATGTGTTCTTTAACCCAACTGACAGTAAAAATATGATTTGGAATTTATATATCTTTTATTAAGATTTAAAGGGGAATTTTCCAAAAGCTAAGTTTTCCAATTTAATATATTAAATTGGAGTTGAATGGAATTCGAATTAATAATAACCGAGATAAGCTTCTATAAAAGAAGACCGATACTACATATGGAATTTAAGAGGCTTTGCCGTTATTCCATTTATATTATTGGTCGGGTACAGAAATTTATAACGAGTATATATTGATTTGATTTTTGTGAAGATTCCATATTTTATGGAAGATGATTATGGGTCTACCGTGAACTATGTTTTAAATGACATTAGTTCTTTAACCCAGTTAAAGATAAGATTAATTTCTTAAATGTAAATAATCATTGAATAATGATTTTTGATATTTAAATCCAAATTAGGGTTTTAATAAATCTTTAGAAGAAAGATTTAAGAATAAATATGAAGAATTTATCTTTGATAAGATAATGTGAACATTTTATTTAAAAAAATATTCTGAATTGGAATGAGGCGTTGGATGTGTTTTTATAGCGCTTGATTATTAAATTATAAAAATACGCGTGTTATTCGGAAAGACCGGGTTTAACCCATTCCGAATAATCACTACGACGATGAAGAGTCGAAGTTGAAGACGATGATTGAAGACCGACAATCTTCACATCGAATGGATGTGTTGCTACTGAGATCCATGATGGGAGTAGCTACCTTGAAGGGGCTTCAGTGGTAGCCGTCCAGACGTATTATTGATTTTCCGGATATGCGAGGACCTCTCATGTGTCTCCGGTTTCATTCAGACCCAGAACGGACTTGTAGATGGATGCGTGTCTGACATTAGATTTCATTCCTTGTAAATTAAATTGATTTTTATTAGTGTATATCTGATTGGTGGTGGAGAATTTATTCTCTGCTTAACACCCTGGTATATATTAGTAGTGATCGATCGCATGGCGTGAATTGTCAATGTGGCACGCCAAGATGCAATTGATCAAGGCTTTTTGTTGAAAAGCAGGGCCTTGTTGGATGATCAAAGCATAACCTATTTCGGCATAGCTTTGTGTATAGCGTGACTTCGCGAGCCTCACACCCCGGGATGAGTCAAAAACGGGATTAGGACTACAGGGAGTGCACACGTTTCTTTCTAGCTAGGAGTAGGGTCAATGCTTAAACTGGCTGACATTTTCTTATGTGGATGATAGATTTTGAGGCGCCTCGGATTTATAGGCCGTTAGTGGTCATATGGAGGTCCAAAGGGACCGGGAAGTGTGTGTTCAGGCATAACCAATCCACTACCGTTAGGTGGGGACCGGCCCTGAAGATCCAAGGGTTCACTGCGGGGGATCCTGAGGCATTTGCTAGAGTGTATCGAATCGGAGAGGACGATCCCTAGCCTCGATTTCATGATGGAAAACCAACTTCCAATACGACACCATGCGGTTTTGATTGTAGAACTAGTAAGTCGACATGATATATGGTACCCGTGCCGTCTATGATTAATACATTGTGATTGAAATTGTTTTTGAAAACATATATACACTAATGATAATATCAAATCCGTTTTTATCGTATCAAGCATTTTTGACCATTATAAGGTAAAACTCTATCCTCCGGTTTGCGTTGCATTGTGTGATGGGACTTAAGTCTTATAATGGTTTCATTTTTGTAAAAAGTGTGTTGTTTAACGATTTACTTTATTTTATGCACTGGCAATTCAATGGAGTAAACCTGTTCCGCGTTAGCGGCGTGGTCCTGTGATTCGCCATATTATTAGATTAGTTAAGTTAGATTTTCATACCAGTCCGATGACTGACCTGTAGTTTGATTCACTGGCAAACTCGGGTGCCCATATTCTCCGCACGGTCAGTCGAGTAGCTTTTTGCAGATATATTTACAGGATCCTGGTTTACAGCTGAAGCGGTATTCGGAAAGCTCTGTATCCGTGTATTCCTTTCGTTTGTATATTTGTATTATTTTTCCGCTGCTATTTAAATGTAATTTAAATCTCTGATATTATTGTATTTCTTTTGTGTAATAAGTATTCGTACTCTGTTATATTCTTGTACTCTGATGTAATTGTAGTAATCAGCAATAAAATTTTCTTCAGTTTGTGTTCTGATGTGTGTTGTTCTCAAAGCAATCCAGGCTTACCTTTACGGGGAAGTTTGGGTCTTCACAGCTACTCAATCGGATACCCCTCAAATTTCTCCGACCACAACCGTATTGCAAATCAAGAACAATCCTATCATTCACCAGCTAAATAGTATAAGAAGGAAAGATTAAAATCTGCCTTGCCAATAGTTTGGCAGCAAAGATTGCAATTCCACTTCAACATGCTAAATTTAGATTTAACTTTAATCTGCAAAGAATTAATGTTATTGATTGCGATTATCTGGTAGGAATTATATTTCAAGACCAATCATAAGAAACATAGTTATTTCCATTGAGTAAGTTAACTTTAAATTTTGATAAAAAATTAATTAAAAATCAAGTTCTTTTTCATGTCAACGTGATAGGTTGATAAAAGGAACTCGAAATCTATTGCAAAATTGACACATGATAGATACATGTTTTTTGGCCTTGAAAAAAGTTGAGTAATGTGGAAGTTATGAAGATACTCAAAATGCTTCTACAAAACATCTGGATCTAAAATATAGCAGTATTAGGTTGAGGAATAACCAATTTATGCAACAAATTATAGTGGAAAGCTAACATCCTGATAATGTAGCATTAAAATGACAATTACAACCTCCAACATAGGGTTGGTAATGCTAAACAGAAACTTGTCTTCAGTCCACTTCGAATAGCAAAGCAAACTGGGCCAACTGTACGATAAATCTCAGGTAATAGAAATAATCAAAAAACAAAAACTGAGCAAACATCTAATCTTGAGAAACACACAAAATGAACAACCACACTGAAAGCAAAGGGAATCCTAGGGTATACTACTTTAAAATGTGACAGGTAAACCTCAAAATACATGGATTTATTTATTTGGTCCTACCTAATATTCAATATATAGAGCGTCCATGTTTCACAACTCAAATGTACATAAATGCTTTAGAAATAATACAAACAAATTTATAGTAAAACAAAGGACACAAACCAAGCTCATACTTAGAAAATGGTTGTACCACCGTCTACTACGACGTCATTTCATTCAGATTTGTAGGATAAATCAAGCATGGGAGAAAGGCCACAAGAAGTCCACGCCGATGCTCTTCAAATCGAAACAATGAAATTGATAGTTTCTAAAATCAAACGGAAAATACTTGTGTGCGTAGTAGATTAGATACAGAACAACAAGAGGCATAGTCGAAGACCAAAATTCGAATTCCCAACCGAGATAATCGGATGTAAATTAATGTACCTACGGCGGTACGGGTGAATAACTTGTCCGGACTAGGAAGAGATTGGAGGGAATAGGTGCGATGGGGTGGGAATTGAAGGTGACGTGAACTTAGGTTTGAATTTTGGGTAATAGTAAAAAGGGAAAGTGAAAGAAGAAGATGTTAGAGTACTAGATTATTTTTACATGGTATTTCATGAAGAAAGAAAACGTCGCGCCAAAATTTTCACATAACGGAAGAATGAAATGAGGCAGCTGTCACTGATTGGATGATGGGGTATTGTTTTAAATATGAAGTATGGATTGGTTTGAACCGTTTAATTAATACATCTAAGGTTGTGGCTTTGTTTATGCTGATAACCCAGATCGCTGAACTGGATTGTATATATGTAACGCTACATTTTAAACTAGTGTTGCACATCAATACACTAGAATTCCCACCGCAACAGTGCATTCACGTCTAATGCAACGACATATGAATATTTTTGCAGAAGATCAAAGAAGGCATAGCTTTTGCAATGCTTTTCTAGTACCGCACGCACATTAGTGTCGAATATGCCCACTTACGGCATAGTGTACTACCCATTGATCGACTGCTAATCTACCATCATACATGGTAGCTTATGTCACTATGGATCTCAGGTTTTATCTGACCCGATCCATCAATAAAGACATAATATAAATGTTGTTGGACGTAGTAGTAACTTATTTTCCGTTGTCGATGCACAAGCACGTTTATTGCACCATCGGGACACACTTACGCACGATCCCGTCTCTATTGATCCCTTATTTACCCTAAAAAGAAAAGTGTGTCTAACCTCCACCATCATCGATTGCGAGATCATCAATGATAAACCTAAAAGGGAATGTTACTGGTATGGATCTTAGCAAACATATATTCTAATTTTCACTTCAACCCAAACCCCCTTGATTCGGCCTTATCCTTTGGTCATTTATTTTCTCGAACCATCCGCCATGTTGTCGGAATGGACCACAACAAGTATATGCTTATTAACTTATATCTCATATTTTCCCAAATCAACGTCGTGCTATTGGAATGGACCATAGGAAATACATGTATATCAAAACTTAACCTCAGTTTTAAGTTTATGTCAATAATAGGCATTACCATAATTTCATTCAACTATAACCTTCGTATTGTAATTAAACTTGCAAATAAGCCCAAACTGTTCATTATAATTTCTATGTGTGTTTGTATAATTTATTATATTTCTTTTGCAAATATGTTCATTCTTTTTCAGTTGCAACCCATGACATAATTTAATTGTAAATCTGCATTAATTTACCAATTTCAGCCTAATCTCTTCTAAATTGTAGATCTATACTTTATGCACATTATTTTGTAAATTTAGTCTCATATATTCAATCCACATTTGCATAATTATTCTTTAATTCTATTATTTCCATGTGAAAAATAAAAAGTATTACATCAGTCATCAAAATATTAACATTTACAGATCTAGGCATATTTTGGGCTTGAACCACAAATAGGTATAGAAACTACAAAATAACTGAAAAGAAAAAAAAGAGGGAAGAAGACTGAAGGAATATCATACAGTACTTATGATAATAAAACAAAACTGTAAGAAAAAGACTGAAAAATTATAGAAAATAATTTATATAATTATACTTGTAGAAAATATTAACTTATGAAAAACTAATAAAAACTTTAAGTAAACTGTAAAGAAAAACTGTAAAATACTGTAGAACTATTAGAAACCATATTTTCCAAAATTGTAAAAAATCAAAATAATTGCCAAACTCGCTAGTGGTCAAAGCATTCCTCTGTGGCATATGAAGATCCCACCCCATAAGAGTATAAATATATGTATATTTAAATACTTATTTTTACAAACCTTTTCTCCTTAAAAAGTTAGGTCGGGTTTGTCTCAAAGAGAGAACACGAAGAGGGAAGAGATTGTGTTACGAAGAATGAATTAGGTTTAGGGTTCTATTTATAGGTTAGGCTAGGGATCTTAGGTCATTGGATTTCTAGATTGAATCAACGCCAACCACATCATGCGACTAATAGGAACTTTCCATGTCAAAAATTAAATAAATTATAAACTGATAAAAACAAGCCAACTCCGCAAAGTATGAAAAAAACATGTTCGACCATTCTTGCACCCACCTAGGCGCGACTTGCACCCAGTGTTCTGGTAGGTCGACCCAGGGGTCGACCCGGCCAAATAAGAAATATATATATATATATATATATATTTCTTATTTTTTTATAAAAAATCGCCTAACTTCTTCGTTCTAACTCCTTTTCTCATAAACCAAGTATGTAAATTGACCAGAAAATTACCACAGACCCAATGATGCAAGTCCCGTAGCTAAATTATGAAAATTTTACAATTTATTATTTTATTAATTAACTCGTTGTTGAATTACTGTATCTTAAAATTTTGAGTTCCTCCTATCAAGTCATCACAATCATGTATTCGCCACTATTTCAAGTTGCAAGTTTAATATGCATACTAAATCACTATTTATAAAAGAACATGAATCCCTAGTATCAAATAAAACTATAGTACGAACATCCCTGATAGAGGTTCATACCTCTCTCTACAACCATTTTCCGCTATCCTTGGCAGTAGGTGCAATAGAAAAAGTCAAAACTACATCCAAAGCTTATTCTTTCACCACCTTCTTATCCTTAAGAGTTTTTGCACAATCCTTTTTTAGATGTTCAGTCTTATCGTGGTTGCAGCACTTCTTCATAGTCTTGCTAGCTCTACACATATTAGCAAGATGCTCCTTTTATTATAGTTAGAGCATACTACCTCACTTAAGTCTTTCTTTTTGTGCCCTTCCCAACTTTGTTGTTGCTTCCTCTTCTCATTCCATTTCTTCTTACTTTCATTACTTGATACAAATTTAGTTTCTTAATATCATCAGCACCAACTTTCTTTGGGAACATAATATCATGTCTTAAGGCCTTCTCAACCAACTTTTCAAAGAGGACATAATAGGATCCATAAGCTTTTCACCAAGATACCCATCCAATCCAATTATAAAATTCACGTTCTTCCTAGGTGAACTATCAATAAATGAAGCCCATACTTTGAGAAAATCTTACAAAATATATTCTGAGATTGTTTATCTCCTTGTTTCGTCTCAGTAAACTTCTTAAACAATATATACTTTATGAAAGTAGGATAGATCTTATCTTCAAACCTAGTCCTAAACTCATCCTAAGTGATATGCTCTTCCAGTATAGTGATGTTATAGCATCCTACCAATCCATGGCTCTACCCTGAAGCTACTGAGAAGTAATCTTCCTTTTCATAGCATCATCCACTCCTAAGTCTCCAAAGATATGAGTACAAGCATCTAACTCGGCACATAAGAATGGCTTGCCACCCAAAGTAGGAAAATCCTTACACAACTTACCAAATCCATTCTTGGTGCCAATACAAGAGCATGAACATCGCCTATAACAACTCTTTGAGTAGTTTGAGATCTCCCAAGACTGACAACCTCATAGCATCAGACATAACTTGGTAATCATGGATAGACACTCCTGATCCCCCATTACTGACCACTTCAGAGCCAGAGATGTTCCTAAATATGTTTTTTGTGTTATTTCTCTACAACAAGAATGATCAATTCCAATATAAAAGGCCATAACGATGCTCAAATGCATGTTACTGTATATATTATTATGTAGTTTAAGTTTGTCTCATTTAAAATATGTTTTTCTTAGGAGTATAATCTATACTCACTTTGGTCAACTGAATAACCAAAGCTCTAATACCAAATGTGACGACCACACCATACCACTTGCACGGGAATAAGGAAAGGAGCACTGTATCTGTGTCAAGCTGATGTGGACATCAAGGGTAAAAGGAAAGCAAAACATGTCGTATATCACACACTGAATGGAAAAAATATGATAATAAAGATAAACAATAGAGTCGTAAGGCATCAAAAAGTGAAAAAACACCATCATTATAAAATCAATGAGTCATATATACATCATAAACTCATTGTCAAGTGCATCATGACCTTACTACATCCTCAACACTCAGAGTATCATATGAATTAGAATATGTACAAATATAGGTAATCCACTGAAGCTCCTCCAAAATCATCTCCATGTCAATAGCTTATCACCGACCTGATACATATTCTGCTCATCAGCATCGTCGTTGAGCACCAAGGTAACACGAAGAAACATAAAATACAGGTCAGACAATAATTGGTTTAAGCGATAAAATATATTAATAGTTATATTATAAAATATTATAATAAAAAGGTAAGCCACATATCTAACTTGTCCCGACAACTAACGAGTTGGCACATAATAGCTAAATAAAATATGCTTCTCAAACAATAACAGTAATTGGCATAACCATATTATAGAAGAATCTGGATAGCCAACGCAGGCCTATTCCTTATTCCCTCTCCAAAATCATACAAGTGATAGTTGACCCAGGGAAGTAAAGATAAGAGCACCCATAACAAGCATGTCATTCATCAACAAAATCCTAGCTATCACCTTTTAAAGACATGAACACATTGATTACCCATATGCAATGCAATTAAAGCTCTAAATAGTTTTGTAGCTGTGGAGCTGCAAAAAGGTGTAGTTTGAATAAAGCGAGGAAATAACGTTGATATAGTGGACATGCAAAAAAGGTTCAATAGATGCTAAACCATATTATTAGAATTAATTAACTATAGTCCTCACATTATTTATGTAGAAGGAAATAATATCAATTAATATCATATGACAAAACAAAAGTATATCATGGTTATACACAATAGATTTAAGAGTATAGTAGATTTCAACTATATGTTGGATATTTATCCTATAAAATTAGCTCTTTATGTTAGCTATAATGACTTTTTTAAATGAAGAAATAATCAAATCATGCTCAGTATATTTGTTGACGTCAAAAGTTGGTCACTAGTGACGATCAATCCCCAATCGTGGGAAGAGTACACGAACACTGATTATAAAATGCAGAAAAAGTAAAGAAAATGGGGAAAATGCACAGACTTTTTATAGTGGTTCGGCAAAGACTGTGCCTATGTCCACTTTATATATTATTTCTGCTTTGGATTACAAGTACAATGCTTTTTCTATTTGAAGGAAAGAAAGAATATGGCTATTTTTCTCTTCTAGAAAAGGTCTCTCTAGAAAGAAGTAAAAGTCCCCTTTCCTCTTTAAGCTTTGAGGTATTTATAGGTGGAGATGGCTACTTGGGCTGTTGTGACGTGGCCCAGCCTCTCTTGGAAGACTTGGACATGTGGAGTCTATTCCTTGGATAGAATAGCGGCTGGAAGACTGATTCCACTATTCATAAATAGTATCCTCGGAAGTTACGGCTTATGTGGCATCCATGGTGAGGTGTATCAAAAGTAGAGCTTTGTCCGGATGTGGTTGACCGCCTTTTCTTCCTTGAAAGTCGGGCTAAGCATTTGAACAGCTCAGCTGGATATTTCCATGCAGATCCGAAATATTCGGTCGATATGCCTTATATGAGAGCGATTCTCTCGATCGACTGGGAGAGTGAGTCTTCCGAAGTGAGTTATCGGCTTGTTTGAGAAGTGACTCAGCCTAAAACGTGATTACCTCGGACCGAGCTTCTGCTGGCTTCCTGGAGTGCGATCTGTATAATTTGGCTGGTTGCGCGTTTGGGTTTTGATCTGACCCGTTTGCGGCTTTTGCCAAAAAGAGGGATAACACTTTTCCCCTCAGAAGGCATCTTCTTCGACAGAGGAAGGTGTGTTCTGAAATTTGAATCGAAGCACAATCGTTCGAGTAGCTATGGTCGCGCCGGAACATATTAAGGCCAGAAACCCGACAATTCCAATGATTGTATTAAGGCCAGAAAACCAACAACCAAATTAGGTTGTATTAAGGCCGGAAAACCGACAACCATCAGGAACCGTATTAAGGCCGAGATGATCACCGTCTATATGAGAGTTTGTCCTACAAAGACAAAAATAATCCGTTCTAGGGTTGGAGAAGGCTGATGGGTCGAGCATTTTATTTCACTTAGCTTTGAGGGGTTGCGATTATCAACCATACTCGGCTTAGCGGCGAGTATTAACCATACTTGGCTTAGAGAGGGAGAGCATTATCCATACTCGGCTTAGAGAGGGAGAGCATTATCCATACTCGGCTTAGAAAGGGCGAGCATTATCCATACGTGGCTTAGAAAGGGCGAGCATTTACCATACTCGGCTTAGGGCAAGTGTTTGTCATGCTCGACTCATGTTAGTTTAATGTGTCCAGCGAGCAGTAAACGCTCGTGGTGTAGAAAAAGAAGGGGCGAGTATCATCCATACTCATCTTAAAGAAATATACCGCACTTGGCTAGGATAGTAGGTATTTAGAAATGGTGGTACACTTTCGCGCTGACCATATTAAAAAAAGGGGCGAGCATTATCCATGCTCGGCTTTAGAATTTGCCAAACATTATCCATATTGGCAAAAGAAAATTCATAGCTGCTAAATAATTGTTACGGAGAAAAGAAATTCTAAGAAGACAACGGTTGAATCCAGAGCATGCCTAGGAGCTAAATCCTAACCCCATACATGTGTACATCAAGGTGTCCTTTTTATTGAAAGAAATATATTAGAAAAAATCTAATTAATGAGTGCTAGTCTCAGGGTCCTTTCCGTTTGTAGGAGCTCGTGGATCGACCTGAGGAGCTTGGGCAAAAAATCGCGGCAGTAAGGCCGGGGCGCGATTCTTGACATATTCGGGTAGCTCCCCTTTTTTGACTCAGTCCTCGATGAGATCGCGCAAATGCCGGCATTCATTTTTGCTATCTCTGGTTAAAAAAATCGAGAATTCTGACCGGTTCTGAACTCCTGCAATGACGGCCATAAGTACCATCGATGGCTCAGGTCGATCGACTGACTATACTGCCGCGTTGAACCTTTTGAGGAAGTATCTGAGCGTCTCTCCTGATCGCTGCTTGATGGTGGATAAGAACATAACACTCTCTGGTCGGGAGATATGTACCCTAAATTGCTCGATGAAGCGAGTGACTAGCTTATTCTAGCTGCTGATTGACTCCGTTGTTAGCTGTCAAAATCACATTCCGGCTATGTCTGTGAGAAAGAGTAGGAAGCACTTAGTCATGACGTTGGTCGATGCGCCAAGTACTTCCATGTCGCATGTATCGCATGAGGTGGATGGTTGTATCAGTGCGACCATTTTATGGTTCGATAGCTGGGAACTTGAAGTCCGGAGGGTTTCGGGAGTTTCTGATTTCCCTGGTAAAGGGGTTGCGATTGACATTATCTATGTCTTACTGCGAGGAAGTGCCCCGAGTAAAGCGTCGGATGATGCTTGCAAGCTGGCTTCCATCCCCGAGGAGTCGTTGCCATGAATTTAGTTCAGCATCCGGGAGAGCTTCGATGCGAGGATCTGGCAAGAGCATGCTCGGAAGGGTGGCCCCTGGCTTGGTTCATCCTCCGAGAGTTGAGTGAAGGTGTGAGGGAAGGTGATTTATGGTAGGTGGTTCTGGGAAGAATGGCCCCTCTCGAACCTGATGAGTGTTGTGTCGAGCCGTACCCATGACAGTGGGTCTAGGCCGATCCATCATAACATGTGATGTTCGAAGCTCAGGGTCGCCCCTAGTTGGAGCAAGGTTAGAAGGGTCTATGGTAGCGTCATCTTCCACCACGGTGAGGACCGGTATGGTAGAGTGATCTTCCTTGTTCGGAGGGAAGGCTGAACCAGCTCTTCGTTTATGGGGAAGAGTGGTTAGAGTGGTCTGCGGTAAGATTCCGGGCTGTAATGGGAATGACATTGATTCTGATGGGCCCGGTGGTCGCTCGACTGGCATGCGAGGTCAAGCTGTTTCCAAGAGTGGAGGCAAAGTGGCAGGACGACCTAGATCTCGATCGCCAGCCTCCTGCAAATCTACAGCCATGGTCACGCTGGTCACTGGAAGCGATACTCCTGGCTATAATTGATTGGTTGGTGGGACCAAACCAGGATGAAATAAAGGTGTAGTCTGATCAGTGGTTTGATTATGTGCAGACCGAAGATCATCTATTGCCCCGGTCCTGGTCGGTGGAGGAATTGATGTTGAAGCGTTCAATCCTGTCTCCAGTCGACCGAGAAGGTGATCCATCAACTGCTGCTGTCGTTCAAGGAGTTTACCCTGAGATGTCATATGGTCTCTGAACTCGACCATGATTTTATCCATGTTGTCCTGGGTAAGAAATCGAGACATATCTTCATGAGAGGAAACCTCGTGGCTCACTTCTGTAGCATTAGTATCGGGTGCATCGGTGTTCGCAGGACGAGAGGATGTTGGATCTTTCTTTTGCTTAATCGCCATGAACTGAGATGAGTGGATGCTCTGAAGGAAGGTTGGTGCGCTCCCCCTACCCTGGTGCGCCAAAGTGTTGACATCAAAAGTTGGTCACTAGTGATGATCAACCCCCAATCGTGTGAAGAGAACACGAACACTGATTATAAAATGTAGAAAAGTAAAGAAAGCGGGGAAAACACACAGACTTTTTATAGTGGTTTGGCAAAGACTGTGCCTACGTCCACTTTATATATTATTTTTGCTTTGGATTACAGGTACAATACTTTTTCTGTTTGAAGGAAAGAAAGAAGATGGCTCTTTTTATCTTCCAGAAAAGGTCTCTCCAGAAAGAAGTAGAAGTCCCCTTTCCTCTTGAAGATTTGAGGTATTTATAGGTGGAGATGGTGACTTGGGCTGTTGTGACATGGCCTGACCTCTCTAGGAAGACATGGACGCGTGGAGTCCATTCCTTGGATATAATAGCGGCTGGAAGACTGATTCCACTATTCATAAATAGTATCCTTGGAAGTTGCGGCTTACGTGGTATCCATGGTGAGGTGTATCAAAATTAGAGCTTTGTCCGGATGTGGTTGACTGCCTTTTCTTCCTTGAAAGTCGGGCTAAGTTTTTGAACAGATCAGCTGGATATTTCCATGCAAATCCGAAATATTCAGTCGATATACCTTATATGAGAGCTATTCTCTCGGTCGACTGGGAGAGCGAGTCTTCCGAAGTGAGTCATTGGCTTGTTTGAGAAGTGGCCCAGCCCAATACGTGATTAGCTTGGATCGAGCTTCTGCCGGGCTTCCTGGAGTGCGATCTATCTAATTTGGCTAGTTGCGCGTTTGGGCTTCGATCTGACCCGTTTGCGGCTTTTTCCAAAAAGAGGGCTAAAAATATTAATATTTCCAAAGTGGGTGCTCAAAAGCTTTGATTTAGCAGGCATAGCGGAAAATAACAGGGCTTAAAGCGGATCTACTGTTCATTAGCGCTAAATTGAATTTGTGTAGCGGTTGAAGAGAGCTACTATAACACCCTATCCCGAGGCCCAATCTAATAAAGTGCATTATCAAGTAATACTATAATTTACAGCAGATAATAGGGTTGGTTAGGGTCGACCATTCGTAATTTCGTATTAGGCGTGTATTGAATATGCCGATTGGATGTATAATTTTTTTCTATTCTCAAGTGGATCGACATGCTAAAAACATCTAATAAGATACTACGATGGCTAAGGATCGTATTCAGAACAACATACAACCCATCGTAGTTAAAAAATCATAGAACAGTTACATATAGACACAATACAACATATACTTATACTACAAGTTCAAATGGTTATACATGAACCATACAGTATACAATAACTCCAGAAGAAAGAATATACAACGATTTGAATACTTCAATACAAATAGGAATTGACGCCCAAGATAAATCTAAGATTAGTCATCTAATCTCGAGTCAAAGACAAGCCAAAACCTGAAACAACTCAGTCTGACCTGAGCATTAACACATACAGGTCTGTCTAGTTTACAAATTAGTTAGAATACAATAGGTGTAATATGAAATTAAAGACAAGAATTACTTTTTACAAAAAAAGAATTGTATAGGCCAATATAACAATTGATTTATAAGATTTTAAAGGCTTGACATCCTTTAAGTTTTCAAGAACAAAATAAGATGAGGGTTTTTAACTTCATCAACGAGCATCTAAGCTACAAGCTAAGCATATAGGTATAATGTAAAAACCCAAATTTTGACAGACCGATTTTTTTTCTCAAAATTCTAATCTATCGAAGCCAGAGTTGGCTTGTCTGGTATCCTTCAAAAAGACAGAGATATAAATATGTCAGAGCTCGATAAAAACATCTCACAGCGGGATTGGATAAAATATGATAATCAAATATAGCGATATCGAAATAATAAGATTGTTTAACAAGTGTCAAAAGGCTACCAAATCTCTACCATAAATCTAACCAGTGAGTATATATCAAGAGAGGGTCAAAACACAAAGTTATAGTGAAAGGACAAGATATACATTCTTAAATAACCCTACATATACCGTTTAGTTGCATTTTCTTTATTGTTAGGTTATTCGGGTTAACAACACTTTATGCTCTGCACTCACGTCATACTCATCTACTCCCCAACAGATTAAACCTAATATAGCATACATGTAACACTACACCAGAAAACCTGTTTTGCCACGGCTTTGGGCCGTGGCTAATTAATTTTGCCACGGCTTTAGACCGTGGCAAAACAGGATGTGGCAGTTTTTTTGCCACGGCTCAAAGCCGTGGCAAAATCATATTTTGCCACGGTCCATAACCGTGGCAGATTGCGGTTTTGCCACGGCTTTAGCCCGTGGCAAGATAGGATATTGCCATGGCTCTGAGCCATGGCAATATGTAATTGTAACTTTCTATGCAGTTTTTCCTTGGTTTTAGACCGTGGCTAAATTCAACTGAAAATACTTCATACTACCCTCTACCTGAGACATAAAACTCCTATTTAAACAAAATACAAGCATATTATAACCAGCAACATAAATTTATGAACATATCCATCAACAAAAATTGTAATCTTCAAAGTTCAACTAAATAATTCATACTTCATAGTTTGCAAACTACAATATATCCAAACTAAAAACTACATAGTTCAACTTCAATTCATAATTTGCATCAACAATCCAAATTACAAACCCTTACTTCAAAGTTCATATTACAGACTCTTACTTCAATGTTCAAATTACGGACCCTTACTTCACATGATAAAACCGTCCAAAGCTCCGATGAAAACCTCCATCATTGCGTTGCATGTTCACCCCGCAACACGAAAAAAAAATTGTTACTAAACAGTAAGAACATCTTGCAGGTTATAAGGTGTGCTATTCAAAGTGAAATTTCTAATTCTTTTGTAGAAACCATTATAAACATAGAAAATCAAATAGGCAAAGGCAAAAAAAGTCTTTAGTCAACAGATGAAATGTTCAAACTGGAGATAAAAAGTTGAACTAGAAAACCATCATGTTGTGTTATATTGACTCATAGCGTATCTTTCTTTCTTTCTTTCTTTTCTACTCAAACAAATTTACCATTAAAAGTTCTGTCCAGGAGCATATTTATAAGTGTGGTTTCTGACTATAAATTCCAACTCCTACGTATGTATATTCCCAACATAGATACAACTCACCTGAAACAAAATTCAACTTCAAAGATCACATATTAATATAACCCCCCAAGAATTTTAAAGACAACACATATATCCATTATACTGTGATTAAAAAAACAAGAAATAATAACATATTCAAGTGACATGCCACATAAAATATAGATGTGGCGGTGTTTCACGTTTGACGCTCAGTTTCTCATTTCCAAGTCATTAGAGACACAGTTGCTTCGGTACTAAAATAAAAGATATGTTTATAGCTTACTTCGGGGAAGACCTGAAGATTAAAGAATGACAACAAGCCACGTAAAATAACATATTTTTACAATAAGCTTTCAATGAAACCTATTTTCAAAATAAGTTTTTTCAACAAGCCTATATCTAAAATATGTCTGAATGAAATGTTAGGAACATTGTGCGGAAGTTGCAGACAAGTAATAACAACCATCTTTAACTGCCAGTAGGCTTGCATTCGAAATGCGATCAAGTTTTATTTTTCCTGTGATCACTACTAGGATGGCACATTTAAGGCACTGTCAACCCATCTTGAAATTAATGACCCATTGTATATTGAATCCAATCAATTTGGTCTAAAACAAATTGTTCAGTCATTCTTGTTATTGTGTTTTTGTATGTTCGATCGGACATTGGAGCCTTTTTTTTGCTGTAGTAAGTCTCTCAGCAATGAGTTTTCCAATAGCACATAGTATTCGCCTTTTGTTGAAGGACTTTTTGACATGATGTAATGATTTCCCAAATATTGTTACCATTGCAGCATGTTAAATAGATTGGTGTCGGCAACTCACACAGAAATATGTTTCATACTACTATTTTGTGTTATAACATGAAGATTTTGATGTGCTGTATTTAGTAACACAAATTTAGAGCGCTCTTCTGGTCTCAAATAATGAATCTGCAGTAGAGCAAAAAGCTTTTATTCAATAAACACGAATCATTTCTTGCTTAGGTATCATGCTTCTGTTTTTGACTGATATGTAGGCTCAGGGTTTTGTGCTAGTGGAAGAGCTTGAACAGAGGCTTTCATGGCCATATGTCCGAGCCATTGATGCTCTCGAGACTTTATTGAAGGTGATTTATTACTTGTGTTGGTAACACTTCTTTGTACTTTCGGCGAAGATTACATGTTTTGCGTAGTCAGTGTGTGCGTGTGTCTAACTTTTAGAGAGCAAGCGTTTGACAAGTATTTAGCCTTTTGATTTAAATACTAGCAAGTAAGTTCGTAGGTTGCAATCAACATTCTATTATTCTAGCAAGTAAGTATTTTGCCTTTTCGGTGAAGAAACTCGTCAACGAGGGCTTACTCCCATATTCACTCTAATTTCGTCATTTTAGCCGAAATGTTTCTCGGTAAAGTACCAAAACTGATTTTGAAAATATTAACACTTTTAATGTACAAAAGAAAATTATGCATGCAGGAGGGACTTGCTATGATTGATGACGGGCACAGAGATGGGAAACGCAGATACTGGTTTTCCGTGTGTGGCTTCCATCTCTTCTACAGCTACTTCTGAAGCTTTGAAGCTTTAATCATCATTTTTCTCCAAAAATACTATTATATTACGATGATTGTAATATCAAATAAATATTTTTACTTGTATCATAAATGTCGTTATGTAGAAATGTAAACAGACAATGGACTGAGATATTTTTATATGTGTTTAACAAAGGGGTTTTTATTAGCTTTTGTGACTAAGTAAAAAATATTATTTGACATCATAATTCGCTGTCTCTTCCTCTTTTCTTTCGATTGTCAATCCGACCCCATGCTTATGTTATTAGTTAAACGCTTTGATCTTCCTACAGGACTCCCTTAACTCCTACTTGAAGCTTATTTTTTAGTTTCACAGAATATGAAGATGATTTTAATGACACAACTGACACCGGCAGCATGAGCTGCTCTAGCAGTCCATATAGTTACGACAACGACGTGCACAAGTTTACAGTTAAAGTGTAAATGAATACAAGCCATGAAAGTTTTCTATATAAAAAGATATGTTGGATTTTTCTGTTATTTCAAGTCATTTTGCTCTTGTCAGTTCAGATGGTGCTACAAAACTAGTTCAATTGGGAGAAATAACCCAACAATAATGTATGCATATGACACTACAAAAAAATATTTAGAAATCTGTATTTATACTAGTTAAATATTATTAGATATCCATTTGGCAAAACTGTATACATGTGCCAAACCGAGAAAAAAAATCTGGAAATCAAATAATCAGACGATATTAGATTAATGTAAAGCGGTTCAATCAAATGTATGCAAATTCCTCTTTCGACATTTAAACAAACTGCTTTTACACTAGCTGCAGACCTTAGTTTTGAAGCCTTTTAATTTGCATGTCTTACCAGTTTTGGTTCAAAACCTTTTAATTTGTATGTTGACTGATCTGTAGTCTTTAACTGCATTCGATTTCATTTATAAATCCCTCTTGACAAACATTTTGTTTTGCATTGAGATCAAAACCCATCAGCTGTAATTTAAAGAAAACCATATTTTTGTCAAATACTGACCAGTTGTTAAACTATATTTCTATATTGCACTTTATATCGCTGCTTTTAATCAATCTACGGATTCGTTAAGTTGGAATTAAGTAGGCTTAGCAAATGTGCTAAATTATAAAATCTTACTGACTTGAGGTTCTCCAGATGCAAAAGATCTATTTCTTTGCTTCAAAGTAGATGACTAATGCAGATATTACACACAGACATCCATATGTATGAGTAATGCAAATATTAATATCCTCATTTTTATTTCCATTGCAGGCCTGAGCAATACTGTAAAAATCAGAGTACCAATCCGCTATGGTTGAAATAACAAATAAACTCATGCTTTACGTGACTGGTATTTCGATTTAATCTATCCATTCAAACAGATACGCTGACAGCTGGTTAAGCTAATGAAAACGGGAACTAGAGTCTTTCGCTGACTTACTCTAATTTTGCGATAAATTTCATGCTTTTCAAGTTCAATACACAGTACCTTCGTTCATACACATATATAGCAAAGGGCTTTATAAGTGCATTCCACTACATGTCTTACGACTCTTTACCCAAAAATCCCATTCATAATTTAATCTTACACAAAGCTGAACAAGGAAAATAATAATTATCTACATAACTAAGTCCTAAGACAACTAATGCTAATTAGAGAGATGAGGAGATGATTTGTAGGAGTTAAAATTGCAGCGGTAGAAATTCATTACGAGATATAACGATGATATAAGGAGTAATAGCGGAGCATTAACTATGCAGGTTTCAACCTAATTAATCAAAAAGTAAACAATTTTAAATTTCCTTAAAAATAGCCATTTAAAGCAACCATAAAAAAACATTTTAAAACGTCAAATTTGTTTCAATAAGCATCAGATTTGCATCCTATAGGACGAGTAACTAATTTTGCATCCTCGTTTGGTGTTTGGGTTGGACCATCTAAAACTGAGGATTACTGTCATATATCAGAGGATTACTTACAGAGCTACCATTCTGTAAAAACTGAGGTCGGGAGGACGTAGCAACTGTTTTGTTCAATGTAGACCTATCCGGTGTTGGTCTCATTGTGTTTTGTTTTAAAAACAAAACTACTGTCAGGATTCAACCAGCCTATTCAATGCAGACTTATCTGATGTTTACTCCCATTGTGTTTCCATTTAAACCAGCCTTTACTGGTTTCAAAAAAAAAAAAAAAAACAATACTCGCGGAAAGACATTATTAGTTTGAAGATACTGACATTAAAATAATGTCAGTATCTTTCAAAGAACCGACAATACCCCTAACAAACTTGAGTCAATAAATGATCAAAGGCATATACTGAAGTGCAATAGAAAAGTCATTTTGAAATACTTCTGTAGCAAGTAGTAAAGATGTTAAATAAAGAAGATGGATATTTAAAAAAACACCAAACAGAACTCTAAAAAAGACCTATGACATAATCGTCAAATTACCATGGAAATGTTTGTCAATTCTTTGAAGATACTGACATTATTTTAATGCTGGACTGAAATTGCCGTCCTTGCCTAAGTATTATCATATACTAAACAAACTTTCCTTTGCTGTGTCATCATTTTCTTTTCATGGCAGATCCTGATTTTTGTTCCTTTTCCTCCATCAGCTCTGTTGTCATATAATGTTAACAACAGCTTGATGACAACAATTTTTTTTCCTTTTAAATTTTCTATTAATACGTACATATATTTTTGGTAGTATGTTCAAAAAACAAAATACAAGTTCCGATTCTACTAATCTTTTGCATTCAAGTCAAAATCCCTAAAAATTGAGACATGCATTCAAGTCAAAATCCCTAAAAATTGAGATAAGGGTGCCGATCCAAATTTAATTTTATCTTAAATCATGTCAACGACGAAATGGTCCAAATCTGTGATTTTTCTATATAAGTGTACTTGGTTGATTATCATAGTTTAGATGCTAAAATGATTTATTTTTGTATGATTGGCTGATAATATGCTAGTCTATTACAGAAATGATTCATGTAAAATGTGCGTTGGCCGATAATGGTGTATACGGCTTCGTTGGCCTATTTGAAAATGAATAAAGATGGTTTAAAACGACTTATAATTGTTTTATAAAAATTAAAACTTAGTTTGGAATATGAAAAAAATGGAAAAATAAATATAATTGAATGCATCTTGTTTCGGCAGTTCGCGATTTCACGGTCGAAAATGTTAAACAAATGTATAAATAAAATATGTCATAATATTTTAAAATAGTAAATTTTCAAACTTTTTTATCTTTTTTTAAATATGACGTTTAATTAGCAAAGTTTGAGATACGACTAAAATCAAGTTTTCAGAATCCTCGTGTTTTGACAGTTTGGAGGATATGGTTTTCAGCTTTTAAATTTTGATATTTTGTCATGGTGTTTATATTAATATGCATGGAAACCTTTGATAAGCACGGAACGCAATACTTTTTGGTCATGCCACTAATGAATGCGATACACACTCCAGAAAAGCTTAAACAAGATGCGTGTGAATATAGGAAGAATCAAGGAACTATTCAGGAAACACAATATGAATAGACAATAGTTCAAAATATTCTTGCTAGCATTTTTGAAGTTCCAATCAAGCTTAAGCAGAAGGAAAAAATTTGGCAAAAGAAAGTGCACAAAGAAAAAGGGAAAAACAAAGAATAGCAGCAACTATAAACAGAATGTGAAATGAATCAAAGTGATGAGAATATTAATGTCAAAGAAAATGCAGTTACCCCTAATTTGAATACTTATAAGATCAATGAGAAATGAAGAGACATTACTTTTGATTTTTCAAATAATCCGTTCGCAGTATTACATTATTTAGAGGAGGGGGAGTGATGATAAACCAAGTCAAAATGAAGTTAATGTTATCAATGAACAAGCAATGGAAAAGCACATGAAAACATTCCAATTTATACTCCTCTTTATTCAGAAATATCTTCATCTAAAAACAAGCAATATTCCACTTATGAGAAAATTTTGAAACAACCACTTAATGCTTCTTCTTATTGACTGGTTTAGTTAATAAAGGGGAGGTCCTGCCTAATCATAATCAATCTCCTGACATGCACGCTGTGCATATTCCTCCATTGTTATTGATTCCTTTTATTTCGGCAATTATTTGAGTCCAACAAATCAAATATATACTCAATCCACTTTATCTGTTCTAGTAATTCCTTTTTCTAAAAATCAATCTTCCCAATCTCCTAATTCTAACTCCATTCCTTTATGTTCTTATTCTAAACTCAAACCTCTAGAAACATCACACTTTTTTCTCCAAATAAATACCATTTGAAAAAAATCACGATCTTCTCCCGTGGCCAAATGTGAATTTAAACCTTAATTAAATTTTATAAGGTGGCAAGTCCATTGTCTTTCAAAGGTGATCGACTTGATCTCAGCAAGGGCACGAATTTCTCTACTGCTCAAATTCTTTCTGGCATTTCTTCATTAAAAGTCATAGACCCTAACCCTAACATCGACGAAAAGTTCCAATTCATTTTTGACGACTTATGATTTGCTTTTAATATATCATGAACTAAATAAATAACATTTTTTCTTGCGTTAGCGATTTATTCTCCTCTTCTAAATACATAAGGTAGTACTAAAAAGTTGAATATTTCCTTAATTTATAATTTAGAATGTTCACGAAGCTGTGTTTAAAAAGAAAAAATAACGTATTTTGACAGGATTGAGAAGAAAATTATAACACACAATCCAATCTTTTTTTATAGTTTAGAGAAAAACCACAAGCACTTCTACATGTACATTAGTTTGCAAGTGAACTGGTGCTAATTCACCACATACACAGAGTAAGGTAAACCAACATCAGCTTATAAATATCCTAAATCCATCCAATCTCCCTACCAATAAAATTCACACTTCTCTTAAGGCAATAGTAATTATATATATATATACATATATATATATATATACATACATATATATATATATATATTAGTTTGTAATATTCCCATGACCAAGTACAAGATTTCAGATTGATAGTTGCACTTAAAAAAGAACAAAAAAACGTAGTTTCAGCCAAAAGAAATTAATTAATGTTTTTATCTAAAAAGACCTTTATTTTTTAAAACACAGTACTATGCAGTATTTTTTCAAGCCTCATCAAGTGTCATAATCAATATCGAGTATTATCAAAAGCTGTAAAGGAAGCTGAATTCTAATTTCTAAACAATACTGATTAAATTCACATGATTACATTTAGCCTATGACATATACATGATTTATTCAAATATGAAGGGTACATAATAATGTTGCGTTGAAGGTACCACCACGGAAAAGTATAACTATGACGTAAATAAAGGTAATAATTAATTTTAATCCATAATAATCAATAATCATACAATTAGTTAGTATTCTAATGCATAAATAGACTTGAATTATATTTTAATCTCCATTTTATGTCCATAAATACCGAATTCAGTTTTTATTAGTTGTAGACAACATTATACCTCTTCTCTATTTGTTTGGACATTCCTATCGGTAGCGAAATAAAAAGATTAACAGTTGTATAAAGAAGAATGCACCATTTAAATTATGTAACAAAATGAATCCATGAATCAAATATGAAACTGAAACATATTTAAAAGGATGGAGAAATAAAGTAAAACTCTATAGAGAGCACCTTCATGTTAAAAAATATATTAATTTAATATTCTTGAAGATGAATGCCACTTGTGTTTCTTTGTTGGTTTTATATTTCGATTGATCTCGACATGTTGGACGTAGATTTTTTTGAAGGTAAGGTAATATGCATTACTGAACTAAAAATTACAATTTCACAATGCATAAATCATCATTTCGTTTTTTTTCCAGTGGAAACCAAATAACAATTTGATTAAATCAGAATGATATCAGCTTGATGCTTCTTGTTATTCAAAGCTAAAAGAATACGACAGTTAAAACAATACAACAGTGAAAATAATAACCTAATAGTCCGTTAAAACAATACTGAACAGTGAAAAAGAAACCCACATAACAAGAAACCTAAAGATAGATCTTGTGAGGATTCAACTCACCTTAACTCCTTAATTCGATAGCTAAAATTCCTCAAAACTGCAAAATAATACGACCGTTCACAAAATCATTCTTAATTCAATAGAGAAAACAATACGACAATTTAATGGAAACACTTGGATCCGATTAATCATCTTACCTGAAAACACTTAGATCGGATTTTCGATTGAGAGCATATGTGTTTTGGATCTAAAATTTAATGCAAACTTTGTAGATCTATCGGCATCGGAAGAAATAGATCTAAAAAAGAGAGGAGCACGCTGATTTGGGGGGACGACTTTTTGTTTTGAGAGGAGTACGCTTTTTGGTTTGAGAGCGTGAGATAATGGGACATGGGGTAACGGGGGCTTGTACGTAAGGGGGAAAAATATTCACAGAATCATTATAACGGGGAAAGTCCATTCCAAAATTACCACGGCCTAGGACCATGCTAACTACACTTACCACGGCTAATACCCATTCCAAAATTGCCACGGGCAAAAGCTCCGCTTTGGGGTGTGGCAAAACTGGCATTATGGTGTAGTGTAACTATACCCCATATCTTAAGGTACTCCCCATAGTACCTTCCTATACGGTCTCCGCCGTTTCACCACGAAAGTATACACAGCCTCCATCCTATGCCAAGCTGCGTATGGGAATCAATATCATAACGTCACGTAAGCGTACAGATCCACATATCTGAACTCTACGGTCGAATCATGTCTCAACCGAGTAATACCCTAATGTCTACAATACACCTCCCCGTGCATGTATCTAGATCCTTACACAAACATACTGCCTACTATAACCGAGTCCCACAATAAGGCTTCATCCAATGCATGGAACTCGGTCGGGAGCTTTCAATATCTGTAAAGGACAACTTCATTAGGCCTACAATACAAAGTTACCACAACCGTTGCTGTGGGTTTGCTTATTAACTTAGTTCCCTTAACTAAGGTTTATTAATAAGTTCACTTGTCCATCATTAATTATAACTTAAGTTATAGTTCTACTTATCCCTAGGACAAGCCTACTTATTATGTTTCATTCTCATTCAAATAATTAATTATAATAGGTTATATTCCCTATTCGTCACATTTCCATAGGTTCCTTAACATTAACCAAACTTTTACTATTGTAACCTTCCTTTATTTACCATCTTGTACATTCTTATTACTTCTAGAAAATATTCTGCGCACTTTATTACATTGGTTAATGGAAATATATAAAGTTATATTTCCATAATGTACATCAATTAAGATCCATAGTTGCAAGCTATTTCTTTTATTTTCATTGTGGACATACAATTTGATTAGTGTGCAATACGGTAAAAGAACCTGTAACGACCCAGAAAATCTGAACCAGTTTGAAAATTTTAAATTGGCTGTTTTGGTGGATTTTAAATATTTAAAATAAATATTTTAAATAATAATGACGAAAAGTAAGTTTGAATCGATGTTTGAAAATAAATATAATTAATTCTAATTATAAACAGGGCCTGAAATGGCGCGGTAGTTTCAAAATTTGAATTCAAACTTTGACTGACTGTACCGGGTGCAAAACAAAACGGATTTGAGTGAAACCAAAAATATTTAAATCTGTTAGTGAATACCTTTCTAACGAATCTGAAAAATCGAAGTTTCATAGCGGGAAGCAAAAGTTATGGCCAAATGAATTTTCCGAAAGGTCGCTATGGAGTTTATATAGCCCGTGAAAATGGCCATTTTGCAAACGACCTTGGAATTCGACGAAACCACTTTTGTTGGATCCGAGATGTCAAATTATTGCTAGGTTTCAAATTTCAAAATTTTTGAAGCTAGTATGTGAGCGTCGAAAAGGAAAATGTGTTTGGTCGATTTCTGTTAAATTGGATCGACCAGAAGTGGGCCATTTTTCAAACGGTCTCAGAATTCGGCGAAACTAGTTTTGTTGGGACCGTATCGTCAAAACAAAGCTAGATTTATTTTTCGGGAATTTTTAGAATCAGTATGTGGCCCCGACAAATTGAAATGTACGTTCAAATTAAATATTGAATGTTTTATACTTTAATTTGAAGGAAAATTGACTGAAACAGTCGAATGGCCATACGAAACATATCCCATTGTGTTCGGAATGGGGGTATTTAGCTAGGGCGACAGTCGTTGGGTTTGAATTGGTGTTCATGTGTGACAAGGGGTATTATCGGATTTTTAAAATTTATAAATATAAAAAAATATCATTGGTCCATGTTTTTTTCTCTCTCCCCGACAGCTCAAATCACAAGGCGGAAAACCCTTCCAAACTTCTCTCTTCGATTTCTCTCAATCCACTCAATGAAATCACGTAATTCTTGATTCATTTTGAAGCTCTCTCTATCCTCTTCAAATCCATATAGGATTTGTAATTTATAGTTTGGTATTCGTTGAGATTGAAGCCTCCAAACATCAGAACTTTCGGCCGCCGCCCTTCCTCCTAGGCGCAGTCGAACTGGCCAACTTCCCTCTGCGCGGGAAGCCCTCACTTCCCTCTTCGACGTTGTGCAAGCGGATCTTCGTATCGTGCACGGTTGGATCGAAAAGTGGAAACCTAGTTTTGAACGAATTTTGAAGGTAATGGCTGATTTAATTTTAAACTATATTATAGCACTTTAAAGCGCTACGGTTTTTGATTTCACTGTAAAAATCATATCTTTTTCGTTTGTTGACGAAATTCAGTGAAACAAGAGACAGTGGACTCGTGTGGACGTCTTCTACATTCTAGAAGAGACCGCATATTTTTCTGAGCCTTCTGCTATTTTTGGTGGAGTGGAACCCAATGTGAGATTTCTAAATTATAAACGATATGGAAAACGACGATGTATAAATTATATAGTCGATGTATGAGTTATATAAGAGTTGTACACCTCTTGTATAAGCGTTGTATAAGTTGTACGTTTGATATATAAGTTATATATGCGTTGCAAAAATCATATATGTGTTGAAATAGAAGTGAAATGCTTATATATATATATATATATATATATATATATATATATACGCCCCTCGTCCACAAACCATGGACGATATTTATTGGTTGTGATTGGTGTGAAAATTGTTTGATAGCGAACGGTTGATTTGAATTGTTTGTGGTTTGAAATTGATTGATTGTGGTTGAAAAATACCTGTTTGTGGTTGAGAATTATTTGGTTGAAACCACATAGGATTAGTTTGTGGAAAAGGAAAAAATATACATGTCGCCTGCGTGCGAACTAGATGCATGAAATCCCCATTGTCAAAAGCTGTGAGGCTTTAAGGTAGAGCGAGGAGCCGTACTAGGGACGACCCCGGTTTTAACTACTCTGCCGTTATGCTGCCGAAATTTTGAATAATATTCATGTGTTAGAATTATTTTCATGTGTTGAAACTATATTCGTGTGTTGAATAGAAAACCTTCATGTGTTGAATAGAAATTCATTCGTTGAATAGAAATTCATGTGTTGAATGGTATTCGTGTTTTAAATAAAGCGTTTTAACAATAAAAATCACATTTTCATTATATATAGACTATAGAAAACATTCATGTGTTGAATAGAAATTCATTCGTTGAATAGAAATTCATGTGTTGAATGGTATTTGTTTTTTAAATAAAGTGTTTTAAAAATAAAAATCACATTTTTATTTTATATATACGAACTATAGAAACCTTCATGTGTTGAATAGAAATTCATTCGTTGAATAGAAATTCATGTGTTGAATGGTCTTCGTGTTTTGAAATAAATTGTTTTATAATAAAAATCATATTTTTATCATCTATATGAACTATATAAAATAGTCGTGTTTTGAAATAAATTGTTTTATAATAAAAATCATATTTTTATCATCTATACGAACTATTTAAAATAGTCGTGTTTTGAAAAAAATTGTTTTATAATAAAAATCATATTTTTATCATCTATATGAACTATATAAAATAGTCGTGTTTTGAAATAAATAGTTTTACCATGAAAATCACATTTTTATTTTATACATGAATTGTTAAAAATAGTGAAGTGTTGAAATAGAAGTCAGTTGGATAAAAATATCATTTTTATCAAAGGTATGAAAAGAATATGGTTTTGAAATCGAAGAATCGATTATATATATATAATCAAAATAAATCGAATAATGAGGCTGCAGTTCGTTTTCTGAAACCGTGATTTCAAACGACTAGTGCGGGAGATCCGACCATCGGATTTTCCCGAAACCGAAACCGTTGGGTTCGCTTTGGAAATATCTTTCCAACGACACCAACTTTGTAAAGATCCAACGGTTGGATTGTCTGGAATGTTTAATTCAAATCTGAAGAAAAATAGCGCCAGAATCGATTATATATATATATAAAAATATAATTAAATTAAATTGAATAACGACACTGTAGTTCGTATTTTGAAATCGAAACTTCAAGCGAGTGTACCGGGAGATCCGGCCGTCGGATTTTCCCAAAACTGGAACCGTTGAATTCGTTTTGAAAAGATCTTTCTAATGATATAAATTTTATTAAGATCCAACGGTTAGATTTTCAGATATGTGTAAATCAAATCTGAAGAAAAACAGCGCCACGGCCGCGTTATGGCCCGAAGCGTCGTTTGAATGAAATGGCTATTTTAAATAAATAAAAATAGCGATAAATCATTATAAAATATTATAAACGATATGGAATGTAAATTTAGAAACTAACTGAAGGTTAGCTAAGTCGAATGGTCTCCTGGGTTTTGATCTGATATTGGTTTCGGCCTTCGGGGTTAATATTTGGGAAATCGTTCTCTTACTGATTTACAGTTAGTGACTAATGAATTGGAATAAAGCGTATGTCGTGTTTATGTAGCACTTGTTTATTGTATACGCGAGTTGCTCAGAAAGATCGGGTTTATCCCATTCTGAATAACTGAAATGACGATAAGAAATCGAAGATGAAGATGGTGGTCGAAGACCAGAGGTCTTCACCTCGGTTGGATGGTAACCGATGTCCTGATTGGGAGGCATCCCGAAATATGGATAATTAGTGGTGATCGTCCAGACGTACGTGGAGATCGATGGGTATGCGAGGTATATAGTGCCTCCGGTTTCGTTCAGACCCAGAACGGACTTATAAATGGACTGTGTGTCTTACATTGGAATTCATTATGTGTGATTGATAGCCATCAGTTGCATGGTGTGGATTGCATGTGTGGCATGCTAAGATGCAGTGATCAGGGCTTCTGTTGAAAAGCAAAGTCTTCTGGTTGATGATCAAAGCATCGCCTGTGTGGCGTAGCTTTGTGTATAACGTGAATTCGCGAGCCTCACACCCCGGTATGAACCAGAAACGGGAGAGGACCTCAGGGAGGATATGCGTTTCTTTATAGTTAGACGTGGTGTCAGTGCTTAAACTGGCTTACATTTATATTATTTTCACCTATGTGGTTGTTGCTATTGCGAGGCGCCTCGGATATATCGGTCGATCCGGGACCGATGGAGTCATTCGTTGGCTCATTTACGCCCCCAAAGGGCGGGGAAACGCAGTGTTCAGGAATTTTAATCCACATCGGTGGACCGACCCTGTCGCTCCAAGGGCCCACCTGAGTCTGGGTCCTGAGACATGGGCTAGATTGTCTCAAAGTCGGTAAGGACTATCCTTTGCCTTGGTTCATGATGGAAATCCAATTTCCAAATACGACACCGTACGGTTTTGATTGTATATATATAGCGACACGATATATGGTACCCATGCCGTCTATGATTGATAGTTATGATTGAAATTGTTTTTGAAACATATAAACACTAGCAATAATATCAAATTCTTTTGTTTTATCCGTATCAAGCATATTTTGGCCATTGTAAGGTAAAACTCTATCCTCCGGTTTGCGTTGCATTGTGTGATGGGAACTGAGTCTTATAATGGCTTCATTTTTATAAAAAGCATTGCGATGTTTAAAAGATTTACTTGTTTTAAAGCACTGGCAATCCAATGGAGTAAACCCGTTCCGCGAAAGTGGCGTGGTCCTGTGATTAGCCATATTATAAATGTGTTAAGTAGATTTCTCATACCAGTCCCATGACTGACTCGTAGTTTGTTTCACTTGCAAACTCAGGTGCCCCTTTTTCTACATGGGCAGCCTTGTGTTCAGGTTTTAGCAGGCTCTTTCTAGATAGCTGGAGCTGAAGATGGATTCTATCATTTATCTCTTTTTATGTTGTTCAGCTCCTATTGTACATATTATGTTTGTTTTCCGCTGTAGACATTTATGTATAGCTGAACTGTATTTGTACTAAATATGATCCTGTATACTGTGTAACTCTGATGATTATGTTTATCCAGTGTATTATTGTTCATTATCTGGTGTATTTATTTAATTCTGTTCTGCTATTATCTGTTTATGTGTTATATTCCAAAGATTACCCTTGACACCGTCGTACGAGGTTTTGGGGTCGTCACGTCATGGTATCAGAGCTTTGGTTAAGCTTAGTTCTGGAATATAACATATTAACGAACTCGTCAGAAATAGAACCAGTAGTGTTCTTGGATGGTAACTCATTACAGATAGGATCAGTAATATCCTAGTATGAGTAAAGCAGAATGAAATACACCCCGATAAACACATTTACATTCAAGTATATGTTTCTATGTTTTGAAATAATCTTTTCTATTGACCTGACGCTTTGTCTGCCATTTGTAGACGTACTAGAAAATGAGTGCCAGAAACAGAAGAAGTAATACTGACCCGGATATAGAAGCTCTATATATGAAATATAGAAATCTGGGTGGAAAACCGTTCTCAGGCGAAGAATCTATTATGAAAACACAAGCTTGGATTCGTTCTGCTGAGAAAATATTTGAAGGTTTAAAGCTGGGAGATGATCAGAAAAGATTACTGGCGTCCTGGGCAATTAAAGACGAAGCCTTGTTCTGGTGGGATTCAATTATTAAGGATCATCCAGAAGGTGATATCACCTGGGATAGATTTAAAGTGATTTTCCTAGAAAGATTTACTCCTCCTTAAGCAACTGAGCGGTTATGTGATGAATTCTCTTATCTAATACAAGGAGATATGACCATTCCCGAATATCATAAGAAATTCAACGAACTCTCTCATTTTGCCCCTCATCTGATTAAAGACCCAAAGAGGGAGAATTTGAGGTTTATTCATGGCCTGCAAAGAAAATATCAGAATAGTGTGATGAGGAATGTGAAGCTTCCTTTTTCTGAAATGATATACATGGCTTACCAGTATGAGGATCTCGACAAGAAAGGTATGTTGCGTTACGAAGAGGAAGTCAGTTCTAGTAATAAAGGTGAGTCTGAAACTAATCGTCCGCAGGCCAGTACGATGTCTGAGGTCAGTATGAAGCCTAAAGTCAATCGGAAAAGGTCCAGATCTGAGAAAGAACCAGTAACGACTGCCATATGTAATAATTGCAAGAAGCAGGGTCATTTGCAAGGAAATTGCATATCTTTAAAGAAGCAAAGAAAGGAAGGATCTAAGTCTGATACGAGGGTTCATGAGGGCAGAGAATGCCATAAGTGCCACCAGACCGGTCATATTGCGAAAAATTTCCCGCTATTCAGAAAACCTGAAGCAGTGCATGTAAATGAAGTGGAAGAAGTGCCTGCATCTTCGTCTGCTCAGGAAATGGCTGATGTTTTGGAAGGCACGCTTAATGTCAAAAATATTCCAGTTAAAGTACTGTTTGATACGGGCGCGTCGCGAAGCTTTATTGCAAAGAATGCAGTTAAAAAGTTGGATTTGAATTTGAAAAAGCTCAAAGAACCCATCACTATCCATAATCCGGTCGGAAGTTCTCTCGATCTTAGCTGGATTTGTGCGGTGCTTGTCTCTTTTTCCTGTTATAAATTCCCTACCATCTCGATCGTCATGAATTTTACTGAATTTGATCTTATTTTGGGATTAGATTGGTTAATCAAATACGAGGCTGAGGTTAAATGCGCCGAGAGAGTTGTTAAGGCAAAGGCCCAATCAGGGAACTATATAACCATACCATGTGAAGGCCCGAATTCAAATAGGAAAGACTTTTGGTCCGCTCTAGATGTTTCTCCTGCCCAAATAGAAAGTATCCCTGTAGTCACAGAGGATATTTCCGACCTCGTCAAAGATATTCCTGTCGTAAAGAATTATGCGGATGTGTTTGAAGAAGTTGTTAGCTTACCTCCGCAGAGAGAAATCGATTTCAAGATTGCTTTAATTCCGAATGCTAGAACAGTAGTGCACGCTATTCGGAGGATGACCCTAAAGGAGAAAGAAGAGTTAGATAATCAAACACGACAGCTTGTATGGAAGGGTCTGATCAGGCCTAGTTTCTCTGATTGGGGAGCAGCAGTGGTGTTTGTCCCAAAGTCTGACGGTACTCTGCGACTATGTGTGGATTATCGTGACTTGAACAAGCAGACAATAAAGAATAAATATCCATTGCCGCGAATCGATGATTTATTGGATCGTCTGAATGGAGCACAAGTATTTTCAAGAATGGCCCTAGCTACAGCTTCCATCAGCTTCGTATTGCCGAAGAGTGTATTCCTATGACAACATTTAGAGGTCCAGACTTATTCTACGAGTGGTAAGTGATGCCGTTCGGCTTATGTAACGCTCCAGCATACTTCGTCGATTTAATGAATAGAGTGTTCAGAGGAGTCCTGAATAAGTTAGTTCTGGTTTTTATTGACTATATTCTAATCTTCTCTAAGTCAAAGGCCCAACATGAAAAACATTTGGAACAAGTTCTGGAAATTCTGAGAAGGAATGTATTGATAGCTAAACTGTCCAAATGTATATTCTGGCAAGATGAAGTGAAATTTCTTGGCTACGTCGTATCGAAAGAGGGAATTGCTGTGGATCCAAGTAAAATCACAGCTATTCAAAACTGGAAACAACCAAGTACTCCCACAGAAGTCCGAAGTTTTCTTGGATTGGCTAGTTATTACCGGAAGTTCGTTAAAGATTTTTCGAAGATATCTAGTCACTTAACAAAGCTTACAAAGAAGCACTCAAAATTCAAGTGGACTCCAGAATGTGAGGATGCTTTTGAGGAGCTAAAGTTAAGATTAACAACTACTCCAGTGTTAACCATTATCGACGGAAATCAGGACTTGAAAGTCTGGACAGATGCCTCTAGAGAAGGCCTTGGTGCAGTTTTAATGCAAAGAGGTCAAGTTGTTGCTTATGCTAGCCGCCAGCTGAGCCACATGAATAGAACTACGTCACTCATGATCTTGAGTTGTTGGCTTATAGTATTTGCTTTGAAAATCTGGAGACACTATCTTCTGGGTGAGAAATTCGAACTGTTTACAGATCACCAGTCGCTAAAGTATCTGTTCACTCAGAAAGACTTGAATTTGAGGCAGCAACGTTGGCTAGAGTTCCTGGCAGCATACGATTTTGAGATTCTACACACTCCAGGGAAAGCCAAAGTTGTGGCCGACGCACTAAGTAGAAAGAATGTAATGATCACCAGTTTTATTATTACCACTTCATTGATTGATAAAATATCCGCTCTTCAGAAGGATGATCAATTCATTTAGAAGATCAGGGAGATAATCCAGAAAGGTGAGCCCTCGAGTTTTCAGGTTGATAATGATGGGATTCTAAGGCTAAAAGGTCGAATCTGTGTTCCTAACATTTCTGAGCTCCGAAAGGAAGTGCTGGATGAATGCCACAAGTCAAAACTTAGTATCCATCCAGGAGTAAGCAAAATGTATAATGACATCAAACGCACTTTCTGGTGGAAGTCAATGAAGAGAGACAATTCTTTATATGTTAGCCGATGCCCTACTTGCCAGCTAGTCAAAAGCGACCAACAGAAACTTGCTGGGTTGTTGCAACCGCTGGACGTTCCAGGTTGGAAGTGGGAACATATTTCCATGGACTTCATTGATGGTTTGCCCAGAACCAGAAAAGGAAATGACAGTATTTGGGTGATCGTAGATCGCTTCACGAAGACCGCCCATTTCATACCTGTAAGATTAAACAGAACTGCTCAGAGTCTGGCGCAGATATATCTCAAGGAAATTGTTAGGCTACATGGAGTGCCGATCAGTATAGTTAGTGATAGAGATCCAATATTTACTAGAAAATTCTGGGAGGCATTTCAAGTAGAACTGGGAACAAAGCTGAATCTAAGCACCGCCTACCATCCTCAGACAGATGGTCAGACTGAGAGGGTGAATCGTATACTAGAAGATTTATTGCAGGCTTGTGTTCTAGATTTCGGTGGATCATGGGAAGACCATTTACATTTGGCTGAATTCTCATATAACAACAGCTACCAAGCGAGCCTGACAATGTCACCATTCGAAGCATTGTATGGTAGACCGTGCCGATCTCCTGCTTGTTGGGTCGAACCTGGTAATAGGCTTGTATTGGGACCTGATATGATCCGTGATGCTGCGGACAGGGTCGATTTCGTTAAGAAACGATTACTCGCCGCTCAAAGCCGACAAAAGAGCTATGCCGATAAGAGAAGGAGAGATATATCATTTGTTGTTGGCGACTATGTATATTTGAAGGTATCGCCGATGAGAGGAGTTATCTGGTTCGGTAAAAATGGGAAGTTGGCGCCCAAATTCATTGGTCCGTTTCCTATTCTTGAACGGATTGGAACACTCGTTTATAGAATTCAATTGCCTTAGTGGTTGCCTGGGGTACATGATGTATTTCACGTATCTCAACTTCGAAAGCATGTTCATGACCCAGACTTGGTTGTGGAAGAGGCCGCACAGCAGGATATTGAAATTACTCCAGAATTAGCTGTGAGAAGAGAGCCGCTAAAAATCATTGGCAAAGAAACCAAAGAGCTGAGGAACAAGAAGGTTCACTTATTCAAAGTGCAATGGAGTGGAGATCCGCGAGATTGTACTTGGGAAACGGAGGAGAGCATTCAGAAAGCCTATCCTAAGTGTGGAGTGGATATCTCTGATTGACTCCGGTGCAAGGTACATTTACCATACTTTGCATTACCATTTAGTTCTTTACTTTGTTGTTATTTTCTTTCCAAGGATGTGCACTTTTAATTCTATAGTCTGATTAATTTAAAAAGAGTGTATGAATTAATTTGTATGATTTTGAAAAGCTAAAAACAAATTGCTGTTGTTTGTGTTGTGTGACAGTGGGTTGGATTAGTTAAATTATTAGAATGATAATTAATTTAATCAATAAGAGAATGAAGGGTATAATTTATTCGATTTAATCACACATTGAACTAATTTAAAAATAGATAGAAATATATACATGTTTATTATATATGTTTGAACAGGTAAATGGATTAGCTGTTGAGTAAAGAAATTATTTGTGTGCCCGACAAATAGGTAAACATTAATGAGTTGGATGCGAAATATTATTATATCAACTCCTGTGAATGCCATTGGATTCGGAGTGTTGGTTGTTCTGTGTGTAATAATAAATATCGCCATAGGATAGTAACAATTAATTTTGAACTACACTACATGGCAAACTTCTTGAAGATAAGCATACTTCATCATATACCACATAAGCAGATGGAGCTTGTGTGACGAGGTGGAAGATTTACCATACGAGCGAGAGGCTTGTATGGCGATGACTATATATTACAGGTTGAACTGATGACTGAAATGGACCATATAAAATGTAACGGTAAATTGCCAGAATAATAAAAACCCCACACGGGTCTGGAGTTGACAATAATCACGTCTCTCTAGTTATTAGATACGGCACATGGATTATTTATTTCCCACACGGGACGAGGTGACGAGAATTTATTCTCTGGAGTAATTAAAAATACACACTCCCTCAGGCTTAGACAGGGTGACGAGAATTTATTCTCTGGAGTTATTATCTATACATGCTCCCCTGTAAACACCAGAATATATCACTATAAATATGAGTATGCTTTATAGGATTTATTGGGTACCTAATACGGCCCAATAAATTTGCAAACCCCTCCCCGTACAAAGGAGGTTATGGCGAATTTTTTTGAAAATTCCGGGTGTTAGCCAAATTTTTGAAGAATTTGAAAATTCTCAGAAACTGAAAAGTTGGAGAATGGAAGCCAGATTGAACGTAGAGTTGATTAATCAAACCACTTTCAACTTTGTTCCTTTTCGGGGACAAAAAGTTTTAAGTGGGGGAAATTGTAACAACTTGGAAAATCTGAACCAGTTTGAAAATTTTAAATTGGCTGTTTTGGTGGATTTTAAATATTTAAAATAAATATTTTAAATAATAACGACGAAAAGTAAGTTTGAATCTATGTTTGAAAATAAATATAATTAATCCTAATTATAAACAAGGCCTGAAATGGCGCAATAGTTTCAAAATTTGAATTCAAACTTTGACTGATTGTACCGGGTGCAAAACAAAACGGATTTGAGTGAAACCAAAAATATTTAAATCTGTTAGTGAATACTTTTCTAACGAATCTGACAAAATCGAAGTTTCATAGCAGGAAGCAAAAGTTATGGCCAAATGAATTTTCTGAAAGGTCGCTATGGAGTTTATATAGCCCGTGAAAATGGCTATTTTGCAAATGACCTCGGAATTCGACGAAACCACTTTTGTTGGATCCGGGATGTCAAATTATTGCTAGGTTTCAAATTTCATAATTTTTGAAGCTAGTATGTGAGCGTGGCAAGGGAAAATGTGTTTGGTCGATTTCTGTTAAATTGGATCGACCAGAAATGGGCCATTTTTCAAACGTCTCATAATTCGGCGAAACTAGTTTGTTGGGACCGTATCATCAAAACAAAGCTAGATTTATTTTTTAGGAATTTTTAGAATCAGTATGTGGCCCCGGCAAATTGAAATGTACGTTCAAATTAAATATTGAATGTTTTATACTTTAATTTGAAGGAAAATTGACTGAAACAGTTGAATGGTCCTACGAAACATATCCCATTGTGTTCGGAATGGGGGTATTTAGCTAGGGGCGACAGTCGTTGGGTTTGAATTGGTGTTCGTGTGTGACAAGGGGTATTTTCGGATTTTTAAAATTTATAAATATAAAAAAAAATCATTGGTCCATGTTTTTTTCTCTCTCCCCGACAGCTCAAATCGCACGGCGGAAAACCCTTCCAAACTTCTTTCTTCGATTTCTCTCAAACCACTCAATGAAATCACATAATTCTTGATTCATTTTGAAGCTCTCTCTATCCTCTTCAATTCCATATAGTATTTGTAATTTATAGTTTGGTATTCGTCGAGATTGAAGCCTCCAAACATCAGAACTTTCGGTCGCCGCCCCTCCTCCTAGGCGCACTCGAACTGGCCAACTTCCCCCTACGCGGGAAGCCCTCACTTCCCTCTTCGACGCTGTGCAAGCGGATCTTCATATCGTGCAACGGTTGAATCGAAAAGTGGAAACCTAGTTTTGAACGAATTTTGAAGGTAACGGCCGATTTAATTTTAAACTATATTATAGCACTTTAAAGCGCTACGGTTTTTGATTTCACTGTAAAAATCATATCTTTTTCGTTTGTTGATGAAATTCAGTGAAACAAGAGACAGTGGACTCGTGTGGACGTCTTCTACAATCTAGAAGAGACCGCATATTTTTCTGAGCCTTCTGCTATTTTTGGTGGAGTGGAACCCAATGTGAGATTTCTAAATTAAAAACGATATGGAAAATGATGGTGTATAAATTATATAGTCGATGTATGAGTTATATAAGCATTGTACACCTCTTGTATAAGCGTTGTATAAGTTGTACGTTCGATATATAAGTTATATATACGTTGTAAAAATTATATATGTGTTGAAATAGAAGTGAAATGCTTATATATATATATATATATATATATATATATATATATATATATACGCCCCTCGTCCACAAACCATGGATGATATTTATTGGTCGTGATTGGTGTGAAAATTGGTTGATAGCGAATGGTTGATTTGAATTGTTTGTGGTTTGAAATTGATTGATTGTGGTTGAAAAATACCCGTTTGTGGTTGAGAATTATTTGGTTGAAACCACATAGGATTAGTTTGTGGAAAAGAAAAAATATACATGCCGCCTGCGTGCGAACTAGATGCATGAAATCCCCATTGTCAAAAGCTGCGAGGCTTTAGGTAGAGCGAGAAGCCGTACTAGGGACGGCCCCGGTTTTAACTACCCTGCCGTTATGCTGTCGAAATTTTGAATAATATTCATGTGTTAGAATTATTTTCATGTGTTGAAACTATATTCGTGTGTTGAATAGAAAACCTTCATGTGTTGAATAGTAATTCATTCGTTGAATAGAAATTCATGTGTTGAATGGTTTTCGTGTTTTAAATAAAGTGTTTTAACAATAAAAATCACATTTTCATTTTATATATATAGACTATAGAAAACATTCATGTGTTGAATAGAAATTCATTCGTTGAATAGAAATTCATGTGTTGAATGGTATTCGTGTTTTAGATAAAGTGTTTTAAAAATAAAAATCACATTTTTATTTTATATATACAAACTATAGAAGCCTTCATGTGTTGAATAGAAATTCATTCGTTGAATAGAAATTCATGTGTTAAATGGTCTTCGTGTTTTTAAATAAATTGTTTTATAATAAAAATCATATTTTTATCATCTATATGAACTATATAAAAAAGTCGTGTTTTGAAATAAATTGTTTTATAATAAAAATCATATTTTTATCATCTATATGAACAATATAAAATAGTCGTGCTTTGAAATAAATTGTTTTATAATAAAAATCATATTTTTATCATCTATATGAACTATATAAAATAGTCGTGTTTTGAAATAAATAGTTTTACCATGAAAATCACATTTTTATTTTATACATGAATTGTTAAAAATAGTGAAGTGTTGAAATAGAAGTCAGTTGGATAAAAATATCATTTTTGTCAAAGGTATGAAAAGAATATGGTTTTGAAATCGAAGAATCGATTATATATATATATATAATCAAAATAAATCGAATAACGAGGCGGCAGTTCGTGTTCTGAAACCGTGATTTCAAACGACTAGTGCGGGAGATCCGACCATCGGATTTTTCCGAAACCGAAACCGTTGGGTTCGCTTTGGAAATATCTTTCCAACGACACCAACTTTGTAAAGATACAACGGTTGGATTGTCTGGAATGTTTAATTCAAATCTGAAGAAAAACAACGCCAGAATAGATTATATATATATATATATATATATATATAATTAAATTAAATTGAATAACGACACTGTAGTTCATATTTTGAAATCGAAACTTCAAGCGAGTGTACCGGGAGATCCGACCATCGGATTTTTCTCAAAACTGGAACCGTTGGATTCGTTTTGAAAAGATCTTTCTAATGATATAAATTTTAAAGACCCAATGGTTAGATTTTCAGATATGTGTAAATCAAATCTGACGAAAAACAGCGCTACGGCCGCGTTATGGCCCGAAGCGTCGTTTGAATGAAATGGCTATTTTAAATAAATAAAAATAGCGATAAATCGTTATAAAATATTATAAACGATATGGAATGTAAATTTTGAAACAAAATGAAGGTTATCTAAGTCAAATGGTCTCCTGGGTTTTGATCTGATGTTGGTTTCGGCCTTCGTGGTTAATATTTGGGAAATCGTTCTCTTACTGATTTACGGTTAGTGACTAATGAATTGGAATAAAGCGTATGTCGTGTTTATGTAGAACTTGTTTATTGTATACGCGACTTGCTCAGAAAGACCGGGTTTATCCCATTCTGAATAACTGAAATGGCGATAAGAAATCAAAGATGAAGACGGTGGTCGAAGACCGGAGGTCTTCACCTCGGTTGGATGGTAACCGATGTCCTGATTGGGAGGCATCCCGAAATATGGATAATTAGTGGTGATCGTCCAGACGTACGTGGAGATCGATGGGTATGCGAGGTATATAGTGCCTCCGGTTTTGTTCAGACCCAGAACGGACTTGTAAAGGGACTTTGTGTCTGACATTGGAATTCATTCTGTGTGATTGATAGCCATCAGTTGCATGGTGTGAATTGCCTGTGTGGCATGCTAAGATGCAGTGATCAGGGCTTCTGTTGAAAAGCAAAGTCTTGTGGTTGATGATCAAAGCACCGCCTGTGTGGCGTAGCTTTGTGTATAACGTGAATTCGCGAGCCTCACACCCCGGTATGAACCAGAAACGGGAGAGGACCTCAGGGAGGACATGCGTTTCTTTCTAGTTAGAGGTGGTGTCAGTGCTTAAACTGGCTGAAATTTATATTATTTTCACCTATGTGATTGTTGCTGTTGCGAGGCGCCTCAGATATATCGGTCGATCCGGAACCGATGGAGTCATTCGTTGGCTCATTTACGCCCCAAAGGGCAGGGAAACGCAGTGTTCAGGAATTTTAATCCACATCGATGGACCGACCCTGTCGCTCCAAGGGCCTACCTGAGTCTGGGTCCTGAGACATGGGCTAGATTGTCTCGAAGTCGGTAAGGACTATCCTTTGCCTTGGTTCATGACGGAAATCCAATTTCCAAATACGACACCATGCGGTTTTGATTGTATATATATATATGGCGACATGATATATGGTACCCGTGCCGTCTATGATTGATAGTTATGATTGAAATTGTTTTTGAAACATACAAACACTAGCAATAATATCAAATTCTTTTGTTTTATCCGTATCAAGCATATTTTGGCCATTATAAGGTAAAACTCTATCCTCCGGTTCGCGTTGCATTGTGTGATGGGTACTGAGTCTTATAATGGCTTCATTTTTATAAAAAACATTGCGATGTTTAAAAGATTTACTCGTTTTAAAGCACTGGCAATCCAATGGAGTAAAACCGTTCCGCGAAAGTGGCGTGGTCCGGTGATTAGCCATATTATAAATGTGTTAAGTAGATTTCTCATACCAGTCCCATGACTGACTCGTAGTTTGTTTCACTTGCAAACTCGGGTGCCCCTTTTTCTACACGGGCAGCCTTGTGTTTAGGTTTTAGCAGGCTCTTTCTGGATAGCTGGAGCTGAAGATGGATTCTATCATTTATTTATTTTTATGCTGTTCAGCTTCTATTGTACATATTATGTTTGTTTTCCGCTGTAGACATTTATGTATAGCTGAAAAGTATTTGTACTAAGTATGATCCTGTATACTGTGTAACTCTGATGATTATGTTTATCCAGTGTATTATTGTTCATTATCTGGTGTATTTATTTAATTCTGTTCTGCTATTATCTGTTTATGTGTTATATTCCAAAGATTACCCTTGACACCGTCGTACGGGGTTTTGGGGTCGTCACAGAAACCCTATATCAGACTAATCCCTTTTTCCTTCCTTTTCCTACAACTACATTTTCAGTAATTTTGTCATTATGAAAATGTATCCTTTTTCCTAAATCCAACTAACTCAGTCTACTACTAATTTTCCCCATTCTTATTTTCTGCGTTAGATGTTAATTCCTGTTTTTCATATACCATTTCCAATTACTGTAAATTTCCATTTAAAATTAGGCATAACAATTCTTTTTAGTTATTTTTGCAATTCACTATAATTCGTTTTCAACATATCCAATTTACCATTTAATAGCAACCTTAAGAATATATGCATGATTATTGTGAATTTCACAATTTAAGTATTACAATAATTCTCAACCCAAACAGAAAAATAATATATTAGGTTTTTACAATAGAAACCTTCTCAATGTACTCAAGGAATAAATTATATCGCAATTACCATAAATTTCAATTATTTACCATGTTAAGGATTACGGGGAATGTAAACAATAACTGTACCGTTATCTAAAGGTATAATTTAAATCCACTCACCTGACTGCTTTCCAATCCTTGAATCCGATTCAGATCTGCTACCCCATGGTTTCCTAATTTAATATAATATTGAAATAACAACGGATTCACAAATCTGATACTAAAAGAAAGAAAACATTCCTAGAAATTTAGGTTCACAAAATTTACCACACGTAGACATGAAATATGAAAACCTGTATTTTAGGTCTACATTTTTTGTCTTCAAATCTTGAATCAGAATTCCTAAAGACTAATATTCTAATTTCTAAAAGATTTGGAGAAGAAAGAAAATGGGAGAGCCTTGGCATCGTCTCAGAAAATATGAGTTGGAGGCTAGGCTCCGCAAGTCTATTTATAGGTGTACAAGAGATTCTGGTCTGTCGGATTAAATATAATAAAATCCAAACCTTAAAGATCGAAAATATAATCTTAATATGCTCAGATATGGGTCGACCTGGACCCATGGTGGGTCGACCCGTGTATTGACCCACCTCGATGGTGTGTCGACCCACCTCTATGGTGTGTCAACTCCTAGGTCGACTCACACATGGTCTGGGTCGACCCATGACCTGGGCCATTAACGTTAATAATGCCGAAATTAAGTTCTTGTCTAACGTTGCTTGTAACATTCTTTTCTTGCTAAATATTGCTATGTAAATTATTTTCTTTCATTTATGATGCATAGTCAATATTTCAATTCCAAATTTATGCGCATATATATATATACATACATATATATATATATATATATATATATATATATATATGCGTACAACTCTTCAAATCTTTGTTTATTAATAGCTGCGCAATAAATGTCATTACTGATGCTATCAATTCATTGCTTTCTTCCTTTTTGATATATATTAAAATTTCAAATGCAGTTATTCTCTTGCCTATTTTTCATCCATTCCACATTTATTGCTTTCAGCTCTTAAACTACACTTAATTTCAAAATTTAAATTTATACGTATATATCTACGTATAACTTAATTTCTTTTCAAAATTCAAACGACGTTATGTCGACATTTAATTCTTACTCATTTTGATTGATTGCAGTTACATATGGATTTCATATTCATATACACACACACATAAACATATATACACAAATTCATGAATGTACGTATTTATATATACTCACATATATATATATATAATTTTTCTTATATGTACATATATATATATATATATATATATATTCTCTTAGAACATGCATCCCTTTAGCCGTCCCTCTAAAATTAAAAACATTACGTTGATGGGACTCGAACTCCTGACCTCCATCTTTGGAAGTGGATGCCTTACCAACTCACCTAACTTGACTTTTGTTCACAAGACTAAAAGCAATTGTTCTTTTTTTTAATGTTTTTTATATCTTCTTTTCCACGATTGTTCTAAAAATTCATTCAAAGATATCATTTTCGTTTTAAATCCGTTTACTGCAAACCATGGGCCTAAATTGATCACAAAATCTCCGTAGACATAATATCGGTAATTCCGTGACCAAATTCTGCAAATTTTTATGTTATTAGTTGATTAAAAAGCAGGGTGTTACATATAAAATTAATATATGGCATCCAAAATTCAAACAAAATACCATAAAAACCAGCTTAAGTTTTATTCAACCAAAAGTGATCATTATATCAAGCAAATACAATTAGCACTAAGGCTATAATCGGTTCAAGCTTCAGCAAAACAATCATAAACAGGACCCAAAATAAGAATTAGCAACAATTAAGAAGTCATCAAATAAGGGACCAAAACTGCAAAGTCAATACTATAACTAAAACATCAATTTGGATTGCAAACTCCAAAGTAAATGTGATTGTAGGATCAAACTTATCAAATATCAATATTTAAATCCAAAAAAACAAGTTCATCAATAATAATAATTTGGACCCAAAACATCATAGTACTGCATGTGCATATAGATCCACCTCGAGCTTTGCCAAGTACCATATACGCATTTATTAATATGACCTGTCTCAATCGAGTAAGCTCTACAAAAATCGGTCGCGGATGAGTATAGCTTTAATATAATAACCTGTCTCGGTCAGGTGCGCACCATCACTACAACCTGTTTTTATTGAATATACCACAAAGATGATATGTCTCAGTCCAACAAGATTTTACCACAACCCACCACGGTCATGTATACTTGGTCGCTTCGGTCAAGCAAAAGCATATATGAGACTCCCCCTCCCCCGAGTTAAGTACTGACATAAACAACAGGATGTGACACAAAATTATGGATGATACCCCTAACAGTGCTAATTATGTGTCCCATACAAAATATTCTCACTACTGGCTTACTATTTGCTCGTCAATTCCACATTGGTAATCATCAAAACAACACATCACCAAAACATTAAATCAACAGAAACATCTATTCTTTAGAAACATCAAGTCATCATCTTCAGTTAAACAGGTATATAATTGACTGAGAGAACATACCTTCATGTCCCATACCACGAGGTTTATCATACCTTTTAATAAAAAACACACCTTCTCGAAGGGTACAGAAATATATATTTTAATATATAGAAAATAATTAGTTATGCGAAAACAGGATTATGGAACTATTTCAAAAACACTTAATTTATTTCTGTAAATCCTTTTTGTAATTTCAAAATAGATTTATACTATTGCTTTGAGACTACTTGTAACTGAAAAACAAAACTATATAACAATTTGTCTCAAAGCTGTAAAGAAATATATATATACATTTAGCCAACTATATAAAAATCTTTATTAATCATGCATGTGTATCAACTCATCAAATTCGTCATAAAACAAGGCATTAGAAACATCATAAATCATCAAAATCCAGAGTACTAATCAAACATAATGTTGCTTACCTTGTTATGAATGAAGCCATAATGTACACATCACAAAACATGATAAAAAACTATAGGCAATGACTAGAGCAAGCTAAAATATACTCAGCTGGCCATTGGAGTTGCTTGTGCAACCCAGTAACAATGTGCAACCCAGTAACAAACGTTCAAGGGGTCGATTTGGCCTTCGGGGCAGTCGACACCACGATCAACCTAGGGGTTGACCCTTGGTGTCGACCCCAAGCACGAAACATATGCAAGTTTTTCAACTTGCTTCACCTTCAACTTCTAATCAGTTTCTGAAGCAAGTGGAGATGAATATATAACATGCAATAAAGTTAACAACAAGTATACAACCATGGCTCCAAACTATAACAAGGATTGCTCAAAACCAGCTAGGTTTTAAGGAGATAAAGGGCCTCAAAGGTGTAACTAAACAATGATTTAGATTCTAAGAATTTACTGTAACTTCTCAAGTTACAGTAAACGATTTCTAATATTAATAGAGACTCAAATCCAAAAATTAAACCTTAAATACTTATAAACTATAAAGTGTGAGTCTGTAAACTCACATGAGATTGGATTTAGCATCATGTAGCTTGTAGCACTTAGAAACTTTGACATGCAAAGCTTCAAAACTCACCATAACCTACTACTGAGATTTGTTGAAATAACCGGGATTTGTAAGCTTCTTTTCTATTTTTATTTAGTGAGATTGGTTATAATGGGTGACTAAAAAGGAGAATAGACCATTAATATCCTTTCACTGTAAAACAGAAAAGAGGAGGAAAATGTTTGCCTGTAAGAAAAGAAACGTGGTTTCCCGATTTATCTTTCGTTAGGAAAATGATTAAGTTGCCCAATTAAATCATAATTGGGTAATTAAAAGAGGGTTGAGCCTTAAGAATGTTATTAATAGCTTTTAGGACATTTGTAACACTAGTTTTAATATATATTTAACTAATTACACGTTTACAAATCAAAACTACAAAACTTCTATTTACCCAAAATAGGCTTAACATATTTTAAAAACATGTAGCATTATTTAAACTCATCTATATATCCTCAATAAAGTTATACACACTACGTTGATTTAAATGAACTAAATCTATCTATTATTTTAAAATATTTCTAATCTTCAAAATTTTATTTTCAATCAATACTTCGTTCTTATTTTAATAACAATCCAATTAATCCTCTAATTACATAATAATATTAAAAAATTCACTTAAATCGTTATCGTTGTCAAAACATATTTTAGCAACAATCTACAATTAAATTTCCATCTCAACAACAATTTATTATTATATTAAAATTTATATAACAATTTCCAAACACAGTTTAGAACACTATTGCAAATTTATTCTATCTAGAAATCCGCTTGAATTTGAAAACACCAATTTTCAATTCATTAATTACACTATAAAACATTCAACATATTTATCGAAAATATATTTCTACTTAAATATTGATTGCTAATCAATATTGTACTTTCATTATTCACATTAATCATCAAGTTGTAAACTTCCAAACATGGATTAGATTAAATTACTTATTATACAAGGGTATTTAATTTATTCTAGTATACTGAACTCAGAAAATCACGAATTACATATTTTTTTCCTTTTAAAATATTATATGAGTTATGCTTAGAAACTCAAATTACATCAATCTTACATTCTAAAACAACAAAGCATACTATTGTCGGTTTAGTCCGGGTACCCCAAAATCCGGGTTAATACATACTTTCCCCCTCAAAGAAATTGCGTGCCCGCGATTTTCTTAAGTAAACTACTAACATAATAAATTGCCAAAGGCATTAATTAATTAATTTACTTGCAAAAATTGGGCTTTCGTTAACAATCCCAAAATTTCCAAACTTCTTACTTAACCAAGTTTGAAAATTTTGATATTTAGTATTTACCAAATTCAAGTTCTCATCCTAATGGCATATTACAACAATTCAAAACTTATAGCATAGTCTTCACATAGCAGATTATTTAGACTACACATTATCTCTATCTGATTTCATATTAATACAAATCTTAACATGCCATCGCTTTTATATTAATCTCTCCCAATAATGGCTGCTAACTTGATTGGTATGTCAAATAGCCTCAACATTATTCAATTTATATTTCCACTCGATGGCTGCAGCCATTCTTGTCTTAACTATAAGAGTGAGTACTCTACAAATACTACTTATGCTCAACATTGCTTTAAAATCTCAAAACACCTTAAGTTTAAGAAGCATCAATATTTATTCATCTTAAGTTTTCAAAGCACTAATTTCCATCAAATAATGCTTTAATTCGTTTCGAATATTACTAAACCACCCTTTCATCATAATTTATTATGCATTTTGGCTCCGATGTCAACACGAAATCGTTATCGCCTCGCTATCCAAATATATTATCCTTAACTAATATAGTGGTTTAATACAATCCTCACAGGTATTCTACATTTCTATATCCAAAATTCAATCTGTAAACTGCATTGTAATATGTTCGATCGTCTCACATAAGTGTTTAAGAAATTCTTTCCGATAGCATTGCTCAGAACAACTTAAAATAGCCAAAGGACAACCCAACATGAAAGATAATAATAAAATTATTAATTCACATATGGTTGTTTCTATACCTATATATGCATATATCACCAATACTTCAAAAAGGAACAACCAAACACTACACTCTTCCAATTATTTACTTTGTTTGCATTTCAAGTCAATTTATTTTTAAACAAGCAGTTAATCATCACACTTAACTACCATTCCTTAATCCATTTATAAATTTATTTAAAAAAAATTCATAGTTGAAACAATTCACTTATTTCTGCTATGCACTCTGATTAATTATCAGAATGGTACTTCCTTATTTCCTCATGAATTTTACTTGGATTTTATCCTGGATTTAATTTATTAACTCATCCCAATTAATGCAACATCAACTTAAACTTAAAAGGATGGGGTTTTAAATTTTCCTTGAAAATTCTAAACCCAAGGATTAAGCACCGAAAAGGGATAAAAGATGGAAATTTTCCATCAAGATAGACTATCAAGGTAGGACATCACAAAAGGAATACTACGGAATGAATTACATTCCTTCACGTGTTCCATAAACTTAGGATTAACCACACATGACTAATGAAAATTTTAAGAAAAGGATAACAAGGAAAGTGAATAAGTAGACAAACACATTATCCTTCCACATTGTAACAAATGTACAATTCTGGTTCTGTTCTGTAACCTACCCTAAAAAAGAGCATATTAAGTATCACGGTCCATTAGAGCGGAAAATAGGGCCGGTTTGGGTTGATCATCCATAATTTTGTATTAAGCGAGTATTGAATATGTTGATTGAATGTATAATTTTTTAGTTTCTATTCTCAAGTGGATCTACATACTCAATACATATAATAGAACTATGATGGCTAAGGATCACATTAAGAACAATATACAATCATCGTAGTTAACAGATCACAGAATAGTTAACGAAATAAAAAATATACATGTGCCACAAATTCGAATGGTTAAACATGAACGTAAAAAATACAATAACTCCGGAGGAAAGAATACACAACGATTCAAATATTTGAACACAAACAGGAATCGGCTCCAAAGATAAATCCAAGATGAGTCATCAATCCTAGGGTCAACGGCAAGCCACAACTTGAAATAACTCGGTCTAACCCGGGAATTAACACACATAGGTCAGTTTGGTTTACAAATTAGTTAGAATAAAATATGTGGAACATGAAATTATAAATAAGAATTCCATTTTACACAAAATGAATTATATAGCCAATACAACAAAATATTCATAAGATTTTTAAGGCTTGGCAGCCTATAAGATTCCAAGAACAACATAAGGATCATCATACAGGTTTTTAACTTCATCTAGGAGGTGTTAAGTCAAGATAAACACATAAGTAAAAGCATCAAGATATGGCATCCAAAATTCCAACAAAATAACGTATAAATCTGCTTAAGAGTTTAGTCAATCAAAAGTGATCATTATATTAAGTAGATGCCAAGTAGCTCTAAGGCTAAAATTGGTTTCAACTTCAACAAATTAATCTTAAATAGGACCCAAAACATCAGTTAGCAATAATCCAACAATTCATCAAATAGGGATCTGAAATGGCAAGGTCAATTATATCATTGAAACATCAGTTTGGATTCAGAACTCTAAAGTAAATATGATCATAAGATCAAACTCATCAAATATCAATATTTGAATCTAAAACAACAAGTACTATATATGCATCTATTAGCACAACCTATCTCAATCGAGTAAGCTCCAGGACAATAGGTAGTGGTTGAGTATAGCTTTAATATAATGACCCATCTCGGTCTAGTGCACACCATTACTACAAATTGTCTAGGGTGAGTATATCACTAAGATGACCTGTCTCGTTTGAAAGAGTCTAAGCAGCAGTAGGATCGAATAATATAGAGTATAAGCAATGTATCGTGTAAATGGTAAAGTTTCAGCTAAAAACAAAATGACACATTCGATTTTACACTGGTTCGGACCACTGTGCTAAGTCCAGTCCCAGACTCCCTTCTGGTATTTCACTAATACAGTAACCCTCATTTTACCCGGAGGAATAGGTTCATAATTACCCGAACAACCAAACGGGAATTCTTGCCTCAACTACTGAAGAGGTCTTCCACAATATAGAATAATTAATGACTACTTGTGTTCTTGATAACACAGATATGTCAATTTGAAGTACACCCTTCCTATAATCTTTCCTTGATGATACACGTGTAGTTTGTGGAAGAATATGGAAGATTTGAAATCTTAAGAATGTGTAAATTGAGTGCTTTAGAGATTTCGAATGCTTTGATTAAGATAGAAAGAATTAGAATAAGTTTCAGTGAGTAAAAGCATTTGATGGAATCTCTATTTATAAATCATGAAAGATTGCAACTTATCATGAAGAGTTTTATTCAAAAGATAAGTTGCAACTCTTCATTAAAAGGTTATACCCTTTCATTTTCAGATGTCTGAATAATAATTTCAGATGTCTGATTTTGAGTTGAAACTCAAACAACAAAGAAATAGGCCATTTCATTGGTAATTCAGGCGTCTGAATATTGTATGAAATTTAAGTCCATTTCAACAAACATACGTCTAACTAAAATATTTCAAACGTCTGTTTCCTAAAACAGCCTTATGTCTTTGTGCATGTCATTTGAAAACTAAATATATATATATATATATATATATATAAAATGTGTGTGTGTGTATCATCAAGGAAGATTTTAACAATTGAAATCCAAGACTCAAAGACTCTTAACATATATAATCTTCAATCTAAGTTCTTGAATTTGTTGTCAAACATCTTCCTGCAAAACAGAGTTAGTTGATATATACATATATGTGTACAAGTGTAGTTGTCATAATCAAAAAATTATTTAGCAAGATCTAACATTCTCTCCCTTCTTGATAATGACAACTATATATGTGGCTCCCCCTATCGATATGCATATGTTCCCCCACTTTTTCATCGACAAAAAGGAGATACTTATGTAAATGTTTGTAAAGCATATATTGACAACACACAATTACAACATAATCACAGATACCATAGATAAGCACAATATTCAAACATAACATACCAAGAACAAATTAAAGTTTTGTGCTTTAGGATAGATCATAGTGTCAAAAAGAATATTACAAACCATACTTGAGTAAGAGTTTTAAGAAAAATATTTCCAAGATAATCATACCACCATATCTTACCAACTTTCTGACATCGGTACGCTTGAACCCCCTCTAGTATCCCCACCCTTAGGATTACCGTGGTCAGAGCTTGAATCAGGGACTTCGCCGATGGAGCTAGACGACCGTTAAAAAGGAGCTGGATCATAAGCTTGAGATGATTGAGTGCCTATGCAAGCAATTTTCTCCCAGATATTGTTTTAAAAGCCTTTGATTGAGTTAAACTTCTTGCTAGCTCTACTCTCAGAACGCTTTAGATCCTTTTGGATTTTAGATTGATTGCAAGAGAAAGAGTAAGTAAGGCTTTTTTGGATGGAAGATCGGGAGAGATAATGTGAATAGCTTCTTCTTCTTCGATCCTTTGTTGATGACCACGAGAGGACTCGGCTATAATAGTTTCCGGTTATGATGCTACATGTTCGGTCCAAGTCTCAAAAGACATATATTCCAATGTCGAAGGGTTTCGGTCTATATTCATAAGCTTCGCTGTTTTTGGCCCGATTTCTTCGATACTAAGAGAAGAAGTATCGAGTATTTGGATTTGAGCATCAAGAAGAATTCGAATGATATAGCCACCATAGGGAAGAGTCCTATATTTTCGTTTATATGTGATGTCCACCCATTCATCAAGAATAATTTTTACCAAATTTATTTGCTAGTTAGAATACAAGGCATATAATGCTTGAAAATTGTTCTTATAAACTTTTTCATAACTTCCTTTACGAGGTTGAATTATTCAGACCAAGATGTGATTCTATAAGCGTGCATGTTGTCGGAGATGAGTAGAGGTAAGCTCATTCAAATTAAGCATATTATCAGAAATAAACTTATGTGATATTTCATCTCTAACACTCATATCAACTTCTATAGTATCAATAAAAATTCCTTGCCAAGCACACCTTAAAATTTTACCTAATCTTTGAATTGGAAGAAGGATGCGCTTGCCACATACCATACACCAAACACAATCTATAGTGTTTTGAGGTCTTGTGTGGTCTAAGTTCAAATTTTCTAAGAACAATTTCACAGGCAAAGGATAGATTTTTACATTGTTGGTGTTATAATCCACTAAAACTCAAAATTAAAATGTCTAGCATAGTGAAGAAGGCTATAATTAGAGAAAGCATCAAATTTTACGAAAGCACCTTCAAAAAACTTGGAATTCTTCATGGCTTTGAACCTTTCTTTGGCGATGTCATCCCAAAGCCACTTTTGGATGAGTTTGTTGGAAGGAGGTTTTGATTCTTGAAGTATTAATCTTTTAGGTCGATTTGCCACAATAATTTGTTGAAAAATTGAAGTTTTTGAGTGGTATGGTAATTTTGGGGCCTAGGGTTTTATAGGAGGTAAAAGAGAAAGGTAAAAAGTGAATGGTTGAGATAAGATGATGGTTGGTTAAAAGGTGAGTGTCCTTAAAAAAAACTGTCTATTTCGATTCAGACATTTGAATTTTTTTCAATTCGAACCTGCAAATTTTTATTTCATTTTGGCACTAATTCAAACGTCTGTTTTTATGGAACCAAACGTCTATTTCTGGAAAGTTGGAAGAACTTTGCTTCAGCTATCAGACGTCTGAATTTGAAACTCAGACGTCTGTTTTTGGAAAAATTTATAATAGAAAAGATTTAGTTCATACGGTTTTTAGACATCTGTTTTTATTAGGTCAGACATCTGATTTTGTATGGAAAATTATTGTTTCTCCAATATTCAGACGTCTGTTTAATATAGGTCAAACGTCTGTTTTCTGTATTTTATAAAGAAATCATATATCATGAACGTAGAATACATTTTATAGAAAAAAAAAATTTCATTAGACAATATAGTTTATGGAAAAAAATAGCAAAGGAACTTACAAAATTATTAACGTTTAGGGGACGAAATCTTTGTTGGTGTTGAGAATCGTTTTCCTTCATTTGCCTTGTAATTTCTATCCCAAGTGTTCAGACTATATGAAGGTCTTTGAGGGGAATGTGTGTAATACTTCATTATAGGATTCACTGGATCATTTTCAGTTCGATATGATGAAGAAGAACCAATAGGATTAGGTGGAATAGGCAGAGGTTCAGAAACATTTTCCTTCTTTGGGCTACAAAACTTAAAAGCAATTTTCTCGAGAAGACTCAAGCAATTTGCGGTTACCTTTTGTTCAAAGTATAGTTCTTTTTGATGTGCTATTTGCTCTTTCTAATAATGATGAATTTCATCGATTTTTCTTTTAGCGTCAAGTGAAGAAAAGAGGGCATGTTTCGCCTTTTTCGAATCCAGTGTAAATCCCTTATGGCAATCTCCCCATCTATACGTAGGCTCATTTCAAGGAGTTGTTGTAGGAAAATGAGGAGTTTCTGCTGAGCTATCCGTTGAAAAAGTTTTGTTAATTGAGAAATTTGAGTTATTTGAAGACATTTTGTTTGTGTTTGTATTCCTTGTTTCAAAATATAGTTTGTGTTTTTGGTTTACCGAAGTTGTTTATTTATAGACAGAAGATTTCAAAGAAACAATGGTATAAAAAACAAAAGAGATTTTAGGCAGAGATTAATCTCTTAGTTTAAAAAGGTTTCTTTGAAAACTAGTAGTTGGAAACTAAAGTTTAAAAATAACTAATTTTAAGCCTTTAGTATAGTTGATTTAGTTTCATAAAAAAAAATACGTACCACCTTTGTCATAAAAAGTTTGTCATTGATTAAAGACATTCTAAATATCTTTTAGAGACATAATACCTAATTCTCGTCGAAGTTTTACAAACTTATTTTCCAATAAAGGTTTGGTAAAAGTATCGGCTATTTGATTTTCAGTTAAGATATGTTCTAAGTTTATAACATCTTTTTCTACATTATCACGAAGAGAATGGTGACGGATGTCAATATGTTTAGTTCGTGAGTGATTTATAGGATTTTTGGATAAACTGATTACGCTTGTGTTATCATAATATATTGTTGATTTAGTTAAGTTTATCCCAAAATCTCTGAGTGTCAGTAGCATATAGATTACCTGAGCACATGCTAAAGCAGAAGATATGTATTCTGCTTCACACGTCGAGAGTGATATATAATTCTGTTTCTTACTAAACCAAGAGACAAGTGATTTTCCAATAAATTGTACGTACCACTTGTACTTTTCCCATCCGTCCGAGATCCACTAAAATCAACATCATTGTAAGATGCTAACTCAAATGGACATTCCTTCAGATAGAAAGGACCAAAGTCCTTAGTACTATTAAGATATCTCAGAATTCGTCTCACCGCTCTTAAATGCGATTCTTTAGGATCTGCTAGGAATCTTGAGCATAAACACACACTCGTCATTATATCATGACGGTTTGCAGTTAAATAGAGTAGCGAACCGATCATACTTCTATATAGTTTTTGATCAATACTCTTTCCTTTCTCATCTCGATCAAGATGAGCTATAGTACTCATAGGAGTTGGTTTTCCGGAAGTGTTGTCCAAACCAAATCGTTTAATTAGATTATTACAACATTTTTGATGATTAATAAAGATACCATTTGGAAATTGTTTAATTTGTAATTTGAGAAAGTATGATAATTGTCCCATATGTGATATTTCAAATTCATTGTCATAATAGAAGAAAAATCTTTATGTAATTCTTCATTAGTTGAACCAAAAATGGTATCATCTACATAAATTTGTACAATTAAGATATCTTTCTTGGTATTTTTAATAAATAATGTTTGATCAGCTTTTCCAATTCGAAATCCTTAGATTACTAAGTAATTTATAAATCTTTCATACCAAGCACGAGGTGCTTGTTTTATACCATATAAAGCCTTTTTAAGTTTGTAGACATAATCTGGATATTTCTCATGTATAAATAACGTTGGTTGTTCTAGTATACATTTTCTTTAATAAAACCATTTAAGAAAGCACTTTTAACATCCATTTGATAAAGTTTAAAGTTATGAAAACATGTGTATGCTAATAGAGTATGTATTGCTTCAAGTCTGGCTACATGATCAAATGTTTCTTCATAATCAATGCCTTGTTCTTGATTATAGCCTTGTGCTACCAATCTGGATTTGTTTCTCGTAATATTTCCTAGTTCATCAGCTTTATTCCTGTAAACCCATTTGGTACAAATGACTGATTGGTCATTTGGTCTTGGTACTAATTCCCAGACATCATTTCGTTCGAATTGATTTAGTTCCTCTTTCATAGCTATTGTCCAATAATCATCCGTAGAGGTTTCTTTCGGGGTTTTAGGTTCGATAGTTGGAAGAAATGCTACATGGCCCATTTGATTTAGTTGAATCCTTGTTCGAACATGTGAATCAATTTCTCCGATAATGTTTTGTGTAGGATGATCTCGTAGAATTTTGGGAGGTGATCTAATTTGTTCTATGGGATTATTTTCAAGGCTATTATTTTCAATTATTTCGTCATCATCTTTGATGATTGTGTTTTTATCAAAATTTTCATTAAAAGACATGTGTAAAGTCTCTTCCATAATATTAGTACGTTTATTGAATACACGATAGGCCTTACTACATTCTAAATATCCAACAAAAATCCCATGATCAGCTTTTGGATTAAATTTTCCGAGTTGGTCTTTAGTGTTAAGAATAAACCATTTTAACCCGAAAATCTTAAAGTAAGAAATATAAAGTTTTCTTCCATTAAAATGTTCGTAAGAAGTATTTTTAGTTAAAGGACGTATGGAAATACGATTTAATACGTAACAAGTAATTGCTACAGCTTCTACCCAAAAATGTTTTGGTAAAGTGCTTCCATTTAATAGAGTTCTAGCACATTCTTATAATGTTGTATTCTTTCTTTCTATAACCCCATTTTGTTGTGGAGTTCTAGGAAAGGAAAATTTATGATTTATCTCTTTCTTTTTACAAAAATGTTCAAATAATTCATTTTTGAATTCACCATCGTGATCACTGCGAATGTTCTTAACTTTTATGTTTTAATATTTTGAATTATTTAGACAAAATCTTTAAAATGTTCCAAAGTACCACTTTTATTCTTCATAAAAATCATTCATGTGTATATTGAAAGGTCATCAACTATCACAACACATATCAATTATGATTTATGGATTGAACCTGAGTAGGTCCGAATAAATCCATATGTAATAATTCTAGTGGTTGCAAAGTTGAGATGACTTTCTTAGATTTAAAAGATGATTTGATCAATTTTCCTATTTGACAATCTTCGCAAATATTTTTTATTTTGAAATTCATTTTAGGTAAACCTTTTACTAAATCATTTTTCGAAAGTCTCTAAACAGTTTCAAAATTTACATGACAAAAACATTTGTGCCATATCCAAGAATCACTATTTTTTGCTATTAAACATATTTCTTTATTATTATTATTATTAACTTTCATAATCAATACATAAATATTTCTATCTCTATTTCCTTCAAAAATAAGATTTTGATCTCTATAAAAAATACAAAATTTATTTTCATAAAATGTCATTTTAAAACCTTTGTTACATAATTGACTAATGCTTAGTAAATTATGTTTTAAGTTTTTAACTAAAGAAACATTAGTAATAAGAGGTAGATTTGAAATACTGTAGTTGCAAACATCTCCTTTGCCAAGTATAAAGCCTTTTGAATTATCTTCAAAGGTAGTAGAGCCACCATCAAAGTATGAAATATTTGTAAGCATACCTTTGTCTCCAGTCATGTGTTTTGAGCAACCACCATCTAAAATCCATTTTCTCTTCTTGAGTGGGACCTGCAAAAAATATTAATAAACACATTAGTACCCACTTTTTGATAGGGTCCTAAGAGTTAGATCTTAGGAAGCCAAACCAAAGTGGGTTTAGTATCCCTTTTGTAAATATAATTTTCATTATTATGAACATTCTCCATAAATAAATTGATATGTTTGTTCCTAATCAAACTATTGTTTGTTTTTGGAACCCATATCTCAATTTTATTTATCTTTTAGTATATTTTGGTTTTGGTTTAAAAACTTTACTAATTTTTGAGTCAATTTTCCTCTTAGAATTTATATTTTTCTTTGGAAATTTTTTTGACTCCTTCTTAAATCTTAATCCATTTTCGGTTGACGAGGGTTGAGAGTTTCTATTATTCTTGACAAATTTTCTCTACCCTTATTAAAGTTATATACATTTTTAGAAATGCTATCTAATTTAGTTTGAATACTTGAATTTTATAATTCTAATTCTTTTTTTTCAAAATGTGATTTTCAGAACTAATCTCATCATTCTTTGCCTTTTGAGTTTCAATTTCTTGACTCAAAAGTAAAAGTTGACTATTCGAGTTTGAGAGAAATTCCTGAACTTTTTCAAGTTCTTCCTCTAAATTTGCCTTTTCATCTTTTAGCATGTCTCTTTCGAATTTAGCTTTATTCTGATTTTCACGAGTTTCCTTAAGTTTCTTTTTAACGGTTTTTATTATATTCAAAAATTTAGTCTTAACTTCTACTAAATCAACATAAGATAGATCGCTTACTTCAGATTCTTGAGCCATGAAGCATAAATTTGCTTGTTCATTGTCGCTATCAATATCATTATCTGATGAATCTGAATCTGAGTCATCCTATGTGATAGAAAAAACCTTCTTTTTGAATTTATCTTTCTTATTCTTGTTTTTGAAGTTTTTCTGATTTTCTTTTAGTTCCAAACAGTCTTTCACCATGTGACCTTTCTTGTGACAATTACAGCATTCTAAGTTTGAGGATGAAGGTTTACTTGAGTTATTCTTTTTGAAATTACTTTTATTTCCTTTTCTGTATTTCAGAAATTTCTTAAAGTTCTTAGCGATAAAAGCTAGTTCCTCATCTTCTGATTCTGATTCTTTCTTTTTCGGCATGAAAAACTACATTCTTTTTCTCTTGTGCTTGTTCCCTTTTAGCTTGGAGATTTACTTCATAAGACATGAAGTTGCCTATGAGTTCTTCTGGTTTCATTGTTGATAGATCATTGGCTTCCTCAATGGCTAATACTTTTCTTTTCCAGTCGTCGATCAAAGAATTTAGTACCTTTGAAACAATATCAAAGTCACTCTCCTAAGCCTATCAAGGCATGAAGAATATCTTGGAATCTCGAATACATATCATTGATGGTTTCATTTTGTCTCATCTTAAAGTTCTGGAGCTGGTTTTTGAGCATAGAGATCTTTGTTTGTTTGACTTTATTTGTTCCCTCGTGAATAGTTTTGAGTGTTTCCCATATAATTTGATGTGCAGCAGTACAAATGCTAACAAGATTGAATTCATTTCTACCCAAAGCACAGAATAACATATTCATAGCTTTGGCATTTGCACTAGCTTCATTTTTCTAAACTATCGTCCATGTAGAATATTCAGTTGTAGGTGCTGTGAATTCTATTTAAGTTGCATTCCACGCATCAAAACCTTTTGCTTGCATGTATATTCTCATTTTTGTCGCCCAATAATTATAATGCAATCCACTGAATAGTGGTGGTCTTTGGGTAGATTGACCTTTGGCAAATGTAAATGTACTGGTGCTTGGGTTATTCTCCACATTATCAAAATATCGAATAACGATGTTACGGTTATAGGATGGCCTTGGTCTGATACCAATTGAAAGAGTCTAAGCAGAGGTAGGATCAAATAATACGGAAATAATCAATGTATCATGTAAATGGTAATGTAGTAGTTGAAAATAAAATGTCACAGTCAATTTTATACTGGTTCGGACCCCTGTCCTAAGTCCAATCCCAGACTCCTTGGTATTTAACTAACACAATAACCCTTACTTCACCTGGAGGAATAAATTCACAATTACCCAAACAGCCGAACGGGATTTCTTGTCTCAACTGCTGAAGAGGACTTCCACAATACAGAATAATTGATGACTACTTGCGTTATTGATAACTCGGATATGTCAATTTGAAGTACACCCTTCCTATAATCTTTCCTTGATGATAAACGTGTAGTTTGTGAAAGAATATGGAAGATCTGAAATCTTAAGGATGTGTAAATTGAGTGCTTTAGAGATTTTGAATGCTTTGATTAAGATAGAAAGAATTAGAATAAGTTTCAGTGAGTAAAAGCATTTGATGGAATCTCTATTTATAAAGCACGAAAGGCTGCAACTAATCATGAAGAGTTTTATTCAAAAGATATAAATCAGAAGTTGCAACTCTTCATTGAAAGGTTGTACCCTTTCGTTTTTAGATGTCTGAATAATAATTTCAGAAGTCTGATTTTGAGTTCAATTTCAAATAACAAAGAAATAGATCATTTCAATGGTAATTCAGACGTTTGAATTATTTTGGTTAGACGTCTGAATATTATATGAAATTTAAGTTCATTTCAGCAAATAGACGTCTGACTAAAATATTTCAGATGTCTGTTTCCTGAAACAGACCTATGTCTTTGTGCATGTCATTTGAAAACTAAATATATATAAAATGTGTGTGCATCATCAAGGAAGATTTCAACAATTGAAAACTAAGACTCACAGACTCTTAACGTACATAATCTTCAATCCAAGTTCTTGAATCTGTTGTCGAACATCTTCCTGCAAAATAGAGTCAGTTGATATATACATATATATATATATACACACACACATATACATACATACATATATATATATGTGTGTGTGTGTGTGTGTGCGTGCGTGTACATGTATATTTGTCATAATCAAAACGCTATTTATCAAGATCCAACATCATTCCAATATGATTTTACCACAACCCGCCACGATCAGGTATACCTAACCACTTCGGTCAAGAAATGCGCATATGAGACTAACCCCAAGTCAAATACTAGCACAACAATAGGATGTGTCACAGACATATAGATAGTAACTAGTAGTGGTAACATGCATCTCATACCACATGTTTTCACTACTGGTTTATTATTTGCTCATTAATTCCATATTGGAAATCATCAAAATAACAAATCACTAGAAACATCAAGTCATCCGCTTTAATTAACAGGTCTATAATAACCGATAAAATATGCCTTCATGTCCCATACCACAAGACTTGCTATATCGTTTAATCACAAATACGCCTTCTCAAAGGGTGCAGAAATATGTATTTTAATTTATAGAAAATACTTAATTCTGCGAAAATAGGATTACAAAACTATTTCACAAACACTTAATTTATTTCTATAAATCCTTTTTATATTTTCAAAATAGATTTATACTATTGCTTCGAGACTATTTGTAATTAAAAACCAAAACTATAAAACAATTTATCTCAAACCTATAAAGAAACTAATATACATTTATTTATTTTGTCATAGCCGACCGGTTTTTATAGTGATCTATAACACTTTTTTTGACTATAACCAATAATAAAAATATAGTATAGTATAGGTGATTGTGGTTAAAATCAACAAATTCGTTTTTTAAGGTGGACAGTCCACCGCCTACGGAGTTTATAGTGTTTCGTCCACTCTACCTAAGAGGCTTACAACATTGGAGCTAGCTATATTACTAGACTACAAAAATATGGTTTTTAAGGTGGTCCGCCCACCATTGCTCCACGTTGGGAGTCACATACTGTAAAATATATACAGTGAAGAATTACATATCAATTTACAAGCTACAAAAATTATAATAGTGCAACACTAAGAAGTACACAGTAAGGATTGTGAAGTAGCCGTAAATCCAGCAGAGATATGACCATATAGTGCAGCAGCGTGAAGCTACAGAGTAGCTAGCCATACTATGCCGTACATCTTCCTCGAGACACACACCGAAAATCATGAATCACCAAGAAAATACATGCGAGAACTCTATAGTTGGTTCGACATACACCAGAACCATTGCATCAGAAGGCCAGAACACGTGAAGGAAGGATGTAAAATTCAACTGAAAAACATATAGCAACGTCGAGAGCGCAAGCTTCACCTGTGTAGCTATAGTTTCCAGTGAAATACAATAACCCAGCATGCCCAAATCACAAAAGTAAACCCAACTGCAACCAGATCTTACATAGTAGAAACATGGAATAGATCCAAGAATAGACAGACGAAATGGCGACCAAACACCAATACAAAATCAGACACCCAAAGAGGTACATTCTTCGCAAAGTTCTACTATCAAGACGGAAGTAAGCAAAACATTGAATACCCAAAAACTCACTATATCCCATCACAAAAGAAAGTAATTCTTCGAAACACGTAAATACAACAAGTAATAAGAGTTACTGCTCCGTTACTAACCCCAAAATAGTGACTAATCTTCCAACTAAGGCGGAACAACCAGTTGAAGAACTCAGAAAAGTAATTACCTAAAGTTGTTCTGCGAAAAGGATGGAAGAGGAGACAAATGAAGTTTTGTAGTCCAATCACAAAGTATTGATGAGGAAGAAGATAGTTGTCTTCTAAACTCAGATCCTTGCGTGAATGAAGCTTCGTATAGATCGAGATGATTTAGTTTATTTGGAGTAACCATGCCTAGCGTAAACTGGGGTAAGAGGAGAACAGATAGTTATGGAAGCGAAAGTGAATATTAGAGGTTTTGAAGAGACACGAAAGGTGGAGAAAAGTTTCCTAGACGACATTAACGGTTACCCCAGAATAAACAAAGCTTTTGTATATGATGAGTTGTCTCGATATACATTTCACTAAGTATATAACTATCTTTATAAATCATGCATGTCTATCAACTCATCAAACTCATCGTAAAAACAAGCATCAAAAGCATCATAAATCATCGAAATCTAGAGTACGAATTGAATATAATGTCATCTTACATTGTTATGAATGAAGCCGCAGTGAACACATCACAAAACATGCTAAAAAATTCTTCAGGAAGTAACGAAAACAAGAAAGAATATACTCAATACGCTATTGGAGTTTCCTGTGCAACTCTAGTAGTAGGTCGATCAAGGGGTTGTCCTGGCCTTTAGGCCAAACTACTCCATGATTGACCTGGGTGTCGACCCCAGGACCCAACATACCAAGATTTTATGACCTGCTTCGCCTTTAACTTCCGATCAATTTTTGAAACAATGGAGATGAATCTATAATATGTAATGAAGTTAACAACAAGTATATAGCCATGGCAATAAAATGAAACAAGGATTGCTCTAAATAAGCTAGAGTCAAAGGAGGTAAAGGGCCTCAAAGGTGCACCGGACAATGATTTAGTTGCTAAGAATTTACTGTAGCTTCTCAAGTTACAGTAAACGATTTCTAACAGTATCAGAGACTCAAATCCAAGAATTAAAACCCAAATACTTGTAAACTAGAAAGTGTGAATCTACCGACTTACCTGATATTGGATTTAGGATGGAATAGGCATCATGTAGCTTGCAGCACTGGGAAACTGTGACTTGCATGGCTTCCAAACTCACCATGACATGCTATTGAAGTTTCACTTCCAAGGATAGCTAATTTACTAACTTGCAACAAGTTGATTTGATGAAGTTCTATTTATTTAAGGAGCCTGGTTTTAGTGGGCGACTAAAAAGAAGAAGAGGCCATTAATATCCTTCTACTATGAAATTGAAAGCAGGAGGAAAATGTTTACATGTAGGAAAAGAAACAATGTTTCTAGATCTATATTTCCTTAGTAAATTGATTAAGGCCTCAATTAAATCATAATTGGTTAATTAAAAGAGAGTTAAGGCTTAAGAAGGTTATTAGATGGTTTTAGGCCATTCTTAACACTAGTTTTAATTTATAAATTCAACTAATTACACATTTACAATTTAAAACTAAAAACTTCTATTTTTACCAAAAATAAACTTCAACATATTTTAACAACTTGTAGCATTATTTAAACTTATCTATATATCCACAACAAAGTTTTACACACTACATTGATTTAAACAAAGTAACTTTATCTATTATACTAGAATATTTCTAACCTTCAAATATTGTTTTTCATCAATATTTGCATTCTTATTTTAGTAACAATCCAATTAATTCTCTAATTACATAACAACATTAGAAAAATCCCATTAAATCGTTGTCACTATCAAAATATATTTTAATAAAAATCTACAATTAAATCTCTACCTAGATAACAATTCAACAATTTATTAATACATTAGTATTTATAAAAAAAGGTTCCAAACAAAGTTTATAACACCATTGCAAATCTATTTTGTCAATAAATACAACGTGCATTAAAAACACAAATTTGCAATTCAATAATTGTACTAAAAAACACTCAAATCTATATTGAAAATATATTTCTACTTAGATATTGATTGCAAATCAATATAGTATATTTTCAATATTCACATTAGTTGTCAAATTATAATTTTATGAACATGGATTAGAATAAATTACTTTTATTAAAGTGTATTTAATTTATTCCAATATACTCAATTCAGAAAATCACGAATTATTTACTTCCTCCTTTTGAAATATTATATGAATTATGCTTATAAACTCGTATTACATTCATCCTAGATTCTAAAACGACAAAACCCATCATAGTTTGTTTAGCCCCAGTACCCCAAAATTCGAGTTATTACGGCTATTGGCTATAGCGGAAATTTTATGGGACGTTAGCATGGCTCTAACTGTGCAACCCGTATGGCAAACCTTGCACTGTCAGGGACTATACGAAATCATGGTCCTAGTTGAACTCTATGTTTACACCAATATGTTGAGGTTACACCACTCAGGGTACAGGATAATCGAAACTAGTCCCGATGGACATCCCAATGATACCCCTGCTTTGTGTCAACTAGAACAACAATGATTTGTTGGCATTCCCAAATATCCATATTATTACCACTCCATTAAAAGGTTGTTCAGTCTTTCCACCAATCCATTATCCTGCACTTTTGTTACACCATTAACAGACCACTCCATTATGTTGCAGCTTCGTTGCCTCACGAACTTCATCCATTGTCTTGCGACTTCATTACCCCATGAACCGTCTTTACTATTATGTAGCTTCGTTAAACCATGAACTGCGTATCACTCCTATTCATTCCTACTCTCACCCTAATCTTCCATTAAAGAGCCTTAAATTTATCGTGCATATCTTCCATCGCATAGAAGAAATCAACGAGTCACAACCTTTAGCATGACCCTGAAGACAACCTCTTCCATCTTCGTGGATCTTACCCACCAAATCCAAGAATTAGTGGATCAGTACTGATCCACTCCTTATGGATAGGCTTCACCATTTACTTAGCTAAAAACATAGCTCAATTACTTTGGTTTTTTCTAGCTAGCTTGAGTCGCTTGTCACATTCCCCAAGTCCAATTCATCATATGAGCATCATCATGCAATCCATCCCTTTCTGGTCATGTGTCTTATCCAAACTTCATAAGCATTCCCTAAGCCACCAAGAAGCTCCTCAATGTATTGCATATTAGTATCATCAAGTATCATGGATTGCTAGTTATCCTTGTCCAATGGATGAATACCAATCCATGTACTTAGCTCTATTTTCCTCTAAAATTTTCAAGCGTAATTTAACACCCCATAAAATATACTTTAATTTAGACATAAGTTAATTTAATTTAAAATGAATAGTAATAACTAATAATATAATAAAAGGCTAAAAATGGAATTTTGGATAATAGCGAATTTGGCCAAGAAAGTATTGTAGTTGCGTTCATGGCGAGATTATGATCCATTTTCATATTTTATTTGCTGAAAAGGAGTCTGTATGCAAAAGTTGTTAATTAATTAAGTTGTACCTATATATTAATGTAGAAACTTTGAATTTCAAATAAATATATGTACAAGCCGGGAATACAATAAATTAGATAAGCATGAAAAGAATATTCCTTTTTATTTCATACTTGTGTGTATATATTCACACATAGTAAGGGACAAGAATAATATAATTAAGGCAAGAAATAAACTGAATTAATTAACGAAGTATCAAAAAGTAAAGTTTGTGAGGAAATTCTTCCTGGACTTGACACCACAAGGGGTGTCGACCGCCCCTCTAGGAGGGTTGTTGACCGCCCAAGTAGACTACCCTCCTAGGGGGTGTCGACTGCCCTCCTGTAGGAAAGCCCAATGAGTGTTGTTTTATATAGGGACTTATTTATAATTTATATCAAATGGACTGTTTAGATTTAATCAAACTAATCTAATGGTCCATACACACGATACCAACTATAAGTAGATCCTTAAACCATCATTCTAAAACCTACAATCATTTCTCTCAACGCCTCCATAATACCTTTCTTATGTCTCTAATTCCCAAAAGCTTAAGGGATAGGTTTCTTATATTTCTATAGATCTATTCTATCTTATTCTAACATAAATTTAAGAATAACCTGGGATTTAGTTTCATATGTATATACATATAAGATTTTAATGGTGTTTTTTATATATATACATTTAGATTTGAAATGATTGCAGCACACATTTTTTCTTGAAAGCCAAATCTAATTTTGGTCTATTCAATCTTGTTATTACTATTCCTAATAACTCTGTGAGTGGAATCCATCTAAGTTATTATTTTCTGTAGTTTGATAGTTAAAGATTTGGATTGTTGGCCTTGGAAGATTTGGGATATATGAAAAGAAATCATGATTAAACCCCTCAAATCCACCGTTTATTTTATTGTTTGTAGAAATAATCAATCTAGTTATATTTTTGGTTTTGCATTGTTGTAATAACAAAAGAAAATCATGGTTCTTTCTGTAAAATTTTCTATATTATTTAGATTCCCTTTTGTTTTATTTTCATGTAAATTGAAATATTTGATTTTGGGGCAAAAGGTTAAGATTTAGATAACTTAGTAAATCTAATAGGTTTAAATCTTTATTTTTCAAAAGAGAAAATTTGAGGGTATTATTTACAATATATCTAAATATTAAGGTTTTGCATATAAAAAAATATAAGGAAAGGAACCTATTCAAAATAGGAATTATTAAGATATATGTATATTTGATATTATGTTTATCTTTCATTGTTACAATAATCAAGTCAAAACCTGACTTACAAGCGTATATGTTGTTATGATTATTTTTCCCCTTTTATTGTCATATGTACATTGTTGAGGAAACATGTTTGAATTGGCTTGCACACCTTTAAAAATTGAATAGGGATTGCGATTTCAAAACCGTGGTAAGGATGCTAATCTCGTTCGCTTAATTTATGTCTATATATATAATGTAATCAACGTATATTAATACGTATTAAGTGCACAATCAATACGATCAAATTAGTAACATAATTCGAATGTCCCTATAGGAATTTGTATGTTTGTGTGTGAGTTAATGGCTTAATTAATATTTAAAACACATAGACATGAGGTTAATCGTTACTTGTAGTAGAAGTCTTCCCGGAACCGACCGACATGTCCAGCGTCTGCGAGTAAATCTATTTAATGTGAGAGGTCTAGATGCTATGGGCCATTATAATTAGTACACTATGATGCGAGGTTAAGCCTAACTTTCAGTAGAAGCCTTCCCAGAACCGCCTGGAAAAATCAACATCTACAGGTGGTAGGCTTAATATGAGATGTCTAGTGTGTATATATATATATATATATATATTTATATATGTTGTGTGTATAGTAGGCCTGTCTTGGGAAAAAGGTATTAAGTGGTTGACTTATCTCTTGTTGGGTATTAAGTGGTTAGGAATAGGTTCGTTCCTAAGGTTCACTTCTTGGTTCAAGACCTAAGTCATTGTACCCGCTCTTCGAGAATTAAATGGTTATTGAGTCTACCTTTCTTCTATAAGGTAGTAAATGGTCCAAGTAGACGATAATGTATGTAGAGCAGTTCTGCAAGTAATGTCCACTTCTTATCTAGGGGCTAGTGAGGACTGACCTAGGGACGGATTATGTATACACGGCCTAAGAAACCACTGCCTAAGGGAAGTATTTAGTGACTAGGATTCACCCTTACGGACTGCTAGATAGTAACAAGTGGGTTCGCCCGGGGGGTTCTTCTCAAAAGAAGCTGTGTTCCTTACCAAAATTCTGGTAGTTAGTAGCCATTACTATTTTTCGACCTACAAGGAGAGTTATCGTTATAAAGATTGACGTTAGAACAGGGTCTTAAGTTGTTTGAGGCCCGCCATTGGGTGTTAAGTGACTAGAGGGATGTCCGCCCTAAATAAACTAAAATATGGTATTAAGTGACCATAAGGGTACCAACCCTTAAATTATCTTTGGAGTATTAAGTGACTTCTAGGACGTCCGCCTCATATGTTTGTATTGTGTGTTTGTTACGTAGACCTAACTTGAAAAGTTTACAACTTGCCAAATATAGGAAATAGCCTTCTTAACTTACATGTATTTCATTCACCATAACTTTATGTTCTGACCTCCCTCATTTTAACATTTACAAGCTAGTAGGTGAGACAATTGATTAAGGATGGAGAACGATCTCATTAAAGAGGAGCCACTTGAAGAACTAGTTATTATAGTTATTGCTTTATTACTGTTATTGCTATGTAATTGGGATGAATGATGATGTATCTTGTAACTTGAGACATTTTGTATTTTTGGCTTTGGGGTTTAAATAATCAGTACATCTTATATTTGTGCTATTATATTTTGTCCCTTCCACTATGTGCGATTCTTATTTTCACTTTAGATTGCTCTATATATCTATTTAAGTAAATCCTTATAGGAACCACTGATCTGTTTAGAGTGGCTTTAAGTTTTGATGGACCTTTTCTAGGTCGGAATTTAGGCCCATTCCGTGGGGACATTACATTTCGTATTAGAGCATAGGTTACCCGATTACGGGAAAATATATGTATGAGAAACATATCGGTTATTTGAAAAGGTTTTCAAAACCATATATATATGTATGTATGTATATATAATTACTATACCCCAAAGCATATGCAATTATACTAGACAACCTTATCTTTTTATCTTTTTGGGCCTTGATCTATCATAGGAAATCCACTGAAGGTTTTTTCCTTTCTCAGATAGTAGATATGGCTGACAATTAGCCCGAGCAGGGAAACTCAGCAAGGCCTTGTTACTTGCTAGAATGGTTCCAACATTATCTTAGGACTATGGAACAAGTCCCTGCTGCCAATCCTGCCCCAATAGAACCAGCAGCTTAGCCTGCTGAACATTCCCTCAATTTCCCTTGCATTTGTAAAGATTTTATGAGTTTAGAAGGCAAGACCTTTTCGGGAGCTAAGAACTTCGTGGAAGTGAAAGAGTGGATCTCCGAATGTGAAAGGATTTTTGAGGCTACCCAATGATAAGATGAACTAAAGCGTAGGGTAGTAGCATGCCATTTGAAGGAGATGCCCTTGAATGGTGGAACTTGATTCCACAAGAGACCGTGGGTAGAGTATTTATGTGGGTAGAGTTTAGGATTTGTTTCAAGAACAAATTCCTAACTAATGCACAGAAGACCCTGTATCTAGAAAAATTTACCCATTTGAAGTAAGGAGAGCTAGAGTTGAAAGAGTATGTGGAAAAGTTTATTGAGTTGTCTAAGTTTGGTAGGGGTTGGTGGACACCCCAACGGATAGATCCCTTAGGATTTTTAAGGTCTTTAATTCGCCATTGAAGGAGATGCTTTTGGTAAAAGTAACTTTTGGAGGTATATATGAATCCTTGGTTGAGGCGGCTATCTTAAATTCAACTAGGAATGTAATGGAAGTTAAGACTGCTAATGAGGGAGAAAGTACTTCTAGTGATGGGAAGAATAAGAAAAAGAATTTCTAGTTAAATAAGAATAAGGGCATTAAATTCAAGAAGGAAGCCAAGACATGTTCTAGGTTTCAAAAAAGAGCATGAAGCGAAGGATTGTAAAGTGAACTTGGCAATGGTAGAGTTCAAAGGGGAATGCTTTAAATTTCACGAAGATGGACACTTAGCGAGGAACTTCCCTAAGCTGAGAGCAGTGCAAAGTGGCCAAAACTATGCATTAAAAGTTGTGTCGATTCATAGTTGTCTCCCTAAGGACCAGGGACAGCCCACACTATAAGGTATGATTTCTATTCTAGAGAATTCATTGTGTGACCTATTTGATTCTGTAGCTAACTACTCTTTTATTGCTAGGAAGATTGTTGATTCTTTCAAAACTTCCCTTATCGTTTGATATCCATCCGATGGCAGTGTCTGACCCTATCGAAGGGATTATGCATCTTTTTTTTTGTTTGTAAAGAACTAATATTGGACATCAGCGATGTAGACTTCTTTTGTGATGTGCATGTACTTGAATTTGCGAGGTATGGCCTTATTTTGGGAATGTATTGGCTATCATTTTATGGGGCTGCCCATAACTATGGCAAGAGAGCGGTTTGTTTGAGAAGCCGCGGGGACCGCAACATAGAGATTCCTAGTAGGACAGGGAGTAGGAATTTGACCTTATTTTCCTTATCTTCTAATTTTGATGGACCATCCTCAGTATGGTTGCATGTGAGCTTGTTGATGTTTTTTTGGAAGTCATAGGACTCCCACCCTACCGAGAGATATCATTTAGAATAAAACTTGAAAAGGATGCGAGACCTGTAGCATTGCCTTTAAGGTACATGGCTCCTAAGGAAAGAAGAGACCTAGACAAGTTGCAAAAAACATTTATTTGTAGGAGTACCTTAGATTGGAGTGCACCAGTAGTGTTTTCCACAAAGTCGAATGGATCTTTAAGGCTATATGTGGATTATAGGGAACTTAACAAGCTGACAAAAAAGAATAGATATCCCTTACAAAGAATTGATGACTTGTTTGACCATTTTGGGGAGACGAAATATTTTCCCAGTTAGACTTGGCGAGTGGATTTCACCAATTAAGGATTTCAGATGAGAGTAAGCCAAGATAGTGTTTAGGACGTCGGATGCACTATTCGAGTGGGAGGTTATGCCTTTTGGTTTGATGAATGCCTTTGCTTTCTTTGTAGACCTGACGAGTAGGGTATTTCGGAGCATAATCAATAAGACCATGGTAGTATTTGTGGATGACATCCTTATCTTTTCCAAGGACCATAAGGAGCATGAAGATCTCTTGAAAATGTTCCTATGATTTTAAGGAAGAACCAACTAAAAGCCAAATTCTCAAAATGCCACTTTTGGAGAAAAGATGTCAAGTTTCCAGGACATATGGTTTTGGGGAAAGGATTAGCAATAGACCTCGATAAAGTAGAAGTTGTCCAAGAGTGGAAGATACTCGCAATTCGACTGAGGTTGGGAGCATCCTTGGGTTAGCAGGCTATTATCAGAAATTTATCAATGACTTCATGAAGATTGCTACCCCTCTAACCCAACTTACGAAGAAGGACCATAAGTATGAGTGGGCTGAGAAGTGTGGGATGGCTTTTAAGAGATTTGAAGAATCTCTCACAAGTGCGCTTATTCTTATTATCTCGGTTGGAACTAAAATGTTTACGTTTTTTATAGATGCATGTGGGGCTGGTTTAGGAGAGGTACTCATGCAAGACGGTAGGGTAATTTCCTACACAAGTAGAAAACTTAAGGATCAGATGAAAAGGTACCTCGTTCATGATTTGGAGTTAACAACAGTAGTTTTCACTCTCAAGATGTGGAATCGTTTTCTTCTTGGAGAGAAATTTGAGTTATTCACTGATAATAAGTCTCTTTGGTATTTGTTTTCTCAGAAGGATCTGAACCTTCGGCAGTAGTGATGGATGGAATGTCTTGCATCTTTTGATTTTTCCATTCAGCATACCCCTGGGGAGTAACAGCGTAGCCGACGCTTTGCGTCGGAAGCACGTTGTCTATATTCTGGTTTTCGCATGGAGGCAGTTAGAGTTTCTCTCTAGTTTTAATTAGCAACCACCATATGAAGCGGCTCAAGAGTTTTTTGGAGCAATGAAGATAAGCCAGTTTTATTGGAAAGGAGCAAGATTTTGATGATCAGTTGAGGGCGTTAAAAAAGGAGAATCTTTCCCTAATTCCAATAGATATTCCATTGGTTGTAATGGTAGCTTGAGGAGAGATGGCCGGATTTGTGCCCCGAGGAGCGTGGAACTTAAGATGAAAATTCTAGAAGAATTCCATAGGTCAAGAATGACCATTCACCCCAGAGGTGATAAAATGTTTAGTAACATGAAGAGAAGTTTCTATTAGGAAGGAATGAAGACAGACATGGAAGAGTTTGTTTCTAGTAGTTTGACTTGTCCAAGGGTTAAGGCGGAGAAAGGGAAACCTAGAGGACTTTTGTTACCCTTGCAAATTCCCGCTTGGAAATAGAAACACATTTCTACGGACTTTATTGATGGGCTTCCTAGGAGTAAGAAAGGGAATGATGCCATTTGAGAGATAGTGGACTCGTTAACAAAGAGTACCCATTTTATTCCCATCAAAAAGAACATAGCCGCCTCCTTGTTAGCCCTATTGTATGTTAAGGAGAATGTCAAGCTACATGGGATTCCAATTACTATAGTCGGTGATAGAGATCCATTATTTACTAGCAAACGTTGGAAGAGTCTTCAAGAAGCATTGGGAACAACCGTATGTTTAAGAACATCCTATCATCCACAAATAGACGTCCAGATAAACAGAGTTAGAAGATTTTTGGAGTATCTACTCAGAGCTTACATAGTCAACTTCGGAGGAGCATGGGAGAAGCACTTACCTTTGGTTTAGTTTTCATACAATAACAGTTACTAAGCGACGATTGGTACGACACCTTACGAAGCTTTGTATGAGAGGCCATGCAAATCTCCAACTTGTTAGTAGGAAACTACCAACAATGTTTTACTCGGAACAGACCTTATCCGTGAGTCAAAAGAATTTATCGCTTTGATTCGGCAAAGAATGAAGGCTTCCCAAGACCGACAAAAGTCATATGCAAACATGAGGAGGAGAGAATTGGAATTTATTGTTGGAGATTTGGTATTTGTCAAGGTTTCTCCTCTAAAGAAGACAGTTCGGTTTGAGAATACGAGTAAGTTAACTCTCAAATTTATTGGGCCTTTACGAAATTTTGATAGGATTAGGATGATGGCTTACCGAGTGGATCGCCCTGAGCGTTTGTCTGGAGTCCACAACATTTTCAATGTTTTTCATCTTCGTAAATGCCTTCATGATTCAGCCGAAAGACCCGAGTTAGACAATATTGGGGACATAGGGAGCTTCGAGTCAGAGTCTTGGGTGCCCCATGCCACCGCAAAGATCGTGGAGCATGGAAACAACAGACTCCACAACAAATTTATTCGACTAGCCCGGGTTCATTGAGGAGATAACCCTATAGAGAGCGCATGGGAAGTTGAGGAGAGGATTAGACTTACTCATCAAGATCTTTTATCGAGTAATTATTTTCCCCCAATATACCATTTTTGGTTGCATCGTGCTTTCTAGATTGGATGGTAGGACATGGAAGTGAAATAGATGCACCGTGCACTCATATAGAATTAAATGCATGTTAGGATGTTTTGCATACATATTGCATCACTTATTACACTTCAACACCAGGATGAGCTCATTATTAGAAAGTCTGCAGTTCATAATCACTAAGAGTTTTGGATATTAATGAATGTTTTTAAAAATAACATGGTTGTTTAGAGCAAGTATTCTTCTTTGCCCTTTCAAAAGATTTCGGGATGAAATCTCCAACAAAGGGAAAGAATGTAACACCCTGTAAAATATACTTTAATTTAGACATAAGAACTTAATTTAAAATTAACAATAATAATTAATAATATAATAAAAGGATGAAAATGGAATTAAGGACAGAATTTGGCCATGAAAGTATTATAGTTGCGTTCATGGCGAGATTCTGATCCATTTTCATATTTTATTTGCTGAAAACTGAGTCTTTATGCAAAAGTCATTAATTAGTTAAGTTGTATGAATATATTTATATACAAAGTTTGAATTTTAAATAAATATATATATATATACAAGATGGGAATATAATAAATTGGATAAGGACGAAAATAATATTCCTTTTTATTTCAAACTTGTGTGTATATATTTACGCATGTAGCGAAAAGAATAATATAATTAAGGCAAGAAATAAACTGAATTAATTAACGAACGATCAAAAAGTAACGATCTGGAGGAAATTCCTCCTGGGCTTGACCCCAAAAGGGGAATCGACCGCCCCTCTAAAAGGGTGTCGACCTCCCAGGTTGAAAGCCATCCTACGCGATGTCGACCACCCTCCTGTAAGGAAGCCCAATGAGGGTTGTTTTATATAGGGACTTAGTTATAAATTTATCAAATGGACTATTTAGATTTAATAAAACAAGTCTAAGGTCCATAAACATGATGCCAACTATAAATTGACCCTCAATCCCTCATTTTAAACAGTACAACCATTTCTCTCAGCGCCTCTATGATGCCTTTCTTCTGTCTCTAATTCCAAAAAGCTTAAAGAATTTAGGTTTCTTCTATTTCTCTAAATCTATTTTATCTTCTCTATCTTATTCTAACATAGATTTAAGATTAATATGGAACTTGGATTCATATGTATATATAAGATTTTAATCATGATTCTTGTATATATGTTTTTATATTTGAAAGGATTGGAGCATACGTTCGTTCTTGAAAGCTAAATCCGAATTATTTACTATGTTATTTTTGTTATTAATCTTCCTAATGGCTATGTAAGTGGAATCCATCTGAGTTACTATTTTTTGTAGTTTGATAGCTATAGATTTGGATTGTTGTGCCTCGGAGGATTTGGGATATACGAAAAGAAAACATGATTAAACCCCTCAAGCCCTCCGTTTATTTTATTGTTCGTAGAAATGAAAAATCTAGTTATATTTGAGGTTTTGGGTTGTTGTAATGATAAAAGAAAAACATGATTCTTGTTATATAATTTTATATATTTTTTAGATTCCTTTTTGTTCTACTTACATGTAAATTCATATGTTTGATTTGGGGGGTAAAAGGTTAAGGTTTGGTTAACTTTGTAAATCTAATAGGTTTAAATCTATATTTTTCAAAATAGAAATTTTGAACATATTGTTTACAATATATCCAAATATTAAGGTTTTATGTTTAGACAAACATAAGAAAAGAACCTATTCAAAATAGGAATTATAAACATATATGTATATTTGATTTTATGTTTTATCTTTTATTGTCGCAATAAACAAGTCAAAACCTAGGTTGCATTTTTGTATGTTGTTGTGATTGTTTTTCCCATTATATTGTCATATGTTAACATGTACATTCTTGCTGTGGTTGAGGAAACATGGGAGATGACTTGTACACCTTTAAAAATTGAATAGGGATTGACATTTCAAAAACTTGGTAAGGATGCTAATCTCATTTGCTTAATTTATGTGAATATATATATATATATATATATATAACTTAATCAACATATATTAATATGTATTAAGTGCGCAATCATTACGATAAATTAGGAATATAATTTAAATGTCCCTAATGGAATTTGTACGTTTGTATGTGTGTGAGATAATGTTTTAATTAATGTTAAAGAGACATAGACATGAGATTCACTGTTACTCGTAGAATAAGTATGCCCATAACCGACTGGCATATCTAGCGTCTACGAGTAAATCTGGTTAATTTTAAACATTTGGGTGACATATGCCATTATAATTAATACCTTATGATGCAAGGTTAGGCCCAACTTGTATTAGAAGCTTGTCCGGAACCATCCAGCAAGTCCAACATCTACAAGTGGTGGGCCTATTGTGAGATGTCTGGTGTGTGTGTGTGCATATATATATATATAATTTATTGAAAATTGGTTAATATGCTAACATGGTGGCCAGGGTGGGTCTGCCTTAGGAAAAAATGTACTAAGTGACTGACCTATCTCTTGTTGGGTATTAAGTGGTTAGGACTAGGTTCATACTAAGGTTCACTCCTTGGTTCAGGACCCAAGTGATTAGGCCCGCCCTTCGAGAATTAAATGGTTATTGGGTCCGCCTTTCTCCTATAAGGTATTAAATGGTCCTAGTAGACAATAACTTGTGTAGGATAATTCTCCAAGTAATGCCTTGTTATTATCTAGTGGCTAGTTAGGATGACCTATGGATGGATTATGTATACATAGCCTAAGGAACCATCGTCTAAGGGAAGTATTAAGTGACTAGGAATTCACCCATAGGGACAGCTAGATAGTAAAAAGAGGGTTCGCCAAGGGGTTCTTCTTTAATGAAGTCGTGTTCCTGACCCAAATCCTGGTATTATGTAGTCATTATTATTTCTCAACCTATAAGGAGTGTTATCAATATAACGATTAACGTTAGGATAGGGTCTTAAGTTGTTTGAGATCCGCTAATGGGTATTAAGTGACTAGAGTGATGACCATTCTGAATAAACTAAAATATGGTATTAAGTGACCATAAGAATACCCGCCCTTAAATTAGCTTTGGGTTATTTAGTGACATCTAGGACGTCCACCACATTAGCTTGTATTGTGTGTTTATTACGTAGAAATAACTTGAAAAGTTTATGGCTGCCAAGAATAGGAAATAGCCTTCTTAACTTACATGTATGTCATTTACCAAAACTTTATGTTCTGACATAGTTGGTTAAGGATGGAAAACGATATCATGGAGGAGGACCCTCTTGAAGATCTAGTTATTATGGCTATTGCTTTATTACTATTATTGCTATGTAATTGGGATGAATGATGATGTACCTTGTAGTTTAAGACATGTATTTGGGGATTTGTGGTTTAAATATTGGTACATCTTATAATTATGTATTATACTTTGTCTATTCCGCTGTGTGAGATTCTGATTTTTGTTTTAAACTTCTATGCATGTTTGTTTAAATAAATCCTTATAGGTACCAACGAATTATTTAAAGTCGCTCTAAGTTCCACTGGGCCTTTTCTAGGTCAGAATTTAGGCCCATTCCGGGCGGGTTGTTACACGTAATCTTGACATCTTCCAGAGCCTATCCTCCAAATTTTGTGCATTTCAACAAACTTGTTCTCGGAATCTCGATATCCCCTATTCTTCAATCTAAGTTTTAAAAATGAACAAATCTAACATTTTGATTAAGCATAACATCTAATTCAAGCATTTTAACAAAGCATATGAACATCAATCATAGATAACCACCTTAATTCATAAAGTTATGAATCTATCACATATGCACATAGATCTAGCATAGAATAATCAATCTTGTAACAACCTAAGATTTTATCAGTTTAATTTTTTAATATTTAATGTATTTATCTGACGTGTGCGTTTAACCCTTTAAATTCCATTTTAAATGATTATTTAATGATATATAATTCTTTTTAATTTTTCAGATAAAGACTTAATGGCTTAATGGTTTTAAAAGTGTTTCATAATCTTTTGAAATATGTCTACGTATATAAATTTAATATAGAAAATTTAGTTTTAATTATGTTATAAATAGAAATATGTATTTTAAACCAAGAATTTATTTTGGACATATATATGGATAATAAGATTTAAATATTTGTATTTTTAAATACTATATATTCCTACTCTACTAATTCTAATAATAAATTATACTAAGATGTTGTGCTCATAAATATGAATGCAACGCAAAAAGATTCGTTTGAATCGGGTTTAAAACAAGCAAGTTATCAAATTTTCAATGTAACTCATGCATTGTATATTTTAACAATTAAATATAGGCAAAGATTTCTCACCAACTTAAATGGGCCGATCCGTTACGTCTCATAGCTAACCCGTTAAGCCGTCTTCTTCCTCCTTTCCTCCGCTCCAATACAAACTTCTTGTACTCAATATGCAACGCACGTCGTGCACTTGCACGAGTCCTCTTCCCATCAATCATCCAAACGGAGGCTACCATCGCGCGTCTTTTCACATCCTCAGCACAACCGTCCTAAGAACCATTCCTCCGGTCCCTTATAGTGAAATATGACTGTAACCTACAGTACCATCCCCATAGACGTGCGACAACTTTTGTCGCCATTCACCACCAGAAACTACCAACCACTGCGTTTCATCCTCCTCGACACGATCCCATCACTTATTCCTCGAAGCAGTGCCTCTAAATTCAACTAGGATTAACCCTAGTTCTATCATACACAGCTTTGGTGTAACAACCCGGAAAATCAGAACCAATTTCAAAATTTTATTTTAAGAAATTTTGTTAGAAAATGTGTCAGAATTTAAAAATTCCATTTTTAAATAATAATAAAGCCCTTAAAAAATAGCCATTTTGCAAACGACCTCTGTTTTCGTCAAAACCACTTTTGTTGGATCTGGAATGTCAGACTATTGCTAGGTTTAAAATTCCATAATTTTTGGAATTAATATGTGAGCGTGGTAAATTAAAACGCGGCTGATAATTTTTGTTGAAATGGATCAACCATTTAAAAGGTCATTTTTCAAACGATCTCCAAATTCGACGAAATTAATTTTGTTAGGACCGTATCGTCAAAACATAGCTAGATTTATTTTTCGGGAATTTTTGGAATCAGTATGTGGTCCCGGTAAATTAAAATACACATTCAAATTTAATATTGAACATCATATATTTTAATTTAGAGATAAATTGACTGAAACAGTCGAGTGGGCTTACGAAACATAGTCTATTGTGTCCGGAATGGGGGTGTTTGGCTAGGGGCGACAGTCGCTGGGCTTGATTTGGAGTTTGTATTGATTAACGAGCCTTTTTGAAATTAGAGAATTAAAAATAATTTAATTATAAATATAGGCCAATGAGAAACCCTAATCTCATTTCAAATCCGCCGCCATCATCTCGTTAATGGACAAAACTGTTCGAAACTTCTCCCCTTAAAATCACTCAATCCTCACAATAAAATCGTTTGATTTTTAAGGCAATATTGTTGTACTCTCTCCAATCTTCAAATCCTACGGATTATAGTATACACCGTTGTGTATTTTGTTCGCGCCGAGCCCAGGAAGTCCGCCCGCGTCGACCGCCGCTGCTCCACCCAGGCGCCGTCGAGCTGGGCCCCACCGCCGCCGTCGGGTGCGCCTTCCCTCCCCTACGTCGTGGCATAACCTGATCTTCGTCTAGAGCAACGGTTTGGAAGTAAAATCCAGACCTAATTTTGAACCATCGTTTGAACACGTCGACCTTGGTCTAAGTAAAGAAGAAGGTGATTATTTAAATTAATTACAACATTTAAAAGCTTGGCTAGTTTAATTAATTTATTAAAAATCATAACTTTTTGATACGATATCGAATTTACGTGAAACAGGAACAATTTTGATCGTGACAACGTCTTTTACGTTCTAGAAAAGACTGGTATAATTTTGGAGCTTGCTACGAATTTAGGCGAAGTCCAAACCAATGTGAGATTTCTAAATTTAAAATAAAATTAATTGTGATTGCGATGTGAAATTTATATATACGCCATATAAATTTATATATGTGTTGTATAAAATTGGAATTGATTGATTGTGATTGCGATGAATGGTTGGATTGAATTGTGTTTGAAGAAAAATATTATTTTATTTGATTAAAATATTATCATGTTAAGCGAAGCTAGAAAAATATATTTTTGTTTGATTAAAATATTATCATGTTAAGCGATGTTAGAAAAATATGATTTTGTTTGATTAAAATATTATCATGTTAGCGGTGATAGAAAAATAATCATTTGTTAAACATATTTAGTTTAAAGAAAATGTTTTCACAGTAAAAATCATGTTTTTATTGTATTAATGATTCATTAAAAAGAATCATGTTTTGAATAAAACATGTTAACAATAAAAATCATGTCTTTATTGTATTAGTGATTCAATAAAAAGAATCATGTTTTGAATAAAATGTGTTAACAATAAGAATCATGTTTTTATTGTATTAATGATTCATTAAAAAGAATCATGTTTTGAATAAAATGTGTTAACAATAAGAATTATGTTTTTATTGTATTAATGATTCAATAAAAAGAATAATGTTTTGAATAAAATGATTGGACAATAAAAATTATGTTTTTATTGTATTAATGATTCATTAAAAAAAATAATGTTTAAATAAAATGTTAACAATAAAAATTATGTTTTTATTGTATTAACGAATAATGTTTTAAACAAAATATTAACAATAAAAATTATGTTTTTATTGTATTAATGATTCATTAAAAAGAATAATTTTTTGAATAAAATGATTGGACAATAAAAATTATGTTTTTATTGTATGTTTGATTCATTAAAAAGAATCATGTTTTAAATAAAATGTTAAAAATAAAAATTACATTTTTATTGTATGTTTGGTTCGTTAAAAAGAATCATGTTTTAAATAAAATGTTAACAATAAAAATTATGTTTTTATTGTATTAATGATTCATTAAAAAGAATAATGTTTTAAATAAAATGTTAACAATAAAAATTATGTTTTTATTGTATTAATGATTCATTAAAAAGAATAATGTTTTGAATAAAATGATTGGACAATAAAAATTATGTTTTTATTGTATTAATGATTCATTAAAAAGAATAATGTTTTAAATAAAATGTTAACAATAAAAACTATGTTTTTATTATATTAATGATTCATTAAAAAGAATAATTTTTTGAATAAAATGATTAGACAATAAAAATTATGTTTTTATTCTATTAGTGATTCGTTAAAAAGAATAATGTTTTGAATAAAATGATTGGACAATGAAAATTATATTTTTATTGTACTATTGATTCATTAAAAATGATCATAGGTTAAAAAAATGTTTTGCCATTAAAAATGTCACTTTCAACATGTTTGTTTAGATTAAAACAATTACATGTTAATATATGATTTGTCATTAAAAATGTCACTTTTAACATGTTTGTTTAGATTAAAAGAATTACATGTTAATATATATTTTGTCATTAAAAATGACATTTTTATCATGTTAGTTAGAATGAAAAGAATTACATGTTAATATATGTTTTGTCATTAAAAATGACATTTTTATCATGTTAAGTTAGAATAAAAAGAATTATATGTTAATATATGTTTTATTCGTTGTAAATGAAATTTTTATCATGTTAAGTTAGATAAAAAAAATTACATGTTAATATATGATTTGTTCAATAAAGATGTAACTTTTAACATGTTAGTTTAGATTAAAAGAATTATATGTTAATGTATGATTTGTTCACTGAAAATGTAACTTTTAACATGTTGGTTTAGATGAAAAGAATTACATGTTAAAATACGATTTTTCATTAAAAATGTCACTTTTAATCATGTTAAATTAAAATAAAAGAATCATATGTTAAAACTGTTTTGTTAGATAAAAACATCGTTTTCAACATGTTAGTGAAGTAGTATAAAAGAATCAAATGTTAAAATATATTTTTTGTTAGATAAAAATATTATTTTTAACATGTTAATGAAGTGAATTAAATAGTCATGTCTTGAAATATATGTTTGTATGTTAAAAATATAATTTTTAACATAAATAGGAATTGTACAAAAATTTACATGTCTTGAAATATATGTTTGTACGTTAAAAATATAGTTTTTAACATGAACATGAATTTTACAAAATTTACATGCAATAGAATAAACGGTGTTCAAATCATCGAACGAATTATATTTATGTATATAATATATAAATATAAATTAAAATAAAACGAATTGCGCATGGTAGTTCGCGTTTTGGAATCGTAACTTTAAACGATTATACCGAGAGATCCGACCGTCGGATTTTTTCAAAACTGGAACCGTTAGGTTCGCTTTGGAAAGATCTTTCCAACGATATTAAATTTATTAAGGTCCAATGGTTAGATTTCGAGAAATGTGTAATTCAAATCTGAAAAAAAACAGCGCTAGGGCTGCGTAATGACTTGAAGCGTCGTTCGAATTAAATGGGCTATTTTTATATAAATCAAAATAGCGAAAAATCGTTATAAAATATTATAAATGATATGGAATGGAAATAAATTAACTTCCTTTGGTTTATAAAGTAATGTGGACGATTAGATTTATTTGCCATTAATTTATCAAAATGAATTAAATTTAACCAAAGAAAGAAGTGATTTGAATATATATATATATATATATGTATGTATGTTTGTATGTATATTCGAGAATTATTTGAAAAGGCCGAGTTAAATCTCATTTCAAATAATTATACGACGACTAAAAGTCGAAGACATTGAAGATGGTGGTTGAAGACCGACGATCTTAACATCGAATGGACGACTACTGATGCCCTGGATTGGTCAGCTCCCAGGAAAGGGTTAAAGTGGTAGTTGTCCGTACGTACTTGTTGATTGTCCGGATATGCGAGAACCTCTCTTCCATATTGTACATACGGGAGAGGAATAAGGTGTCTCCGGTTTCGTTTAGACCTAGAACGGACTTGTAAATGGATGTGTGTCTGATATTGGATTCCTTTCTGTACTGATTGATTTCTATTAAATATATATCTGTTTGGTGGTGGAGAGTTTATTCTCTTTCCTAACACCCTTCTTTGAGATGTACGAGCTTAGAGGTTATATATTGATAGACATCAGTCACATGACGTGGATTGTCAATGTGGTATGATAGATGCAAATGATCAAGGCTTTTGTTGAAAAGCAGAGCCTTGTGGTTGATGACCAAAGAACAACTTTAATTAGCATAGCTTTGTGTATAGCGTTACTTCGCGAGCTTCACACCTTGGTATGAGTCAAAAACAGGATCATAACTATAGGGAGTGAATGCGTTTCTTTCTAGCTAGAAGTAGTGTCATGGTGTGGAGCCCAAATTTTTTTCTTATGTGGATGATGGATTGTGAGGGCCCTCGGATATTGGTCTCTACTGGCCAAGTGATAGGTCCTATAGGACCGGGAAACGTATTGTTTAGGAATAATTAATCCACTAAAGTATGTGTGGACCATCCCTGAAGATCCAAGGGTTCGCCAGCGTCCAAGCCCTGAGACATTTGATATAGTGTCTCGAATCGGGAGGAGCCATCCCTAGCCTCGACTCATGATGAAAACCCAATTTCCAATACGACATTACGGATTTGATTGTAAACCTATATATGGCGACATAGTATATGGTAGCTATGCCGTCTAGGATTGATACATTTATATTGAAAATGTTTTAAACTGGCTAGACACTAATAATAATATCAAATGATTTTTGTTTTATACGTATCAATCATATTTGACCATTATAATGTAAAACTCTATTCTCCGGTTTGCATTGCATTGCATTGTGTGATGGGACTTGAGTCTTATAATGGTTTCATTTTTCTAAAAAGCATTGCATTGTTTAAAAGATTCACTTATCTTATGCACTGGCAATCCAATGGAGTAAACCCGTTCTGCGTTAGCGGCGTGGTCCTGTGATTAGCCTTATTATTAGATAAGTTAAGTAAGATTTCTCATACCAGTCCCGTGACTGACTTATAGTTTGTTTTCACTTGCAAACTCGGGTGCCCTTATTTTTACATGGGCAGCCAAGTAAACAGGTAACAAGCTTTATTTTGGATATGCACCATAGCATGGGGTGCTCTTTGGCAGAAGACGAAGACTATCTCTTATCTCTTATTTTTGGACATTTAGGCATCACCTAATCTATGTTGTATTTGATGATGTTCTAGACTTATTTTCTATTTGTTGGAACCTTTTATGTGCTAAGTAGTATCTTGTGTCTGTGCAACTCTGATGCTCATGACATTTATGATTCCGCTGCTATGATGATGAATATTATTTTATGATTTCATGTGTTATGTTGTTGTCTATAATCTGCTGTTGTGATAAATTTGTTATATTCCAATGATTACCCTTGCTTCCGTGGCATGGGGGTTTAGGGTCATCACATTTGGATGCCATGCATGTACAAACATCCCCAAAAAAGCTCAAACACCACCGAAAACTCCTCTTGAGCAACGAATACACAAGGAAAAAGTAGAAAACATCATTCCATGATTTTTAAAGGACGTTAAGCCTAATGGTTTTTAAGCTTACAGATTTCAACTACTTTTTCTTATTGTATTTCATTTTATTTTTTGCAGGTTTCTTTTTTTTTTCAATTTCAAGCGAGGATACCACGAAGAATATGAAGAAGAAGCAACCTATTTCTGAAAAAAGAGGAAAGAAATGAGAATCAAAAGGAAGAAAATCATAAGCTCATATTTATACAAGGTGAAATATTTTTTTACATAATTGAAAACAAAGTTAAAAATAAAATAAAATGCTCCCAAATAAGTTCAAAATTTAGCTTAAGACAAAATAGTATAAAGTAATTAATGTTTGCATTGGAATTTACATTTCTTTGTTGTGCTTAATGTACTAAAGCATCATTATTCCATTTTACCTTTTTATTTTTATTTTAAACATCACTTCAAAGTACCTTTTAAAAGTAAAATTATAAGTAAAATAAAACTTTACTTAATTTATAAGTAAGCATCAAATTATAGTTTTTATATATTTATAATATTAATAAAAAATACTTTACTAACTTTATTATCAAATTCAAATCATAGTTTTAATATATTACAAAATATAACCTTTTAAAATCCAATCTTATTATTTTTATATGTACAAATAAATTTATATATTTTCCAAAATCTTAGTACATATTTTTTCTTATTTTTTAAGTAAACTTCAAATCACATTTTGGTGTATTATAGAATACAGTATAAAAATATCTCCATTATGTAAATATAAGTACTAAACACTAAATTACGTATTCTAAAATACAAATATTTAAATCTTATTATCTAAATACATTTCCAAAATAAATTCTTGGTTCAAAATACATATCTCTATTTATACCATAATTAAAATTAAATTTTGTATATTAAATTTATATACATGTGTGTATATTTTTTTCTTGAAGATGGTTAAAGTTTATTGATGCATTGGTCCAAACAGCCCAAGCCCAAAAGCAAAAGAGATACAACCAACCGCATGCAAAACAAAACCAGTAAGAAGAGCAATGATTGCTCAGACCTACCATTCATTTAATATCATATTCACGTGAAGGTTATGCATTGAGGCCGATTACTTTTGTCCCAAATAGAAAAAAATAAGTCTTCAATGATGGCGGCCGAAAGCTCCACTGTTCGACGATGCAAGCTACTTCCTGGGCATTTCTGGTAACCACTGATCTTTTGATGTGTTGAATTAGGATTTTTACGTTTGCTTGAATGAGATTATTAACCAAACTGTTGTCTCTTCTCTTGTATTCAAACACACGGTGGTTTCGTTCTTTCCAAATATGGTGGACTGAAGTGGTCAGTGCTATTTGGAGCATTTGCAAGCGGAATGGCGAGAGGATCTGCACTCTCAGGTAACATAGTTCATCACTGAGATTGTCATTAAATGTTATCCCACATTTATCTCTAGTTGTATTGATGATGTCTGTGATATAGCTGCACTCATATACATGTGTGTGTGTGTACACACACACACAGACACAAATATATATATATATATATATATATATTTGAAAAAAGCAATTTTCAACATTTTTCGTTGATAAAACATCTGTCTTCCATCTGATTTTCACTTTTATTTCATTTTCTCTTACAATCACTTTTGCTCCGCAACCTTCAACGAAGTTTTTTTCGTACTACTTTCTTTTATTTCCACAACGGATAATGCAGATCTGTTATTCCTCTTGAGATCTATATGCGTCCACTTTCTATCTTCCCAATCTCGTTTAGATCTGATAAGTTTTTTTATGGATTATCAGGCCACTATTACCTTGGGATTCGGCATTGCCGGCGCAACTGAACCAGCTTCAGTTCCAGGTTATCCAACCGATCTTCCATCATGTTAAGCTCGATCGGTTTCAGTTTGGATTGGGTAAGGTTAATTTGATTTTTGTCTTGAGATAATGGATTCTGGGTTTTTATCAGCTTGATTTCGTTTAGATTTGACACTCCTGATGTATAAATTAAAATCAATGTTCACATATTACTATTCTATTGTGCGCCATACTAAATTAATGATGGAATTTCTGTGTTATTTATTAACTGGTTTAATCGCTGGAAGTTGAAGACGTAGGTTTTGGGGTTGAGAGTTTCACTCTATAGTTGTCACGGATTTCATCACCATGAATCCCTCCTCGGCTTGTTTATGGCATCGAACATGTTCTATTTTTGGTTATATGTTTCATTCAGTCACCCAACGACCAATTCAACTCTTATATGTTTACTTAGATTTTGGCTCTTGGATTCTCTATCATATTTAATTTGGGTGCTAAGATAGATTCACATCTATTTTCTAATAGTGAATCATCAACCATATTTAGTATTTCATGTTGAGTACATACTGGGATTTAGGTGCCTACATTTGGTGTAAAGGTTGGTATGGTCATCTTGTAAACTTGGTAGTTGGTCATAGTTGGATTTTCTCCCATATACTGATTCTCGAGGCTTTTGAATTTTGGATGGGTAGGATTTACATCAGTTTTCATATCTGGTTTGCAATTTTGGGGACATGATTTGATATATGCAGTGTTGGGTATTAGTGTGAAGATATGTGCTACATGTATTTTTATTCCTTGATGAATAATTTACACCGACCTGTTCCAGTATGATCTGATGAGGTTATTAAGTATTTGGCACTTGGATTTTTGGTATATATTGGATAAGGATTCCATTCCTCGATTGAATACAGATTTTATCAATGAGAAACTGTTTGTCATGCTGCAAGATGAATTCATATGCCGTTTACATTTGTTTACTTGATACGCATGGTCTGGTGATAATTGTGGATTTTATTTGTTTTGCATTCTAGTTTTATTGGTTATCCTTATTTTCCGACTACTAGATTTCACATTCAGTGTACCAAAATTGTGAGTTTGAAATTCAAGAATCAGATATGGGATTAGTAATTTGAAACAGATTGTTTATATTTAGTGATCCGTGAGTTGTTAGCAAGTTCTGTTTACTCTAATGCATAAGATGAATTTGGTTTGGAGAGAACAGTTCCAGGCTTTAAGAATTTGGCATTTGGAATCTATGGTATACTATAGAATATGAGCCACAAAGTCCAAAATGGAGTCAACATTCCAAATTTAGATGCTGTGGAAATGCCTCTTGGACACAGCAAACTTGTAACTCAAGCTCCTGATCAGTTATCCAATGTTTCTTCAATCGTGCGCAACTAATGAGTATAGTGATTATCATTTCAATATCACAATATTTGTCACTTCATTGCAAACTAAAGCTTCATTTGAGTATGTAAAGTTTCAGTTGGATCTTGAAAATTTTCAAATGATCCGCGTTGAAGTTTAATTCAGCAATCAAGATTGTTCTTTTCCTTTATCAAATATACAAGAAATGGATGCACTTTTTCGAGGTTTTCTGGTTTGGAAACAATGGAGTCTGGCCCATTTTCTTTCTTGGGCTATATTCACATGTCTTCTTTCATCACTCTCAAAAATGGATGGAAATAGTTCGGTTATGGAAATAGATTACATTGTATATATCCGACAAGCTTTTGAGGCTAGATCATTTGATTATGTACTTAAAATTCTACACAGTGATGTTTTGAGAGATTTGGATGGTCCTGTTTCAGGTTATTTATCTATTACATGGACAGTCATTTCAGCATTTATTGCTCTCGAACTGGTGGAGCTAATTTGCTTTCCAGAGATTTTTGGTGCTGCTGCATGCAAATGATATGCAGTTTAGTGCAGTGAGTGTGTTAAATGGAGCTCTTGGCTCAGGAGGTGCAGCGAGTAGCAAGAGGGTGATGGTCTCATCAAGGGCCGGTTTTAGTTCCTTAGATTTAGATTTACTTGTATTTCCTGTCTTTTCTTTAAGCTTTTATTTTAGTTTTAACGGTTAGTATGCTAACCTGTCTTTTGTACTGCTTGTTCTTAGATAAAAAAAGTGAACCAATTTTCAATATATATATATATATGTTTGTATATATTTGAAAAGATTATGAAACCCTTTTAAAACCATTAAGCCATTAAGTCTTTATCTAAAAAATTAAAATGAATTATATATCATTTAACAATCGTTTAAAATGGAATTTAAAGGGTTAAAAGCACACATCAAATATTAAAGTACATTAAAATTCAAAAATTAAATTGATAAAATTCCGAGTTTATAACGTCCCGCAAATCTGTACCCTTTGAGTTGATTGAGTACACCACACGTCCAACCCAATTGCACAAAAATACAGAACATTATGGGTAAAGAAGAAAAGATAGAAGAAGAACATAAATAACAACAAGAATCTTGCATTGTAGCGGAATAAAATATAATATATAATGTCTTTTAAATACGGAATTATGTACAATATATACATGCCATCATCAGGGTACAACACAACACATCATAGCAGAAATAAAAAGAAAATATCTAACGCTAAAGCCTCCTGCTCCAAGCTCCTCCAAGGATAATTGTAAGTACCTGAACTGCTTGACATCCCATACAAATTTGGGCAGCAAGAGTTTAGAGTAAAACAAAAACAAATAAACTCTAGGTCAATCATGGGACTGGTGTGAGTAAACTATAATCACTTGATCTACTTTGAAAATTCTTTCAAAAGAAAAGATTATCGTAAGACCGATCCGCACATAAAAATGGATAGTTTTCACCTTACGATAACCAAAAAAAATCTTGGTATCAAAACTATTATGATATTATAATAGTGTCTAAATATTTTAAATAGAAATCTAGCAGAACACTTGCCTCCCACGCTCCACATACATAGTATACAATCAAAAACCGCAGATGCTTATTGGAAAATAAATTTCCATCTATGACATGGTATGGAACCACCTTCCAATAGTGTATCTTTGTAGAGGAATACACTGGATTTAATAAGAACATCTTGAAATCCGGCCACACATGACCTACCACTCATTCTGCTTAAGGTTACCAAATGTGATCAGTAACCATCACCGAAAGCATACAACAGTGATAGAATAGGAAACAAATGAATTTTCCCTAGATCAAGTGATAATACACCCTCATGGGTGCGATCCACATAGCCATGCTTCCTGCCTGATTTTTGTCATTACCCGGTTGATGAGGCTTGAGGCTACGATTACCTTATTGGCCATTTCATTTACTTTGAATGCCATATTGTCAAATCCGTCAATCACTAATTTATTTGCACAAATACACTCTGGGAGTTAAGCTAAAAGAAGTTACCTTTTCCGCCACCATAGTTGGTGTGTTTGTAAATAGTAATGTACGTAACCAATGGAAATACACCGTGAGACATTCATCCGTACAAGTTTGCTTTGGGATTGAACGAAACTGAAGGAACTATTTCCATTAATCCATTTTAGGCAATTTCTAACTATGATTAACAGAAAAATCCCTGCACTTTACTCCATCTTCGATTATATTTGAAATGATCTAATTCGCAATGCTTATGCCTGTACGGAGTGGTTCCGGATAATAAATCCAACCAGTCTCTCCATATTGACAACAATAACATTTAATTCGCAGGATTTCGATGGCCAGTTGTCTAACTATTGAAGAAACAAACATTCATCCAAATACCTCTTCCAAAAGAAAACACTATTAATTTGCGTCAAACAATCACAGATCACCTTTAATTAATATTTCACTAATTAAATTCTTCTCAATATTCATTATCAAATCTCCTTACTGAGATATTTCTCACACCCGCTTTGGATTCTCACTATATTAGGAAAAAATCTTTATTTCACAAGTTACTTTATTTTCTATACTTATAAAATATGATACTATCATCAGAGAACATTCCATTCACTTATCTCTTCCACATAACCATTTATTTTCTACAATTAGAAATATTATATCCCAAACGCGTTTATGAAATATTAGCTTCAAATCAATAGGAATCCATCTCACTACTTCTCTTTAAATTTTATTAACCAATTTGGTTTTCTAATCCCATATGTAATCAGTAAATCGATTTCTAGTTATCAAACTTTTTAACTCTTTAAATTTCTAAAAAAATTTACTAGCGTCTCCTTTGCGCGGCTCTATCGGTACAACAACAAATCGCCTCTCTAGGTCCTTTCCATCCAAAAATAAAATCAAAAAGCCAAGAAGCTTCTCCAATAGGCTCATAAAATACACGTACTTAATTAATATGTACCTTTTTCGAGCATTCTATTAATTTCCATCATCTACTTCATTACATACATGTTTAAATTACATTCAACCATTCCTAATTTATTTCGAATCAATTCCACACTTTCATTTCAATCACTTACCATCCGCTAATTAATTTCTAATCAGCTCCTTTGCTTAATCTATTTTTAGTTTGAACATATCATGTTCAAATATATTTTTAATTCGCCTATACACAAATAAAACTCAAATTCTATATTTAATTTAAGTTTCATATACAATTCCCAATTTTAATTCACAAATCCAATTTACTTGACCAAGGTCAAGTTCGATCCAAAACTCCATTAACTAATTGCTTTTCTAATTAGTTAACTTTATTCAATAATTAAAATTTTGATTTTGGTTTTAAAAATCAATTCATTTACTCCATTAGAGTTCATATTTATTTTAAAACTCAAGTCTAGATTTTACTAATGGAAATGTAATTTTTAATCACTTAAAATCCTTTTATTTTATTAAATAATTGTTATGGTCAATAAACGACCATACCGCAATTTTTTTTGAAAATTTGATTTGACACAACTCAAAATCTACCAGCTGAAATCCTGATTTTTTTTCTCTTCTAGTAGAAAATTATAATCCAATAGATTCAGACGATTCTTGTTTCAAAGAAATCCAACTTATATTATGTTTTGTATACTCAATTGAAGTTCGAAATGTAAAACTACGAACTACCACGCTGCGACGAGCTCGTTTTAATTAAATTTAAATTTCTATGTTAAAAATTCATTCATCAAATAAATTATAACCGTATCCTATTTAAACCATTTTCTTTTGGGAATCCATCTGGTTATACATCAAATATATTTCTAAAATTCCTTTCACATTCTTAGAAAAATAATTAAAATGTTATTCAAATCATCATTTGAATTTTACTTAGGGAATATTTCATGATTTCCTGAAATATTATCAGAGTTTGATTTAATTTCCTTTTACCATTTCTAAATGATTATACTACCTTATAGTCTCAACTAATCATCCAAAATCATTTCCTTTCCACTTTGTTTAACTATTCAATATCTCTTCTATAAAATTCTTTCCAAAGCCATATACTTTATGTTCATTTTACTTTTACCAAAACTTCCCCATTTAAGAAAATATTTTATTATTATAAAAGTTATAGAAATACATAGAATCTAATTTCATATTTTAAATGCTGGAAATATAAACTTCTTACAATATTAAATATTAAATAATTTTTTCAATTAAATAAAATTCAAATATCCTTTTTGGAAATAAATTATTTTTATAAAATTCGACATAGTCGAATCCAATTAAAATTCCCTATGGATTTATTTCAATTACATTCACATTCCAAACATCGGAATAATTTCATCGTTTCCTTTTGAAACAATTTCCAATTTCCCTTTTAAATTCACATTTGAATTTAAACTTCCAAATTATCCAACGATAATTACTTCACTACAGTTATAAACTTCATTTATAAATTAACTTCCTTGTTTAATATATTAGACAAATTTTTATTTCAAATCCCAATTGAAATTCAATTCCAATTTTGGAAAAATATTTTTTCCTATAAAATATCAAAATTCCTTCTTATGATATTTTCAAATATTAGTATATAGGGCCGTGCTATTCAAACGTCCAAACACAAAAAAAGTCTATCATATAATATTTAACACATTATATATTGCAGTATATACAGAAACAAACAATAACAAATTTGAGAAATTCAGTTGGATCCCTCCAACCTATTTTTCCAACATCCATAGATGTAAGACAACTTAAGAATACCAATCCGCTATTATGCGAGGCACATAGGGTCTCATCCGCTAAAATGTGCAGGAATATCCAACTACTAACCTGTTAGACCTGAATTTGGTACTAGCACCCAAATGTCGCGTAAAGTCCTCACAATCACAAATCACAGATCACAGAATGCAGAAAACAGTAAATAATAGGAGGCACACAAAGTTTGTATAGTGGTTCGGCTCAAACCAAGCCTACATCAAATTTATCTTTTCTTAAATCCTAAGAAGGTACAAGTACAATTCGCTCATATTTATACACAAAATCCTCGTGTTTACAATGAAAAGAAGTGAGAAATTAGAGGGTTATACACGATTTCCTCGTGCTATCATGTGGAGTTTGGCTTTTACATTGCGCAATATCCTTACGGAGAACAATGGTGCAAGCCGTGAGGAGTTAGAGCCAAAAGATCATTCAAAATGACTTTAAATGGTGTATTTATGCCATTTACAGCAGGTGGTTCGTGGGCCACGTGCCACGCATCCCAAGAACCTCGAAATGTGGTGGAAAACATAGAGAAATCCTCTCTAAGTCGTGTCATCCATGTGTAATGAGATCCGGGTTCATAGGAGTGGGAATAGCCGTGAGAATAGGTCAAAATCAATGTGTTGTTTTACCTAGGCGGCTCGTGGTGCCTTTCCACGAACCGACCCAGTGTCCTCGAGCCGAGGATGCCCCCACGAGCCGAGCCTGTACGAGGGTGCCTCCATGAGCCGCTTCGAGTGCCACGAGTTCACGTGCCAATCGTGAGCTGAAAGGGGCGAGCCAATGCCAAATCCATGTTCTAAGTTTTTTCATGTTCCGTCACATCCAAGTGATTGCCAGTCGGTGCCCAATTACACCAGTTCATGGAAACGGGCGTAACTTTCAAATCGTAAGTTCGATTAGGCCAAACGAAAGCTCTACTTGAAGCTAATTTAGAGGGCTACAAGGTTTATGATGCAATGCATCACAATCGTTGTTTTCGGGACCAAAAGAGGTCGTTTGATAGGAGTTTCGGGCCATTCTTTGATTATGATGCGACTTCAACCAAATCGCTTCTTGTCTTCTGATGATGTTCTCAATACTTGAACGTGTTGTTAATTAGAGATTTCACATGTGACGGCTTTGACTAAAAAGCATGTCAACATAACCTTAAATACAACTAATATATATATATATATATAATTGTCACAATTGATCAGCAATTTATCAATTCTTCCAAATAGCATATAAAAATTATACTAAATAAAATTTCATTTAAAATAAATTATAAACGAACCAGAGATAGCGAGTTTACTCACCTTGATTTTATTGTCGAAATATCGATTTGTTTTCGATTAAATTAAACATATCTTTAATTTAACCAAAAATCCTCACTGGATCCAAGTCACTTCAAATCAATTCCAGTGTGAGACCTATGTCCATACGAATCCCGCATACTTTGTTTCATTTATTTCTGATTTCGTATGATACATACGAGCATTACAAATTTGATATAAATTAAATGTTGTTAACTAAATAAATTAATTGTTAAATTAATAATTAATCATACTGATTTCTTAATTACCATTTACTTCATCTTCCCTTTTTAGAAATCACGACCAGTCCTATGTAACCCCAAATTCGTTGTTCCCTCCAAAAAAATTTGAACAACAAGGGCACTGTTTCCTTCCCCTTCTCCAGACTTCATTCCCCACCTCCGGTACTACACACTCAATCCTCATTAAGGCATCACGCCTTTCTCCCTTGTTTCACAGCATCTACAGTTCACACAAACCAAAATGGCACCAGACCTACCGAAAACTTAGCCCCCCACAAAAACACCCAACTCCTCCTTAACCTATGCCTGCAGCCACCTCTAGGTCCCACTGTGAAAGGTCGACCATGCCCTATGATGAACACATGGAAATGAAGAGTGAGGCAAACAAACCTGAATATTCACACTTTCGATTTTTAGGAACTAATTTGGATTCCCCTTCGAAATTTTAAACTCATGTGTTATTCTTTTGTGATTTTCGAATGTGGAATTTGTGGTTTATTTCTTTTTTTAAGGGGAGAACTGGTAATTAAACGAATCTAAAAGAAGACGTGAGTTCAAGGGTGTTTTTATAGAGAATTTATTATTAAAATATTCTCACAAAACTTATGCCCCAAGTAACACGCTTAAACGACCATATACTAGCTCCAATCACGATGAAACTTGTAATCCTATAACAACTTAATATTTCAGAAACAATGGAACTGGTTTTGCCGAATTCCAAGATCGTTTGTAAAACTTCCTTTTAATTTCACAACGTGAATCAATAAGCGTTTATATCGTGCACGATCGCAAAATAACTCCAATTTCCCTGAAACTGGAAATCTTACAAAAATAAACAATTAGAATTTTATAAAATTACTTTCGTTGAAATCCTAGGTCATTTGAAAATTGACTATTCTTAAATTCCAAATTAATTTGATAAATGATAATTGATTCCAAATAAACAAATCTATTGATAATAAATTATTATTTTTATCATATATACTTAGACAGAATATTATTAAACTTCTAAATAAACTACCTTTAAACTTGATATTTTCAAAAACGGCATTCAACTTATTTTAAAATCCTTTTATGTTTCCAATACAATATTTAAAATAAATTTGAATATTCAAAATTGAACAAATTGGGTTGCTGGGGGGTCGTTACATACTTCCACCCTAAAAATAATTTCATACTCAAATTTTGTCTCCATCCCATCTAGAAACTACACCCAAATTTAATAAGCTAATTTATTTATCAATTTAATAAGCCCATAAAATAAACATAGATCACATATACACAATATTTGGTTCGATCAATATTCGGATACATAACTTTCTTTCCAAACTAATGTTGTTAACTTGACGTCTAGTGTAGACTCCGGTAATGTTCCTTATTAGGAACCTTAATTCTCCTTACATAGCAAAATACTATGATAGATAATTTTAATACCATACCAAGAACTCTCACCAAGAATTGGCTGCAAGGAATCGAGTTATGAATTCTTATTCGAATTGGTGTACAACACCTTAAAGTTATATACTCGACTCTAAATCCAAACAGAACTAGGAACAAATCAACTTAGTACAACTTCATGTACTTTTGTCTATTGTTTATCACTATGCTAGTTCACATTTAACTTAGGAATCTTGACTATCCAAAATCATCAAAATTTCCCATTCATTCTAATCAATTGACTACCAATTTATCATCAAGATGCAAAACTAACCTTCTAATGCATATGCTATATGCATAAATGTGTTAATTCTTAACCAAATTTTTTAGAATTTAAGCATTTGGGTCGTTTTACTTCAAATAAAAATAGAAATTTTAATTCATACATTCTTACAATGTAAGTACTAAATCAATGTTTCCTCTGTTTTCCAAAAACAACTTAAAACAGAACCATTTTAGTAGCAATCCCCACTTAAAAACTTGAGAATAAACACCGATGATGTTGTAGTCATCATTGAAGTTATTTTCCAACGATCCAAGTGGTTCAATGCTTTATTTCTATCTAAAACTCCTTTTCTGAGTATTTAAATAATCTATAAATAATAGTAATAATAATAATATTTACTCAAAATCTTTGAAAATAGAATTTGAAATTATTGGGATTTAAGTCCTCGAACTCTCAATACAAACCATTTCTAATAATAAACTCTATTTATAAATTATTCTTTATAAATTTAAATTCTAGCCCCTTGATGTCGAAGGCCTTATAGTCAAATCGTAAAAATGAATTCATAAGGTATTCATTTCAATGTCTATCAAAATATATTATATAACTGTAACACTCCGTAATTTTATAACATTAAAATTCAAAAATTAAAGTATAATTAATTTTTAAAAGAAGAATTAAGTGAAATGGGTTGCGCTATTATGTTCATTTCAAAATTTTGGGTCAAGATAGACATTTGGTTTGCACAAAACGGATACCTTATGAAGATGTTATTAAGCCTTGAAGTTTGTATGCATATGAGAGAAATATATATATATATATATACAGATATATATAAAGAATTAAATAAATAAATATTCAAAAAACTTCAAAACAGCGAATCGGGAGGAGGAATAGCCGAACCGCACCATTTTTGGAGTCGACCCGAGCCTCGCTGGGTCGATTGGGGGTCGATCTAGGGTGTTTGACTGTCAACCCGTGGCCCGATTTGCCCTAAGGGCTGATGTGGCATCTGAGTGGTCCTGATGGTTTTTGGGTTAATCTAAGAGCTCTAATCGATCCTAGACATCTATATATACGTAGCTAAACCTAAACCCTAATTCATTAACAAAGAGGAATGGTGCCTCCATGCTCCTAAAACCTAAAGTGACCTAGCCTCCACCCTAATCAATCAATTCAAAAGAGAAGATAAAGATAACAAATCAACACCTACATCAACGAAAAGCTAAATCAACTCCAGAAAATCAGATCCCAGAATCGTTCTTCTCTGTCTTAAACCACGATTTGTGAGTACAGTTATTTTCAGATATGAAATTTAATTATGATCTTGACATGGGTATATATCTGAATTGGAGATCTATCTTATTCTTGTTTATCAGATCTGTTTTCTGTATAGATCCATCTTATTCTTGTTTATCAGATCTATTTTTCTGTGTAGATCTATCTTATTGTAACTATTCTGTATCTCTTCCTTCCTTCCTTCTGTTCTATAGCTAGGCTACTACGAGCCTGAGCCAAATCTCATAAGAGATTGACACGCGAACGCTAAATTTGGGGAAAATATTGAATGATGCATAATTGGACATAACTGATTTATGACTAAATTGAGAACACAACATAAGTTTTAATTTAAGATCTAGATCTAAGCATACTATATATGACGGTTTATGATTTGGAAGAAGGAGAATTAATGTATGACAACATATGACTTGTAATTTGGGAACATAATGCATGTTATAATTCAAGATCTGATTTTGAGGACATAATACATGTTGTAATTTAAGAGCTAGATTTGGGGCATATTTTATATGACGATCTATGACTTGGAAGAAAAAGGATATGTGACTTAGGCCTGAAAAACCTATATTAAAATAGGGATAACTATTAATGTGAATACGCCTAGTTCGGATTTTTGGATATTTGACATACGCGATAATCAACGGCTATAAATTGGCATAATTCATATTGTATATCATGATTTGGGGCTTTTAGAGATTATTCTGTATTGTGGAAAATCTGAATAAATTTCGGAATATGTTATGTTGAGAATTATGACCATAATTTGGGCATGTAAAATGAGGATTAATTTATGATTAGGCAAGATATGTTAATAGAACTTTAGGATATGTTTAAATCTATTAAATTGCCCAATCCGCTTGATCTTTTGGAATTGAATACTGTGATTTGGGTATGTAATCTGTAGGCTCGATCTAAAATTGAGCAAAACATGTTAATGGAACTTTGAATAATCTGCTGTAACTTGTAAAGAAGTTAATTTGTTGACTTGGCATAATTAATCTTATATTGGCATAATCTATGAATGAAAACTTTAGCTATAAATAAGAATGCTGAGACAGGAGGTTAGACTCAGTTTGCGGTGGAAGCCGGCCTGAACCCAATGTAACAACCCGGAAAATGCGGGCCAGTTTAATTTTTTTATTTTGGCAATTTTAGCGAAGTTTGAACATTTAAAATAATTATTTTAAATAATATCGATGAGAAATTTATTTTGAATAGAATTAGAATGTATATATTTATATAGATCGTCGTTAGAATATAAATAATTATTTATAATTATAAAAGGAATTGAAAATGGCGTGGTAGTTCGATAATTCGATTTCAAATTTCAATTGAACATACCGGGTGCAAAATAAACCGGATTTTAGTGAAACCAAAAATATTAGAATCTATTTGAGAATATCTTTCCAACGAATCCGAAAAATCAAAATTTCATAGCGGGAATCAAAAGTTATGTCCAAATGAAATTTCAGAATAGTCGCTATGGAATTTCGGCCCTTAAAAATGGGAATTTTGCAAACGACCTCGGATTTCGACGAAACCACTTTTGTTGGATCCGGGATGTAAAGTTATTGCTAGGTTTCAAATTTCGTAATTTTTCGAATCAATATGTGAGCGTGGAAAAGGAAAACGCGTTTGACCAGTTTCAGTTGATTTTAATCGACTGGATAATGGTCGTTTTTCAAACGGTCTTAGAATTCGACGAAATTAGTTTTGTTAGGACCGTATCGTCAATACGAAGCTAGAAAACATTTTTCTGGAATTTTTCGAGTTAGTATGTGGCCCCGGTAAATTGAAATGTGCGTTCAAATTCAATATATAGAGTTATATGTTGATTTTGACGAAAACTGATCATAACGATCGAATCAACTTACAATACATATCCCATTGTGTTCGAAATGGGGGCAATTAGCTATGGACGACAGGCGGTGGGCCCCGTTTATAGGTCGAATGAAAAAGTCAATTTTTTGAAATTAATTAAATAAATAAAATAAAATCTTTCTCTTCCCTCCTATAACCTCCAGGACCCCCCCTCGGTTACTTTATCGAATCGAAAAAAAAGAAGAACGAGATCGACGGAGCCTTCCCCCCCTTGTGCGCTGCCGGCCGGAGCTCGCTGCCACCACCTTGATTTGACCGTCGCTCTCCCCCTCGACTCTCCCTCCTCCGTCGTTCAACCCGAATGAAACCCAAAGCCCCCCGATCCAAGTCCAACCCAAACCCCGAGCCCTAGCCGTGCCCTCCCAAACCGCATCGCCCCCTATCCCCTCCGTCCGACACTGCGCCGCCGCGTGGGCCCCTCCGACCTGCCACCTCTCCGACGTCAGCACTCCCCCCTTGACCTGCGCCAGCAGTAACCCCCCCTTCTCATACGCTGTAAGTTTTAAAATTTAACCTTTTTATTTTTATTTAAGTAAAGATAGGATTTTTGTTAATATAAAGATGCGATCTTTAGGAAATTAAAGCTTCGATTTTTATAGTGTTAAAGGCGAAGTTTTCATAGTGTTAAAAATATAATTTTTATTATATAGGAAAGTTAATTATATAATTTTTATTATATAGGAAAGTTAAAGATATAATTTTTATATCATAGAAAAGTTAAAAATATAATTTTTATAAAGTAGAAGTATTAAAAATATGATTTTTATATTATATAGATAGTAAAAATTTGACCTTTATATGTGTAGCGAAATAAAAATTCGATTTTTATTATATATATGTTGAAATAAAAATGTGATTTTTGTAGTGATGAAATGAAAAGGCGAAATCTTTATATTTGAAAAGGCGAAATCTTTATATTTGAAAAGGCGAAATCTTTATATAGAGAATAACGTGATAAAAATATAATCTTTATTATATGAACACCGTTGTAAAAATAGAATTTTTATCTATATAGTAGCGATGTAAAAATAGAATTTTTATCTATATATTAGCAGTGTAAAAATAGAATTTTTATCCATATAGAGTGATTATAAAAATATAATTTTTATCTACATAGCAACAATATAAAAATGTGATTTTTATATATGTAGTGGCTACGGGCAGTGAAATTGACAAAGGGGCGAGCACGGCGAAGACTTCTACGTAAGAAGAGTCGAGGCGTTTGGATTTAGCTTGGGTGAGAACTTCTCACTTTAAATCTTCATTTCTAGTTAAAAATATATAGTAGGATGCAGACGGTGCTTAGCAGCACCCGACACCCGTCATCCACAGACCATGTATGGCTTGCATGTTTGATTGTTTGTTGTGATGAAAATTGATTGTGTGATGTGAATTAAAATATTTATATAGTTAAAAGTATTTTATCGTTAAAAATATTGTTTTTAACGTGTGTGTGTGAATAAAAATATGTGTTTGTTGATTTGAAACCCCACACGGGTGTTGGGATGATATTTGAAGTCCACTCATCCCGATTGATTAGTTGTATGTCAATCGATTGATTGACAGGCTGTTATAAGCGTTAGATATCTATATTTGATGCTTATGCAGTTGTGTGGTGCACTTTGGATGATGGTTGATTATTTATCAGTGCTATTATATACATGTGTTGTATGGTAACCATATAATTAACATTATATGGTGATTGATTGGGCCTCATTCCAATTGGGAAAATAAAGAATAGAATGAAGTATATATTCATGTGTTGAATAGAAAGAATTATCATGTGTTGAAAGAAATATTTTAACAATAAAATTTACATCTTTATCATATTTAAAGTTAGAAACTAACTGGAAAATAGATAAGATGAGTGGTTTCCAGGGTATTGATCTGATATTGGTTCCGGCCTTCGGCGTTAATACCTAGGGAATCATTCTCTTACTACTTTACAGTTGGAGTCTGATTTAAAAATCAAACAATAGATACCATAATTTTATAAAATATTTTAAATAAAAAAAATAGTCATGTGTTGACAGTGCTCATGTGTTGAGAATATTCATGTGTTGAAAGAAATATAGATTCATGTGTTGAATAGAATATAGATTCATATGTTGAATAGAATAACGAATTTATTGAAATATATAAAGCCGTGTTGATTAGAGTTGCGCCATTTTGACGTGAACGATATTTATATCGATTATATTCGTTTTTATAATGAATATAGAAAAAGAAGTGATTTCAAAATATAACGTTTTGAAAATATTATCATTTGTATATCGATGATGTGGAATATTCAATTTTGATTCAAAATTGAATATGAAGTTGAAATCGTTTCGAAAACGAATTTAAAACGATTTATAAAATACGTTTTAAAGGGAAATCGACGAAATATATATAATATATATATAATGGCCGGAATAGAACGCGTCGCGCTGCGGCAGTTCGTGAATTTCGACCATTGACTTCGAATGGACATTACGGGAGATCCGACCGTCGGATTCTCCTGAAACCGGAACCGTTGGGTTCGTATCGAAAAGAGCTTTCTAACGAATATTTGAAATTAGAAATCTAATGGTTGGATTTGGAATTATGTCCAAATCAAATTTGGAAAAGGTCGTTGTAAGTGCAGTTCGATGGCCGTTGATGGAAATCGACTGTACGGGCTTTGATAAAATTATTAAAAATAATAATAATTTGTGTAAAATCATAAGAAATGATTTGGGAAAGATTGGGCTGAAAAACTCAATATTTGAAAAGATAAAAATAGATTTTTATCAAAATGAACTAGTTTTGAACTAGAATTAAAAATCAATTTATTTTCGAAATAAATAAATTGAATTTGAAGTGGTTTTAAAAATAATCAGAATTCCAATACTTGAAGTGGAAATAGATTTGAATCGAAATTATCTTCGGAATATTTCAATGTTGGATTTCGTGATTATACAGATATGGTTGTGGAAATTTGAAAGATATATTTATATCGTTATTTCCAATACGATATTTGTTGGTCGTGGAATTTGATATTGAATATAAGCCGATATATTTTCTATTCAGAGTTTTGTATTTAATTTCAAATATGATTTGGGTTTGTCGTGAATGGTGTCTTCATTAACACTGTTCTTAAACCCAATAGAGAAAAAGATTAAATCCTTCTATTTAGATTTAATGAGGTGTACCAATTAAATAATATTAATTGGAATTGAATTTAAATTGGTTTTTGGGTTTATTGTGAGCGGTGTTTTGAATAACACCTGTTCTTTAACTCGATTAACAATAGAATGTGATTTTGGGTTTATCGTGAATCGTGTTTTAGATGACATTGGTTCTTTAACCCAGTTAAAGACAGGATATTGATTTTTGAGAAGATTAAAACTAAGTGAAGTTTTAATGAATATGTAATTAGATTGAAATGTGAATTATTAATTTAAATTATCAAATTTGGAAAGTGATCGAGAATGGAGTATCACCAGTTTTTCTCCAAAGCGATAGTTAAATCTTTAATTAGATTTGAACGTGAAATGGTAATTAATTTTACCGACAGCACCGTGGTGTTAGATATGGAGTATTACCAGTTTTGCTCCAGGGGATGAATAGGTTGGGATTGGGAAATAAAATAAATAATTACTTCGGTGTGGTTCGCTAATCCCGCCTAGTTTGAAATGATATCCAAAGGAAGATGAAAGAATAAATTTAGAAGAATTTATCTTTGATAAAATTAATGGGAACCTTTCCCTAAGAATGTGATTTTGTGAATAAAAGAATATTCTGAATTGGAATGAGGCGTATGTTGTGTTTGTGTAACACGTGTTTATTATATACGCGGGTTATTCGGAAAGGCCGGGTTTATACCCATTCTGAATAACCGATTCGACGATATGTCGAAGATGAAGACGGTGGTTGAAGACCGGAAGTCTTCACATCGTTTGGGTGATTACTGATGATCTTGATTAGGCTGTACACCCAAGATGAGGGAATCAGTTGGTGATCGTCCAGACGTACTTGAAGATCGATGGATATGCGAGGAAAGTGCCTCCGGTTTCGTTCAGACCCAGAATGAACTTGTAAATGGACTGTGTGTCTGACATTGGATTTTATTCTATGTTGATTGATCTCTATTAAATATACATCTGTTTGGCGGCGGAGAATTTATTCTCTTGCTTAATGCCCTTCTCTGAGACGTACGAGCTCAGAGGTTGTATATCGATGGACATCAGTCGCATGGAGTGAATTGCCAGTGTGGCACGCGTAAGTGGCAATTGATCAAGGCTTCTGTTGAAAAGCAAAGTCTTGTGGTTGATGATCAAAGCACGGCCTGTGTGGCGCAGCTTTGTGTATAGCGTGAATTCGCGAGCCTCACACCTCGGTATGAGTCAAAAACGGGATAAGGACCCAAAGAGTGCACGATGTTTCTTTCTAGCTATGGGTGGTGTCAGTGCTTAAACTGGCTGGCATTTATATACTTTTCACCTGTGTGGTTGTTGGAATGCGACGTGCCTCGGATATTGGTCCTATAGGACCGGGAAACGTGTGTTCAGGAATTGCCAATCCTCAAAAGTAAGAGAGGGCCGACCTTGGAGGTTCCAAAGGATCATAGTGGGGTCCTGAGACATTAGCTAGAGTGTCTCGAATCGGAGAGGAGCCTGCCTCTTTCCTCGACTCATGACAGAAATCCAATTTCCAATATGTGATATTGCGGTTTTATTTGTAGAACCTAGTATGGCGACATAGTAGATGGTAGTTATGCCGCCTATGATTGATACTTATGATTGAAATTGTTTTGACACTATACACTTATAGTAATATCAAATAATGTGTTTTTGACGTATCAAGCATGCTTTGGCTATTATAAGGTAATAACCCTATCCTCCGGCTTGCGTTGCATTGTGTGATGGGACCTGGGTCTTATAATAGCTTCATTTTTCTTTATTTAGCATTGCGCTGTTTGTTTTATGCACTGGTATTCTTGGGAGGAAACCCGTTCCGTGTTATACGGCGTGGTCTCTTGATTTACCTAACTTTAAAATAAAGATTAATAACTGTTTTAGTTCTCACACCAGTCACATGACTGACCTGGAGTTTATTGTTTTAACCTAAACTCTGGGTGCCCCTATTTTCCACACGGGCAGCTAGTACTTTTGGTTTTGCATATTTATATTCACAGGATCCTGATTTACAGCTGGAACGATGCTCGGAAAGCTTTGTATCCGTGTATTACTTTCAGTTGTGTTTTATATTGTTTTTCCACTGCTATGTAATTTATTGTAATCTCTGATATTTTCTGTGTAATATTTTTTTCATACTCTGTATATTCTTGTATTCTGATGGAATTGTTGTAAAAATACAATGAAATGTTCTTCTGTTTGTGTTCCGATGTGGCTTGTTTTCATCTCAATCCGGGCTTTCCTTAACGGGGAAGTTCGGGTCGTTATACCCAACCGGCTTAACCAGCAACCGCAAATTGTCAGTCTAACGTGAGAGGTCGTAGGCATAAGGATGCTTAGACACGAGGTTAGGTCTGGCTTGTGGTAGAAGTCTGCCCGGAACCGCCCGACACATCCAGCGGCCACAAGCTACCGACCTAATGTGAGAGGTCTGTGCATTAATATTTAATTAATGCAAATCTAAGATAAATATGATGCCTAAAACGTGTTGGGTGGATAGGGTTAAAACAACTGGACTAATGAATCTAATAAACCCGTTTCGTGAATCTATAGGCCCAATACAAAGTTAGGTAAAACAATCTGTAAGTCTGTTAATCTGTACATCTGATCCGTTAGTCTGAGAACTTGATAATCTGTCCATCTGATCCATCAGTCTGAAAACCTGTTAACTTGTATGTCTGATCTGAAAACTAGTTAATCTGAACTTTGTACATCTGAAATATGTAAACAAGCTAATCTGAAATCTGTTAGAGTTGGGGACATAAGGTTAGGAGGGATAATTACTTGTGTCATCTATTGTTTGGGACCCATATTAGTCAGTAACCCTTTTTGGTATCAAAACTATGACCCAACACTAAGAGGGGTCCGGGCACACTTACTGAACTAATTGTAAGAGGTTCACTCTGATAATGGCGAGGGGTGTTGATGGCGCATTCCAACCAGGTCATGTGCGTGCATGGATCCGATCTGCTCTGAGGATGTAAGACACTGTGACATCTGTAAATAGGTCTGTGTTAATAGGTTGCCACTTTAGGGAGTGATACACCCTTCTGTGGGGCCGGCACAGGGTATTCATGTATTAGGGAGCTGACCGCTTGGGGTAGAATTTAGGGTACACTTAGTTCTATTTGTTTCTGTTGGGGTACCGTCTGTTTCTGTTGGGGTGGTAACACCTGTCTGTTTCTGAGTGGTACCGTCTGTTGGGGTGGTAAAGGCCCATTACTAGTGTACACCTAACTCTAATATTCTGTTTCCGTAGGGATTATTCTGTTTCTGTCTCTGATTTCGTTCCTGATTCTGTTTCTGTACCGTCTGTCTCTGTTCGGGTGGTGAAGGCCCATTTCTAGCATCGTGTTTTTGAAGAGATCATTCTGTTTTCTGTTTAGAAAATAAGACAACACCTAATTTTGTTATACTAGTATTAATGCAGAGAAGTGAAAACTAAGTAAGGAGCTTGGCTTAGCCTATATCATTATGTTTCTTCTGTTAGCCTGCTACTCCTGTTACAACTATCTCTCATCCAGTTTTATTTACATGTCATGATACTGTTATCTGTTTGTATGCTGAAAGTCACTGAAATCACCAGACGTATGTCTGACCTAGTTTTTTTCGCCTCTTTTCTTCCGTTTCCCCCCCAGGTACTTAGGTTGGAAACGTAAGAGCTTGACTTAGATTTCTCTCTGCTTGAAGTGCTAGAGTGCTTGAAGTATTGCTTGGCTTTGATTCTACCTATTTATGGCATTTTCTGTTGGGGATTATGGCTTTAAAATTATGTACTCTGAAGGCTTTTGTACAAGACTAATATTTATGTACTTGAATTCCGATATTGTGGTTTTGAAAGATGTAACCAAACTTATTTCTGTTTTCTGCAGTAATAAAGTTATAAAATTTTCAAGTACAACTTTATCTGTCTTGTAAATTTCTGTTCTGTTTACTTATAACATTTCATCGAAGTTAAGGCATTCCCTTTGCGAGTGACCTTAACGGAAGTGGGGTGTTACAATAACCAACATATGTTGAAAAGAGGAAATTCGCTCGTATACTAACCTAGCAAAGGCAATCAACCAACTTATAATAATAATTAAATAATATCATCCTATCAAATAAAGATTACCTAAATCTATATAATTATATCGAAAATATTACTTTATATAAAATATAATTTTTGGTAAAATTATTTCATTTACCAAATCTTTACAATACTGTGTCGATTTACCCTATTCAAGTATTTAGAAACTCCTATCGATACCGTGCGTCACACATCCTGAATGGAATTGTAAACCACTCAACGGATATGCCAACATAATAGAAAATATTTTAGTAACACTAACAAATACGTTCTTTTGCATATATATAGTCAAACTCATTATATGGCATTTTGTTACCTTATCTCTTACTGAGTTTACCCCAGTCAAGGTTCTCGCTCAACCTTCAGCTCTGATAACGACCGGATTTTTCGACTCTTAGAGTTGACACTGATACATCAATGGTATTAACATGCCGAACATCTAAGTGATGGAAATCAAATCACTAGGGGTTAAAGAAAAAGAAGATAGAACAAAATCTCATAATCATAGCAGATAACATATAATAATCACAAAATACTTTACAAAACTGGTTACATCAGAGTTATACTAGTACAATTCAACCCTAGGACAGTTATAAAAACATGTCCTTATACATTAGATATAGAGAACATTATATACATTGAAATCCGGCCAGTAATAACTAACTATCGATGAAGCCTCCTACTCAAGCTCCTCCAAATGCATCCATGAAAACGCGAACTACTTGGCTGCTCATAAAAATTTGAGCACCTAAGAGTTTTAGGGAAAGACATGGCTCTTGTGTGAGAAAACTCAAACAACTTGATTATTATATTTAAAACCATTTGGAAATAAAAAGTATCTCATAAGACCATGTCGCACATTAACGCAGACATGTTTTTACCTTACGATAACTAAAATACTTTACAGAAAATCTCATGATATTATAATAGTAACTAAAATACAAATACTTAGAAATATAGCTGAAATGCTTGCATCTCATGTTTCAGCATAGCTGGTTTGCATCTAAAACTGTAAATGCACATATTGGGGTTTGGATTCCATATAATGACAAGGCATTGGGGTATCACTTATCCTGGTACCTCTCTAGATAAAGCATACCAGAAGCCTCACATGAACTCCCTATGAACTAGGACTTTGCCAACCCGTTTTTGGATTGTACTAAATATTTCACCTCCTTGGTTGTGATCTGCAACCAACCATAGCAATAATAATCAAAGGGTTGTTTGATCTAGATTTGGGTAGCAACAATATCCTACTTGGGTGCTACCCACTTAGCCCTGAAGCATATCAATTGTTTTAGTCATTACTAGTTGATAAGGCTAGAGGCTACATTTTTACCTTTCATACATGGAATATATCCATCTTCAGATGCTACATCGCCATTTCGTCGATCACTAATTGACATCCACAAAAATACAACCTCCAAGCTCATATTTCTTAGAGGTACGTTTGTATTCCTTCTACGCTACCAAACAAATGTACATTTGTAAAAATCAACGTATGTGATCTAAGAAATACAATGTAATACATCCATACAAGTTGCCTAGGAGCAAGATAAACTGAAGGTACTCTTTTACCTTATCATATCGGGAATAATCACTAGGATTAGTAAAGAAGTCCTTACATCATGCAGCACCCAGTAACGTAGGGACTACTACAATAATTATAATCCTAGTAGCTAACCATAGACATCAACATACTGCCCATTCCGCTCCGATGGTATACACCTTCAACTTTAGTCTTCAAGTTGTCCTTGATTTCATCATCTTCAATATCTTCCACATTAGCCGCTAAGTCGGATCGAAGTGGGTTTCAGATACTTGATCTGATCCCGGTCTCTTCGAAGCGACTATCGAAAGTTTTCGGTATACTCAACCCCGGTTATTTAGAAAATAAACAGACAAGGAAAATTATGGAGTTCGCCTCCTCTCCGTTAGTGAATGGATTTTATTATCCCTTGTCCTTAGAGAACTAATGAGTTTTACATGCATAGTGAATCATTAACATGGATGGCTGTATCGTATAACTCAAGCGTTTCCAATATATTTCCAAAATAAGATTTCGGCTTAGATTTGATAGTCGGTAATTTAACTATCAAACAACATACACGCATATCAATGGTTTATTTCCCATATTAATCACTAAGCCTCATTTAATTAATTATTAACTAAATTTCAAATCTCTTATGACCAAAACATTCACAAACTTGACCCTCCGATGTAAGTATGTGCTCAAAACCAATTAATATGGTTTTCATTTCTAATTTTCCATTAATGGATTACTAAAACCCAAATCTTTTCATTTAACTTATTAGATTTGTATTTTTAGTTAACAAATAATTTATGGGAATTAGTTTAAATTCCAATATATACTCTCGATCTCACACTAGTACTATACCTTATATAACAGTAAAGTTGTTCAAGTTGGTGTATTTTATTACCACTCAGACCTTGACTCGACCCCACCATTATCTTTGGGATAATTTAAGTTTTCTATCTCAGTTTCTAAATCTTTACAATTTAATTGGCCAATTTCCAATCGAGTTCTTAAACCCATCTTCCCTTTACTTTTGAATTTCATAACGCATTTTTATTGATTTATTTTACGCAAGTAATTTCCCTTATCAAAGTTGACTTATTAGCTTAATATCTTATTTCAATATTCAAATATTAAATTTAAAGCTTATCTCAAGTTAACTGAATTAACTTGAACCTTCTAGTTAATAAATGAATTAACTAAAACAAACTACTTATCTTGAATACTTTTAGTAAAATGATTCATTTAAATCCATGCCTTATTGAATAAATCGATTAACTTTAGTACCACATTTAAAAAGTAATTAACAAGTATAATCCTTGTTACTAAAATAATTAATTAGTTTAAAAACCTTTTTAAAAAGAATTAATTAACTTTAAAACATCATTAATTAGTAAATAAATATAAAATAATCATTTATAAAAATGAAATTAACTTAATTACCAGTAAAATAAGATAATAATAATCTTAAATATTTTTTTGTTAAATAATAGTTAACTAATGAGTAACTATTTAAATAATTATAAATCCTTAAATTAATATTCAATATTTATTTAACCTTTAAATAAATAAATAATAGTTAAAACATAAGTAAATTAATTAAAAACCTAAATAATCTTTATTTTTAATAATTTAAAACCTCAATTAACAATTAAATAAACATATAACCAACTATTTGAAACATTTTTTAAATAATTTAATCTTTAACCTTAATCAAATAATTTAATAATAATTTATCTCTATTACATAATAAAACTTTAATTAATCATAATAATTATAATTAACTTCTAACAGGAATTTAAATATAAATAACACTTAAAACATCACTACTAAGTAATTACTAAATCATACTAGCATTAATAAACAACTTCTTAAATTTAAACCATCATAATGAATAATAAATAACTATAAAACTTAATTAATTCTCCAAGTCATTGATGATCACTTTTTAAACATTCCTAAGCTGAATATTTAGCTGCTTAACTAATGCCATTTATGAAATCATATAACTGAAAACAGCTTCACCTTTGAGGTTTAGCGACCACTACAGTACCCAACTATGTTACCATAAGCTTCCACAACTATGACACCCCACGTCCGTTAATGTCACTCACTAAGGGAATGCATTAAGTTTCGTGAAGCATTATAGGTAAACAAACACAGAATAATTACAAGACAGATATAAATAAGATAGCAGCGGAAATTTAAATTTTTATTTCAATATAAAACATAATATCGTGGTCCACAATATCATAAGTCACAAAAACCATTACAATAAAATAACTTCTGTCTTGCATCATCAGAGTACATAAGAATATAAAACATAATTCCCCAATTGAAAGAGTTAAGCCATAGTAGAGATAAGGACTTGAGCCATACTTCAGATGTTGCTCCTAGCAAGATGATATTTGGGTCCAGACTAAGCCTGAGTGTTTCCTCCCTGAGAACCTGAGGGAGGGGAAATAGAAGAAAGAAGGAGAAACAAAAAGGGTCAGACATAAAGTCTGGCGAGTCTAGTTACTTTTAGCCAGTAAATAAATAAAAGTAACATGATAGGCATATAAAGTGGATAAGAGAGATCACTACATAAATAGCAGGTGATAAGGTAAGGTGTATACACTTCTCTAATGATTACTCTGCACTATTACTAGTGTAACCAGGATGAGATGATCCCTTCTACTATAAGGTGGTAGACTTAGGGCATATGTCCAAAATATACCCTAACCACTACCCTAGTCGATCGGCTCCTTACTCCGTAGATACCCTGTACTGGTCCCACAGCTGGAGGTATCACTTCCTAAAGTGGCAACCCTTCATTTCCCAAGATGTGAACAACTATATCTACTGGTGTCACGGCCGTCTTATCCCCTTCTGTCCGGCCCATGCACGCACAAGGCCCGGTCGGTTTGCGACGCCCACACCGTCCATCACCTTTGGATCTCTTACAATCAGTCAGTAAGCATGCCCCTTCTCCGCCTAGTACGGAGTACTTTATTTAATACCTACTCCGGGTTACTGACTGAAATGGGTCCCACACAATGTGATACAAGCTCTCCCCTTTGGGTTGTATCCCCCACTAAGTTTTTCACTGACTATGTATACCACTAGGTGTCTTTAATTACATAGCCCTATTCATTTATGCTTACTCTAAAAGGTGTCTTTAATTACATAACTTTATTATTTTCACCTGTTATGTATACCACTAGGTGTCTTTAATTACATAACCTTATCGGGTTAAGTTGTGGGCCTATATGTAAATATTACCCACCCCTTCCAGATTTTCTTAACCTATCCACTATCCAATCAATTTACTTAACCCTAACCTTAGTTCACAATCATACAATCCCTTTGGATTTGATTTGGTTAAGTAGTCCAATTCATTACCATGTCCATTTATGGTTTATAATGGGCTAGACCTCCCACATTAGGCCTACAACGTGTGGATGTTGGATATGCCGGTCGGGACCGGGCAGACTTATTCCATAGTTGGGCCTAACCTCGTATCTTAGCCCAATTCGTATTTGCGTACTTAGACCTCCCACGTTTGGTTCAACATTAGTGTTTGCTGGATATGCCGTTCGGGTCCGGGCAGACTCCCACCACTAATGCGACATAATCTTGTGTCATAAGTACAATTTCAATTCCTAATTGTAATTACTAGACATTCCATTTTTAATTAATTTACCAATTAATTAATACTTTCCTTTTATAGGTGTTGTTGTATATAACGGTGTTGTATACACAATTATATGATTTTTGTTTGATGATAACAACCAAATATATTTTTATTAAAAATGTTTTTGTTACTGTACTGTTTCATATATTTATCACAGACTGGAATATAATATTTATATTTAAATAGAATACGACTGTACAAAAATAAAAATACTCACACAATATTTTATTTAAATATAATATTTTTTTTCAATATTTAACAGTACAGATTTACAACTCCACTTTTTGCTCAACATTGTAATTCACCGAAATAAAATTTCATTATATACAAAGCTCCTCACATAACACACAACACTCATACAGTCACTCAATCGTACATTTTCATATATACATTCTTTTTACACACATTGCTTCATCTTCTGTCTTGTATCTTCAGTCTTCTGTCTTCACAGTCAGTTCAGTCTTCATACCTGTCATGTATTGAAACACACACACACACAGGGTATATGGAACAGAAATAATTTTCAAAATACATGTGAATATAAATTTTATTTTAAATTTTATTTGCCTCAGTTTTCTGGTGTGTTTCTCATCATTTTTCATAACTTGATCTAATCTGTGTCTAGCCAGTTTGTATATGTATAGTACAGGGACAGGAAATCTTGTTTGATGGCTGCATATACACACGTGTATAGACATATACGTATGCCCTGCTTCGCCGATCAGCGTACAACTGAGGAGTAGCCACGTGGACCTTCTCGACTCAGTGCACATGTCAACAAATAATAAAGCCAAAGTGAAATCAACTCAACATGTCACAAAAGTGCTCGAGCACAAGTCAATGATAATTCAACAAGCCAGCAAATGAAAAAGTCAAAGTGCACAAATAAGTTTTAGCAAAAGCAGTAGTTCAACATATTTCAAAATTCTCAAGAAGGCTCATGCATGGTCGAGCATGGCATAAACATAGGAGTTCACAAAAATATACACAGCATGGTTGTAGTGATGGTTCAGCAACTCAAGATACAAAAAAATCAAAACTGCATGTCAGCAAAGGGATGGTACAATTTCAAGTCAGCTCACAAATATACATAACATGAAGATGCATGATCAAGGCCAAGTATACAATGGTGTTCAGTGAATCATGTGTCAAGAAGCACAAGTGCAACATATATGAAAGGATCAGCAAAACATAAGCAGAAGGTTAAACATGGCAGATGGTGTACATATATATGTATAAATGGAACAGGCTATGAGCATATGGTCAATGGAATACACAAAGTAGGAAAGCCAAGTAGTAAATCTCAACATGACCAGATCAGCATCAAGATTTCAAATGTCACAAGTGCATAAATAATAAAGTGCAAAAGGGTGAAGCACATTTCAGTTTACTAAGGCTACATGGATTTATATACAAGGCCAAATTTTGTTTCCAAGTGGCAGGCATTAAAGTGCAGTTCTCAAATATCAAAAGACATGTGTACATGCAAAGTCTTGAAGGAATCAAACCAGAGAGCAACAAATTTTTGATGTCCAGAAATAGTAGTATGAATTGGCATTCAAGTTTTTAAATTTTACTACAGGATTGGCCAAAAGTATTTTTCCAGAAATGATGGACATGGGAGCAACATCATGGGTGAACATACAAGTGATTTCCAAATATAAAAATTGTTTTTTTTGGAAGTTCTTTTTTAAATTTGTCCTGAAATCAGCATGCATGGATAAATTCAATTCAAGTCAACATGAATGGGCACAACAATTTAACAGCAAGCATTTTTGGGAAAAACATTAATTTCTGGTTTTAAATTGTTTTCCAAAAATATACAGTGCAAAGTCAAGGTAGCAAATGAGAATTCAAAACCATACAGAGAATGGTTTCCAGTTTTTTTTTAAGCATACATATCAGGGTGCAAAATCATTAAGTAGATTCACGACATGACAACAAATAAAGCAAGAGAACAAATCATGGCAGAAATCATAGTTTTCAGTTTTGGAGAAGATTGTTTTGGCGAGTACACATCAGTGAAATCAAAGGAAATGAATTTGGCAAGTTATCACTCAAGTTTATTTCCTGACAAATAATGCAAGTACTTTTGACAAGTTTTAAAATCATTCAGGTTTCCAATCAAACCTTTTTGGCAAGCAAATCAAGTCGCAGAAATCACAACAAATCAGGAAAGGTTTCAATGCCTAGAAATAAAATTTAAATCGGGTCATTCAAGGATAATTCAATCCTTTTCAAAACCATGTCAACAATCGAAGAAATAATTTATTTTGTTTCCTGTTTTACAAATCAGTGAACAATCGTTTTTGGCAAGTTTTTTCAATATCCTGAAACCACAACTGAGGAAACAAGAAATCCATACAAAATCATCATTCACTCGGAATTAAAAAGGGACATTTTTTCTTGCAACAATCATGTGACGACCCCCAAAACCACGTACGACGGTGTCAAGGGTAATCTTTGGAATATAACACATAAACAGATAATAACAAAACAGAATTAAATAAATACAGCAGATAATGTACAAATAATACACTGGATAAACCTAATCATCTGAGTTACACAGTATACAGGATCATACTTAGAACAAATACAGTTCAGCTATACATAAATGTCTATAGTGGAAAACAAAACATAATATGTACAATAGGAGTTGAACAACATAAAAAGAGATAAATGATAGAATCCGTCTTCAGCTCCAACTATCCAAAAAGAGCCTGCTAAAACCTGAATACAAGGCTGCCCGTGTAGAAAGAGGGGCACCCGAGTTTGCAAGTGAAACAAACTATGAGTCAGTCATGGGACTGGTATGAGAAATCTACTTAACACATTTCATAATATGGCTAATCACAGGACCACGCCACTTTCGCGTAACGGGTTCACTCCATTGGATTGCCAGTGCTTTAAACAAGTAAATCTTTTAAACATCGCAATGATTTTTATAAAATGAAGCTGATATAAGACTCAAGTCCCATCACACAATGCAACGCAAACCGGAAGATAGAGTTTTACCTTATATCGACAAGGATATGCTTAATACGTGTAAAGTAAAATCACTTAAAATGTAAATTTTGTCGTTTAATTCTTAATTAGACCCCAACTGTAAATTAGTAAGAGAACATTCCCTAAGTATTAACCCCGAAGGCCAAAACCAACATCAGACCAATACCCAAGAAACCACCCATATTAGCTCGTTTCCAGTTAGTTTCTAATTTTATATACAATCATAAATATCAATCATAGACGGCATTAATGCCCCCATACCACTATGTCGCCATATATAGGTATATAATCAAAACCGCACAGTCACATATTTGGAAATTGGATTTTCGTCATGAACCAAGGCAAAAGATAGTCCTTACCGAATTCAAGACTCTCTAGCCCGAGCCTTAGGACCCAGACTCAGGTGGGCCCTTGGAGCGACAGGGCCGGTCCACCGATGTGGATTAAAATGCCTGAACACTGCGTTTCCCCACCCTTTGGGGCGTAAATGAGCCAAATGACTCCATCGGCTTCACATAGTCACCGATATATCCGAGGCGCCTCGCAACAGCAACAACCACACAGGTGAAAATAATATAAATGTCAGCCAGTTTAAGCACTGACACCACCTCTAGCTAGAAAGAAACACATGTCCTCCATGAGGTCCTCTCCCGTTGCTGGCTCATACCGGGGTGTGAGGCTCGCGAATCAACGTTATACACAAAGCTATGCCACACAGGCTGTGCTTTGATAATAAACCACAAGACTTTGCTTTTCAACAAAAGCCTTGATCATCTGCCACTTAGGCAATTCACTCTACGCGACTGATTTCTATCGATATATAACCTCTGAGCTCGTACGTCTCAGAGAAGGGCGTTAAACAAGAGAATAAATTCTCCGCCGCCAAACAGATATATATTTAACAGAGATCAATCAGCAAAGAACAAAATCCAATGTCAAACACACAGTCCATTTACAAGTTCGTTCTGGGTCTGAACGAAGCCGGAGGCACTATATACCTCGCATATCCCTCGATCTCCACGTACGTCTGGACGATCACCACTCATTATCCATATTTCGGGATGCCTCCCAATCAGGACATCGGTTATCATCCAACCGAGGTGAAGATCTCCGGTCTTCAACCACCGTCTTCATCATCGACTTCTTATCGCTGATCAATTATTTGAAATGAGATTTAACTCGGCCTTTTCAAATAATTCATGTATATTTAGAATTTAAATCAATTCACTTCAATGGTTATAATATTCGACATCAATAATTCTGTTTTTAAATGTAATTTTCACGCCAAACCCATTCAACCATCAAATATCACATAAACCGAGCAAATTCAGTTTATTTCCATTCCATATCGTTTATAAAATTTTATCACGATTTATCGCTATTTTTATTTATTTAAAAATAGCCAATTCATTCAAAACAACGCTTCAGGCCATAAAGCGGCCGTGGCGCTGTTTTTCTTCAGATTTGATTTACACATATCTGAAAATCTAACCGTTGGATCTTCACAAATTTTATATCATTAGAAATATCTTTTCAAAACGAATCCAACGGTTTCAGTCTCGGGAAAATCCGACGGTCGGATCTCCCGGTACACTCGTTTAAAGTTTCGATTTCAAAATACGAACTACAGTGTCGTTATTCGATTTAATTTAATTATATTTATATATATATAAATTTAATTGATTCTGGCGCTGTTTTTCTTCAGATTTAAATTAAAAATTCCAAACAATCCAACCATTGGATATTCACAAAGTGGGTGTCGTTGGAAAGATAATTCCAAGGCGAACCCAACGGTTGAGGTTTCGGGAAAATCCGGTGGTCGAATCTCCCGCACTAACCATTTGAAATCACGGTTTCAAAACACGAACTGCAGCTTCGTTATTCGATTTATTTTATTTATATTTATATATATATAAATATAATTCATTCTTCGATTTCAAAACCATATTCATTTCATATATTCGAAAAATATGATATTTTTATCCCACTGATATTTATTTCAACACATCACCATTTTTAACACTTCATATTCACAATAAAAATGTAGATTTTATTGTTCAATCTATATATTCAACACATGAATGTTTTGACTTCAAACACACAATAAAAATATAATTTTTATCGTTCTACTCCTTTATTCAACACAGAATATTCTCTATAGTTCATATATATAATAAAAATGTGATTTTTATTGTAAGACAATTTATTTCAAAACACGACTATTTTATATAGTTCATATAAATGATAAAAATATGATTTTTATTATAAAAAATTTATTTCAAAACACGACTATTTTATATAGTTCATATATAAGGTAAAAATGTTATTTTTGGTGTTAAAACAATTTATTTAAACCACTAATATTTTATATAGTCTATAAATATGATAAAAATGTTATTTTTATCTTTCAAAGAATTTATTCAATACACGAATTCCATTCAACACATGAATTTAATTCAACACATGAATTTAAATCAAACACAGAAATATTTCAGAAAATTTCGGCAGCATAACGGCAGGGTAGTTAAACCGGGGTCGTCCCTAGTACGGCTCCTCGCTCTACCTTAAAGCCTAGCAGCTTTTGACAATGGTGATTTTCAATATCTAGTTCGCATGTAGGCGAATTTTCCCATGTACTAATCCTATTGGGATTTCAACCACAATCGTTCATTTCAAATCAACCATTCATGATATTCACCAAATTTTCACATCAACCAATAATCCAAACAATATCACAACCAATATATATCGTCCATGGTCTGTGGATGAGGGGAGTGTGTATATATATATATACGTATATAACTATATTTCGATTTCATTTCAATATCACTTCAATTCGTTTCAACGCATATATTATTTTTACAACGCATATATAACTTATACATCGAACATACAATTTATACAACGCTTATACATGTGGCGTAAAACGCTTATATAACTCATACTTCGACTATATAATTTATACATCGTTGTTTTCCATATCGTTTATAAATTAGAAATCTCACATTGGGTTCCACTCCACCAAAAATAGCAGAAGGCTCAAAAAAATATCCCGTCTCTTCTAGAATGTAGAAGACGTCCTCACGGTCCCGGTGTCTCTTGTTTCACTAGATTTCGATCACAAATGAAAAAGATACGATTTTTAGAAGTTTGCAACGCTTTAGAGTGTTAAAATCAGTTTGAAATTAACAAAGCCGTACCTCAGCTGAAAGGTTCGAAACTAGGTTTCGATTTTACTCGAAATCCGTGAAGCTTGAAGAGGATCGGGCTATGCAGTGTCGAAGGGGGAGGAGTGGCGCTCAGGCACCGAGGGAGTTGGTCAGTTCGACGGTCGAAGGAGGGTACGACGGCTCTTCGAAGGCGCTGACTTTAGGGCGTCGGATCTCCTCCTGTAGGCGACCATAGGTGGCGCTCTGGCTATGGATGTGGAGAGGAGACCGAGCTCTTCAAAAACCTCCAAAGGGGCATAGTGTAATTTGTGGTGGTTTGGCCGGAAAAGAGGAGGGAAGGTGATTTCCGTCGTGCGCGCCCTGGAGTATCGGGGAGAGAGGAAGTCCAACGTTGAATGATGATTGGCCCCTTTTATTTATTTATATAATTCTTTAAAATCCAAAAATACCCCCCTCCACACACGAACTCCAATCCTAACCCAACGACTGTCGTCCCTAGCTAAATACCCCCATTCCGAACACAATGGGATATGTTTCATAGGCCCATTCGATTGTTTGAGTCAGTTTCCCTTCAAATTAAAATATAAAACATTCAATATTTAATTTGAACGTACATTTCAATTTGCCGGGGCCACATACTGATCCTAAAAATTCCCGAAAAATAAATCTATCTATGTTTTGATGATACGGTCCCAACAAAACTAGTTTCGTCGAATTCTGAGATCGTTTGAAAAATGGCCCTTTTCTGGTCGATCCAATTTAATAGAAATCGACCAAACACATTTTCCTATGCCACGCTCACATACTAGCTTTAAAAATTATGAAATTTGAAACCTAGCAATAATTTGACATCCTGGATCCTACAAAAGTGGTTTCGTTGAATTCTGAGGTCGTTTGCAAAATGGCCATTTTCACGGGCTATATAAACTCTATAGCGACCTTTCTGAAAATTCATTTAGCCATAACTTTTGCTTCCCGCTACGAAACTTCGATTTTTTAGATTCGTTAGAAAGATTTTCATTAACAGATTTAAATATTTTTGGTTTCACTAAAATCCATTTTGTTTTGCACCCGGTATAGTCAGTCAAAGTTTGAATTCAAATTTCGAAACTGCCGCGCCATTTCAGGCCTTGTTTATAATTTAAAATAATTATATTTATTTTCAAACATCGAGTCAAACACACTTTTCATCGTTTTTATTTATAATATTTATTTTAAATACTTAAAATCCACTAAAATAGCCAATTAAAAATTTTCAAACTGGTTCAGATTTTCCGGGTTGTTACAATCGAATCAAATAGGGAAATCAGAGATAATCTAGGATTTTCTAATCCTATTTTTAACACCATATCATCATCGGCTATAATTATCGAAAACCAACACGACAATTAAAAGTGAAAATCGAATGTATCAAATCAGAAAACTCACATTTTTCTTCCTGAGTGTTTTCGATCGAGCCAGAGAGAAATTCCAAATCGAACGAGCAAAGCCATCATAGAATCAAGCTTCAGAGTTATCACAACATCATTCGATCGAGCCTTCGAATTGATTTGGGAAGGATTTCAGAAACACTAGGAAATCGCACCGCTATTTTTGTTTCCAGAGGAAAGCTATCGGGTCAAAGAAAAATAGGGTTTAACACAAAAACAAACGGGCCGACCAACATTTTGTTTAAGGGCTAAAAAAGGGATAACCCTTTTTATTTAATTCCTTGGGGTTTCAATCCCTCTTTAGTTTGTTTTTATTTTTTTTGTTTTTAATTCGAGTTGTAAATTCAAACAATCAGTTCTAGAGTCTGTAAAATCTAGGGAGGTTTCAGTCAAGGTGTAGACTGACAGTTGACAAAATCTGTAAAATCTGGGTTACTGGTTACAGGGTCGTAATCAGGGGAAATCTGATCGAGGGGATATCGATCAGTCTAGGGTTTTGAGCATAGGGTTAGAATAGGAGAAGGGATTGCGAGTGTACATGGTCTTCTATGCGGGAACTGTTATATCACCTAGTAGAAACCTTAGAAATGCAGCAGTAGGCAGGGTTTTGTCGAAGTTGGGTATATTTGTGTGTGATTTATTTTCTGCATTTCTGTTTCTGCTATATTCTATGATATGTTTATTATTATATATCTCGTTAGAATTTTAATTCAGTTAAAAACTGTGATAAACCCTATTCACCCCCCCTCCTCTAGGGTTAATCTAGATCCAACAAGTGGTATCAGAGCAGGTTATTTCATTAACTCTAGAGTCATGGGTCATCCTAGTTGTCAGTCGATGGAGAGTCAGTCCAGTTCATCTCCAACTATTTTCAATGGAACAGATTTTTTTAAACTGGAAATTCAAAATGGAATTTTATTTAAAATCTGTTAATATTAAATGTTGGGATGTTGTTATCAATGGGTTTAATAGTGTAGATATTACTTTCAATGCTCGTGCAATTAAAATTATATTTGATTATCTTAGTACTGAACAGTGTAATCTTATCTGTCATTGTTTATCTGCACAGGAAATTTGGAATACACTCAATACAAAGTATGGACAAATTGACAACAGCAGCTCAAAATCCCAGAAAGTCAACTCAGCTTCAAATCTATGCTTAACAGGTCATGTAGATGAAACTTTAGATGGATCAGATGATGGAGAATCAACAAATGCTAAAACAGAAAATTTCTCATATGAAGATCTGGTTTACATGTGTCTTGATTTAACGAAATCCGTTGATAAACTCCAACTGAAAAATAAGTCTCTGAAATCTAAGAATTTTGAGTTGACCAGCAAAATTGATGATTTGGAATCACAACTAAACTATGTAAAAAATTCTTCAAATTCTGTTTGCAAAAATTGTTTGAAATTAAAAACCAATCTGGTTCATCTCAATAAAAATATTCAAAAGTTTGAAAATGAAATTCTGATCTTAAAAGAGAACAAGACTGAGTTATCAAATTTGAATAAACTTCTGCAAAAGGAATTTTAAAATTTTAAAATAGATATAAATTCCAAATTTGAAATTGCTGAAAAGGAGAACTTGTTGAAATCAAATTTGATTTTAGAAGAACTAAAAAATGAGATTGAAAAATCAAAGAAATTTGAGTTTGAAAAACAAAAATGTTTTGAACTTGAAATTTCTGAATCCCAAGCCAAAATTAAATTGCTTGAAAATGAGAATTTGGTTTTGAAACAGTCCAACGCTGAACAGAAGATCGCTATAAATGATTGCTCAAATTTATTAAAAGAAAATAGCGATCAAAAATCCAGAATTCAACGATTAGAATCAACTTTGGATAAATTTTCTAATGGGGAAAATCGTTGAATATGCTGTTACAAAACCAAGTTTCTATTGGAAATAAATCTGGCCTTGGCTTCGGGAAAATGATCTTTTTGGAAAACAAAATTCAAATGATTTGAAAAATCCCTCAAACTGCTTTAGAAAGAATGCTTTGAAAATTCGAACTCTGAAAATTTTAAAGGATTTTTGAATCAAAATTGTGATGAGAAATCATTTTATAATAAACCATTTATAAATTCTTGGATCTCGAAAGGAAATAAAATTGTTTTTGTTAAATTCAAGCAGATTTGGGTTCCTAAGGGTACGAAAGTTAACTCTAATGGTTTGCTATACAAACAAATCTGGGTACCAAAACATATGAATACAGCTGTGAGTGGTTTTACTAATTTTGTTAGACCACTCGATTCCTTGAACTGTTAGGTACCGAAGGAGGCTGAGGGACTGCATAGCTAAAGAAAAATTGGATTCAAACTACTACGTATAACAGAATCATTCACAGTTCCTTAGCCAAATCTATTGAGTTAGAGATTCAGAGTTACATTGGTTTCTGGTATGATCTCTCAACTCATCTTTGTAAATATTCTTTGTTTTTATTTTTTATGTTTATTCCTCCTTATATCCTTTCTGTTTTTTTTTCTTCTCTGCTTTTGAATTGACACTGCTATATCTTTATTCCTTATTCTGTGCTTCTTAAACTTCCAGTTGCAGTATTCTTGATTTTCTGGAAATTTTCTTTATGTGAATAGAACTCTCTTGTTTTAATCATTTCCAAATCTTGAATTTAAATTTGTAATTATCTGCAATTGTTTTTGAAGTTTATTTTATTTTTGAATTCTTAACAGTGATGAAGCATTAATATCATATCTTAAACACTGTTATTTTGAATTCTAAATTTTTGAAGATCTGGATAATTAATGAAGTTTCACACACTTATGCTGTTTTGAGTTTCTTCCAATTCATTTTGGAAATGCTTAAAATATTATACTCATTACAGTACACTGCTTCTTATCATTCGTGATAATTTCATTGATTTTCGGATTGGCTTGAATCACAGTGATACATCTTGAATTTCATCCTGATTCGTGATCATTACGGGTGAGGTTAGTTTGTTTGAAATCATCTGAAATTCTTGATATTATGAATCTCACACACCTCTTAAATGTAAAATTATAAATCTTGTGTGATTGATTCATTATATCTCAAAACTTGACATTGATTCAAGTGATTTCAAATAAATTATTTTGAGATCATGAATATATCTTAAATCTGATGTAAATGATCTGAAATTACTCTTGTGCTTCTCAGAAATTCTTGTGAAAAATTCTTTGAAAATCCGGTCTTAAATCTCTTTGTTATTTCATGGTTATTTGATTTGAATATTTGTTCGTTTAAAATCATTCGAAATTATTGATTTATTGAATCTCACACATATCTTGAATCTAAAATTAATAATCTGGTGTGATGGATTCACTGAATCTTGAGAGTTTCATATTCCTCAAATGATTTCAAATAAACGATATTTTTAATCATTGGATCATGAATTATCTTTTGTGACCTTCAGAAACATCCTCTGACAAGTCTGATGTGATATTGTTTAATATGCTGCTCTGACACTGTCTTTGAAAAATGTTTTCAAATAACTGCCTGTTTTGTGAATGCTCTGATAGATGAAATTATTGAGCCTAATTCGTTATCTTGTCTGCTTGGGATTTTGGCTTAAATTTCTTTTGTTTGTGATATCCTTGTTTGTGTCCAGTGTCTTATTACAATCCTTATTAATAGAGACACCAATTGGTATCAGAAGTGCTGAATTTTTTATTTTTATTTTTAATCCCTCCTGTATTGTACAGATCTTTTCAATTTCCTCTTGTAATCGATTTTCATTTTTAAAGTTATTTATTGATTATTCATTCAGAAATTGAAATCTATTTCCAAATTGAACTGTACTTATAATTCATCAAAATTATTATCAGTTTTTGAAATTGTGATGGAATGTGACTGTAGTATATTTCACAACAAGAGGAGATTTTCTATAGATTTTCATGATGATTGAACATTTATTATAATATCTTTGAATTGGCAATTATTTCACAACCATCTCCTGTATCTATCTGCCATCCATGATAATTCTATATTAATGTGGAGAGTTTGATATTTTCTAAAAATCATCTTGAATAAACAGTGAAAATATTTGTGATGGAATTGTGGCTATGTTATTATTATTATTCAGAATTAGTGATAATTGAAAATTTTCAATAATCCCGGTACAGTCGAGCATATTTCATAATGTAATTAATTTAGAAGTTTATTTCACAAATCATTTCTGTACCTACCACATTTCTATCATCCATTTTTGGTTTTATATACCGAGGAGTTTTTTTCATTTTGAAACTAAAAATGATAAATATATAATACATATATAAGTGTGTCTCTAACCTCATTAAAAAATCCAAGCTCTGGTCATGCGTGGTTAAGAGACAACTTATGATTTAAGCTGCAACTGACCTCATTTAAAAATCCAAGCTTTGGTTATGCATGGTCAGTGTGCTCTTAAATAAAAAGAAAAAGAAAATGCTAAATAAACTTTTATATGAAAATTCCCCTTGGTGTATAAAAAAAACCCAGCCTATCAATCCATATTCTATTCTGTGAAATGTGTTGAAATTTTATGACGTATTATGATTTGGTGATTGGTAGATATTGGGATTTGAGATTATACGATTTTGTCACTTAAATTGATTGATTAATTATAGTCCAAATCCATCACTGTTTTTGTGCTCAATTTTTTAAACCATTTTATGTAAAATTCATCGTAAATCCGTCATTCTCTACAATATGAAATATGCCACCTGTTCTCAGAATATTATGATTTTTATTTGACTAATTGAGATTTATGATGACCGTTCTTCCTCTTATGCTGAAATTATATTATTTAGTCAATTTTTCATCTATATTTTAATTTCTGAATCCTTTTGATGATAACAAAAGGGGGAGAATGGGTTGAGATTTTGACTTATGAGTGAATATTTTATAAATATTTTTAATTTTGAAAATTTATTATTCATTTCACTCATGCACAGTTATAGGGGGAGTTGTGTGCTATAGGGGGAGCTAATAAATAGTGGGGGTTCAATATTCACTGTCAAACACATTTATTTTATTCAAAATCTTTATATTTGTTTGTCATCATCAAAAGGGGGAGATTGTTGTATATAACGATGTTGTATACACAATTATATGATTTTTGTTTGATGATAACAATTAAATATATTTTTATTATAAATGCGTTTGTTACTGTACTGTTTCATATATTTATCACAGACTGGAATATAATATTTATATTTAAATAGAATACGACTGTACAGAAATTCAAATATTCACACAGTATTTTATTTAAATATAATATTTTGTTTCAATATTTAACATTACAGATTTACAACTCCGCTATTTGCTCAACATTGTAATTCACTGAAATAAAATTTCATTATACACTAAGCTCCTCATACAACACACAACACTCATACAGTCACTCAGTCGTACATTTTCATATATACATTCTTTTTACACACATTGCTTCATCTTCTGTCTTGTATCTTCAGTCTTCTGTCTTCAAAGTCAGTCCAGTCTTCATACCTGTCATGTATTGAAACACACACAGTATATGGAACAGAAATAATTTTCAAAATACATGTGAATATTTTTTTTTTAATTTTATTTGCCTCAGTTTTCTGGTGTGTTTCTCATCATTTTTCATAACTTGATCTGATCTGTGTCTAGCCAGTTTGTATATGTATAGTACAGGGACAGGAAATCTTGTCTGATGGCTGCATATACACACGTGTATAGATATACACGTGTGCACTGCTTCGCCAATCAACGTGCAACTGAGGAGTAGACACGTGAACCTTCTCGACTCAGTGCACATGTCAACAAATAATAAAGCCAAAATGAAATCAACTCAACATATCACAAGAGTGCTCGAGCACAAGTCAATGATAATTCAACAAGCCAGCAAATGAAAAAGTCAAAGTGCACAAATAAGTTTCAGCAAAAGCAGTGGTTCAACATATTTCAAAATGGTCAAGAAGGCTCATGCATAATCGAGCATGGCATAAACATAGGAGTTCACAAATATATACACAGCATGGTTGTAGTGATGGTTCAGCAACTCAAGATACAAGAAAATCAAAATTGCATGTCAGCAAAGGGATGGTACAATTTCAAGTCATCTCACAAATATACATAACATGAAGATGCATGATCAAGGCCAAGTATACAATGGTGTTCAGTGAATCATGTGTCAAGAAGCACAAGTGCAACATATATGAAAGGATCAGCAAAACATAAGCAGCAGGTTAAACATGGCAGATGGTGTACATATATATGTATGAATGTAACAGGCTATGAGCATATGGTCAATGGAATACACAAAGCAGGAAAGCCAAGTAGTAAAGCTCAACATGACCAGATCAGCATCAAGATTTCAAATGTCACAAGTGCATAAATAACAAAGTGCAAATGGGTAAAGCACATTTCAACTTACTAAGGCTACATGGATTCATATACAAGGCCAAATTTCATTTCCAAGTGGCAGGCATTAAAGTGCAGTTCTCAAATATCAAAAGACATGTGTACATGCAAAGTCTTGAAGGAATCAAACCAGAGAGCAACAAGTTTTTGATGTCCAGAAATAGTAGTATGAATTGGCATTCAAGTTTTTAAAATTGACTACAGGATTGGCCAAAAATATTTTTCCAGAAATGATGGACATGGGAGCAACATCATGGGTGAACATACAAGTGATTTCCAAATACATAAATTGTTTTTTTTTTTGAGAAGTTCTTTTATAAATCTGTCCTGAAATCAGCGTGCATGGATAAATTCAATTCAAGTCAACATGAATGGGCACAACAATTTAACAGCAATCATTTTTGGGAAAAACCTTAATTTCTGGTTTTAAATTGTTTTCCAAAAATATACGGTGCAAAGTCAAGGTAGCAAATGAGAATTCAAAACCATACAGAGAATGGTTTCCAGTTTTTTTAAAGCATACATATCAGGTTGCAAAATCATCAAGTAGATTCACGGCATGACAACAAATAAAGAAAGAAAACAAATCATGGTAGAAATCATAGTTTCCAGTTTTGGAGAAGATTGTTTTGGCGAGTACACATTAGTGAAATCAAAGGAAATGAATTTGGCAAGTAATAATCACTCAAGTTTATTTCTAGAAAAATAATGCAAGTACTTTTGACAAGTTTTAAAATCATTCAGGTTTTCAATCAAACCTTTTTGGCAAGCAAATCAAGTCGCAGAAATCACAACAAATCAGGAAATGTTTCACTACCAATAAATCAAATTTAAATCGGGTCATTCAAGGATAATTCAATCCTTTTCAAAACCATGCCAACAATCGAAGAAATAATTTATTTTGTTTCCTGTTTTACAAATCAGTGAACAATAATTTTTGGCAAGTTTTTTCAATATCCTGAAACCACAAATGAGGAAACAAGAAATCCAGACAAAATCATCATTCACTCAGAATTAAAAAGGGACATTTTTTCTTGCAACAATCAAATCAAATCAAATAGGGAAAACAGAGATAATCTAAGATTTTCTAATCCTATTTTTAACACCATATCATCATCGGCTATAATTATCGAAAACCAACGCGGCAATTAAAAGTGAAAATCAAAGGTATCAAATCAGAAAAACTCACATTTTTCTTCCTGAGTGTTTTCGATCGAGCCAGAGAGAAATTCCAAATCGAACGAGCAAAGCCATCATATAATCAAGCTTCAGAGTTATCACAACATCATTCGATCAAGCCTTCGAATTGATTTGGGAAGGATTTCAGAAGCCCTAGGAAATCGCACCGCCGTTTTTGTTTCCAAAGGAAAGCTATCGGGTCAAAGAAAAATAGGGTTTAACACAAAAACAAACGGGTCGGCCAACATTTTTCTTAAGGGATAAAAAAGAAATAACCCTTTTTATTTAATTCCTTGGGGTTTCAATCTATTTTTAGTTTGTTTTTATTTTTTATTTTTTTAATTCGAGTTGTAAATTCAAACAATCGGTTCTAGAGTCTGTAAAATCTAGGGAGGTCTCAGTCAGGGTGTTTGTTGACAGTTGACAGAGTCTGTAAAATCTGGGTTACTGGTTACAGGGTCGTAATCAGGGGAAATCTGATCGAGGGGATATCGATCAGTCTAGGCATTTGAGCGTAGGGTTAGAATAGGAGCAGGGATTGCGAGTGTACATGGTCTTGTATGCGGGAACTGTTCTATCACCTAGTAGAAACCTTAGAAATGCAGCAGTAGGCAGGGTTTTGCCGAAGCTGGGTCAATAGAAGAAGATGAGAGACCCTAGTTCAGTTCAGACTTCGGCAGAGTTTGGCCGCCATGATTTTTAATAAAGAAATATGTGAAACAACCATGTATTTATAGCTGCAGAACCCTCTGGAACTGACTGCCACATAAGCCCTAGGGTAAATCAGGTCGCGGGTTGCCTCCCACTTGGAAAAGCCCCGAATACCCAAAAACTATTCTGGGCGCACTTTACAGGTGCGCCAGTGCAAAATTGCCTTGGCGCACTTGGCAAGTGCGCCAGTTATATCGGGTTTTGATTTTCAAACTTTTATCGTCTGTAACTTCTTCATATGTTATCCGTTTTACGCAAACTAGGTGTCTATCCTGACCACAATTTCGAGACGGACGTAATGACGTAGTCAGTTTTCCTTAATTATTAATATTAAATTAATTATTATTTAATTTATCCTTTTTAATGTTAACAAAATTACAAGGTGTTACATTCCCCCTACGTAAAGGATTTCGTCCTCGAAATCTCCAAGTTGAGAAGAATGCATATCCTACCATCCGTCATCCATCTACTCATCCATCAATCACTGGCATCCATTGTCCTTAAAGATTTTTAATGCTTTAATGAATATATGCAAAGGTGTGTGTATATGTCCCAACACTACTGCGAAGATCAGGCGGTCTACTGATTCAGTTGACCTCCTTAATGCAATGTATGTTAGTGCCATGAATCCAATATGTATGCAAATAAGCCTATAATAACATGTAAGTTCTACATGTGTGCACACTCATTCGTCCAAATGCAACATCCATATGCTAGTTCATCCATTTCCATCCAAAAAAGAAAAGAAAATGCACACACATCCATATGAATCATGAGAGTGATTGAGCCGATCTTAGTGCCTAATGTGCGTGCATATGCGTCCACAGGCAACCACTAGCAAACATTTGCATCCACTTGCATCCATCAAACATAACATGCTTCAAACACATGTTTACATCCATAGGATTCCTATCTAAAGGTCAAAAAATACTATGGATAAGATATACTCAAATGAATGGAAACAAGTACTGATAAAGCTATGGGAAAAGGAGTTAAGAACATACCCTCGAAAAGAAAAGAGTATGAAGCACAAATCTTGTCTTTGGTCTCCCAAGTCGCATCCTCTGGGTTATCTCCCCATTTAACCTTTAGCAACTTGAGCTCTTTATTGCGTAGCTTCTTTACTTCTAATCCAAGAATACGGGAAGAAACTCGCCTGACTGTCGCCTCCCGTTCCAATTCTACCTCTTCCAATATACTCGGCTCAAAAACTTCCGCGGTGTCATGCAAGCACTTCCGAAGATGAGAAAGATGGAAAACATCATGAACACCAGATAGATTTTCAGGAAGCTTTACTCTATAGGCCATTTGGCTAATCCTTTCGGTTATGGGAAATGGTCCCACAAACCTAGGTGCCAACTTCCCTACCGATCCGAAGAGAACCACATTCCTCAGAGGTGACACTTTGATAGAAACTAAATCTCCTACTTCAAATTTGATGTCAGTACTTCTCTTGTCTACGTACGATTTCTGCCTATCTTGAGCTGTCTTCATCCGCCGTTGAATAAGGCCAATCTTTTCGGACGTTTCCCTAACCATATTCGTCCAAGTAATAATCTTATTGTAGACTCCCACCAACAAGTTGGTGATCTACAGGGTCGTCCATACAATGCTTCGAAGGGTGCCATGCCGATGCTAGCTTGATAATTGTTATTATAGGAAAACTCTACTAAAGGAAGATGCTCTTCCCAAGTCCCTCCAAAGTCTAGGATACACAGCCTCAAAAGATCTTCAAGAATCTTGTTCACCCTCTTTGTCGGTCCATCGGTCTGAGGATGATAAGCGGTGCTCAAACACAATTGTGTACCTAATGCTTCTTGCTAGCTCCTCCAAAATTCGCTGGTAAAGATGGGATCACGATCGCTCACGATGCTGGAAGGTACTCCATGAAGACGGACTATCTCACGCACATAAATTGCTACCAACCACGATGCCATCCTTTTACTCTTAACTGGAATTAAGTGAGCGCTCTTAGTGAGTCTATCCACCATAACCCAGATACTGGTGTTGCCTTTCTTCAATCTAGGCAAACCATCTATGAAATCCATAGAGACGCTCTCCCATTTCCACCGCGGAACCTCCAACGAATGAAGTAACCCGCCAAGCTTCTTTTGCTTAGCTTTGACTTGCTGGCAAACTAAACATTGAGATGCAAATTCGGCCACATATTTTTTATCCCAGCCCAAAAGAAAACGCTCTTCGTGTCCCTGTACATCTTATCACCGCCTGGATGAATAGTCATCTTAGAATGGTGGGCTTCTTCTAGGACTGCCTTTATCAATCTTCCAGTTTGAGGAATACAAAGCCTTCCAACTCGTCGCAACCACCCCTTTCCATCTATGGCATAGCTACTGAGGTGACTAGAAGTCTCCTCTCTTCTGAGATTATTTATGATGTCTAGAATCTGTGGGTCACCTTCTTGCAAAGCTCCTATCTGGTCCATAAGAGTCGGTCGTATCTCCAAGGATGCAAACAAATCAGGCAAAATCTCGATGGAGGGTCTAAAATCAAAAGCTGATATGAACTCCAAGTTCTTTCTTTCCACAAACAGAGGACTCAGGGCCACCCTCTGCCTACTTAGTGCATCTGCCACCACATTACCCTTGCCAAGGGTATAAGAAATCCCAAAATCATAAGAAGCTAGAAATTCCATCAACCGTTGTTGCCTTAAATTGAGATCCTTCTGCGAGAACAAATACTTGATGGATTTATGATTGGTGTATAACTTGAACTTCTCTCCAAGTAGGTAATGACGCCATGTCTTTAACACAAACACTATGGCAGCAAGCTCTAGATCATGGGAGGGGTAGTTCTTTTCATGAACTCTCAGCTGTCTACCCCCATAACACACTACTTTCCCTTCTTGCATTAGAATCGCACCAAGCCCTACACCGCATGCATCAGTGTAAACGGTAAACACTTTATTCCCATCAGGTAAGGTCAAGACTGGGGCTGTTGTCAGAGCCTTCTTCAGTCGTTTGAAAGCAACGTCACAATCTATATCCCATGAGAATGCCAAGTTCTTCTACGTCAGCCTGGTGAGTGGGGCTGATATCTTTACAAAGTCCTTAATGAACTTCCTACAGTAACCTTCTAACCCAAGAAAGCTTATCACCTTGGTTGCATTTTTAGGAACCTGCCAATCTTGCACTGCAACCACCTTCACAGGATCTACTGCTATCCCTTCTTTGGAGATCACATGCCCTAAGAATCTCACCTCTTTTCTCCAAAAATGGCATTTGCAGAATTTTGCTTTAAGATGATGGTCAGGGAGAGTTTTCAAAACTTCTCTCAAGTGTTGTACATGCTCTTCTTTGCTTTTGGAGAAGATCAAAATATCATTGACAAAGCCTACAACAAATTTATCTAGGAACTCCCAAAACACCCAACTCATCAGATCAACAAAATAGGCGGGTGCATTCGTCAGCCCAAAAGGCATAACTAGCCTTTCAAAGAAACCGTCCGGAGTCCTAAAGGCAGTCTTATCTATGTTGTCCTCAGCCACCCTCAACTGATGGAACCCCGTGGCCAAGTCTAACTGAGAAAATATTGAGGCACCAACAGGCTGATCAAATAAATCATCAATCCTCGGAAGCGGGTGCCTATTCTTCTTAGTGAGTTTATTCAGCTCTCTATAATCAACACACAAACGAAGCGAACCATCCACATTAGTTGCGAATACTACTGGAGCACCCCATTCAGATATGCTTCGTCTGATAAACCCTTTCTCAAGTAGCTCCCCTACTTGCTTACTCAGCTCCCTCCTTTCTCTTAGAGCCATATGGCGCACTGACAATGCAACTGGCTTTGCATTGTCCACCAGATATATACAAAAGTCAATCTCATGCCTCGGATGTAAACCATGAACCTCATCAAAAACATCGGAAAAATCCTGGACTACTGGAATAGATTGTAGATCGTCGATAGATGCATCAAGATATTCTAGGAAACTAAGCATAACCGACCCTTGTGGGCCACACGAATTCTCGAGGGTTCTCCATGACAAGTCAGAAGCCTAACAACCTTCTTCTCACAATCAAGAATGGCGCCATACGTGGTAAGCCAATCCATTCCTAGAATCAACCCATAGCCCATAAACCCGAGAACATACGCATCACATTCAAACTCGACGCCCAACACAACTATTTTCAAACCCCGAAAAATCATAGATAAATGAGCCGAACCACCAATGGGGTTTGAAACAACTACGAGATCCCCTACCATACTAGTAGTTAAGTGCAGAGATTCAACCACAGAACTTGATATAAATGAATGAAGGGTACCAGAATAAAAAAGTGTTCTAATAGAATGGTTTCAAAGAGAGATTAAACCTTCCACAGAAATTTTTCTACCTCTATCAGGAGCACTGGTCACGAGAGCATGCACCTGCCCTCCAGAAATTCCTGCTTTTTGACCTTGTCCCTGTGATCCCCGTTTCTTCGGGCACTCTTTAGAAAAGTGTTCGGTCTCTCCACAGTGGTAGCAAGAGTTCTTCCTTCGCTTAAGTCTTTAACCAGATGACCTTCCTTCCCACAATGGTGACATTTTCTCTTATCCTTTCCTTTATCATTTTCCTTCCTTTCTTCCGTTGTTGCTGCTGTTGCTGCTGCCCCTTCTTGGGCCACACCTTCCTATTTTGTGACATCTCTTCAGCCTTCTTTTGTCCCTTGTGTTCCTCATGCATTAGGGCCATATCGACAAGCTTTTCAAAAGTGGCCCCCACTGGAATATGAGACATGGCTAAACCATGCAGAGGCTCATTTAGCCATTTAGCAAACCGCAAAGCCCTTTTGTGCGGCGTATCCACCAACTATAAACTGTACCTTGCTAGCTAGTTGAATTTATTCACATACTCATTTACCGTCAAGTTTCCCTATTTGAGTGCTAAGAATCTCTCTATCTGCATGCTGCTTTCGGCTCGGGAAAGAAATTTCATTTCGAACCTCTATCTAAAATCTTCCCAAGTTTCCACCGGACGTCCAGCCTCAGTGACTTCCCACCAAAATAAGGCTTCGTCCTTTAGTAGCCAGGCGGCTAACTGAACCTTCCTTCTATCCTCTACTTCAAAGATTACGAATAAATCCTCGGACTCCTTGAGCCAATTCCGAGCTTCTATGAATGTCTCTTTCCCATGGAATGGCTTCCCTCCCATAGCAAGAAAGTCTTTGCAGATCTTGGCGAAGTTATCAGCTCTTGGAGGGGGAGGGGGAGGAATGACTGGTGCAACTGGGGGGAGGAACATTTCGTTGGCCTTCGGCACGTGCCGTGGCCTCCAAATATCTATGGAACCATCTAGGTATTGTGACGTCCTATAGGATATGAGGAATGTTTTGTTCCCCAGACATGATAAAAAAGGAGAAAGGAAGAAATTTAGATAAAGGACCGAAGGATACTACATATGGTTTTTTGGGGAATGTTTTTCAAAACAAACTTTTCCTTTTTGAAAATACTTTCTTTTAAAACCTTTTTGAAAAATAATTTTCAAAAACTTTTATCTAATCTGATAACCTTCAGCTCTGATACCAAGTGTGACACCCCACGTCCGTTAATGTCACTCACTAAGGGAATACATTAAGTTTCGTGAAGCGTTATAGGTAAACAGGCATAGAATAATTACAAGACAGATATAAATAAGATAGCAGCGGAAATTTAAAATTTTATTTAAACATAAAACATAATACTATGGTCCACAATATCATAAGCCACAAAAACCATTACAATAAAATAAATTCTATCTTGCATCATCAGAGTACATAAGAATATAAAACATAATTCCCCAATTGAAAGAGTTAAGTCATAGTAGAGACAAGGACTTAAGCCATACTTCAGAAGTAGCTCCTAGCAAGATGATATCTGAGTCCAGACTAAGCCTGAGTGTATCCTACCTAAGAACCGGGGGGGAGGAGGAAACAGAAGAAAGAAGGAGAAACAAAAAGGGTCAGACATAAAGTTTGGCAAGTCTATTTACTTTTAGCCAGTAAATAAATAAAAGTAACATGATAGGCATATAAGGTGGATAACAGAGATCACTACATAAATGGCAGGTGACAAGGTAAGGTATATACACTTCTCTAATGATTACTCTGCATTATTACTAGTGTAACCAGAATGAGATGATCTCTTCTACTATAGGGTGGTAGACTTAGGGCATATATCCAAAATATACCCTAACCACTACCCTAGTCGACCGGCTCCCTACTCCGTAGATACCCTGTGCTGGCCCCACAGTAGGAGGTATCACTTCCTAAAGTGGAAACCCTTCATTTCCCAAGATGTTCACAACCATATCTACTCGTGTCACAGCCGTCTTATCCCCTTCTGCCCGACCCATGCACGCACAAGGCCCGGTCGGTTTGCGCCGCCCACACCGTCCATCACGTTTGGATCTCTTATAATCAGTCAGTAAGCGTGCCTTTTCTCCGCCTAGTACGGAGTACTTTATTTGATACCTACTCCGGGTTACTGACTGAAATGGGACCCACACAATATGATACAAGCTCTCCCCTTTGTCTTGTATCCCCCACTAGGTTTTCCACTGACTATATATACCATTAGGTGTCTTTAATTACATAGCCCTATTCTGTTATGCTTACCCTAAAAGGTGTCTTTAACTACATAACTTTATTATTTTCTCCGGTTTTGTATACCACTAGGTGTCTTTAATTACATAACCTTATCGGGTTAAGTTGTGGGCCTATATGTAAATATTAACCACCCCTTCCAGATTTGCTTAACCCATCCACTATCCAATCAATTTACTTAACCCTAACCTTAGTTCACAATCATACAATACCTATGGGTTTGATTTGGTTAAGTAGTCCAATTCATTACCATGTCCATTTATGGTTTATAATGGGCTAGACCTCCCACATTAGGCCTACAACGTGTGGATGCTGGATATGTCGGTCAGGTCCGGGCAGTCTTATTCCATAGTTGGGCCTAACCTCATGTCTTAGCCCGGTTCATATTTGCATACTTAGACCTCCCACATTAGGTTCAACATTAGTGGTTGTTGGATATACCGGTCGGGTCCGGACATACTTCCACCACCAATGCAACCTAACCTCGTGTCATAAGTACAATTTCAATTCCTAATTGTAATTACTGGACATTTCATTTTTAATTAATTTAAAAATTAAGTAATCCTTTCCTTTTATAGGTGTCAATACCTATTTTACTCAATAATTTGAATTACATGTCCAAAAATGTTCATATTCAAATTATTCCATTTTAAACCCTTTTTCCCCATTCCTTAACTAGCACCCTCACAAAATTGGTAGTATGCCTAGGCTAGACAATAGCCTAGTCATAAACAATAATAGAGAAAATAATGGGAATATAACTAAAATGATCATCTTGGCATAAACATAAAATAGCATGATAATAAGGTGAACATACATACTGCCATGGACATGAAATTGTCATCATAACAAGGTGGACATAAAACTGATGAACGGTTGGGAGTCTGTAACTATGATGTCATAATAAGCATAGTAATATCTAAATTAAAGCAATTTAGATGTCCAATCGGTTTAGATCTATCATGATAACAGAAGGTGATAAATTAGATCACATAATTCAGATCTAGAGGTTAAAATAGATCTAACATGATAATGCAAGGTGGTAAATTAGATCACATAAAATAGATCTAACATGATAACGTAAGGTGATAATTTAGATCACATAAAACCGATCTAACATGATAAAGCAAGGTGGTAAATTAGACCACATAAAATAGATCTAACATGATAACATAAGGTGATAATTTAAATCACATAAAATAGATCTAACATGATAACATAAGGTGATAATCTATATCTGTCTAACAGTTTCAATGTCCACATAAATTAGATCTACTAGTTTAGAAATAGATCTACACAAATCCACATCATACCATGTCATAAAAGTTAAAATTAAGATAAAGATTTAGATCCAATCCTAACCAATTCAAGGTGACATATGTTCATGATTTACATAAATGATTAGAATTATCCAATGATATAACTGTCCAAATTAACAGATCTATGTTAACCACAATATAGTTACAAACCAAGATCCTCAATAATCACAATTGAATTGGATCTAGAAAATAGATCTATCATGACATAGCATCAGATCTAACAATAACATAGATTCAAGGTTTACAACGTATCAAAATCACAGTCTTTCATAATTCACTTTTATTTATCTAAACCTAAAAGCAACTAGAAACTCACTGTGATTGGATTGCTAAGATGACAGAAAAGAAGTTAGTGCTGAGTCTATGCTTGAATCTCAGAATTTGATTTGTTTAGTTGTTAGAAGAAGATGAGAGACCCTAGTTCAGTTCAGACTCCGACAGAGTTTGGCCGCAATGATTTCTAATGAAAAAATATGTGAAATAGCCATGTATTTATAGCTGCAGGACCCTTTGGAACCAACTACCACATAAGCACTATGGTAAATCAGGTCGCAGGTCGCCTCCCACTTGGAAAAGGCTCAAATACCCAAAAACTATTCTGGGCGCACTTTGCAGGTGCGCCAGTGCAAAATTGCCTAGGCGCACTTGGCAAGTGCGCCAGTTATACCTGGTTTTGATTTTCAAACTTTTATCGTCCATAACTTCTTCATATGTTATATGTTCTACACAAACTAAGTGTCTATGCTGACCTGAATTTCGTGTGAAAACCCGTAACTTCCCCGTAAAGGAAAGCGGCGGATAGTTCGAGAACAAGCCACAACAGAACGCATATAGAAGAACATTTCATTGTATATTACAACAATGCATCAGATTACAAGAATATACAGAGTATGAATAAATATTACACAGAAATATCAGAGATTTAAATTACATTTTAAATACATCGCAGCGGAAAATAATACAATACACAACTAGAAGGGATATACGGATACAAAGCTTTCCGGATATCGTTCCAGCTGTAAACCAGGATCCTGTGAATATAAATCTGCAAAACCAAAACTACTAGCTGCCCGTGTCAAAATAAGGGCACCCAGAGTTTAGGTTAAAACAATAAACTCCAGGTCAGTCATGTGACTGGTGTGAGAACTAAAACAGTTGTTATTCTTTATTTTAAAAGTTAGGTAGATCAAGGGACCACGCCGTATAACACGGAACGGGTTTCCTCCCGAGAATACCAGTGCATAAAACAAACAGCGCAATGCTAAATAAAGAAAAATGAAGCTGTTATAAGACCCAGGTCCCATCACACAATGCAACGCAGCCGAGGATAGGGTTTTCCCTTATAACAGCCAAAGAATGCTTGATACGTTTGAAACAAATCATTTGATACTATAATAAGTGCATAGTGTATAAAACAACTTCAAATCATAAGTATCAATCATAGGCGGCATGAATGGCCCATAACACTATGTCGCCATATATAAGTTTACAATCAAAACCGCAAATGTCGTATTGGAAGTTGGGTTATCATTTATGGTATGAACCGAGGCTACGGGCAAGATCCTCACTGATTCGAGACTGCCTAGCCCGAGTCTCAGGAACAGCCGCAACTGCCCCATAGATCGTCAGGGCCAGTCCACCGATGTGGATTATTATACCTGAGCACTACGTTTCGCCGCCCTTTGGGGCGTAAGCGAGCCAACTAAATGACTCCATCGGTTCGAGAACGACCGATCAATCCGAGGCGCCTCGCAACAGCAACAACCACATAAGTCAAACTCGTCAGGGCGTGTAAAACCACTGACGCCACTTTTAGCTAGGTGGAAACGTAGGCCCTCCCTGAGGTCCGTCTCCCGTTTTTGATTCATATCGGGTGTGATACTCGCGAATCAACGTTACACAAAGCTACGCCACAAAGGCCGTGCTTTGATCATCAACCACAAGACTTTGCTTTTCAACAGGAGCCTTGATCATTTGCATCTTAGCATGCCACACAGGCCATTCACTCCATGCGATTGATATCCATCAATATATAACCCCTGAGCTCGTACGTCTCAGAGAAGGGCGTTAAGCAAGAGAATAAATTCTCCGCCGCCAAACAGATATATATTTAATAGAGATCAATCACACGGACTAAAATCCAATGTCAGACACACAGTCCATTTACAAGTCCGTTCTGGGTCTGAACGAAACCGGAGGCACCTAGTACCCCGCATATCCATCGATCTCCAAGTACGTCTGGACGATCACTAACTGTTTCCATCTTCTTGGGTGTACAGCCCAATCAAGATCATCAGTAATCACCCAAACGACGTGAAGACTTCCGGTCTTCGACCATCGTCTTCATCTTCGACTTATCGTCGTATCAGTTATTCAGAATGGGATAAACCCGGTCTTTCCGAATAACTCGCGTATATTTTAAATAAGTGTTACACAAACACAACATACGCCTCATTCCAATTCATTAGTCACTAACCGTAAATTAATCAAGAGAATAATTCCCTAAATATTAACCCCGAAGGCCGAAACCAACATCAGATCAATATTCAGAAAACCATTCTGCTTGGCTAACCGACAGTTAGTTTCTAAATTTCACATTCATAGGGAAAAGTTCCCATTAATTTTATCCAAGATAAATTCCTTGAATTTATTCTTTATTCTATTTTTGAATCTCAATTCAAACTAGTCGGGATTAACGAACCTTACCGAAGTAATCATTTGTTTTAATTTCCCAATCCCAACCTATTCATCCCATGAAGTAAAACTGGTAATACTTCATATCTAACACCACAGTGTTATCGGTAAATTCAATTACCTTTTCACGTTCAAATCTAATTAAAGATTTAACTATCGCCTGGAGCAAAACTGGTGATACTCCATTTTCGATCATTTCAATCTAATTAAAGATTCATTAAAACTCCACTTAGTTTTAATCTTCGACTGGGTTAAAGAATCAGTGTCATTTAAAACACGGTTCACGATAAACCCAAAATCACATTCCATTAATTATCGGGTTAAAGAACAAGTGTTATTTAAAACACTGTTCACGATAAACCCAAAAATCAATATCAATTCAATTCCAATTAAACATTATTTAATTGGTACACTTCATTAAATCTAAATAAAAAGATTTAATCTTTTCTCAACTGGGTTCAAGAACAGTGTTAGTGAAGACACCATTCACGACAAACCCAAATCACATTTGATATTCAATATAAGGCTCTGAATAGAAAATATATCGGCTTATATTCAATATCAAATTCTACGATTAACAAATGTCGTATTGGAAATAACGATATAAATATATATCTTTCAAATTTCCATAACAACATCTGTATAATCACGAATTCCAACATCGAAATATTCCGAAGATAATTTCGATTCAAATCCACTCCAATGCAATCATTGGAAATTCTGGTTATTTTTAAAACCCTTTTCAAATTCAATTTATTTATTTAAAAATAAATAGAATTATAGTTCTAGTTCAAAACTAGTTCATTTCGATAAAAATCTATTTTTATCTTTTCAAATATGGGATTTTTCATCCCAGTTCTTTCTAAATCATTTCTTATGATTTTACACAAATTATTACTATTTTTAATAATTTTATCAAGGCCCGTACAGTCGATTTCCATCAATGGCCATCGAACTGCACTTACAGCGAACTTTTTCGAGTTTGATTTGGACGTATCTCCAAATCCAACCGTTAGATTTCAAATTTCTAACATTCGTTAGAAAGCTCTTTTCGATACGAACCCAACGGTTCCGGTTTTAGGAGAATCCGACGGTCGGATCTCCCATAATGTCCGTTTGAAATAAATGGTCGAAATTCACGAACTGCCGCGGCGCGGCGCGTTCTATTCAGTCCATTATATTATATATATAATATATACTTCGTCGATTTCTATTTAAAACGAATTATATAAATAGTTTTAAAATCGTTTCAAAAGCAATTTCAACTTTCTTTTCAATTCAAATCAAAATTGAATTCTTCTTTATAAATTCGTTTTAAAATTCATTTCTATTCAATTCAAATTTCAATTCAATTTGAATTCAATTCAATTTGAATTCATTTCAATTTGCTTTCAATTCAATTTGAATTCGTTTTCAATTCAATTCATTTCGAAATCGTTATATATTCAATTCATTTCGAAATCGTTTTCAATTCAATTCATTTCGAAATCGTTATATATTCAATTCATTTCGAAATCGTTTTCAATTCAATTCATTTCAAAATCGTTTTCAATTCAATTCATTTCAAAATCGTTATATATTCAATTCATTTCGAAATCGTTTTCAATTCAATTCATTTCGAAATCGTTATATATTCAATTCATTTCAAAATCGTTATATATTCAATTCATTTCGAAATCGTTTTCAATTCAATTCATTTCGAAATCGTTTTCAATTCAATTCATTTCGAAATCGTTTTCAATTCAATTCATTTCGAAATCGTTTTCAATTCAATTCATTTCGAAATCGTTTTCAATTCAATTCATTTCGAAATCGTTTTCAATTCAATTCATTTCAAAATGAATAAAATCGATATAAATATCGTTTACGTCAAAATGGCGTCAATCTAATCAACACGGCTTCATAAATTTCTATTTTCAAATATTCTATTTCAAATATTTCTTTTTCAAAATAGTTGTTATTATCAAAATATTTCGTTCAACACATGACCAATCTCAATGGATGAGTACTGTCAACACATGAACCTTTATTTTATATTGATAAAGATGTAAATTTTATTACTAAAATATTTCGTTCAACACATGACCAATCTCAATGGATGAGTACTGTCAACACATGAACTTTTATTTTATATTGATAAAGATGTAAATTTTATTACTAAAATATTTCGTTCAACACATGACCAATCTCAATGGATGAGTACTGTCAACACATGAACTTTTATTTTATATCGATAAAGATGTAAATTTTATTACTAAAATATTTCGTTCAACACATGACCAATCTCAATGGATGAGTACTGTCAACGCATGAACTTTTATTTTATAATATTCTTTATTTTTCAAATTGGAATGAGGCCCAATCAATTACCATATAAAGTTAATTATATGGATTTTCATACATTACACACATATAATAGCATTGAAAAATAATCAACCATCAACCAAAGTGCACTACACTGTATAAGCATCAAATATAGATATCTAACGCTTATAACAGCCTGTCAATCAATCGATCGACATATTTAATCAATCAGGATGAGTGAACTTCAAATTTCATCCCAACACCCGTGTGGGGTTTCAAGTCAACAAACACAGATTTTATTTGTGCAGTTGGGCGATGTGTAAAATTTATCGACCCAATCAATGTCATTCAAATAGGTGTACATAAACAAACCGTCCGGTTTGTAAATGAATATTTATTTATTCACATTCACTATATTCATATTCACGTTAAAAATTATATTTTTAACGATAAAACATTTTATTTTAACTTATGAATTTCTATTCAGTTCATTCTTTAAATAAAATGGTATTTTTCTTTTCTAACTTATTTTAGAAAATTTCGGCGGCATAACGGCACGATACTAGAAACGGGACGAGGCCTAGCCTTATCCCCGGTCTAGTGAAGGCCCACGCCATTCACACATCAATCAAAATCACCAAACAACCAAATTCAAATCACATCATATAACTAATCTATGCAACCAAACAAACAAGTCCATGGTCTGTGGACGATTGTGTCGGGTGCTACTAAGCACCGTCTGCATCCTAGTATATATATATAAATAGAAATGAAATTGAAAGGTGAGAAATTCTCACTGATAGCTATCCTAACATCTTGACTCTTCTTTGATATAAATCTTCTTCGTTCTCGCCTTTTTTGTTACCTTCGTTGCCCGCTTTCACTACCTATGTAAAAATCGAATTTTTACTTCGCTGTTCAATATATAAAAATCATATTTTTATTTCGAAGTTCAATATATAAAAATCATATTTTTATTTCGAAGTTCAATATATAAAAATCATATTTTTATTTCGAAGTTCAATATATAAAAATCATATTTTTATTTCGAAGTTCAATATATAAAAATCATATTTTTATTTCGAAGTTCAATATATAAAAATCATATTTTTATTTATGAAGATCATATTTTTCTCTAAACCTCGCTACTTCTATTTTCGAAGCATCGCTACTTATATTTTCAAAACAACGCAACTTCTATAATTGTAAAAATAGAATTTTTATCACTATTTCTTTAATGTAAAAATAGAATTTTTATCACCTCCTTTAAAATAAAGTTCATACTTTTATTTCACTTCTCATATAATAAAAATCATATTTTTATTATACTACCTATATAAAAATTTCAGTTTTCTATTTTAAAAACATATATTTAAAAATTTCAGTTTTCTCTTTTTAAAACATATATAAAAATTCCTGTTTTCTCTTTTAAAACATATATAAAAATTTCTGTTTTCTCTTTTTAAAACATATATAAAAATTTCTGTTTTCTCTTTTTAAAACATATATAAAATTTTCTGTTTTCTCTTTTTAAAACATATATAAAAATTTCTGTTTTCTTGTATATTTCTACTCTTATTTTCATATTCAAAGTATATTTATATTTTTATTTTCAAATTCAAAGTATATTTATATTTTCATAATCACGTTTTAAATCAATGTTAAATATATATATAAAAAATGTACCTTTCCCTACCATTCTCTGTAAAACGCTCCAGGTGCTCCAAAGAAATCGAACCCATCTCGCTCAAGAAGAAGCCGCTTGTTGTGCCCACCACTGTCCGTCGGAACCCAATCGGCCACCTCCCTCTTGCTCGTCATCGAAGCCTCTACCCACGGCCAGAACAGCTTCCAACTCGGTGGACCCTCCCTCCCACGAAATCAGTTCGAACTCGCGAAGTTTGGTGCGCGATTCCTCAGAAATCATGAAATGAAAATCGATCAAGTTCGTATGAATTTGTAGTGCTTGGAGAGTACTTTGATTTTGTTGTGGAGGTTCGGATTAATTCGTATCGATTGGGAAGATTTTTGGGCTCGAAATATCGAGCAATATCCGCCATCGACTTCGGCTGGAGGCGCGTTTTAGGAAGGGTTGACCGCATTGAACACTTTGACTTAGGGTTTTTAGGAGATTGAAGGGGTTATATAATATATTTATTATATTTGATATTTATCCAAATGGTTGACTTCTCATCCGAACGCGAAATCAAACCCAATAACTGACGCCCCTAGCTAATTACCCCCATTTCGAACACAACGGGATATGTTTCGTAAGCCAGTTCGGCTATTTCGATCAGTTTCCGCCAACTTTAAAATATAAATCTATATATTCAATTTTAAACGTACATTTCAAATTACCGGGGTAACATACGAACTTTAAAAATTCCAGAAAAATATTTTCTAGCTTCGTATTAACGATACGGTCCTAACAAAACTAGTTTCACCGAATTCTGAGACCGTTGGAAAAATGGCCAATTTCCAGTTGATTAAAATCAACTGAAACTGGTCAAACGCGTTTTCCTTTGCCACGCTCACATATTGATTCGAAAAATTATGAAATTTGGAATCTAGCAATAATTTGACACCACGGACCCAACAAAACTGGTTTCGTCGAAATCCGAGGTCGTTTGCAAAATGTCCATTTTTAAGGGCCTGAATTCCATAGCGACTATTCAGAAATTTCAACTGGACATATCTTTTGATTCCCGCTATGAAATTTCGATCTTTCGGATTCGTTGGAAAGATATTCACTATTAGATTCCATTATTTTTGGTTTCACTAAAATCCGGATTGTTTTGCACCCGGTACGTTCAATTGAAGTTTGAAATCGAATTATCGAACTACCGCGCCATTTTCAATTCTATTTATAATTATATATAAATATTTATATTCTAACGACGACGCGTATAATATATACGTTCTAATTATATTCAAAATAAATTTTCGTCAATATTATTTAAAATAATTCATTTTAAACAATTAAAATTCGCTAAAATCGCCGAAATAAAAATTTTAAACTGGCCCAGATTTTCGGGTTGTTACAATCTCCCCCACTTAAAACTTTTCGTCCCCGAAAAGGAACAAAGTCGAAAGTGGTTTGATTAATCAACACTACGCTCGATCTGGCTTCCATTCTCCAACTCTTTAGTTTCTGAGAATTTTCAAAATTTCAAAAATTTGGCTAACAATTCGAGACGGACGTAATGACATAGTCAATTTCCCTTAATTCTTAATATTAAATTAATTATTATTTAATTTATCCTTTTTCATGTTAAGAAAATTACGGGGTGTTACAACAACAATGGGTTCACATGTCAATGCTACAAACAACATGGCCAAGTTATCAAGATTTCAACATCCAACAATTCAAAATCAATAGAAAAATAACTATTTAATTCATATCAATCAATATTGATAGCCATTAATATCACAATTTAAATTATCACTTAGCAAGCAATGAATGGTGTTTTATTCTACTCAATAGGTGTCCATTATAATGATCTACACTATAAAATTAACTCGATAGTATTCTATTTAGCCAAACAACAACATGGATTTTAGGTGTGTGATTTAAATGATGTTATTTTATAAAATAACGTTGTTTAAAACCTGTCCATTTACGGTAACGATCCACAAAATTCAACGCTCGATTTTCAACATTAATACATCATCAATAATCACTTGAATAAACTAAAGTACATAAAACCCAGAAAGATTAGAGAAAGAAGTTAGAAGGTGAGAAATAAGAAAGGAAGAAAGGTTAGAATAGATGAAGAAGAAGAAGAAGAGCACAAACACATTAGAATAAAAAAAGATCGGAATCTCACAATGGAATGAATAAAATATAATATAGTAATACTCTTTACACAAGAGAAAAACTGTATTTATAAGTACGCATCAAATCGTAGTTATATATATAATATTAATATAAATATTTTAAGTAACTTTATTATCATATTCAAATCATAGATTTCATATATTGCAAAATATCACCTTTTAAAATCCAATATTATTATTTTTATATATACATATAAATTTATATTTTTTTCCAAAATCTTTGTGTTAGACCAAAAAATGGCACTAACACCCAATTGAATAGGATTTGTGAAGAATAATTAGAAATCATGTACGAAAAAGCAAGAGAAATCAATCAACACACAAGATTTATAGTGGTTCGGCGTTAATGAGCCTACATCCACTTTATAGTTCCTCATTTCATTCCGGAATTACAATTACACTGAATATTTACACTCAAATACAATGAATCATTCTCTCCGAATTCATTATTTTCATTGGGGAATAAGGTGGTTATTTATGGAGGAATTCGGCCATGCTGCCATGAATAAATGAAGTGCCAAAAAATCCCCTAAAATGATGTGTTGTATGTGTATTTATAGGTAGAAATTCGGTTAGGGTTGAGTGGCCACGTGGCAGCTTCAGAGTAAATCTCGAAAGTAGTGGAGAACATGGTGAAATGGTCTTTAACTGCCCAAAATTCGGTTAGGGTGAGTGACCCGATCCGGATGGCCCGATCCGGATGGCCCGATCCAGATGACCCGATCCGGTTGACCCGATCCGGATGACCCGATCCAGTTGACCCGATCCGGATGACCCGATCCGGTTTACCCGATCCGGTTTGGTCGGTCAAAAATATTCGCTTTAGCTTGATCCAGAATGGTGGAATCCAAACCAAAGCTTATATGCGTAGAAATACGAGTTTTCCCATCCTTTGTTACTTCGTCCAAGCAGATGCCGATCTCTGCCAGTTCATACTCAAGCCCTGAGTGGCCTTCCTGATAGAGTTCTTGGGCTTTGGATAGTCTGGTCACAAAGCAGGCTAACATTTTTCCCCCCAAAGTACATCTTATTGCAAATGAGATGTGCTTTGAATAAGTCGAGCTGAATCTTTATGGAACGTCATCCACCCTTAAGGAGGCTTTATCAGACTGTTGTGTCCTATTGAGTACTGAGTAGTTCCTTCATATGGATCTTTTCTTGTATAAATGGCTTGTCATATACCACACTGCTTCCATTGATGTTTATCAGGCCAAATTCCATGGCTAGAGTGGTCAAGATGATCAAGTAATCGTTTATACCTCGTCGAATCAACAGGTTGAATTCCTTCATCATAGGTCATGCAATATCGTTGGCTCCCGTGTGAGATCGTACATGCACAAGTTAATGCCAAACGACACCGTCTTCCTAAACAAGTCAAGTGCATTACTAAGCTAGTATTTCTTTTATGTATAAGTCAATGTATAAAATAGCCATCCAAGTCATAGGGTGGTGTCAGAATCTTCGTGTTCTGAGCTAGCATCTGGACCGTGGGACAAAGCGCATTAGATTCGGCATATGAATCTGTCATTTTTTCTCGGATTTGGACTATCTCGATATCAGGATATTAATCTAGTACTCCATGATTGCATCTAATCGTAACAATAGGGTATCCGAAAGCCATGATCACTCCGGATTGTTTTATAATCCCGTGATCACATACGAGTCAATACGAGATGTTGTTGAAAACATGCAAGCCAATAGCTGGTAGGATTATCACAATCGTAAGGCAGTAGAGGAGTTCATCATACTCTCCATTTGATGCAGTTGCGGATCAAGTCTTTGGATTTATGCTTGATTCGTTAGTTGGCTCACTTGGATGGTCGAGATGAATCACATCATATTCTAAAGATATAATGTATACGTTCTGAATCATGCATTGAGTCAGGGTCATGTTCAAAGTCAATCTGCCAGTTGAAGGTGATGCTCCCAGCATCAGTGGAGGACGAGCGAAGTCAGTGCTTATGCCCCAAGCATCGGTGGGGGTTATGCAAAATCAATCGGACATCCAGTCTTTTAGCCTTTATACTTTTTCTGCCGCGTCGGGCTAGAGATGTAGGTTCAGAAATCTTAGTCACCCTGTGTTGTTTTGTGCACTTTCCTAAGTCATCAAGGGTTGGATTTATATATGCGAATGGTCGAATTACATTCGCGTCGAGGTTATCCCATCTGTTTAGTCAGAAAGCAGTAATCGCCTTATTGAGTATCAGCGAATTTAGGTACTCTCCTCGCATCAGCCGCAGAGTTGAGTAAGCTCGTCAATCTTGCAAGCTAGCGAATGTCGTTAGTGAGTTAAGCTTGGCAATCAAGATCGCGGGCCCGATTAATGACATTGGTCTTTTCCGGAATTGTAAATTCCTGTCAGTCATTCCTGGGGCTTTTCTTTTTCCTTTATCATTTCAAGAGTCAGATGGTGCTCCATTTTGTCGTGAAGACATTATCCATTTCAACATTAGCACCCTCTTATTGCATGAATCTGTCTGTCTCAGGATAGGATTTTCCAACATTTCTAAGAAACTCTCATGGTAGAGAGATACCGAGGTTTGTTTCAGAGGTGAATCTACCAAGTCCTCTTGGTGGGTCTCGTTGCAGAGAGATTTTGAAGTTTGAGATATCCAGAATACCGGATATTGCTGCGATCAACACCATATATGGTCCAGGTCGATCTAACGATGCCACTGCGGCGTTGAATCTTTCAAGGAATGCATGCAGGGTCTCGCCGGAGCTCTGTTGAAGCATCAATTAATGTCTGGCCCTCGCCTTTGAGAAGTTGTCGCCAATTGTCCAATTTAGCGCTGGTGCCCCTGGTATGAAGCCTTGAAGTGGGTGGAAGCCAGTCTCTGGCTTCTTGGTTGCGCATATGTAATAGCCGTCAATCAGGCTTATGTCTTTTAATTATGGATGGTGATCCGCTACTCGGATGTATGCAGGTTGTCCTTAAGGAGCCATTCTTCTAGTTATAGTCTGGGATCTTGCGGAACTCCGATAATAGTAAATGTGCCTAAAGTTGGCGGATAGTCAAATTATGTTGCTCGAAGCTCGTATCCAGCACTCCCCATCCACGGGGATTTTACTAAACGGTAATCATCAAATCCACGTATTCTCTAAATTCATACTCCCTCATCAAGTTGTGATTTAGAGTTTGATACAAAATGATTTGTTCATGTCCATCTCAAGTTAGTCTTCGGTCTCCCATCCAAGCTCTGAGGTTCGGAGTCGAGTGGCGATAAAGTCAGATTATAGCTATCTCAAATGCTCTCGTTTCCCCTTATATGGGGAGCCTCATGCTGAGGTTGAGCTAGATTATAAACATTCATCTGAATTGGAGCAGAGGTTGGTTGGGGTCCATTTAAGTTTTCAGTGACTCTTGCATATCCATCGTTTTCATCCAAAATGTTACGGTCAGAAGTTGCATGCTACAAATGCCTGGGAGGAGGTTCGTTGCATCTTGTTTCATTAAAGACGACTATGCAAACTTGTCCTAGGTCCTCATATGATCTAAACCACAGAGCAGGGAGTGTTTGAGACAAGTTCATTGTCGCTTGAATTTCCACGGTGCTCGCTCCAGCGAGTAAGTCGTAGTTACTTGGCCTTCCATCTATCCAAGTAAAGAAGTTATCCATCATTTTTTGTAGTTTCAGGAGAAGTTCATCTTCTGAACCATCTGAGTTCTCAAATCAGCAAGGGTACCATCCATTTCATATCTAGCTTGACATGCTGAGGGATCATCGTAAGAAGAAATCAGCTGACTTCGTTTTTTCCTAGCGCCTTCTGCGCCAATATCCTCAGCACGAAAGAAATTTATATCTTTCTTCTTCTTAGCCTTTGAGTCGGAGTATCAAGCAGATCGCTTCCTTGCAAGCTAGAAGTCACAGTAATGGCGTGCCCCCCTTATCCAGGGTCTTTCAATCGAGAAGTTGGTTACGACTAGCAAATGGACGTTCAGTCTGCATCCATTCCATGGTCCTTGAGTGGCCTGTCAAGATCGAGGTACAAACTAGACACAGACATATAAATTATGACATTTGTAAATATTTTCAACAGTACGACCCCAGTCCAGGGGTAATGGTGAAGGATCGGCAATTGTATCACATCCCTTTTAAATTTTGACATGGATGCATGGAAGAGAGACATTGCTTTCAAAGATCAAGTGATTGAGTTATCCAAGTGCTCGAGTCGACGTGTTTTCCATTCAGTGTATTTGCGAGGTGGCATTCGTCATTGCACTTGTGCTATGGTCAGCCACACGTAGGCGTGTATGTTGATTTGATACATCACTCTTAGGGCCTCCTTTCGGTTGTCGTCTTGATTCGCATGGGAAGTTTAGTATTGGGCATCAGTGTCAGCCTTCTGGACGTGGCCCTTTGTTTGTTTTCCACTGGCCTGCTATGGTTATCGCGAGTGCAGCCCTCACATTCTTATCAGGTTATCTTGTGCAAGCCTGTACTAATCAAATAGTATCTAATCATTCATGGATAAAGTGCCCAGTCAGGGCTTTTTCGACAATGTGTTGCCCCCAATCCTTCCGTAGGGGACATCGGCTCAGCTTTCAATCTTATCCCCAATCCTTCAGTGGGGTAGGAGCCTGTTGTCTTCGGTACTTAATCTTAGCACCTTTATACTCTCCTGACGTATGCCCAGGTTAGGGTGTAATCAAGGCGGTCTTTAATCGTGGCGCACCATCACGCCTTGAGGACGTCGTCTTCCCGTCCTTTATACTCTCTCTCGAATCATGAGAGTTAGAGTTAATTAGGTGAACAGTCGCATCATTCACCCCGGTGCTCCTTCTGCACTCTATTTCCAAGAGTGGGAGTCCACCGTGTCGAGTGTCGTTCTCAAACTCGGTTTTAGTCCTTACTCCATGCTTCACTCTGGCGGATGGAGTTTTTTCAGGCAAGCGGTCGGACCACACTCGCCGGGGCGCAACCTCATAATCCCTGATTCATGGGTAAAGGTGGCAATTTGCAATAATCAAGTCTCTCTTGTCCCGTCGACTTGTGGGATGGAGTTTGGTCGGATATTGCAGTATCGTCCTTTAAACGCTCTCTCAAATCATGAGAGTTAGTGTCATGGATCGATTGGTCTTTAATCCTGGGGAGTCCCTCACACCCGTCCTAGGTTCATACATCTATCCAAGCTCCGAGGATTAGAGTTAGTTGGGAAAACAGTCAAAAAATGTTTGCCAAGGCTCTGCGTTCCTCCAATCAATCCATGTGAGGAGTGATTGGCTCCGAACTTTGGGTACCTGCATTATTCATATTGCATGAGTTAGTTATGTCAATAACTCGGGAAGCATGTAAGAGTAAATTGCATGATCGATAAGTAAGCATATCAAGGGGCAGTGCTGCCTCCTTTATTTAGATTCATGTAATTTGGTGGCGTCAAATATAGGATCGAGCCATGTAGACGGTTGAACTGCATCCATCTGAAATCGGATTCCAACTTTGAAATGCAAAAGTCAATGCATAATTATCTTTAGCTCTGCCACGTATGAGCCTAGGAGTGAATAGTCATCTCAGATCCACCTTGAGCTATACAACCTCTTTCAGGCGGAGGGCGTGGCTTTGTTTACGAGTAGTTCAGTCGAGCCCATTATGGGTTTATTCCATAACTCCATATGCGGGTGCTAGAAGTCTGATCAATGTCAAAAACGAGGTACCTAATCTCTGTCAGGGGATGGCTTGATTGGGGTCTTGGAGCGACAAAGGCAGCTAGGTAAACACTGTAAGCGAATGACGAGGTTGCATCTCCTTTGAATCGCCTTCTTGCCCCCATGCCAAAGGCAAGGATTGAGTGTCAGGGAGTCACGTCTGTACCGCTAATAGTAGCACACCATCATATTGGTTCTAGGACGGTGGTTGGCAGGAAAACAATAGATATATGGTTAGAGGAACATTGCACTCTCCATGCTATGAAGTAGGACATGGCTGAAAATGGGTCCATGCTTAAAGGATTTTTGCCCCTTCCATGTCAGGAAGTTAGTTCGGGAGCCATAAGGATTAATATGCCTCATCCGTCTGTAGATATGTTTTCGATCCCATGCCGAAGATAAAAGCTTATACACAAACAATCAATCAACATCCAGGTTTAAGTGTTCCAAACCCTCAACTCGCCACTCTTCCAGAAAGACTAAGGCAATTGGTCATGCAGGCTTATGATGTATCAACATTGAATTAGATGATGTAATCATGAGCAATCCACGCTTAAGTCTCCTATTGCCCCCGACATTTGGAGCCTGAGTTACTTGGCAGGTAATCGATCAATGGGCTAGAATTGTGAATCTTTATTTTCGAACTCCAAGACGTCTTTCATCGGAAGCTTCATTCGTGTACATCTCCCATCTAGTGGGAAGTTGATGAGTGCTTTTGTCTAATCATTCAGGTTGGTTTATTTAGCAATAGGACTCGTTGCTATCAATCTTAGGACAACCTTACAAGGGAAAAAAGCAATGTCGCCTTGCTGGATGCAGTCCATGCCGCGGGAAATTCTTTATGAGGGTTGTCCATGAATCTCTTTCGGGTTCGGTCTCCAACACTGGATCAACTTCCGTCAGATCAATGATCGGAGTTTGTAATGTCTTGATTGGGATTATCTTCATCTCTTCTGGATTGTCGGAACTTTCTAACTTAGCCAGGTAATTTGCTTTCTAATTTTCTGTGTGCGGAATTCGAGACATGTTGTAATGTTCCCATCCATCTAATAGCTCTTTTACCTATTCTATGTAAGCTGCGAGTCGTAGTCCCTTCATTTGGAACGTCCTCCGAATCAATACAACTCCAATGCTGGACTGTCAATTATTCTTTGCACCATCTGTATACAACATCCATGTGCTTGGTTTTCATCTTTCATTTTGAGGGGCCATCTTCTTCATCTATTACGCCCTCTTCGGGAATGGTAAACTTAATGATGAAGTCGGTTAATACTTTCCCCCATATGGACTTTTATAGGAGGGAATTATGATCAAATTGGCTCAGTTTGATGTTTCATTCGAGCAATCATCCAGATGCGTTGGGTCGTTGTAGGACCTGTCGTATTAGCCAATCAGTGTGTATCACAATTAGATGAACTTGGAAATAGTGGTGGAGTTTCCTCGAAGCAATCATCAAACTATAAGAAAGCTTTTCGATCTTTGGGCAGTTGCTTCGTTATATGTTGCCCTCCTACATCCTAAATCTTCATCTTATCTAAGATCCATGTCTTCGGGCAGATCATCGGGCAACTCTTTGTGTGATGTTTCCTTTGCTTGCTAAGCCAATGCCTCCTTTACACTCCATCTCATCAGGAGGGGAAGTGTATTTGGGTTCCATCTCTGATGTGTAGCATATTCCATCTCGTTCCCACTCCAGTTTTGGTTGGGAATTTTGAGCAATAGACATTAGGCTACAGTTTAAGTTCTGAATTCTATTGGAGCTGGTCGGTCTAGACCTTGATCAGATAAGCTTGAATACGACAGCATAATTTGCAAGACTTAAGTAATATTCATGCATTATGTCACAACGGAAATAAGAAGTAGAGAGCTGATGGTTGATTCATATTTTCTTTAATCTCGAGCTCTGATTACTTGACCAAGGTCGTATGGTGGCTGGTGAGAAGTCAAGTTATTATAATCCGGGAAAGGATCCATAGGTCCAATCACAGCGTGTGGTGGTTCAACTAGTACCTAACTCTGGGCACCAAAGTATGTTGACCCCTTATTTGATGGAAATCAGTCTTCGTCGATGCAGTTGATAGCAAATAGCCATTGCAAAGGTTAGCCGAGTTTTTCGGGAGGTGAACTGCAGGACATATGTCATTCATCACATCTTACAATTGAAGTGCAGCTTTGGGATGTTGGGATCCTTAGCTGCTTTCTGGTATCTCATTATTGAGAAGCATGGTCACTAAGATCATATGAATCATCTTTGAAGTGCTCGGACTGTTCTACATAACCGTCATTCGGTGCTCCGCCGATTGGACAGGTTTAAGTCACATAAATGAGGTGGTTACTACTCATTAAGGAACAACATCAGTTGCATTGCTGAAATCTATACACTATCGGAGTTCCAGAAGAGGAGGCTACTATTAGACAATCATTATCTTGTATACTGTCATTGATAGCAAGCTGAATCTGATTGATAGCTCCTCACATTGAATAACATCGGCGAATAGAGGTCATGGCTTTTGGAGGAATCCCAGTCATTGCCATTTAGTTGTAATATTCTTTGACTATCCGTCTAATCTTCATTGACAAGCTTTTATGACTACTATTGGCCAAAATATACGTAGAGCCGAAGGCGAGCCGTGCTTCGAGCCGAAGGCGAGACCGTCAGCGGGTCCGGGCGCAGCGCCGGTGGGGGTCCGAGGCCCCACAGTCCCGGCGGAGCCTTTTATGAAATGATCAGAAAAATGCATTTTTCCCAGAAACAACTGTTTCGGGATCATACCTTCAAGTGGCAGTTCGGAGATGTCTTCACGTTGGGTCGGATCGGACCAGTTCCTCCGATCCGGATCGGAGCATCGTCAGCTGATCGGTTCGGGTGCCCCCCTACGGTTCGGTTCGGGTTCACTCTTTTAGGTGGATCGTGGTGTCACCCTCGGGTCGGTAGTATACTCATCTGCCTTATCCGAACCGATTACTTCGATCCCAGTTACTTCGATCTGAGCCGGTTATATCGATCCGAGCCGATGGTCTGTTTATTTACTATGTCCACACCAATTTCCATTCGATCTGACCTTTTGCTCGATCTGATCCGCAAGGCCTGTGCAGCTATTTTCAAATCTACTTCGGTATATCCAACTTTAACTTCCAATCAAAACGCTATTGGTTCATCACATCTCCAACTCCTTCGGCCCATCTAAGCAGCAAGCGACTCTTTCAGAATTGAATACGGATCTCCCCTCAATGAACAATGACATCCATTGGTAGATGAGGAGATCTATGGTTGAGAATCAGACCATTCTCAGTGAAAGCACCAAAATGTTAGACCAAAAAATGGCACTAACACCCAATTGAATAGGATTTGTGAAGAATAATAAGAAATCATGTACGAAAAAGCAAGAGAAATCAATCAACACACAAGATTTATAGTGGTTCGGCGTTAATGAGCCTACATCCACTTTATAGTTCCTCATTTCATTCCGGAATTACAATTACACTGAATATTTACACTCAAATACAATGAATCATTCTCTCCGAATTCATTATTTTCATTGGGGAATAAGGTGGTTATTTATGGAGGAATTCGGCCATGCTGCCATGAATAAATGAAGTGCCAAAAAGTCCCCTAAAATGATGTGTTGTATGTGTATTTATAGGTAGAAATTCGGTTAGGGTTGAGTGGCCACGTGGCAGCTTCAGAGTAAATCTCGAAAGTAGTGGAGAACATGGTGAAATGGTCTTTAACTGCCCAGAATTCGGTAAGGGTGAGTGACCCGATCCGGATGGCCCGATCCGGATGGCCCGATCCGGATGACCCGATCCGGATGACCCGATCCAGTTTACCCGATCCGGTTTGGTCGGTCAGAAATATTCGCTTTAGCTTGATCCAAAATGGTGGAATCCAACCCAAAGCTTATGTGCGCAGAAATACGAGTTTTCCCATCCTTTGTTACTTCGTCCAAGCAGATGCCGATCTCTGCCAGTTCATACTCAAGCCCTGAGTGGCCTTCCTGATAGAGTTCTTGGGCTTTGGATAGTCTGGTCACAAAGCAGGCTAACACTTAGTATGCACTTTTTCTTATTTTATAAGTAAACTTCAAATCACATTTTCCATATATTATAAAATATAGTATAAAACTATCTCCATTGTGTAAATATAAGTACAAAATATCAAATTACATATTTTAAAATACAAATATTTAAATCTTATTATCTAAATTCATTTCCAACATAAATTCTACGTTAAATATACAATCTCTGTTTATAACATATTTAAAACTAATTTTTTTATACTAAATTTGCGTGTATGTTTATATATATATATATATATATATATATATATATATATATATATAAAGATTATGAATCCCTTTTAAAACAATTAAGCCATTAAGTCTTTATTTGAAAAATTAAAATGAATTGTCTATCATTAAATAGTCATTTAAAATGGAATTTTAAGTGTTAAAGGCATACTCGAATATCTAAATCCATTAAATATTCAAAAGTTAAATTAGTAAAACTCCAGGTTGTTGCAAATCTACTCACTAATTAATCCAAACTTATCATGTAGATCTATTATATGTCTAGTTATGTTAGCCAGGGTTATCAAATCTAGCCATATTTTAGGGGTATTTGGTGAAGTAAGTGAAAAAAATCTCCTAATATAAATATATAATACAACACTAACATGTGAGAGATCAAAGTCACTTAGTAAATCAATAAAACTACAGATATTGATAAGAGACTAATCTAGGACAAAAAGTGTGACGATCCCAAAACCCCGTGACACGGTGTTAAGGATAATCATTGGAATATAACACATTAATCATCATTAGCAGATCACAGATAATAGCATAAACAGAAAATAGAATAATTTACACACATATGACAGCGGAATCATATAGATATCATCAAATCAGAGAAGCACAGTATAGGATACAACTTAGTGCATAATGATACATAGTCAGTCACCATCGCCTGAGGCGGAATCATAATATAGATACAATAATGGCGGAGAAAATCCAAGTCAGCACGGTGTAGTCAAGCCTCGCCATGAGCCAAAAGTGCGTCAGAAACCTGTAACTAGAATGCCCGTGTAAAAATGAGGGCACCCGAGTTTGCAAGGTGAAACAAACTACGATTCAGTCATGGGACTGGTATGAGAAATCTACTTAACTTATTAACAACAATAATAAGGCAAATCAAAGGACCACGCCACTTTCGCGGAACAGGTTTACTAAAATGAGTGCTAGTGCATGAAATAAAGTAAATGATTAAATCATCGCAATGCTTTTTATAAAATGAAGCCATTATAAGATTCAGGTCCCATCACACAATGCAACGCAAGCCGGAGGATAGAGTTTTACCTTATAATGGCCAAAAATGCTTCATACGTATAAAACGAAAGTGTCTGATATTATTACTAGTGCATATATGTTTTAAAAGCAAATTCCATCATAAATATCAATCATAGACGGCATGGGTACCATATATCATGTCGCCGTACTAGTAATACAATCACATTCGCATATTTCGTATTGGAAATTGGATTCCTTCATGAGTCGAGGCAAGGGGCAAGCTCCTCTCTGTTCGAGACACTCTAGCAAATGTCCCAGGACCCCACTATGATCCTTGGAATCGGCTGGGCCGGTCCTCTCTTACTTTTGAGGATTAGTTATTCCTGAACACACGTTTCCCGGTCCTTACAGACCTATATCGAGGCGCCTCGCATTCCAACAACCACACAGGTGAAAAGTATATATAATGTCAGGGCTGGTAGGTCACTGACACCACCATAGGTAGAAAGAAACGTCGTGCTCTCCCAGCGGTCCATCTCCCGTTTTTGACTCATACCGGGGTGTGAGGCTCGCGAATTCACATCATACACAAAGCTATGTCACACAGACCATGCTTTGATCATCAACCACAAGACTTTGCTTTGCAACAGAAGCCTTGATCATATGCCACTTAGGCGTGCCACACAGGCAATCCACTCCATGCGACTGATTTCTATCAATACATAACCTCTGAGCTCGTACGTCTCAGAGAAGGGCGTTAAGCAAGAGAATAAATTCTTCGCCGCCAAACAGATATATATTTAACAGAGATCAATCAACACAGAACAAAATCCAATGTCAGACACACAGTCCATTTACAAGTCCGTTCTGGGTCTAAACGAAACCGGAGGCACCAATTCCTCGCATATCCGTACAATCAACAGTATGTTTGGACGGCTACTACTTCAGTTCCTTCATGGTAGCTACTCCCATCACGAGCATCAGTAGCGCCCATCCATCCAATGTGAAGATCGTCGGTCTTCTACCGTCTTCGACTCTTCGACTTCTCAACGTCGATCGATTATTTGAAATGAGATGGACTCGGCCTTTTCAAATAATCCACTTATATTTAGATTTTCAAATCAATTTATCACATGGTTGGACTATTCAACATTCACATTTCAGTTCCTTAGTTATAATTCTCATGTTAAATACATTCAACCATCACATATCAAGCAAACACAACAAAATTGGATTATTTCCACTCTATATCGTCTATAGTACTTTATAATGATATATCGCCATTTTTATTTACTTTTAAACGACCATATTTAATTAAACGACGTTTCAGGTCGTATCGATGCACTGGCGCCGTTTTTCACTAATTTTGTTTTACACATATCTGAAAATCTAACCGTTGGATCTTCACAACTTTTATATCATTAGGAAAGTCATTTCAAAACGAATCCAACGGTTTCAGTTTCGGGAAAATCCGATGGTCAGATTCTCCACACTAGTCATTTGAAGTTACGATTTCAATTTACGAACTGCAGCGTCGTTATTCGATTTTATTAAATTATATTTATATATATATAAATATAATCGTTTCTGGCGCTGTTTTTCTTCAGATTTGAATTAAACATTCCAGACAATCCAACCGTTGGATCTTCACAAATTTGGTGCCGTTGGAAAGATATTTCCAAGGCGAACCCAACGGTTGCGGTTTCGGGAAAATCCAATGGTCGGATTTCCCACACTAGTCGTTTGAAATCACGGTTTCAAAACACGATCTGCACGGCCACGTTTCATTTTAATTTTATTTATATTTATATATTTATATAAATATGGCCCATTCAAAAATTCCTATATCGTTTTCACTTCAATTATTTCACTAACGCCTTTAAATTTTGGAAAATTTCACCATAACCTCCTTTGTACGGGAGGGGCTGGGAAAATTCCCAAATAGCCACACGGGCGTCTCATGTCAAAAAGAAAAAGAAAAGGCCAAGCGGCTAGCCAACAGGCTCATAAAATCATCACCCAAACAAAACAGTAAATGTGTACCTATTTGTCGGGCACAAAATTTTATTCCTCTTCTCTAGCCCCTTTGTTATAACCTGTTCAATAAATATGCATGTACATATATACAATTTTTATCACTTATCATTTTCCATTCAACTTCATATTTGATTTACTTTGGTTTAAAAACACCATTCATTCTAATGTTGCATGCATAGGCTAAAATCATATCATTAGCTAATTAATGTATATTTCAACTCATGCACATTTATTTGAACAAGTGGTTATTTTTAACACTTCACATTTCAAAGATGATAATTTTGGTGAACTAAAATAGATTTCAACACATGACTATTTTATTTAGTTCCTATGCATGTTAAAAATAATATTTCTTCACAAATATTTATTTCAACGTCCGCATATCTTTAGCATATCACATATATGATAAAAATGATATTTTTATCATTTAAAATATTTATTCGACAAATGGATGTTTCAACACTTCATAGTTTCAATAAAAATGTAATTTTTATTGTTCGATCTTTTTATTCAACACATGAACTTTTCCACTACACACACTTCTCAACACATGAGCATTTCCACACATGGATATTTTATTTATATTGTTCATATTAGAAAGATGGAATTTTTATTGTTGAAACTATTTATATATAAGGCGAATATTTTCCATACTTCATATATTTTATAAAAATATGATTTTTTTTGTTTAAACACTTCATTCATTCACACATGAATCTAATTTTCACACATCACTTTTCAACACATGAACATTTCCACACATGGATATAGTTTCAACATATGGCTTTAATTTCAACGCATGAAAATAATTTCAACATATGAAAATTATTCTAACACATAAAGATTATTCGAAATTTCGGCAGCATAACGGCAGGGTAGTTAAAATCGGCACCGTCCCTAGTACGGCTCCTCGCTCTACCTTAAAACCTCACGGTTTTTGACAATGGGGATTCATGCATCTAATTCGCACGCAGGCGGCATGTTTATTTTTATTTCCACAAATATTTCCAATTCATTTCAATCACCAATGGGTATTTTTCAACCACAACCAATCAATATCAACCACAAACAATTATTCAACCATTCGTATTTTTCATCCAATATTTCACACCAATTCACAACAATAAATATCGTCCATGGTTTGTGGACGAGGGGAGTATATATATATATATATATTATTGCTATATTTCACTTGCATTTCAACACATATATCAATTATTCTATGCATGTATAATTCATACTTCGCTCATATAGCTTACACCACGCATGTACATGAGGTATACAACACGTGTGTAATTTATATTTCGCTTATATAATTTATACACGACATTTTCCATTCAAATTCTATTAATTTAGATTTCTCACATTGGTTTGTTGCTTCGCTAAAAATAGATACGATGTCAGAAAAATCCGCGGCTTCTTCTAGAGTGTAGAGAGCTTCCTTGCGGTCCCGATGTTTCCTGTTTCATCGAATTTCGTCAACACACCCAAAAAAATATGATTTTTCAAAGTGCAGACATCGAAAAGGACTCACCTTTCATGATGGTTCGAAACTAGGTTTGAGGTTTTCGCGAAATCCGTGTCACGTGGGGACGATCGGGGGTGCTGACGTGGAAGAGCTTCGAGTGGCGGTCCTGTCGGTGGTGGTTTGGTGGCGCTCGATGGCAGATCGGAGCGGCGGCGGCGCTGGAAAGAGGCCGACTTTGGGCGCTCGATTCAGGCGGAGGAGGCGTCGAGGGAGGCGGTGCTGGGGTCGGATTTTAAGAGGAGGCGGAGATGAGGCGAACGGCGGTGGTGGCGTTGGCTGGAAGTGGCTGTAGCGGCGGCGGCGGAGGAGAGAAGGTTTTTTTTATTTTTTTATTTATGAAAGAAAAATTCTGATTGGCCGATATATATATTTCAGAAAATTAGGGTTTTCACCAACGAACTCCCTTTCAAGTCCAATGACTGTCGCCCCCAGCTAAATACCCCCATCCCGGACACAATGGGATATGTTTCGTTGGCCAATTCGACTGTTACAGTCAGTTATTTTTCAAATTAAAGTATAAAACATTTAATTTTAACTTTGAACGTTCATTTCAATTTGCCAGGGCCACAAACTGATTCGAAAAATTCCAGAAAAATAAATCTAGCTATGTTTTGACGCTATGGTCCCAACAAAACTAGTTTCATCGAATTCTGAGATCGTTTGAAAAATGGCCATTTTCTGGTCGATCTAAATTAACAGAAATTGACCAAACACATTATCTTTTGCCACGCTCACATACTAGCTTCAAAAATTATGAAATTTGAAACCTAGCAATAGTTTGACATCCCGGACCCAACAAAAGTGGTTTCATCGAATTCCGAGGTCGTTTGCAAAATATCAATTTTCCAGGGCTATATATTCTATATAGCGACCATTCTGAAAATTCATTCGGCCATAACTTTTGATTCCCGTTATGAAACTTCGATTTTTCAGATTCATTAGAAAGGTATTGACTAACAGATTTAAATATTTTTAGTTTCGCTAAAATCCGTTATATTTTCCACCCTGCACAGTCAGTCAAAGTTTGAATTCAAATTTTCAAACTAACTCACTATTTCTACTTCACTATTTTATTGAAATATTCTATTTCAATTGTTCAAATTCATTTGAAATCACTAATTTAAAAATTTTAAATTGGCTCGTATTTTCCGGGTTATTACAATAAGGAAACTGATGTGTATTGTCATTCAAATGATGAGAACGTATAGATCTGTGTTGATTTAACCACGTTAGGTGATTAGAAAAGATTAGATGTGGATCTAAGTATGATATGGAATAGTTGAAGAATTAATGTAGATCATATTCATCGAGCGGATGGGAGATGAAGAGGAAACATTAGGTTAATTCTTCAACCCATACTTACAATTATAGGTGATTAGACTAATGAGTTAGCCAATCCTAACATATTATGTAACGACCTAGAATTTTCGATGTTTGGAAAATAAATTAAATAAGATTTAACGTTAAAATAAATATTTAAATTTGGATTTCTACATAGAATTTAGGATTTTATCTATTTTGAACGTAATTTGAGTTTATTTCTAAATTAATCCTTCTGTAAATTTATAAATGTTTTGACAAATAAACGAGATTTACAATATTAAGTAAATTAAATATTTAACTTTGAAATTATATTTGGACGTGAAATATAAATATCACAATTTGATTTAGAAATAAAAAGGAAATAAATTTATTCAACTTTGAAATATAAGTGGTGTAAATAATTTAGGAATCAATGAATATGTCGAAGAATGAATTGAGATAGATTTACAAATTTAAAAGAGCTAATTTATTTTAAAGTTAGTTGAAATCAAATTTATTTTTAAAGTGTGGCTTCGAATATAAAATTGAATTTAGTTTAAATAATTTATGAATTGCAAATAAATGTTATGTGTAAATTTATTTCAAAATGGCAATAGTTGAAATACGGTTGATATAATAAAAAGGAAGAAATAAATTGTGGATAAAAACCACGTATTATTGCATTCACATTTCATGTGATTTATTGATTGTTAATTGTATAATGCGTAAGCAACGTTGCTTGTTTCAGCCGTGTTTCGTTTTCTAATAACAAACGTTCAAAACAAGAATGGATATTTGCTGGAAGTTTAGAATGTACAAGACAACGATGTTTTTTAAACCACTTACCTTGTTCATCCTAACGTTTAAACTGAACAAAATCTATTTAAATCTTGCAAAGATTTGACAATAACACCTAGAAATATTGTACTGAAATTATTTGCCACTTGTTTTTGCTTTACTGTTATTTAGAGCATCTGTCCACTTCTATCTGAAATTGCTTCCACGTTGCTGTTCTCATCTGTGTCTGGCCCCCGTAGTACAATTATAAAGTAACGTACCCATCCCTTTGTTCAGTGTAAACAATTTCCTTTCCCTTTTTATTTTCACCGTTGCCTCCTTCCATTTTCACTCCGCTAGTAAATGGTTTTCCCCAAAATTAATTTGCCCGAAATATATTATTCCCAAAAATTGAAATAATGGCCGAGTTTAGCTCGTGTTCCTCCGCCGACCTCCTGCGTCGCCACCGAACCCGCCGCCTTTCCTGAACCACCAGAACAGCTCATCACCTTCGCTGTCACTCTTTTACCCAATCGGCCTTCCACCTCCACCAAGTAAAGCTCCTTTCCTACCCAAAATCAATTGGAAACTCCTCTGACTTTCAGAATTTGACACCGCCGCGACCGCCGTCATTTGTAGCGCTGGCCATCAAAGTCATGTGCAACCCTCCTACCTTTAATTTCCGTAACCACCGTATTGGTCTTCACGCCTCTTTTTCTCCGCTTAACCTGGAACCCGCTGAAACGAACTGCGTCCACCACGTTCGCCGTCCTAGTTTTCCACCACCGGTTCTCTCTTCGTAGCGTCGCGTCTCTAGAATGCAAACCAAGATGGAGAAACCTATCCGAACCTACATCGCTCAAACCTCCAGCATCATTGTAAAATCCAGCACACCACTACATTACAGTCAGCAGCTCCGCTCCACCCGTCTGTCGTCGCAGCGTTGTCACTCGCGATTAAATATAAGTTTAACATATGATTTAAACTTGTTGCAAGTTTGTAAATTTCAGTTCTCACTAAGTATAATTGGGTGTGCTTGTTTTGTGCTGCATGTTGGTTGTATTTGTTCCCTGTCCTATATTGGATTTGGTCTTTGTTTGCGTTTTTTGGGTATGTATGTGGCAGATATTGTCGTACATGTATATATGTACAAATTGTATGTGCATATACATATTAATAGCATATGTATACACCCATATGTACGCTGTCTCGATGCAGTGTTAGTTGTCCCTCCATACCACTGTGTATATTGTTAAATGCATTCTATTTGGATCATTTTCTTATTACTGTCTGGTTTGCATACTTAGTAAAATATGTAAACTGTAACGACCCGTATTTTCTGCCTATTTATTTGGAATATTTTAATTATTTTAATTATTTAAAATATTGGTTTGAATTTAAATAATCGAATTTAACGATTTATTTGGAATATATTATTTAAATAAATAATAAAATAATATTTTTAATTTTAGAATATTAGAGAAAATGTTGATTTTTGCCGTATAATGAGAACGAGCAATTTAAAGTGGTTAAATATGGTTTATATTAAAACATCGCGACGATTTCGTTTTTTTAACGACGATCGAGCGATATGGTTTATAATTTAATTAAATAACGAGTTGCAGCGGCGCGGCAGTTCACGATTTGGCGTTTTGAACTTCAATTGGTCGTACCGGGTTCAAAATAAGTCGGATTCCCTCGAAACAAGAAACGTCGGGACCGGTTTGACGATATCTTTCCAATGGCAGAGAAAAATCCAATTTTCATTGTATAGATTTTATTTTATGTCCAAATCAAATTTTGAAAAAATGTCGCTGTAGAATTCCTTTATATATTATATCGTTATTTATATTAAATAAAGGGGTTTTTAAATATTTTTAATATCGTTTTGGCTTCAAACTCAACCCGGGATATTTTATCTGGGTAATATACGATATTCTGGTCGTGTATGGACGATTTCAATATTTTAATAATATTATATTGAGGTATTATAAAATTGGTTTATTTTCTTTGAATTGACCAGTTATAAAAGGGACTTTCTTCAAACGACCTCTGTTTTCGACGAAACAAATTTTGTTGGGACCGCAACAGTAAATTATTGCCAGATTTTCAGACGGCACGTCAATGGGGTTATTCTGTGAGCGTGGAAAAATAAAATGCAAAATAAATCGATTTAATTGGACGTGTACAAACGCTATTTGAGCATACGGGCACGGAATTAGACGAAACAAGTTTCGTTAGGACTGTATCGTCAAATTATACTATGTCATCCAGTCGCGTCTCGAACGGGGTTCGTATGTGAGCGCAGCAGCGAATAAACGATGTTCGAAAACGCGATAGACACGAATAAAAATCGTTAGTCACATCGCTAGTCAACTCAACAATAAAATAAAGTTTTCTCCACCTGTATAAACACCCTCCCTCACCAAATTTCCAGTCTATCATCACTTCAGCCGTGTAAATTTGCAAATAAGTCCAATTTTACAAAATAATTTATATCTTTATATTTGGGGAGAATTTGCTGGTGGCACCCAAAGCAATGTTGTAGATCCAGTCGAGATCTACCTTCACAAAAAAATACAGCACCATCGGTCGCCTGAGTTCGCCGGAAATCACCAATTTCCATGAAGAATGACGTTCGTTCTTTGCTGAAATTCGTGGGAATTACCCAATTTTAAAGGACGAGACCTTGAGGCTTTTGTAGAGGAGAGGCGAGGCTTTCATTTGGCTGTGGTCTCAAGGTCGGTAATAGCATGTGGTGGCCGGGGCATCGAGTTGAACTGAGGTCAACTTTTTCCGTTCGGTTTCGAATGTAGGAATGGGTTTTGGGGATTTTTCGGCGCTGTAGCTGTCGAGGGGTGTCGGGTCTGGAGGGAGGTGAAGCGGGTTGGCACGGCTATCGGAATAAAGGTGGTCCGGTCGGCTTTAAGGGCGTGTGGACGGAAAAATTGAGGCTCAGGCTAGTTCCGGTCGCAGGATTTTTATGGGCAGTCGGAGGCGAGTTGGCGAGGGGGACCTGGGGCGTAGAGGCTGGAGGACGTGGCGGTTGCGTTGGTGGCGGAGGGTTGACCTCCGGTGGCCTGACGAGGCGTCGCGAGGCGGGTTGATGGGTTTAAGGTTGGACGGAGTAGGGGATTACGGGTTTCAGGTTTCAACGAGAATGAAAACGCGTAGATGAAGCTGACGTGGCATAGTTAGTTAAGAGGATTAAGGTAATTAAAGTTTTAATTTAATTAATTAGTTAATTATTAAGTCGTATATATTTTCAAATCTTTAAATTGCGATAACTTGTTCATACATTAACGAAATCTGACGAAACTGGATCCATTGGGATCGCAGGGACGAGACCTAGGCGATGGCACTGACTAGGCTCTGATCTGAGATAGTTAAAAATTCAGCTAATTTTGAACGTCCGTTCAAGATTAAAAGCGACAAAACGCGTCAACCGTCGACAGAATAACCTGGTGAGTTAATTCTCACACCTTATGGAATTCTATGATGTGGTAAATTCATATTAAAATATAATTTACCGTTAAAAGTAAAAATTGGCTGATTGGTTGTTATTGGTTGTTTATTGGTTGCCGTTATTTATCTTATTAGATGATTGAAATTTATTTCATATATTATTATGAAATGTATAACGAGCTGTGATGCAGGGAAGAACAGATTGGAGGGATCCGACCGGATTCCTCAAATATCATATATGTTGTTTGTTTGTTTTATATTATTGATATTTGAACTGATTGAACACCATATGGTTGAAAACCTGTATTGAGTGTGATGGTTGAACAAATATTCACCTGTGTTGTGTTTAAAATCAACTGACCGTGTTGATTTGGTAATTGGCAGTGAATGGCCTAAAATGTGTTGTTTTATACGTCGTTTGACCGTTCGGTGAATCGACGTAGTTTTAAAATTATAAATTATTTTATAACTGAATTGACCCTTTTTAAGTTATTTTATATAAGTAATTGATAATTAAATACTTTTAATCGAGTTATAAAAGGATTAGAAATACAAGTTTCCAAAACAAGATTTGTAAATGAGACCTATATGTGAATGTGAAGTTTGAAATAAGATTTTACTTAATGTTTTAAATTGAGTAAAGTGAATTCAAATAGAATAAAACTTTTAAGGGAAATGATTTATAGTATTAGTAATGGACAAAAATGTGGTTATCGAAAAGGGGGTTTTTAGAACCAAAACGACGACTTAAATGTTATTAAGTGTATTGAGCGAAAGATGGGAATTTAAATAAGGATCCCAACACAAAGGAAGTATACACAAATGTTTTGTGTTAAATAGTGATAAAGGGATTTTTGAAAAAGAAACTCAAGTTTAAAAGGTTTTATTTTAAAGAATTAGATGAGCGGATTTTAGTAGAAAAATCCATGGTAAAAGGTTTTATTTTAGAAATACCAAATAGATGGAACCAAAATTGGTTGACAAGAGATTTAGGTTATAAATCAAAATGTTATAGATGAAATAATACTTGAAGTCAAGGTTGTGTTTTAAAGAATGTCTACTTAAATAAAGGAATTAAGTAAAGAAACTATATTGAATGTGGTTTTCAAATGTATGAAACGGTTTATAAAACCATTTTGAAATCGAGATGGTAAACAAGGTTTTTGTGAAATGGTTAAGTGACGTACTGGTATTCATTCTGAGATAAGAACGTTGTCGATCAAGGTCTGGGAGGTAAATAAAATACCCCAACTTGAACGGCTTCGTTATTATCGAGGAATGGTATTGGTTTGAAACGAGTGAAAGACGTTGAAATTGGTTTTACTCTATACGAGGAATATCGAACTCAAATGCAGGGTCTTGGGAAATTAAATAATATTTCAATATTAGTTTTTAAAATAAAATAAAAATAGTGATTTCAAATTATATTAAACATATCGTTATTTAATTAGAATTGATCGAATATAGTTAGAGTTAGTCAAACATAGTTATTCAGGAAAAGTTGCCGTTGCGTACGAGTGTTAGCGTAATTTGCATGGCTGTAGATAGCCTACGGCGGTCAGATGTTTCCTGAGGAAATCAGGCGTAACCATTGTGATCGCTGCGATCTAGAGTCAAGCGAATGTAGTTAAGTCGAGAGAGTCAAGTTAGAGTTAATCGATCAAAGTAAATTAGTCAGAGTTAATCAGAGGAAATTTGGTTTATATCATTAAGTATATACGTATATGGATATCGTGAGTTGCTCGATTATAAGAAAAAGGGAAAAGGTTTTAAAGAAATATATCGATTCTTTCAAAAGGGAATGGGAAGCTGTGTTTATATATATATATATATATATGCTCAAAGTGTTTAAAATGGTTTTTGATTATAATTGAGAATAAATATAAGGTTTAATTATATTGAAAGAATTTAAGGTTAATTAACCATTTTGTTAAATATACTGTAAAGGGCCAAGCCATGCCAAGTACTGAATCGGCAAACTCAGTTTATTCACACTATTGATATTTGATAGTTAAAACACTGACTATCAAACCAGACCAATACGGTTGTTGGTATGGAAAGACCGGGATCGAATTTATATTCGAAAACCATTCTGACCAACAAATACGTGAAGATATTTGAAGATGATCGAGTTGGAGCATTGAAGACCGTGGATCTTCATAAGCGGAAGGACCGTTAATAATCTTTGGTTAGCTCCCAGAGATAAGCTGTGGTTCTGTCGTGGTTGGAATCCATGGGTTGCAAGGACTTCTCGCTACTGATCCATGGGGTGATTCCTATATGAGATGCAGTAGGAGAGTGCCTTCGGTTCATCCTGTTCCTGGATGACTTGTATGGACGAGTGTCTGACAGAGTATTTGCAAAGGAGTCACGTACGTTGATATTTTCAAACGTACCAGGTTGATGGCGGAGAAGTGCACATTCTCTTAGCTTATCAACTGGAGTATTTTTGTGGATGTCAATTAGTGATATCTGGCGGATCTGACGATGTGGCATTCAAAGTGAATGGTGGCCAGATGTTGAAAAGGAATTCTAGCCTCAAGCCTCATCAACCGGGAAATGACAAAAATCGGGCAGGCAGCATGGCTATGTGGGTCGCTCCCATTAGGATGTATGATCACCTATCTAGAGAAATTCCATTTGCTTCTTAAATCTATATTCGATGCTGTCCCTTTTCGGGCAGGCGGTTGCTGATCCCAACCGTCGGTGATATACATTCGATACACTCAAGCGAAATGAGTGGTCGGTCATGTGAGGGCCGGGTTGCAAGACATTCTTGTTGAACCCAGTGTATTCGCCTCTAGAGATACACAATCGGAAGGTGGTCTCATACCTTGTCAAGCTGGAAATCCAATATCCAATAAGCGCCCGCGGTTTTGGTTTGTATACTATATATGGGGAGCGCGAGATGCAAGCGTTCCTCTAGATTGTTATTTATTTGTATTTAGACATTATGATAATATCAGATCAAAGTATGATTTCAAAAATGGTTTGGGTCATTGTAAGGTAAAAACCGTCCGTGTTTATGTGTGGGCTGGTCTTACTATTATCCTTTAATTTCAGAAAAGGATTTTCCAAAGTTAAACAAGTGTGTGTTATTTGAATTCATCACTGATAGTATTCCAGACTGACCCAGTGTATTTTGTTTTAAATCAAATGTGCTCGGGTCAGACCGAGTATGTTCCAGGTTAGTTCTCGCTTGGAGTTCAGGAGCTAGAAGCAGGAGGCTTCGTCGCTAGTTATATAAAGTTGTTTCCGCTGTGTCTGATATATGTGTACTCTGATGATTGGTATGTATATGCAGTTCTTTGTATAAAGGATTTGTTATATTATATTTTATTCGGTCCGCTGTGAGATTCTGATGTGTTCTTCTTCTTTCTTCTATTCTAATATTTCTTTCTTTCTATTCTCACCCTCTAAATTCTTTCTCATGACAATTTGGGGGTTCGATACTTGGGTTTTTTGCAAGCGATACGGGTTTATGTATTGTTGTCGAAAACTCGAGCGTCGAGTTTTTCCCCGGGTCGTTACAGTGGTATCAGAGCTATTGGTTTAGTGATAACCTTGGCTCTGTGGTGTGACTCAATAGAGATGGGGTTAGTAACACCCTAGATTGAGTTCATATAGATATATGAGAGCGCGTATTTGTATTTTGATATAAAATTATTTTTAAAAATATTTTTGCCCAATTTATTTTATAATAAAATAAAAGTAATGATTATTATAATATTGGCAAATTATTTGGATTTGTTGATGTTGATTGTGTGATATGTTTAGATGGTGTGCTCGATCTCTTGGATATGAACCTGAACATGAATCGATTTGGTTTAAAACCAATTTGAAATAAATAAGTTGAATAAACCAATCCAGGTAAATAAATTCGAATGGATAATTATAGAAATAAATGAAGTGATTATTAATAATTATAATCTCGTGTGGATTGAACAGTGTGTAAATTGGTTGATGTGGATGGTATGGATGTTTTGAATATAACTGACATTGTTATAATGACTAATGAAGTTTATTTGAGTTGAGAAACAGGTGCTGAAAAGCCAATTCAGCTTTAAAACCCATCCAAGAGGATTCTGAAGTTAACCGAATCCAGTTGGCATGCTAATAACTAAGCAAGCTCAAGTATAAATATATCGCTTATCGCGTAATAGCGCTCGCAAAAAGGTATGCCTACGCAAATATGAAATTTTTGGTTTGTTTGGGTTTTGAGTTTGGATTTTGATTTTTCCGACCATGAGATTCGATGTGTACATATTTCTTGATCCTGCGATTTTGCAGATGTCCTCTGTATAGGGGAGACTCTGCCGAAATTTTTCAAAATTTAAGGTGTTAGAAATTTTTTGAAGATTTTTGGAAAATTCTTTTATTTGAAATAAATTGGTTTTAAAACCAATTGGGTCAGTTTGAAAATAAATTCGAGTTTTAAATTTAATTATTTTGAAAAGGTAATGAGATATAACGTTCTTTTCTACATTAGCAATTTCGAGGACGAAATTATTTTAAGGGGGAAAGAATGTAACGACCCGTATTTTCTGCCTATTTATTTGGAATATTTTAATTATTTAAAATATTGGTTTGAATTTAAATAATCGAATTTAATGATTTATTTGGAATATATTATTTAAATAAATAATAAAATAATATTTTTAATTTCAGAATATTGGAGAAAATGTTGATTTTTGCCGTATAATGTGAACGAGCAATTTAAAGTGGTTAAATATGGTTTATATTAAAACATCGTGACGATTTCGTTTTTTTAACGATGGTCGAGCGATATGGTTTATAATTTAATTAAATAACGAGCTGTAGCGGCGCGGCAGTTCGCAATTTGGCGTTTTGAACTTCAATTGGTCGTACCGGGTTCAAAATAAGTCGGATTTCCTCAAAACAAGAAACGTCGGGACCGGTTTGACATTATCTTTCCAATGGCAGAGAAAAATCCAATTTTCATCGTATAGATTTTATTTTATGTCCAAATCAAATTTTGAAAAAACAGTCGCTGTAGAATTCCTTTATATATTATATCGTTATTTATATTAAATAAAGGGGTTTTTAAATATTTTTAATATCGTTTTGGCTTCAAACTCAACCCAGGATATTTGATCTAGGTAATATACGATATTCTGGTCGTGTATGGCCGATTTCAATATTTTAATAATATTATATTGAGGTATTTTAAAATTGGTTTATTTTCTTTGAATTGGCCAGTTATAAAAGGGACTTTCTTCAAACGACCTCTGTTTTCGACGAAACAAATTTTATTGGGACCGAAACAGTAAATTATTGCCAGATTTTAAGACGACACGTCAATCGGGGTTATTCTGTGAGCGTGGCAAAATAAAATGCAAAATAAATCGATCTAATTGGACCTGTACAAACGCTATTTGAGCATACGGGCACAGAATTAGACGAAACAAGTTTCGTTAGGACCGTATCGTCAAATTATACTATGTCGTCCAGTCGCGTCTCGAACGGGGTTCGTATGTGAGCGCAGCAGCGAATAAACGGTGTTCGAAAACGCGATAGACACGAATAAAAATCGTTAGTCACATCGCTAGTCAACTCAACAATAAAATAAAGTTTTCTCCACCTATATAAACACCCTCCCTCACCAAATTTCCAGTCTATCATCACTTCAGCCGTGTAAATTTGCAAATAAGTCCAGTTTTACAAAATAATTTATATCTTTACATCTGGGGAGAATTTGCTAGTGGCACCCAAAGCAATGTTGTAGATCCAGTCGAGATCTACCTTCACAAAAAAATCCAGCACCATCGGTCACCTGAGTTCGCCGGAAATCACCAATTTCCGTGAAGAATGACTTTCGTTCTTTGCTGAAATTCGTGGGAATTACCCAATTTTGAAGGCCGAGACCTTGAGGCTTTTGTAGAGGAGAGGCGAGGCTTTCGTTTGGCTGTGGTCTCAAGGTCTGTAATAGCATGTGGTGTCCGGGGCATCTAGTTGAACTGAGGTCAACTTTTTTCGTTCGGTTTCGAATGTAGGAATGGGTTTTGGGGATTTTTCGGCGCTATAGCTATCGAGGGGTGTCGGGTCTGGAGGGAGGTGAAGCGGGGTGGCACGGCGATTGGAATGAAGGTGGTCTGGTCGGCTTTAAGGGCGTGTGGACGGAGAAATTGAGGCTCGGGCTAGTTCCGGTCGTAGGCTTTTTATGGGCAGTCGGAGGCGAGTTGGCGAGGGGGACCTGGGGCGTAGAGGCTGGAGGACGTGGCGGTTGCGTTGGTGGCGGAGGGTTGACCTCCGGTGGCCTGACGAGGCGTCGCGAGGCGGGTTGATGGGTGTAAGGTTGGACGGAGTAGGGGATTACGGGTTTCAGGTTTCAACGAGAATGAAAACGCGTAGATGAAGATGACGTGGCACAGTTTGTTAAGAGGATTAAGGTAATTAAAGTTTTAATTTAATCAATTAGTTAATTATTAAGTCGTATATATTATCAAATCTTTAAATTGCGATAACTTGTTCATACATTAACGAAATCTGACGAAACTGGATCCATTGGGATCGCAGGGACGAGACCTAGGCGATGGCACTGACAAGGCTTTGATCTGAGACAGTTAAAATTCAGCTAATTTTGAACGTCCGTTCAAGATTAAAAGCGACAAAACGCGTCAACCGTCGACAAAATAATCTGGTGAGTTAATTCTCACACCTTATGGAATTCTATGATGTGGTAAATTCATATTAAAATATAATTTACCGTTAAAAGTAAAAATTGGCTGATTGGTTGTTTATTGGTTGCCGTTATTTATCTTATTAGATGATTGAAATTTATTTCATATATTATTATGAAATATATAACGAGCTGTGATGCAGGGAAGAACAGATTGGAGGGATCCGACCGGATTCCTCAAATATCATATATGTTGTTTGTTTGTTTTATATTATTGATATTTGAACTGATTGAACACCATATGGTTGAAAACCTGTATTGAGTGTGATGGTTGAACAAATATTCACCTGTGTTGTGTTTAAAATCAACTGACCGTGTTGATTTGGTAATTGGCAGTGAATGGCCTAAAATGTGTTGTTTTATACGTCGTTTGACCGTTCGGTGAATCGACGTAGTTTTAAAATTATAAATTATTTTATAACTGAATTGACCCTTTTTAAGTTATTTTATATAAGTAATTGATAATTAAATATTTTTAATCGAGTTATAAAAGGATTAGAAATACAAATTTCCAAAACAAGATTTGTAAATGAGACCTATATGTGAATGTGAAGTTTGAAATAAGATTTTACTTAATGTTTTAAATTGAGTAAAGTGAATTCAAATAGAATAAATCTTTTAAGGGAAATGATTTATAGTATTAGTAATGGACATAAATGTGGTTATCTAAAAGGGGGTTTTTAGAACCAAAACGACGACTTAAATGTTATTAAGTGTATTGAGCGAAAGATGGGAATTTAAATAGGGATCCCAACACAAAGGAAGTATACACAAATGTTTTTGTGTTAAATAGTGATAAAGGGATTTTTGGAAAAGAAACTCAAGTTTAAAAGGTTTTATTTTAAAGAAGTAGATGAGCGGATTTTAGTTGAAAAATCCATGGTAAAAGGTTTTATTTTAGAAATGCCAAATAGATGGAACCAAAATTGGTTGATAAGAGATTTAGGTTATAAATCAAAATGTTAAAGATGAAATAATACTTGAAGTCAAGGTTGTGTTTTAAAGAATGTTTACTTAAATAAAGGAATTAAGTAAAGAAATTATATTGAATGTGGTTTTCAAATGTATGAAACGGTTTATAAAACCAGTTTGAAATCGAGATGGTAAATAAGATTTTTGTGAAATGGTTAAGTGACGAACTGGTATTCATTCTGAGATAAGGACGTTGTCGATCAAGGTCTGAGAGGTAAATAAAATACCCCAACTCGAACGGCTTCGTTATTATCGAGGAATGGTATTGGTTTGAAACGAGTGAAAGACATTGAAATTGGTTTTACTCTATACGAGGAATATCGAACTCAAATGCAGGGTCTTGGGAAATTAAATAATATTTCAATATTAGTTTTTTTATAAAAAAAAATAGTGATTTCAAATTATATTAAACATATCGTTATTCAATTAGAATTGATCGAATATAGTTAGAGTTAGTCAAACATAGTTATTCAGGAAAAGTTGCCATTGCGTACGACTGTTAGCGTAATTCGCAGGGCTGTAGATAGCCTACGGCGGTCGAATGTTTCCTGAGGAAATCAGGCGTAACCATTGTGATCGTTGCGATCTAGAGTCAAGCGAATGTAGTTAAGTCGAGAGAGTCAAGTTAGAGTTAATCGATCAAAGTAAATCAGTCCGGTTAATCAGAGGAAATTTGGTTTATATCATTAAGTATATACGTATATGGATATCGTGAGTTGCTCGATTATAAGAAAAAGGGAAAAGGTTTTAAAGAAATATATCGATTCTTTCAAAAGGGAGTGGGATGCTGGGTTTATATATATATATGCTCGAAGTATTTAAAATGGTTTTTGATTATAATTGAGAATAAATATAAGGTTTAATTATATTGAAAGAATTTAAGGTTAATTAACCATTTTGTTAAATATACTGTAAAGGGCCAAGCCATGCCAAGTACTGAATCGGCAAACTCAGTTTATTCACACTATTGATATTTGATAGTTAAAAGACCGACTATCAAACCAGACCAATACGGTTGTTGGTATGGAAAGACCGAGATCGAATTTATATTCGAAAACCATTCCGACCAACAAATACGTGAAGATATTTGAAGATGATCGAGGTGGAGCATTGGAGACCGTGGATCTTCATAAGCGGAAGGACCGTTAATAATCTTTGGTTAGCTCCTAGAGATAAGCTGTGGTTCTGTCGTGGTTGGAATCCACGGGTTGCAAGGACATCTCGCTACTGATCCATGGGGTGATTCCTATATGAGATGCAGTAGGAGAGTGCCTTCGGTTCATCCTGTTCCTGGATGACTTGTATGGACAAGTGTCTGACAGAGTATTTCCAAAGGAGTCACGTACGTTGATATTTTCAAACGTATCAGGTTGATGGCGGAGAAGTGCACATTCTCTTAGCTTATCAACTGGAGTATTTTTGTGGATGTCAATTAGTGATATCTGGCAGATCTGATGATGTGGCATTCAAAGTGAATGGTGGCCAGATGTTGAAAAGGAATTCTAGCCTCAAGCCTCATCAACCGGGAAATGACAAAAATCGGGCAGGCAGCATGGCTATGTGGGTCGCTCCCATTAGGATGTATGATCACCTATCTAGAGAAATTCCATTTGCTTCTTAAATCTATATTCGATGCTGTCCCTTTTTGGGCAGGCGATTGCTGATCCCAACCGTCGATGATATACATTCGATACACTCAAGCGAAATGAGTGGTCGGTCATGTGAGGGCCGGGTTGCAAGACATTCTTGTTGAACCCAGTGTATTCGCCTCTAGAGATACACAATCGGAAGGTGGTCCCATACCTTGTCAAGCTGGAAATCCAATATCCAATAAGCGTTCGCGGTTTTGGTTTGTATACTATATATGGGGAGCGTGAGATGCAAGCATTCCTCTATATTGTTATTTATTTGTATTTAGACATTATGATAATATCAGATCAAAGTATGATTTCAAAAATGGTTTGGGTCATAGTAAGGTAAAAACCGTCCGTGTTTATGTGTGGGCTGGTCTTACTATTATCCTTTGATTTCAGAAAAGGATTTTCCAAAGTTAAACAAGTGTGTGTTATATGAATTCATCACTGATAGTATTCCAGACTGACCCAGTGTATTTTGTTTTAAATCAAATGTGCTCGGGTCAGACCGAGTATGTTCCAGGTTAGGTTTCACTTGGAGTTCAGGAGCTAGAAGCAGGAGGCTTCGCCGCTAGTTATATAAAGTTGTTTCCGCTGTGTCTGATATATGTGTACATCAAATGATTGGTATGTATATGCAGTTCTTTGTATAAAGGATTTGTTATATTATATTTTATTCGGTCCGCTGTGAGATTCTGATGTGTTCTTCTTCTTTCTTCTATTCTAATATTTCTTTCTTTCTATTCTCACCCTCTAAATTCTTTCTCATGACAATCTGGGGGTTCGATACTTGGGTTTTTGGCAAGCGATACGGGTTTATGTATTGTTGTCGAAAACTCGAGCGTCGAGTTTTTCCCCGGGTCATTACATAAACCCTCGCTTGACTGTTATACTGGGTATAAGGCAATGTAGGCAAAATCATAACTTGTTACCCTGATAAAATATATTTAGGCAACCATTTATCGAATTATCGCCTAGCATTCCATTTCTTCCAGCTTGTATATGCCTTGCATGCATGAGAAACTTGCTACTTTTTTTGAACCAGGCCACTTGTTTTCTGCTAGTTTGGGTTTACCGTCATTTACCGTCGACTTGTTAAGACTACCTTCATGCATTTGAATTCCCTTTGGCATAGTCTATCACCTTGGTTTGTATATTTGTTTGCATAATATGTCACCTTGTTTTGCATAGTTCTGTTACCTTGTTACTTTTGAACATGGGCACAAGTCCACGCATGGACCTAAGTATTATTTATGTACCTTGTTGATCTTATGGGTACTGTGGCACCTACTTGTGTATAAATGCCCTCCACTTGTTATTTAACTTACCGATGCATGCCAATTTTACATTCACATATGAATTGCCTACTCCTCCTATAAAGCTGGAACCTCACCTTGTTATACCATGCATGTGTCTTGTTTCTTTTATTTACTGCTGCACCTTTCATTTTTCAATAGTTAAACAGTTTACCCACATGTCCTTATATATTTTATTACTGTTGTTTACATTTGGCAAGCATAGTGTGTTGGGTGCGTGTTCCTGGATTAAGCATATACATAAGGCCACCACTTGATCACTGTTAAAATAAATATAAGGTTGCCTATAACACAGTATTAGCTGAGTATGAACTGTTATATGCATGTTGTCCTTCCTTTGGATTTTTTTAGTCCCTTTGTTTTGGCAAGCTGTTCTTCTTTAAGTTGTGAACATAGCCAGTCTCACTTGTATTTTCTGGTATATGCATTGTACAGTTGCATGCTTGGTTCCCCTCATTCACTATGATTAAGCTACTACATGCTTTTTGGACTCATCCTAGTTTATATATATATTTCGCTGAATTTCAAGTTTGAGTCATTGCTTGACCATGAAACATGTCACCCTTCTTTTACCACATATTCTATTGTTGATACATGCAAATATCCCGACTCATTATGAAGGTTATCGGAAGTGTTAAATTTGGTGATACAAAATCACAAATTGATTGGAACAAATTTGCAAAGAATGGAAAGTATATATTTTTATAATGGGAATGCATTGATTGCATTTGATGAGGTGGTAGAGAAATAAATGAAGGGATTAATTTCTTCCATCTATCCTAAAGAAACAGATTGATTTACTTCCTATGTTTGCACATTTGTTGTTATGGTAATTTGCCTCCATTATATTATTACCATATGTTGGTAATTTAATTGATGACTCACATAGATTTGCACTGGCTATATATTGAGGGTAGACTTTAGTGTAAACCCATCCTGGCTTGGAGCCAGTGATCCCCAATGGTGTCTCTTCTTGTTAAACCTGGTTGAGGTTTGGATATGTAAACTCTTATTTTGTAATCTCTTGTAATTCTCTCATGTGGAATAAAATCTCTCTCTGTTAGACTGGACGTACACTATGATGATAGTGGAACCAGTATAAATATTGTGTCTCTTTGTTTCTCTGTTATAGTTATTTACTATTTTGTTGATGTAATAGAATAATTGCTATCAGATTAGATTGATGTTCAATTGGCAAATCTAGATCCTACTTATCGTGCTTCCGCATTTGTGCAATATTTGCATAACAGATTGGTATCAGAGCAATTTTTGCATAACAGATTGGTATCGGAGCGAGGTGATTTGTTTTAAATTGTGCATCAATTATTTCTACAAAGGTTGGTAGATTCAGTGGTGATTATGCTATTACTATTTTGGAGAAAATGAGACTTTGGTGGATGAGATTATGTCGAGAGTGAAGAGCGTTCCAATTTTGGAACTTTGACATGATATGGAGTTTACTGTGTTGAAGGGACTATTGGATTTGGGAAGTTTTGATCATGTTTCTGACAGGGGTCTTCATGTTGATGATGCTCGAAGGATCCAAGATGATCAGGAAAGGAGCTCAGGTCAAGTGATAGACGGTTGTCAAGACAGAGATCATTGTGGTTTAGACAGGGGTTTTCACGTTGATGATGCTTGAGGGATCCAGAGTGATCGAGGAAGGACCTCAGATCAAGTGGTAGACGGGTGTCGATGTGTATTACAAGCACTTTTAGACTGTTGGTTTATGCGTGGTGCAGCTCATGGTGGTAGATGCATCTTTTGCAGGCGGTGGGTGAAGCTTATAATGGTTTTGATTAAGTGGCAGGAGAGAGATTTTTGGTGAGTGCAGAGATTTGTATTTTGGCTCTGTATTTGAATTGGTTTTAATTGAGAGAATTAATTTTGGCCTTGGCAGTGTTGAGATTACTTTGGTGTATGCCTTCTTTGTTATTTTGGATATTTGCAACATTTTGTTGGCGGGCGGGGACATAGTCTGAGCTTGTTAACAATTGTGTGATTGGGGGTGGCTTTGCTAGAAACCATTTGGTAAATATTCATTTTTTGGTGTATCTCGTTGTGAGATTTTGATTGAAGGTGGAGTTCTGTTGTAGAGTTTTATGTTGTGAAGAGAATTTGATTGGAGATGGGGTGTTGCAGATATGTGATTTTGCATCAAGGTGGAGTGTTAAATTTGGTGATACAAAATCACAAATTGATTGAAACAAATTTGCAAAGAATGGAAAGTATATATTTTTATAATGGGAATGCATTGATTCCATTTTATGAGGTGGTAGAGAAATAAATGAAGGGAATAATTTCTTCCATCTATCCTAAAGAAACAAATTGATTTACTTCCTATGTTTGCACATTTGTTGTTATGGTAATTTGCCTCCATTATATTATTACCATATGTTGGTAATTTAATTGATGACTCACATAGATATGCACTGGCTGTATATTGAGGGTAGACTTTAGTGTAAACCCATCCTGGCTTGGAGCCAGTGATCCCCAATGGTGTCTCTTCTTGTTAAACCTGGTTGAGGTTTGGATATGTAAACTATTATTTTGTAATCTCTTGTAATTCTCTCATGTGGAAGAAAATCTCTCTCTGTTAGACTGGACGTACACTATGATGATAGTGGAACCAGTATAAATATTGTGTCTCTTTGTTTCTCTGTTATAGTTATTTACTATTTTGTTGATGTAATAAAATAATTGCTATCTGATTAGATTGATGTTCAATTGGCAAATCTAGATCCTTCTTATCGCGCTTCCGCATTTGTGCAATATTTGCATAACAGATTGGTATCAGAGCAATTTTTGCATAATAGGAAGTTCATTGATTTTTTATGCTCGAACCAATTATATAAATTATTGGGATTAAACTAATAATATTTATGTTATTTAATCGAAGTTTACTAACTTGAAATAAGTTTTATCCTAACTCGGGTGTTTTATGTTTTTGCACGGAACGCTCGGGTCAGGCCTAAGTGTTCCAGGTTTAAAGATTTCTACTCGTAAATAGGAGAGGCACGTGAAGACCCATGTGCGCACTATCTGCTGTTAAAGTTTGGACCACCTTATCTCTTCATCTTGTTTGAGTCAGTTCGGACCACCTTATCTGCTGTTGAAGTTGCAAAACCGAGAGGGTAGTTGCACAGAAAATAGCGGTTTGCTGAATAGTATTTTCATCATAACTTTTGCGTTTCAAATCGAAATTCAGAAATTCTTTTTTTTAGTTTGGAGAGTATTCAATAGAGATCAACTCTGCCCATTTTCATCTTGTTTTGAGTCTGTTTGGACCTTTTTATTTGCTTTTAAAGTTGCAAAACCGAGAGGGTAATTGCAGAGAAAATAGCGGTTTGCTGAATAGTATTTTCTTCATAACTTTTGCATGGGGCGTCATAGCTTGGTATAAATATATATTTCTTCCACCGTACAGAATTCAATAAAGTCTGATATTTATATGAAATTTTATCCCGTTGTAAATTTTATACTCTGTGATTCTGCGTTTAATTATGTTCAAACCATGTAAGCAAATAACAATCTATTATTTTGAACGTTTCGAGTTGGTTAAGTTATCGACTTGGGGCAATCAAAATGGCAGGTCGTTACAGCTAGTATCAGAGCTTTGGTTCATACAAAGCTTGGCTCATTGGGATTACATACTCATTAGAGATAAGGCAGAAATACCTCAGAACATGTGGAATTGATGATAGAATCAGCAGATTTTGAAAAATAAAATTTTTGAAGAAGATTTTGAAAAATAAATTATTTTAAAGGAAAATATTTTTGAAAATAAAAGCTTATTTTTGGAATTTTTACTTGAAAGCTCTTTGCGGTAATTTTTTTTTGAAATCAATCGTCGAGTGTCCGGAATTATCAAAGAAAATAAAGATAAATAAGGAATTGGTTATCCCAAATATTTGATATCTTCCAATGTATAATAAAGAGATTTTTGTTGTAAAAGCAAGACGAGTACTAAGTACGGGTTTTCTAAAAGTACACTAAAAACTTTTTAAAGTGGAAACTTGATGATACTCAAATGGTTGTTAAGACTAGAGCTGAATCGTTATTGGAGTTGACCCGGATCGGATTGAAATTAGCATTAATCACCTCAATGTGTTCAATATTTATTTAAACTATTTTGTTAATTTAATTTACAATTAAACTTATTCTACTAACCTGTACTATTTATGCTTAGCTTTTCATTTTATTCAAAATTATTTATATCTTGCATGTTTTGCCACAAATGATTTATCTATTATTTACTTTAATTGGTCGTTTACTGTTTAATTATATCTAGTTATTGTCTATTTTTAATTTGTTCCAGCCTTCCTGCTTTTCTAAATTATTTATACTTAATCAATTGCTTTGTACTTATTATTTACTAAACTATTTGTATTTAGCTTTTATATAGTATATTCTTTGTTTTGCTAAAAATCTTTCGTATTTATGCCTAACATTCTATTTTGACTAAATTATTTGTGTTTAAAAATTTATAGTATTTTTACTTTTGTCTTGCTTAACCTATCTATTTATTTCAACTGGAATTTAGTAAGCTATTATATTTTGTTCAAATTAATTTGATGTTTTACTTAAACTACTTTTTCCTAAATTATCTTGTACTTTACTATTTTATTTGGTTTATAGTTTGTGAAGTTTCTATCTTATCTTACTCAACTTGTTTATTCCAACTTATGTTACTTTAAATTTTACTATTTTACTTAAACTATTTAATTATTTTAGAAAGTTTGCATTTTGATTGAAGCAATTATGGTCTAAGTAAATTGAGTATGAAGATTTGATTGAGCAATGATATGCGTGACGTGTAAATCCAAATCAAAGGTGATTTTTTGATAACAAGTTTGATATGAAAATATGAATTTGGATTTTTGAAATGATAGTGAATATCGAATCGATTTAGAAATCAAAAATACTTTTAAGATTGAAATGAAAATTTCAAGATATTTGATATAAAAGTTTTCGAAAATTATATATGAACGATTTATATAGGGACGGAGATTCATTCAGAAACTATTGTTTGGAAGCAAATTGATATAAAATGAAACCTTATACAAAGGAAGGTACATAAGAATGATGTGCTTGAAAACATGATTTGAAAATCTTATGTAAATGGACATTTATATAAGTGCGGTATATCGAAACGTGAAATGAAGTAGAATCCTATATTTTCAAATTAAGATACGGGGAAGTACCTTCTTGCGAACAACAAACCTATTTGATAGGTATTACATGTAATGATTAGGTTGTCCGGATGTAAGACTTGTGTGTTTCCTTCGAACTTGGCTGCATAATGAAATTCGGAGTGCCTACAGCGAGGGATGTTACCTGGGGGACCCAGGCGAAACCATTGCATCTGTTGCAATTTATGGCCATTTTACGATGGTGATATCCATTGGGCTGGGTGTGCCTACGGGTACAGATGTTTCCCGGGGGATCCAAGCGCAACCATTGTGTATCTGCGGTTCACATTTGAGATATAATGGTGTAAGGCGTATGGTACTGATTGCTTAGCCACCTTTGGCTGCAACACTTTGTCCTCACGACCTAGTGATAGAGGGACCATAGGGGCTACGCTCGTGAGGATCTCAGGTTTTTCTACTCTTCTTTAATTAGATGCCTTCTGTTGATTTGCTCATGACGAAATTTACAGGGAAACGACTTCCTACAGGTATAAATGCTTCTTAGGGGACCAGGCATAACCATTCTGCGATTCATGCGTAGTTTTAACAATTGACATCGATTGGAACTTCCAATATCTATTTTTTATAGTTTTATTTTCATTGGAAGTTGAAACAAGTGTATTAATTACTTGTAGATTTTAGTCAACGCGCCTAATCAACGCATGTCAAGTTTGCAAGAACGACGATGAACTTGTTAGACTTCGAGTTGTCAAGTATTTTCAAACTTTAGTACAACAAATTCATAACCTGAAATTAAAATACATATAACCTCAATCAAATAGATTAAGGAAGGGGATTTTTAATGTTTTCCAAAATTCATAGTTTTGAAATAATATATATAAAAGAAAGATCCGCTTTGCTTTGAATTTTGGAAAATTAAATTGTTTATTGCTCAAGTTTCGTTTATAAATCTTTTGTGATCTAATAATTTAATCAAAGGTGATATTATGCGTGAACCCGTCAATGAGTGTTAAATAAGTTAATATAAGTAGTCGATTTGAATGTATGCTTAACATGAATTATAAATGATATAAGGCAATTAGACTATCTGCTTAAGAGTATGTTAAGCAATCCAGTTTCACTTAAGAAATTTAAAGAGGATTTTGGTAATATTGACTTAAGTTAAGAAATTTTAGAAAATTATAACAATTATATAAGTGGGGGAGAAGACTAGTTTGCCCCACCTGAAACTATGTAAATAAAACGAATAAGGATTTCAATAACAAATAATGACTTATGAAGTATTAGGAAATAAAATTGAGATTTGAACTTGATTCGAGTACCCCATGATTGAACTGCTTTGACTTTCCTATCATGGCCTAGGTTAGTTACATCACATAAATTCAAATAGTTTGTTCTTGAGTAGTGTGATTCATACCCTTTTTCTCTTATGGACTTGACCAAGTATTTTGACTCGAACCATCATACTTTTGGTGCTCGTTTGATATTGAACTTATATTTATACATCTCCACTTGATTTTAGCATATGGAATTCCATGAATGTATACCCTTTTGTGTCATTTGTCGAACGAAAGATTAAATTCAAACTAGATAACTTTGATTTGCCCAAGATATTATGTTAACGGAACCTCAACAAATGAGTTTTATATAGTAATTGAAAGTGTTTGAAATATAGGATCCAAAGTATGTAAGGAAATTGGGTTTTGAAATATTAATTTTGAGGTTTGGTTCCGAAAATTTTAGACCAATTTTTAATGTTTGAAATTAATATGTGGAACAATACTAGTTGAAATATGTAGTAAATCAGAGTAGCGCAATGGAAGTGTGATGGTATTTTTAAATAGAAATTCTTCAAGCAACTTTACTGACTATAGGAAAATGTAACCTTTACAAACATGATTTGATACTTGAAATGAGAATGAATATAAAGTCCAATATTGTTGTGTAAAGGATTTTGAAATGAGATATGTCTTGAATTATTTTGAACCCATATTTCAAAGAAAATGGCATGCAACAATATGATTAAATTCTTAAGACATTGATTTGAAGCTCTTGAGAATTTTATATTATGAGAATAAGAAATTTATTTGGAAATCTTGGAAATGTTACGGAATCATTTGAAATGACTTATATAGATTATGAACGATTTTCTGAAGCTTTTAAAATTTGAAAAACTTACTTAATTTGGCAGGATGATAAGAAAATCGTATTGATCAAATTTGTTTTCCAATTCTTAAAGGAAAAAGTTTATGGTGATATGAATCTCTTAGAAGATATCAACTTATGTATAATTCTTGGGAAGGATGTTCGAAATAAATTGAAATTCATTTTCATGAAGCTTGATATGATTTATAATGATTCTTAAAGTCTTTGATTTAGAGAATTTGGAAGTCTTGGAATGTTTGAATAAGATCATTGGTTTCGAAATTATGGAAACACAAGTTCTATGGTTGAAAGATGAAAATTGTACTTACAATTGATCGAATTTGATTTCCAATTATTGAATGAAATTGTTTTTCCAACTATTTGGAATATGATGATAGTTTTATAAATGAAAGAAATTTTAATGACTTGAATCCCAATATTTGAAATGTTTGGAAAACAACAATACTATGATTGAAAGTACTTGCGGATTATTATTGCGAAATGATTTCTAACTTTAGGATATGAACCGATTTGATATGTACCATGGATTTGGGTAACCCGTGACTAAAGAAAGGGTGTGTGATTTAGGATTTGTAAGAGTCCTTGATGACGGTCTGCTTTAGGGTTCGTAGAGGCATCATCTATATTATTGTGTGCGATAGGTCGTCCCTAGTGACCTTGTCATAAGGGGAGAACTTCTTGAACATACGGGCTGGGCCATACATGTTGACATTATTTTATCAAAGTATGTTGAATTGTTGAAAAGCGATTTTGGTTTTGAAATCCAAAAGTGAAGTACGATTCTCTATATGAAAGAAACATGTAGTATTTCTATGGTTTGAAATGAAAAAGGGGATTCCAAGTTCGGAGAAATCATTTTGAGGCCTTCAAATTTTTGAAATTTATGATTTCAAAATATAGCAAATTTCCTTTATTTGGTTTTAATACAATGACTTAAGTTTGTATAAATAAAGGTTTGATATAAAGACGCAACAAATTTAACTATATGAAAAATATATGTAACAACCCGAAAATCTGGGCCAGTTTAAAATTTTTATTTTGGCAATTTTAGCGAATTTTGATTATTTAAAATGAATTATTTTAAATAATATCGACGAGAAATTTATTTTGAATGGAATTAGAACGTATATATTATATAGTCGTCATTAGAATATAAATAATTATATATAATTATATAATAGAATTGAAAATGGCGCGGTAGTTCGATAAATCGATTTCAAACTTCAATTGAATGTACCGGGTGCAAAACAATCCGGATTTTTGTGAAACCAAAACCATTAGGATCTAATTGATGATATCTTTCCAACGAATCCGAAAAATCAAGATTTCATAGCGGGAATCAAAAGATATGTCCAGTTGAAAATTCTGAATAGTCGCTATGGAATTCAGGCCCTTAAAAATGGGAATTTTGCAAATGCCCTCGGATTTCGACGAAACCAGTTTTGTTGGATCCGCAGTGTCAAGTTATTGCTAGATTCCAAATTTCATAATTTTTCGAATCAATATGTGAGCGTGGCAAAGGAAAACGCGTTTGACCAGTTTTAGTTGATTTTAATCGACTGGGAATTGGCCATATTTCATACGGTCTCAGAATTCGACGAAACTAGTTTTGTTAGGACCGTATCGGCAATACGAAGCTAGAAAATATTTTTCTGGAATTTTTCTAGTTAGTATGTAGCCCCGGTAAATTGAAATGTGCATTTAAATTGAATATATAGTGATTTAAATGTAAATTCAACGGAAACTAATCGAAACGATCACATCAGCTTGCGATACATATCCCATTGTGTTCGGAATGGGGGTAAAACGATATGGACGACAGGCGGTGGGCCTCGTTTAGGGGTCGTATGTAAAAGTCAACTTTTTACAAATTAAAATAAAAAAAATATTCTCTCTCCCTCCCCTTATTTCTCTCTGGCCCCCCCCCCCTTTCGTTTCATTTCAAAACAAAATCAAAAAAAATAAAACAAATCGAACGACGGATTCCGCTCCAGCCCACCACCATTCTTCGCGCTCGAGCCTCCGTCCCCTCCGGCCATGGCATCGCCGACCCTCCCCCTTCCTCCCTTCTCCCCTCCTCACTCCGCTAACAACCGACGCAGCCCCCTCCTAAATCGACCAAACCTTAGCACGAGCCTCCCGCCGCCGTGGGCCCCTAAGGCTGCCAACTCCGACCTCCCTCGCCTCCCATCGCCGCCACGCACCCCGCAGCCACCACGCAACAACCCTCCGCCCTCCGACGCGCGGACGAACCTCTCCCCCTTTTCTCTCCAATGTGAAACCGCATCCCAAGCCCAAAATCCGCAGGAAACCCCCCTCCTCTCGCTAAGGCAAAAACTGTAAGTGTTTTATTCAATATAAAACTTTGTTTTTATATATGTTTTCAGTTTATTCGCGTATCATTTTCAATCAATAAAGTGAGATTTTTCATAGCAGAAAAGTGAGATTTTTCATGAAAGAAATATGAGATTAAAGATCAATTTTCTTTGAAGATAAAAATGGTTTTTTTTTTAGTGGAGCTATAAAAATATTCGTAAGATGGAATCATTTCTGTTAGGGAAAGATATAATTTTTAGAAAAGTAAAGACAAGATTTTTAGTATTAAAAATATAATTTTTATTATAGTAGAGTATTCAAAATATAATTTTTATATTAGAGAAAGAATAAAAATATAATTTTTATATTAGAGAAAGGATAAAAATATAATTTTTATATTAGAGAAAGGATAAAAATATAATTTTTATATTAGAGAAAGGATAAAAATATAATTTTTATATTAGAGAAAGGATAAAAATATAATTTTTATGTGATGTATAGGATAAAAATATAATTTTTATATAAGTGTGATAATAAAAATTCAATCTTTATATAAGAAGTAGAAATATAAAAATATAATTTTTATATAGAAGGAAGCGTTGTAAATATATGATGTGAAATAAAATTCTGAAATTCATTTTATCGTGAAGTAGAGAGAATATAAAAATGTGATTTTTATATATTGAATAGCGAGGCAAAAATCCGATTTTTTACATATGTAGTGGCTACAACAACGAAGATAACAAAAAGGCGAGGAGATGAAGATTTCTAAAAAAGAAGAGCCAAGATGTTTGGATAGCTTTCGGTGAGAATTTCTCACCTTTCAATTTCATTTTTGATATATATACTAGGATGCAGACGGTGCTTAGTAGCACCCGACACAACCGTCCACAGACCATGGACTTGTTTGTTTGGTTGCATAAATTAGTTAGATGATTTGATTTGAATTTGGTTGTTTGGTGAATTTGATTGATGTGTGAATGGCGTGGGCCTTCACTAGACCGGGGATAAGGCTAGGCCTCGTCCCGTTTCTAGTATCGTGCCGTTATGCCGCCGAAATTTTCTAAAATAAGTTAGAAAAATAAAAATACATTTTATTTAAAGAATGAACGGAATAGAAATTCATATGTTGGAATAAAATGTTTTATCGTTAAAAATATAATTTTTAACGTGAATGTGAATAAATAAATATTCATTTACAAACCAGACGGTTTGTTTATGTACACCTATTTGAAGGACATTGATTGGGACGATAAATTTTACACATCGCCCAACTGCACAAATAAAATATGTGTTTGATTGTTTGAAACCCCACACGGGTGTTGGGATGAAATTTGAAGTTCACTCATCCTGATTGATTAAATATGTCGATCGATTGATTGACAGGCTGTTATAAGCGTTAGATATCTATATTTGATGCTTATACAGTGTAGTGCACTTTGGTTGATGGTTGATTATTTTTCAATGCTATTATATACATGTGTTGTATGAAAATCCATATAATTAATTTTACATGGTGATTGATTGGGCCTCATTCCAATTTAGAAAATAAAGAATATTATAACATAAAAGTTCATGTGTTGACTGTACTCATTCGTTGAGATTAGTCATGTGTTGAACGAAACATTTTAATAATAAAATTTGCATCTTTATCAATATAAAATAAAGGTTCATGTGTTGACTGTACTCATCCGTTGAGATTAGTCATGTGTTGAACGAAATAATTTAACAAAAATAGTCACACGTGGACAGTACTCATTCGTTGAGATTAGTCGTGTGTTGACAAAAATAAATATTCATTAGTTGAATAGAATAAAGGAATATATGAAGCCGTGTTGATTAGATTGACGCCATTTTGACGGGAACGATATTTATATCGATTTTATTCATTTTTAAATGAATATTGAAAAGTAATTTTGAAATCAACGATTTCGAAATGAATTGAATATATAACGATTTCGAAATGAATTGAATATATAACAATTTCGAAATGAATTGAATATATAATGAATTCGAATTGAATGGAAAACGAATTTGATTTCAATTAAATAGCAAACGAAACGAATTCGAAATGAATTGAATAGATAACGAATTTGAATTGAATTGAATATAAAACCAATTCGAATTGAATTGAAAACGAATTCGAATTGAATTGAAAGCGAATTGAAATGAATTCAAATTGGATTGAAATTTGAATTGAATAGAAATGAATTTTAAAACGAATTTATAAAGAAGAATTCAATTTTAATTTGAATTGAAATGGAAGTTGAAATTGCTTTTGAAACGAATTTAAAACTATTTATATAATTCGTTTTAAATAGAAATCGACGATATATATATTATATATATTATATATATAATATAATGGCCTGAATAGAACGCGCCGCGCCGCGGCAGTTCGTGAATTTCGACCATTTATTTCAAACGGACATTACGGGAGATCCGACCGTCGGATTCTCCTAAAACCGGAACCGTTGGGTTCGTATCGAAAAGAGCTTTCTAACGAATATTAGAAATTAGAAATCTAACGGTTGGATTTCGAATTATGTCCAAATCAAATTTGAAAAAGGTCGCTGTAAGTGCAGTTCGATGGCTGTTGATGGAAATCGACTGTACGGGCCTTGATAAAATTATTAAAAATAGTAATAATTTGTGTAAAATCATAAGAAATGATTTGGGGAAAATTGGGATGAAAAACTCCATATTTGAAAAGATAAAAATAGATTTTTATCGAAATGAACTAGTTTTGAACTAGAATTATAATTCTATTTATTTTTAAGTAAATAAATTGAATTTGAAAAGGGTTTTAAAGATAACCAGAATTTCCAAGGATTGCATTGGAATGGATTTGAATCGAAATTGTCTTCGGAATATTTCGGTGTTAGATTTCGTGATTATACAGATGTTGTTATGGAAATTTGAAAGATATATATATCGTTATTTCCAATACGATATTTGTTAGTCGTAGAATTTGATATTGAATATAAGCCGGTATATTTTCTATTCAGGGCCTTGTGTTTAATATCAAATGTGATTTGGGTTTGTCGTGAATGGTGTCTTCATTAACACTGTTCTTGAACCCAGTTGAGAAAAGATTAAATCTTTTTATTTAGATTTAATGAAGTGTACGAATTGAATGATATTTAATTGGAATTGAATTCGAATTAATTCTTGGGTTTATCGTGGACAGTGTTTTAAATAACAATCGTTCTTTAACCCGATAATTAATGGAATGTGATTTTGGGTTTATCGTGAACCGTGTTTCAAATGACACTGATTCTTTAACCCAGTCACAGTTTAAAACTAAGTGGAGTTTTAATGAATCTTTAATTATATTGAAATGATCGAGAATGGAGTATCACCAGTTTTGCTCCAGGCGATAGTTAAATCTTTAATTAGATTTGAACGTGAAATGGTAATTGAATTTACCGATAACACCGTGGTGTTAGATATGAAGTATAACCTATTTTACTTCATGGGATGAATAGGTTGGGATTGGGAAATTAAAACAAATGATTACTTCGGTAAGGTTCGTTAATCCCGACTAGTTTGAATTGATATTCAAAAGTAGATTAAAGAATAAATATAAAGAATTTATCTTTGATAAAATTAATGGGAACCTTTCCCTATGAATGTGAAATTTAGAAACTAACTGTAGGTTGGCTAAGCAGAGTGATTTCCTAGGTATTGATCTGATGTTGGTTTCGGCCTTCGGGGTTAATATTTGGGGAATTATTCTCTTGATTAATTTACGGTTAGTGACTGATGAATTGGAATGAGGCGTATGTTGTGTTTGTGTAACACTTATTTAAAGTATACGCGAGTTATTCGGAAAGACCGGGTTTATCCCATTCTGAATAACTGATACGACGATAAGTCGAAGATGAAGACGGTGGTCGAAGACCGGAGGTCTTCACGTCGTTTGGGTAATTACTGATGATCTTGATTGGGCTGTACACCCAAGAAGATGGAAACAGTTAGTGATCGTCCAGACGTACTTGGAGATCGATGGATATGCGGGGTACTAGGTGCCTCCGGTTTCGTTCAGACCCAGAACGGACTTGTAAATGGACTGTGTGTCTGACATTGGATTTTAGTCCGTGTGATTGATCTCTATTAAATATATATCTGTTTGGCGGCGGAGAATTTATTCTCTTGCTTAACGCCCTTCTCTGAGACGTACGAGCTCAGGGGTTATATATTGATGGATATCAAATGCATGGAGTGAATTGCCTGTGTGGCATGCCTAAGTGGCAATTGATCGAGGCTTCTGTTGAAAAGCAAAGTCTTGTGGTGATGATCAAAGCACAGCCTGTGTGGCACAGCTTTGTGTAACGTGAATTCGCGAGCCTCGCACCCCGGTTGTGAACCAGAAACGGGAGAGGACATCAGGGAGGGCATGCGTTTATTTCTAGCAAGAGTGGTGTCAGTGACTTACCAGCCCTGACATTTATATACTTTTCACCTGTGTGGTTGTTGCTGTTGCGAGGCGCCTCGGTTAGGTCGGACGATCCGGGTCCGATGGAGTCATTCGTTGGCTCATTTACGCCCCAAAGGGCGGGGAAACGTATTGTTCAGGCACTATAATCCACATCGGTGGACCGGCCCTGACGATCCATGGGGCAGTTGCGGCTGTTCCTGAGGCTCGGGCTAGAGAGTCTCGAATCGGTAGAGGACGATCCCTGGCCTCGGTTCACAGACGGAAATCCAATTTCCAAATACGTGACATTTGCGGTTTTATTTGTAGAGCCTAGTATGGCGACATGATATATGGTACCCATGCCGCCTATGATTGATATTTATGATTTGAAGTTGCTTTATACACTATGCACTGATAATAGTATCAAATGATTTGTTTTAAAACGTATCAAGCATTCTTTGGCTGTTATAAGGGAAAACCCTATCCCCCAGCTTGCGTTGCATTGTGTGATAGGACCTGGGTCTTATAACAGCTTCATTTTTCTCTATTTAGCATTGCGCTGTTCGTTTTATGCACTGGTATTCTTGGGAGGAAACCCGTTCCGTGTTATACGGCGTGGTCCCTTGATTTACCTAACTTTAAAAACAAAGATTAATAACTGTTTTAGTTCTCACACCAGTCACATGACTGACCTGGAGTTTATTGTTTTGACCTAAACTCTGGGTTCCCCTATTTTGACACGGGCAGCTAGTAGTTTTGGTTTTGCAGATTTATATTCACAGGATCCTGGTTTACAGCTGGAACGATATCCGGAAAGCTTTGTATCCGTATATCTCCTTCTAGTTGTGTATTGTATTATTTTCCGCTGCGATGCATTTAAATGTAATTTAAATCTCTGATATTTCTGTATAATATTTATTTGTTTATACTCTGTATATTCTTGTAATCTGATGCATTGTTGTAAAATGCAATGAAATGTTCTTTTGTATGCGTTCTATTTTGTCATGTTCTCAAACGATAGGGCGTTTCGAACGGTCTGGGTCGGTTTAGCGACTGGTTCGGACCGAGCGAAATCCCTTTTCGTCACATTTGGTATCAGAGCTTTGGTTTACAAAGCTTAGAGAACAAGACACATTAGAACCATACGGAAGAATTCATCAGAATTGGATTAGTAATATCCAACGGGAATGACTCGTTAGAGATGGGATCAGTAGCATCCTAGAACGAGTGTGAAGAGTATATTTTTGAAAGTGAAAACAAATTTTGTTTTGAAAATTTAAATCAATTATTCGTATTTGATTAGTTATTTATATTGATTTGGACAATCCAGTATATAAAGATTTTGCATATACGCCTTGCAAACGTGTATTTGGAATTTTAATATACTGGATAGATATAGAATCACATTCTAGTCGCCCGGAGATGGTACTGATGATTGTCATGACATCATCAGTATTTATGTTCGTGTTTCGAAGGTGTGATATCTATATATTTCCATCAGACTGGTGTGAGAACCAAAACTTATATAGATAGATTCATTTGTTGTGATTGGCATCAAAAACATGATTTTTTGTATATATATCAAATTTTATGGATTTGAAACTCTAATTCACTAATTGATTGATGTTTGTGTTGTTTGTTTATTTGTTTGATAAATTTTGAACCATTTAGCCTAATTGAACCAAATATTGAATTATATTGAAAATTGGTTGCGTTTGCTTGCATATACTTGTACTTACCTTGAACAGGTCATAGCAAGGAGGCTAGAGCAGAGAATAAAATTTGTTTGCCCGACAAATAGGTACATGTTTACTACATAATTTACTGTTTTGTTTGGGTGATGATGATTTTATGAGCCTATTGGCTAGCCGCTTGGCTTTTTCTTTTTCTTTTTGAGATCTGAAGGACCGGGGAAGCTATTTGAGATTTCCCGATGCTCCCATTGCAGGGGAGGTTATGGCGAAATTTTTCAAAAATTTAGGGTGTTAGCCAAATTTTTGAAAATTTGAAAATTCTCAGAAACTGAAAAGTTGGAGAATGGAAGCCAGATCGAACGTAGAGTTGATTGATCAAACCATTTTCGACTTTGTTCCTTTTCGGGGACGAAAAGTTTTAAGTGGTGGAGATTGTAACAACCCGAAAATCCGGGCCAGTTTAAAATTTTTATTTTGGCAATTTTAGCGAATTTTGATTATTTAAAATGAATTATTTTAAATAATATCGACGAGAAATTTATTTTGAATGGAATTAGAACGTATATATTATATAGTCGTCATTAGAATATAAATAATTATATAATAGAATTGAAAATGGCGCGGTAGTTCGATAAATCGATTTCAAACTTCAATTGAATGTACCGGGTGCAAAACAATCCGGATTTTTGTGAAACCAAAAACATTAGGATCTAATTGATGATATCTTTCCAACGAATCCGAAAAATCAAGATTTCATAGCGGGAATCAAAAGATATGTCCAGTTGAAAATTCTGAATAGTCGCTATGGAATTCAGGCCCTTAAAAATGGGAATTTTGCAAATGACCTCGGATTTCGACGAAACCAGTTTTTTTGGATCCGCAGTGTCAAGTTATTGCTAGATTCCAAATTTCATAATTTTTCGAATCAATATGTGAGCGTGGCAAAGGAAAACGCGTTTGACCAGTTTTAGTTGATTTTAATCGACTGGGAATTGGCCATATTTCATACGGTCTCAGAATTCGATGAAACTAGTTTTGTTAGGACCGTATCGGCAATACGAAGCTAGAAAATATTTTTCTGGAATTTTTCTAGTTAGTATGTGGCCCCGGTAAATTGAAATGTGCATTTAAATTGAATATATAGTGATTTAAATGTAAATTCAACGGAAACTAATCGAAACGATCACATCAGCTTGCGATACATATCCCATTGTGTTCGGAATGGGGGTAAAACGCTATGGACGACAGGCGGTGGGCCTCGTTTAGGGGTCGTATGTAAAAGTCAACTTTTTACAAATTAAAATAAAAAAAATTCTCTCTCCCTCCCCTTATTTCTCTCTGCCCCCCCCCCCCTTTCGTTTCATTTCAAAACAAAATCAAAAAAAAAAAAACAAATCGAACGACGGATTCCGCTCCAGCCCACCACCGTTCTTCGCGCTCGAGCCTCCGTCCCCTCCGGCCATGGCATCGCTGACCCTCCCCCTTCCTCCCTTCTCCCCTCCTCACTCCGCTAACAACCGACGCAGCCCCCTCCTAAATCGACCAAACCTTAGCACGAACCTCCCGCCGCCGTGGGCCCCTAAGGCTGCCAACTCCGACCTCCCTCGCCTCCCATCGCCGCCACGCACCCCGCAGCCACCACGCAACACCCCTCCGCCCTCCGACGCGCTGACGAACCTCTCCCCCTTTTCTCTCCAATGTGAAACCGCATCCCAAGCCCAAAATCCGCAGGAAACCCCCCTCCTCTCGCTAAGGCAAAAACTGTAAGTGTTTTATTTAATATAAAACTTTGTTTTTATATATGTTTTCAGTTTATTCGCGTATCATTTTCAATCAATAAAGTGAGATTTTTCATAGCAGAAAAGTGAGATTTTTCATGAAAGAAATATGAGATTAAAGATCAATTTTCTTTGAAGATAAAAATGGTTTTTTTTTAGTGGAGCTATAAAAATATTCGTAAGATGGAATCATTTCTGTTAGGGAAAGATATAAGTTTTAGAAAAGTAAAGACAAGATTTTTAGTATTAAAAATATAATTTTTATTATAGTAGAGTATTCAAAATATAATTTTTATATTAGAGAAAGAATAAAAATATAATTTTTATATTAGAGAAAGGATAAAAATATAATTTTTATATTAGAGAAAGGATAAAAATATAATTTTTATATTAGAGAAAGGATAAAAATATAATTTTTATATTAGAGAAAGGATAAAAATATAATTTTTATATTAGAGAAAGGATAAAAATATAATTTTTATATGATGTATAGGATAAAAATATAATTTTTATATAAGTGTGATAATAAAAATTCAATCTTTATATAAGAAGTAGAAATATAAAAATATAATTTTTATAAAGAAGGAAGCGTTGTAAATATATGAAGTGAAATAAAAATCTGAAATTCATTTTATCGTGAAGTAAAGAGAATATAAAAATGTGATTTTTATATATTGAATAGCGAGGCAAAAATCCGATTTTTTACATATGTAGTGGCTACAGCAACGAAGATGACAAAAAGGCGAGGAGATGAAGATTTCTAAAAAAGAAGAGCCAAGATGTTTGGATAGCTTTCGGTGAGAATTTCTCACCTTTCAATTTTCTTGCTTAACGCCCTTCTCTGAGACGTACGAGCTCAAGGGTTATATATTGATGGATATCAAATGCATGGAGTGAATTGCCTGTGTGGCATGCCTAAGTGGCAATTGATCGAGGCTTCTATTGAAAAGCAAAGTCTTGTGGTGATGATCAAAGCACAGCCTGTGTGGCACAGCTTTGTGTAACGTGAATTCGCGAGCCTCGCACCCCGGTTGTGAACCAGAAACGGGAGAGGACATCAGGGAGGGCATGCGTTTCTTTCTAGCTAGGGTGGTGTCAGTGACCTACCAGCCCTGACATTTATATACTTTTCACCTGTGTGGTTGTTGCTGTTGCGAGGCGCCTCGGTTAGGTCGGACGATCCGGGTCCGATGGAGTCATTCGTTGGCTCATTTACGCCCCAAAGGGCGGGGAAACGTATTGTTCAGGCACTATAATCCACATCGGTGGACCGGCCCTGACGATCCATGGGGCAGTTACGGCTGTTTCTGAGGCTCGGGCTAGAGAGTCTCGAATCGGTAGAGGACGATCCCTGGCCTCGGTTCACAGACGGAAATCCAATTTCCAAATACTTGACATTTGCGGTTTTATTTGTAGAGCCTAGTATGGCGACATGATATATGGTACCCATGCCGCCTATGATTGATATTTATGATTTGAAGTTGCTTTATACACTATGCACTGATAATAGTATCAAATGATTTGTTTTAAAACGTATCAAGCATTCTTTGGCTGTTATAAGGGAAAACCCTATCCCCCGGCTTGCGTTGCATTGTGTGATAGGACCTGGGTCTTATAACAGCTTCATTTTTCTCTATTTAGCATTGCGCTGTTCGTTTTATGCACTGGTATTCTTGGGAGGAAACCCGTTCCGTGTTATACGGCGTGGTCCCTTGATTTACCTAACTTTAAAAACAAAGATTAATAACTGTTTTAGTTCTCACACCAGTCACATGACTGACCTGGAGTTTATTGTTTTGACCTAAACTCTGGGTGCCCCTATTTTGACACGGGCAGCTAGTAGTTTTTGTTTTGCAGATTTATATTCACAGGATCCTGGTTTACAGCTGGAACGATATCCGGAAAGCTTTGTATCCGTATATCTCCTTCTAGTTGCGTATTGTATTATTTTCCGCTGCGATGCATTTAAATGTAATTTAAATCTCTGATATTTCTGTGTAATATTTATTTGTTTATACTCTGTATATTCTTGTAATCTGATGCATTGTTGTAAAATGCAATGAAATGTTCTTTTGTATGCGTTCTATTTTTTCATGTTCTCAAACGATAGGGCGTTTCGAACGGTCTGGGTCGGTTTAGCGACTGGTTCAGACCGAGCGAAATCCCTTTTCGTCACAATATACGTTTAAGTTCTAAGAACCATTTGATTAATTTCAAGCTTGCTAAAGATTGTAAATATTTGGTTTCAATTAATTTGATAAGTAAAATTTATTTTACTTAAGTATAACTTTAAAACCTCTCCCTTTCGAGGATGAAATAATTTAAGTGGGGGAGATTGTAACGGCCTAGAATTTTTGACGTTTGGAAAATAAATAAAATAAGATTTAACATTAAAATAAATATTTATATTTGTATTTCTACATATAATTTAGGGTTTTATCTATTTTGAACGTAATTTGAGTTTATTTCTAAATTAATTCTTTTGTAAATTTATAAACATTTTGTCAAATAAACAAGATTTACAATATTAAGTAAATTAAGTATTTAACTTTGAAATTATATTCGGCTGTGAAATACAAATCTCATAATTCTATTTAGAAAGGAAAAGGAAACAAATTTATTCAACTTTGAAATATAAGCGGTGTAATTAATTTAGGAATCGAAGAATATGTCGAAGTATGAATTGAGATAGATTTACAAATTTAAAAAAGCGCTAATTTATTTTAAGGGTGCGTTTTTTACAGGTCCCTATTAAGTTTCAAAATTAGGCTCACATCCGGTCATAAACTTAATGTAAATTAGGTCCCTAAATTTGAAATGCACGTCAACAAATTCCAGTTTTGACCTTCTGACTCTGAAAACCCTAAAACCACGGATCTAAATCCGCTTTCACAACAGCCGCTCAAAGAAACAAAAAACTGCCAGCCGATTATCATCAAAACTTATTATAGATTTGAATCGCGTGTTAAAAATATATACGCTATTCAAGTGTGAAAACCCGTAACTTCCCCGTAAAGGAAAGCGTCGGATAGTTCGAGAACAAACCACAGCAGAACGCATACAGAAGAACATTTCATTGTATATTACAACAATGCACCAGAATACAAGAATATACAGAGTAAAAATGAATAAATATTACACAGAAATAACAGAGATTTAAATTACATTTAAATACATAGCAGCGGAAAATAATACAATACACAACTAGAAGAGATATACGGATACAAAGCTTTCCGGATATCGTTCCAGCTGTAAACCAGGATCCTGTGAATATAAATCTGCAAAACCAAAACTACTAGCTGCCCGTGTCAAAATAAGGGCACCCAGAGTTTAGGTTAAAACAATAAACTCCAGGTCAGTCATGTGACTGGTGTGAGAACTAAAAACAGTTATTAGTCTTTATTTTTAAAGTTAGGTAAATCAAGGGACCACGCCGTAAAACACGGAACGGGTTTCCTCCCAAGAATACCAGTGCATAAAACAAACAGCGCAATGCTAAATAAAGATAAATGAAGCTGTTATAAGACCCAGGTCCTATCACACAATGCAACGCAAGCCGGGGGATAGGGTTTTCCCTTATAACAGCCAAATAATGCTTGATACGTTTAAAACAAATCATTTGATACTATTATAAGTGCATAGTGTATAAAACAACTTCAAATCATAAGTATCAATCATAGGCGGCATGGGTACCATATATCATGTCGCCATATATAGGTTTACAAATAAAACCGCAAATGTCACGTATTTGGAAATTGGATTTCCATCTATGAACCGAGGCAAAAGATAGTCCTCAACCGATTCGAGACTGCCTAGCCCGAGTCTCAGGATCAGAGCTCGAGTGACCCTTGGATCGTCAGGGCCGGTCCACCGATGTGGATTAAACTTAAACCCTGAACATGCATTTCCCCGCCCTATGGGGCGTAAACGAGCCAACTAAATGACTCCATCGGTTCGAGAACGACCGATCAATCCGAGGCGCCTCGCAACAGCAACAACCACATAAGTCAAACTCATCAGGGCGTGTAAAACCACTGACGCCACTTCTAACTAGGAAGAAACGCATGCCCCCCCTGAGGTCCTCTCCCGTTTTTGGTTCATACCGGGTGTGAAACTCGCGAAGTAAACGTTACACAAAGGCCGTGCTTTGATCATCACTACAAGACTTTGCTTTTCAACAGAAGCCTCGATCAACTGCCACTTAGGCATGCCACACAGGCAATTCACTCCATGCGTTTGATATCCATCAATATATAACCCCTGAGCTCGTACGTCTCAGAGAAGGGCGTTTAGCAAGAGAATAAATTCTCCGCCGCCAAACAGATATATATTTAATAGAGATCAATCACACGGACTAAAATCCAATGTCAGACACACAGTCCATTTACAAGTCCGTTCTGGGTCTGAACGAAACCGGAGGCACCTAGTACCCCGCATATCCATCGATCTCCAAATACGTCTGGACGATCACCAACTGTTTCCATCTTCTTGGGTGTACAGCCCAATCAAGATCATCAGTAACCACCCAAACGACGTGAAGACTTCCGGTCTTCGACCATCGTCTTCATCTTCGACTTATCGTCGTATCAGTTATTCAGAATGGGATAAACCCGGTCTTTCCGAATAACTCGCGTATATTTTAAATAAGTGTTACACAAACACAACATACGCCTCATTCCAATTCATTAGTCACTAACCGTAAATTAATCAAGAGAATAATTCCCCAAATATTAACCCCGAAGGCCGAAACCAACATCAGATCAATATCCAGAAAACCATTCTGCTTAGCTAACCGACAGTTAGTTTCTAAATTTCACATTCATAGGGAAAGGTTCCCATTAATTTTATCCAAGATAAATTACTGAATTTATTCTTTAATCTATCTTTTGAATATCAATTCAAAACTAGTCGGAATTAGCGAACCTTACCGAAGTAATCATTGGTTTTAATTTCCCAATCCCAACCTATTCATCCCATGAAGTAAAACTGGTAATACTTCATATCTAACACCACGGTGTTATCGGTAAATTCAATTACCATTTCACGTTCAAATCTAATTAAAGATTTAACTAACGCCTGGAGCAAAACTGGTGATACTCCATTTCGATTATTTCAATCTAATTAAAGATTCATTAAAACTCCACTTAGTTTTAATCGTTAACTGGGTTAAAGAATCAGTGTCATTTAAAACACGGTTCACGATAAACCCAAAATCACATTCATTAATTATCGGGTTAAAGAACGAGTGTTATTTAAAACACTGTCCACGATAAACCCAAAAATCAATATCAATTCAATTCCAATTAAACATTATTTAATTGGTACACTTCATTAAATCTAAATAAAAAGATTTAATCTTTTCTCAACTGGGTTCAAGAACAGTGTTAGTGAAGACACCATTCACGACAAACCCAAATCACATTCGATATTCAATACAAGGCTCTGAATAGAAAATATATCAGCCTATATTCAATATCCAATTCTACGATCAACAAATGTCGTATTGGAAATAACGATATAAATATATATCTTTCAAATTTCCATAACAACACCTGTATAATCACGAATTCCAACATCGAAATATTCCAAAGACAATTTCGATTCAAATCCACTCCAATGCCATCATTGGAAATTTTCGTTATTTTCAAAACCCTTTTCGAATTCAATTTATTTATTTAAAAATAAATAGAATTATAATTCTAGTTCAAAACTAGTTCATTTCGATAAAAATCTATTTTTATCTTTTCAAATATGGAGTTTTTCATCCCAATTCTTTCTAAATCATTTCTTATGATTTTACACAAATTATTATTATTTTTAATAATTTTATCAAGGCCCGTACAGTCGATTTCCATCAATGGCCATCGAACTGCACTTACAGCGACCTTTTTCGAATTTGATTTGGACGTATCTCCAAATCCAACCGTTAGATTTCTAATTTATCACATTCGTTAGAAAGCTCTTTTCGATACGAACCCAACGGTTCCGGTTTTAGGAGAATCCGACGGTCGGATCTCCCGTAATGTCCGTTTGAAATAAATGGTCGAAATTCACGAACTGCCGCGGCGCGGCGCGTTCTATTCAAGCCATTATATTATATATATAATATATATTTCGTCGATTCCTATTTAAAACGAATTATATAAATAGTTTTAAATTCGTTTCAAAAGCAATTTCAACTTCCATTTCAATTCAAATCAAAATTGAATTCTACTTTATAAATTCGTTTCAAAATTCATTTCTATTTAATTCAAATTTCAATTCAATTTGAATTCATTTCAATTCGCTTTCAATTCAATTTGAATTCGTTTTCAATTCAATTCATTTCGAAATCGTTTTCAATTCAATTCATTTCGAAATCGTTTTCAATTCAATTCATTTCGAAATCGTTTTCAGTTCAATTTGAATTCGTTTTCAATTCAATTCATTTCGAAATCGTTTTCAGTTCAATTTGAATTCGTTTTCAATTCAATTCATTTCGAAATCTTTTTCAATTCAATTCATTTCGAAATCGTTTTAAAATCGATATAAATATCGTTCACGTCAAAATGGCGTCAATCTAATCAACACGGCTTCATAAATTTCTATTTTCAAATATTCTATTTCAAATATTTCTTTTTCAAAATAGTTGTTATTATCAAAATATTTCGTTCAACACATGACCAATCTCAATGGATGAGTACTGTCAACACATGAACTTTATTTTATATCGATAAAGATGTAAATTTTATTACTAAAATATTTCGTTCAACACATGACCAATCTCAATGGATGAGTACTGTCAACACATGAACTTTATTTTATAATATTCTTTATTTTTCAAAATTGGAATGAGGCCCAATCAATCACCATATAAAATTAATTATATGGATTTTCATACAACACATGTATATAATAGCATTGAAAATAATCAACCATCAACCAAAGTGCACTACACTGTATAAGCATCAAATATAGATATTCAACGCTTATAACAGCCTGTCAATCAATCGATCGACATATTTAATCAATCAGGATGAGTGAACTTCAAATTTCATCCCAACACCCGTGTGGGGTTTCAAACAATCAAACACAGATTTTTATTCGTGCAGTTGGGCGATGTGTGAAATTTATCGACCCAATCAATGTCCTTCAAATAGGTGTACATAAACAAACCGTCTGGTTTGTAAATGAATATTTATTTATTCACATTCACGTTAAAAATTATATTTTTAACGACAAAACATTTTATTCCAACATATGAACTTCTATTCAATTCATTCTTTAAATAAAATGATATTTTTATTTTTCTAACATATTTTAGAAAATTTCGGCAGCATAACGGCACGATACTAGAAACGGGACGAGGCCTAGCCTTATCCCCGGTCTAGTGAAGGCCCACGCCATTCACACATCAATCATATCAATTCATTTCACCACACAATTCAAACCAAATCATTTAACCAACTACACAACCAAACAATTTAACAAACAAGCCATCCATGGTCTGTGGATGACGGGTGTCAGGTGCTACTAAGCACCGTCTGCATCCTAGTATATATATAACTAGAAAATTTAAATTGAAAGGTGAGAAGTTCTCACCGAAAGCTATCCAAACATCTTGACTCTTCTTCGTTCTCGCCTTTTTGCTACCTTCGTCGCCCGCTTTCACTACCTATGTAAGAATCGAATTTTTACTTCGCTTTTCAATATATAAAAATCACATTTTTATTTCGATGCTCAATATATAAAAATCATATTTTTAATTCGAAGTTCAATATATAAAAATCATATTTTTAATTCGAAGTTCAATATATAAAAATCATATTTTTAATTCGAAGTTCAATATATAAAAATCATATTTTTAATTCGAAGTTCAATATATAAAAATCATATTTTTAATTCGAAGTTCAAATCCTTTTTCTCTTTAAAGATTCAACCTTTTTTCCTATTTAAAGTTTTTTTTTACCTTTTTCTAATCAGTTTTAAATACCTTTTTAAAATCAGTTTTAAATACCTTTTTAAAATCAGTTTTTAAATACCTTTTTAAAATCAGTTTTTAAATACCTTTTTAAAAAATTCAGTTTTTAAATACCTTTTTAAAAAATTCAGTTTTTATCTTTTAAAAATTTCTGTTTTAAAATTCTTTTAAAAATTTCTGTTTTAAAATTCTTTTAAAAATTCAGTTTAAAAATCCTTTAAAATCTGTTCAGTTTTTAATTCAGTTTTAAAAATCTAAAAAAAAAACTCAGTTTTAAATCCTTTTACAATCTGTTCAGTTTTTTTTTTAGAATAATAAATAATAAAAAAAATAAAACAATCGACTTACAGTAACGAGAAGGAGGGGGGGGAAAGGAGACGTCGGCGGCAGGCGGTCTTCGGTGGTGGTGGCGTCGCTGCTTCGGGGGGGGGGGGGGGGCTGCTCGATGTCAGGGTCGGCGGCTTCGAGGTTTTTGGGTCTTCGATCGAGGGAGGGGGTCTTCGTGGGTTGCGCGATGGGAGGAGGAGGCTGGACGGAGAGGCGATGGATCGGCGGCGTCGATCTATGGGGAGGGGCGGCTGCTCGATAGGTCTTTAGGGTTTTTTCCCTTTTTTTTCCCTGGTTGTAATCGAATGAACGGGGGGGGGGGGCCAGTACGAAGGAAAAGGGAGGGAGATTATTATTTTATTTTATTTTATTTTTATTATTTAATTATTTAATTTAGCAAAGAGTTGACTTTTACGTACGACCTCAAAACGAGGCCCACCGCCTGTCGTCCATAGCGTTTCACCCCCATTCTGAACACAATGGGATATGTATCGCAAGCTGATTTGATTGTTACAATCAGTTTCCTTTTGAATTTTCATTTAAATCTCTATATTGAATTTTAAACGCACATTTCAAATTACCGGGGTCACATACTAACTAGAAAAATTCCAGAAAAATATTTTCTAGCTTCGTATTGACGATACGGTCCTAACAAAACTAGTTTCGTTGAATTCTGAGACCGTATGAAAAATGGCCAATTTCCAGTCGATTAAAATCAACTGAAACTGGTCAAACGCGTTTTCCTTTGCCACGCTCACATATTGATTCGAAAAATTATGAAACTTGAAACCTAGCAATAACTTCACATCCCGGACCCAACAAAACTGGTTTCGTCGAAATCCGAGGTCGTTTGCAAAATGTCCATTTTTAAGGGCCTGAATTCTATAGCGACTATTCAGAATTTTCAACTGGACATATCTTTTGATTCCCGATATGAAATCTTGATTTTTCGGATTCGTTGGAAAGATATTATCAATTAGATCCCATCATTTTTGGTTTCACTAAAATCCGGATTGTTTTGCACCCGGTACATTCAATTGAAGTTTGAAATCAAATTATCGAACTACCGCGCCATTTTCAATTCTATTTATAATTATATATAAATATTTATATTCTAACGACGGCGCGTATAATATATACGTTCTAATTATATTCAAAATAAATTTCTCGTCGATTTTATTTAAAATAATTCATTTTAAATAATCAAAATTCGCTAAAATTGCCAAAATAAAAATTTTAAACTGGCCCAGATTTTCCGGGTTATTACAATCTCCCCCACTTAAAACTTTTCGTCCCCGAAAAGGAACAAAGTCGAAAGTGGTTTGATTATTCAGCTCTACCCTCGATCTGGCTTTCCTTCTCCAACTTTTCAGTTTCTGAGAATTTTCTAAATTTCAAAAATTTGGCTAACACCCTAAATTTTTGAAAAATTTCGCCATAACCTCCCCTGCACCGGGAGGATCGGGGAATTTCAAATAGCTTCCCCGGTCCTTCAGATCTCAAAAAGAAAAAGAAAAAGCCAAGCGGCTAGCCAATAGGCTCACAAAATCATCATCACCCAAACAAAACAGGAAATTATGTAGTAAACATGTACCTATTTGTCGGGCAAACAAATTTTATCCTCTGCTCTAGCCTCCTTGCTATGACCTGTTCAAAGATATATATGTATATGCAAGCAAATGCGACCAATTTTCAATATAACTCAATATTCGGTTCAATTAGGCTAAATGGCTAAAAATTAGCAAACAAATAAACAAACAACGCAAACATCAATCAATTAGTGAATTAGAGTTTCAAATCCATAACTTTGATACATACACAAAAAATCATGTTTTTGATGCCAAATCACAACAATAAGCCCTATCTAATTTTGGTTCTCACACCAGCCTAATGGAAATATATAGATATCACACCTTCGTCACTCGAAAATAAATACTGGTAACGCTGCAGCATTATCAGAATCATCCCCGGGCAACTAGAATGTGATTCTATATCTACCCAATATATTAAAACTTTGAATACACGCGGATCAGACGTATACGCAAAACCTATATATACTGGATTGTCCAACTCAATATAAATAGATAATCAAATACGAATAATTGATTTAAATTTTCAAAACAAAATTTGTTTTCATTTGAAAAATATACTCTTCACACTCGTTCTAGGATACTACTGATCCTATCTCTAACGAGTCATTCTAATTGGATATTACTAACCCAATATCTGATGAATTCTTTCATATGGTTCTAATGTGCCTTGTTCTCTGCTTTGTAAACCAAAGCTCTGATACCAACTGTGAAAACCCGTAACTTCCCCGTAAAGGAAAGCGTCGGATAGTTCGAGAACAAACCACAGCAGAACGCATACAGAAGAACATTTCATTGTATATTACAACAATGCACCAGAATACAAGAATATACAGAGTAAAAATGAATAAATATTACACAGAAATAACAGAGATTTAAATTACATTTAAATACATAGCAGCGGAAAATAATACAATACACAACTAGAAGAGATATACGGATACAAAGCTTTCCGGATATCGTTCCAGCTGTAAACCAGGATCCTGTGAATATAAATCTGCAAAACCAAAACTACTAGCTGCCCGTGTCAAAATAAGGGCACCCAGAGTTTAGGTTAAAACAATAAACTCCAGGTCAGTCATGTGACTGGTGTGAGAACTAAAAACAGTTATTAGTCTTTATTTTTAAAGTTAGGTAAATCAAGGGACCACGCCGTAAAACACGGAACGGGTTTCCTCCCAAGAATACCAGTGCATAAAACAAACAGCGCAATGCTAAATAAAGATAAATGAAGCTGTTATAAGACCCAGGTCCTATCACACAATGCAACGCAAGCCGGGGGATAGGGTTTTCCCTTATAACAGCCAAATAATGCTTGATACGTTTAAAACAAATCATTTGATACTATTATAAGTGCATAGTGTATAAAACAACTTCAAATCATAAGTATCAATCATAGGCGGCATGGGTACCATATATCATGTCGCCATATATAGGTTTACAAATAAAACCGCAAATGTCACGTATTTGGAAATTGGATTTCCATCTATGAACCGAGGCAAAAGATAGTCCTCAACCGATTCGAGACTGCCTAGCCCGAGTCTCAGGATCAGAGCTCGAGTGACCCTTGGATCGTCAGGGCCGGTCCACCGATGTGGATTAAACTTAAACCCTGAACATGCATTTCCCCGCCCTATGGGGCGTAAACGAGCCAACTAAATGACTCCATTGGTTCGAGAACGACCGATCAATCCGAGGCGCCTCGCAACAGCAACAACCACATAAGTCAAACTCATCTGGGCGTGTAAAACCACTGACGCCACTTGTAACTAGGAAGAAACGCATGCCCCCCTGAGGTCCTCTCCCGTTTTTGGTTCATACCGGGTGTGAAACTCGCGAAGTAAACGTTACACAAAGCTACGCCACAAAGGCCGTGCTTTGATCATCACTACAAGACTTTGTTTTTCAACAGAAGCCTCGATCAACTGCCACTTAGGCATGCCACACAGGCAATTCACTCCATGCGTTTGATATCCATCAATATATAACCCCTGAGCTCGTACGTCTCAGAGAAGGGCGTTAAGCAAGAGAATAAATTCTCCGCCGCCAAACAGATATATATTTAATAGAGATCAATCACACGGACTAAAATCCAATGTCAGACACACAGTCCATTTACAAGTCCGTTCTGGGTCTGAACGAAACCGGAGGCACCTAGTACCCCGCATATCCATCGATCTCCAAATACGTCTGGACGATCACCAACTGTTTCCATCTTCTTGGGTGTACAGCCCAATCAAGATCATCAGTAACCACCCAAACGACGTGAAGACTTCCGGTCTTCGACCATCGTCTTCATCTTCGACTTATCGTCGTATCAGTTATTCAGAATGGGATAAACCCGGTCTTTCCGAATAACTCGCGTATATTTTAAATAAGTGTTACACAAATACAACATACGCCTCATTCCAATTCATTAGTCACTAACCGTAAATTAATTAAGAGAATAATTCCCCAAATATTAACCCCGAAGGCCGAAACCAACATCAGATCAATATCCAGAAAACCATTCTGCTTAGCTAACCGACAGTTAGTTTCTAAATTTCACATTCATAGGGAAAGGTTCCCATTAATTTTATCCAAGATAAATTACTGAATTTATTCTTTAATCTATCTTTTGAATATCAATTCAAAACTAGTCGGAATTAGCGAACCTTACCGAAGTAATCATTGGTTTTAATTTCCCAATCCCAACCTATTCATCCCATGAAGTAAAACTGGTAATACTTCATATCTAACACCACGGTGTTATCGGTAAATTCAATTACCATTTCACGTTCAAATCTAATTAAAGATTTAACTAACGCCTGGAGCAAAACTGGTGATACTCCATTTCGATTATTTCAATCTAATTAAAGATTCATTAAAACTCCACTTAGTTTTAATCGTTAACTGGGTTAAAGAATCAGGGTCATTTAAAACACGGTTCACGATAAACCCAAAATCACATTCATTAATTATCGGGTTAAAGAACGAGTGTTATTTAAAACACTGTCCACGATAAACCCAAAAATCAATATCAATTCAATTCCAATTAAACATTATTTAATTGGTACACTTCATTAAATCTAAATAAAAAGATTTAATCTTTTCTCAACTGGGTTCAAGAACAGTGTTAGTGAAGACACCATTCACGACAAACCCAAATCACATTCGATATTCAATACAAGGCTCTGAATAGAAAATATATCAGCCTATATTCAATATCCAATTCTACGATCAACAAATGTCGTATTGGAAATAACGATATAAATATATATCTTTCAAATTTCCATAACAACACCTGTATAATCACGAATTCCAACATCGAAATATTCCGAAGACAATTTCGATTCAAATCCACTCCAATGCCATCATTGGAAATTTTGGTTATTTTCAAAACCCTTTTCGAATTCAATTTATTTATTTAAAAATAAATAGAATTATAATTCTAGTTCAAAACTAGTTCATTTCGATAAAAATCTATTTTTATCTTTTCAAATATGGAGTTTTTCATCCCAATTCTTTCTAAATCATTTCTTATGATTTTACACAAATTATTATTATTTTTAATAATTTTATCAAGGCCCGTACAGTCGATTTCCATCAATGGCTATCGAACTGCACTTACAGCGACCTTTTTCGAATTTGATTTGGACGTATCTCCAAATCCAACCGTTAGATTTCTAATTTATCACATTCGTTAGAAAGCTCTTTTCGATACGAACCCAACGGTTCCGGTTTTAGGAGAATCCGACGGTCGGATCTCCCGTAATGTCCGTTTGAAATAAATGGTCGAAATTCACGAACTGCCGCGGCGCGGCGCGTTCTATTCAGGCCATTATATTATATATATAATATATAATATATATTTCGTCGATTCCTATTTAAAACGAATTATATAAATAGTTTTAAATTCGTTTCAAAAGCAATTTCAACTTCCATTTCAATTCAAATCAAAATTGAATTCTACTTTATAAATTCGTTTCAAAATTCATTTCTATTTAATTCAAATTTCAATTCAATTTGAATTCATTTCAATTCGCTTTCAATTCAATTTGAATTCGTTTTCAATTCAATTCATTTCGAAATCGTTTTCAATTCAATTCATTTCGAAATCGTTTTCAATTCAATTCATTTCGAAATCGTTTTCAGTTCAATTTGAATTCGTTTTCAATTCAATTCATTTCGAAATCGTTTTCAGTTCAATTTGAATTCGTTTTCAATTCAATTCATTTCGAAATCTTTTTCAATTCAATTCATTTCGAAATCGTTTTAAAATCGATATAAATATCGTTCACGTCAAAATGGCGTCAATCTAATCAACACGGCTTCATAAATTTCTATTTTCAAATATTCTATTTCAAATATTTCTTTTTCAAAATAGTTGTTATTATCAAAAAATTTCGTTCAACACATGACCAATCTCAATGGATGAGTACTGTCAACACATGAACTTTATTTTATATCGATAAAGATGTAAATTTTATTACTAAAATATTTCGTTCAACACATGACCAATCTCAATGGATGAGTACTGTCAACACATGAACTTTATTTTATAATATTCTTTATTTTTCAAAATTGGAATGAGGCCCAATCAATCACCGTATAAAATTAATTATATGGATTTTCATACAACACATGTATATAATAGCATTGAAAATAATCAACCATCAACCAAAGTGCACTACACTGTATAAGCATCAAAAATAGATATTCAACGCTTATAACAGCATGTCAATCAATCGATCGACATATTTAATCAATCAGGATGAGTGAACTTCAAATTTCATCCCAACACCCGTGTGGGGTTTCAAACAATCAAACACAGATTTTTATTCGTGTAGTTGGGCGATGTGTGAAATTTATCGACCCAATCAATGTCCTTCAAATAGGTGTACATAAACAAACCGTCTGGTTTGTAAATGAATATTTATTTATTCACATTCACGTTAAAAATTATATTTTTAACGACAAAACATTTTATTCCAACATATGAACTTCTATTCAATTCATTCTTTAAATAAAATGATATTTTTATTTTTCTAACATATTTTAGAAAATTTCGGCAGCATAACGGCACGATACTAGAAACGGGACGAGGCCTAGCCTTATCCCCGGTCTAGTGAAGGCCCACGCCATTCACACATCAATCATATCAATTCATTTCACCACACAATTCAAACCAAATCATTTAACCAACTACACAACCAAACAATTTAACAAACAAGCCATCCATGGTCTGTGGATGACGGGTGTCAGGTGCTACTAAGCACCGTCTGCATCCTAGTATATATATAACTAGAAAATTTAAATTGAAAGGTGAGAAGTTCTCACCGAAAGCTATCCAAACATCTTGACTCTTCTTCGTTCTCGCCTTTTTGCTACCTTCGTCGCCCGCTTTCACTACCTATGTAAGAATCGAATTTTTACTTCGCTTTTCAATATATAAAAATCACATTTTTATTTCGATGCTCAATATATAAAAATCATATTTTTAATTCGAAGTTCAATATATAAAAATCATATTTTTAATTCGAAGTTCAATATATAAAAATCATATTTTTAATTCGAAGTTCAATATATAAAAATCATATTTTTAATTCGAAGTTCAATATATAAAAATCATATTTTTAATTCGAAGTTCAAATCCTTTTTCTCTTCGGTGGTGGTGGCGTCGCTGCTTCGGGGGGGGGGGCTGCTCGATGTCAGGGTCGGCGGCTTCGAGGTTTTTGGGTCTTCGATCGAGGGAGGGGGTCTTCGTGGGTTGCGCGATGGGAGGAGGAGGCTGGACGGAGAGGCGATGGATCGGCGGCGTCGATCTATGGGGAGGGGCGGCTGCTCGATAGGTCTTTAGGGTTTTTTCCCTTTTTTTTCCCTGGTTGTAATCGAATGAACGGGGGGGGCCAGTACGAAGGAAAAGGGAGGGAGATTATTATTTTATTTTATTTTATTTTTATTATTTAATTATTTAATTTAGCAAAGAGTTGACTTTTACGTACGACCTCAAAACGAGGCCCACCGCCTGTCGTCCATAGCGTTTCACCCCCATTCTGAACACAATGGGATATGTATCGCAAGCTGATTTGATTGTTACAATCAGTTTCCTTTTGAATTTTCATTTAAATCTCTATATTGAATTTTAAACGCACATTTCAAATTACCGGGGTCACATACTAACTAGAAAAATTCCAGAAAAATATTTTCTAGCTTCGTATTGACGATACGGTCCTAACAAAACTAGTTTCGTTGAATTCTGAGACCGTATGAAAAATGGCCAATTTCCAGTCGATTAAAATCAACTGAAACTGGTCAAACGCGTTTTCCTTTGCCACGCTCACATATTGATTCGAAAAATTATGAAACTTGAAACCTAGCAATAACTTCACATCCCGGACCCAACAAAACTGGTTTCGTCGAAATCCGAGGTCGTTTGCAAAATGTCCATTTTTAAGGGCCTGAATTCTATAGCGACTATTCAGAATTTTCAACTGGACATATCTTTTGATTCCCGATATGAAATCTTGATTTTTCGGATTCGTTGGAAAGATATTATCAATTAGATCCCATCATTTTTGGTTTCACTAAAATCCGGATTGTTTTGCACCCGGTACATTCAATTGAAGTTTGAAATCAAATTATCGAACTACCGCGCCATTTTCAATTCTATTTATAATTATATATAAATATTTATATTCTAACGACGGCGCGTATAATATATACGTTCTAATTATATTCAAAATAAATTTCTCGTCGATTTTATTTAAAATAATTCATTTTAAATAATCAAAATTCGCTAAAATTGCCAAAATAAAAATTTTAAACTGGCCCAGATTTTCCGGGTTATTACATCAAGCAGCCGTCTTCGTCCAGGTAATTTATACCTTTTAGTTTTTTTTAAATTTTGTTTACTGATTTCAGTTTAGCAATCGATTTTTTTGATTCTTTTTTCTGAATTATTATAATTGTCTACTTTTATTGATGGATAGTTTAATTATAATTCAGATAGTTTAATTTTACAGCCGTAATTACGATTTTTTAATATATTTGTTCTTCAATTCTGAATACATGTATAAAAGTATGGAAAAATTAGGGATATGAGCATATTGGTATGCAACTATTGTTAGAATACATCAATATTGGCTTGTATCTATTCTGGAAAGTTGCGAATAAGTATGCATATATTCTGTATATATGCATACAAATATGCACTTTTTTCAATATCTAATAGTATACATGTATGATCAAAAGTTGCATATATATATATATGCATATATTCTTACTATATGCATATTATAAGTGTATGCATCTACTCTAAATTGTAGTATATGCAACAATTCTGAATAGTTGCATACAAGTATGCAGCTGTTAACGATATATGGTTATATGTATGCATATATTTATAATAATTTAAAGATGTTTACGTAATTTCATTTGATTATTACACATCAGGCTTATTAATGTTGATTTTCTTATGTGTATAACAGTGTTCCTGCTGATATTGGTGTATTGGTGTTGTTGAAGTTTGGGAATGATAGCTAGTCTATTCGTCTTTATTTTGATAGTTATGTTAATATTGTAAGTGACACATCTGTTCTTCAAAAGACATCTAACTCCAATTTGTATTGGCATTTTATTGTTTATTTTATGATACTTGGTTATAATGTTTACTGTTAGTAATCTTTGTGAACATTTTTGTGATGTTTTCAATTTAGTTTAGTATTTTAATGTATATTTATGTGATGTTTATAGTTACTTTTTCAGCTTAAATGTTTACAGTTATTTTTGTAATGTCATTGCTGCAATTGGTTAATTCCTGTGATGTTTACAGCTATATGTTTACAGTAATTTCTGCGATGTTTACATTTACTAGCTTATATGTTCATAGTTGCATGTTTGTAGTTTTTTTGTTACATATTCTATAATACTTTTGCAGTTCTGTTCATACAGTATTCTAAACATCAAAGACAACATCAACTAGTTGATTAATACTACAAATATTTGTTATTATGTAAGCAATAATTTGGAAAAAAAATGCATAAGTGTATGCAAGTATTCGAAAAATTTCAAACATCAAACATTTAGAGGATTTGCATATATGCATGCAACTAATAATAATACTTTCATATAGGTATGTTTAAAAAAAACAGCATCGTCTGTTGGAGTAATTGTGCAAATATTCGCAGTTACGTAAGCAATTATACTGAAAAAATGCATTTAAGTATGCAAAAATATTATGAATAATTGTACATAAGAACACAAAATTTCATATTGTCACAAGCAATCAGAACAACTTAATTTAATACATAAAATACCAAATTAATTCAATTTAGTCACTACATAATCATGTCCACCAGTTCGAACAAAAAAAAATCAGTCAACATTTTTATAAAAAATATAAACACCACTTTTCCCCTTTTTAATCACTGGGTTTGTTTTCGTAATTACAGCTGCTTCGTAATTACTATTGCTCTGTCTTTTTCAACACCTACTACAGGATCATGTTATTGTGTTCACATTTCATGTGAGCCTAATTTTCACTTATTTTAAAGTTAGTTGAAATCAAATTTATTTTTAAAGTGTAGCTTCGAATATAAAATTGAATTTAGTTTAAATGATTTATGAATTTGTTCCAAATAAATGTTATGTGTAAATTTATTTCAAAATGGCAATAGTTGAAATACGGCTGATATAATAAAAAGGAAGAAATATATTGTGAATAAAAACCGCATATTATTGTGTTCACATTTCATGTGATTTGTTGATTTTTAATTTTATAACGCTTAAGCAACGTTGCTTGTTTCAGCCGTGTTCCATTTGCTAATAACAATCGTTCAAAACAATAATGGATATTTGCTTGAAGTTTAGAATGCACAAGACAATGTTGTACTTCAAACCACTTACCTCGTTCAGCCCAACGTTTAAATTAAAAAAAATCTGATTAAATTTGGCTAAATTTTGGCAACAACACCTACAAATATTGTGCTGTAATTAATTGCCACTTGTGTTTGCTTTGCTGTAATTTAAAACACCTGTCCACTTCTGTCTGAAATTATTCCACATTTTTGTTCTCATCTGTGTCTGGTTCCCTTAGTTTAGCGTACCCATCCCTTTGTTCACCATAAACAATTTCCTTTCCCTTTTTATTTTCACTGTTGCCTCCTTCCATTTCCGCTCCGCTGATAAATGATTTTCCCTAAAATTAATTTGCCTAAAATCCATTCTTCCGAAAAATTGAAATAATGACTGTGTTTAGCTCGTGTTCCTCCGCCGACCTCCTGCGTCGCCACCGAACCCGACGCCTTTCTCGAACCACCAGAACAGCTCATCACCTTTGCTGTCACCCCTCCACCCAATCGACCTTCCACCTCCACCAAATAAAGCTCCGCTCCTACCTAAAATCGATCGGAAACTCCTTCGACTTTCATACTTTGACACCGTCGCGACCGCCGTCATTTATAGGGCTGGTTGTCACCGTCGTGCGCAATACTCCTACGTTCGATTTTCATGACCACCATATTGGTCTTCGTGCCTCTTTTTCTCCGCTGGACCCGGAACCCGCTGAAATGACGTGCGTCCACCACGTTCGCCGACCTAGTTTTCCACTACCGGCTCTCTCTTCCCAGTGTCGCATCTCCAGTGCGCAAACCAAGATGAGGAAACCTGTCCGAACCTACACCTCTCAAGCCTCCAGCATCATTGCCGAAGCTAGTACTTTACTACATTACAGTCAGCAGCTCCTCTCCACCCCTCTTTCGTCGCAGTGTTGTCACTCGCGATCAAATTTAAGTTAAACTTATGATTAAAACTTGTTGCAAGTTTGTAAATTTTGCTTCTCACTAAGTATAACTGCGTGTGCTTGTTTGTTGCTGCATGTTGGTTGATACATGCAAATATCCCGACTCATTATAAAGGGTATCGACAGTTCATTGATTTATTATGCTTAAACCATTTAAATAAATTGTTGGGATTAAACTAATTATATTTATGTGATTTAATCAAAGTTTACTGACTTGAAATAAGTTTACTCCTGACTTGGGTGTTCTATGTTTTTGCATGGAAAGCTCGGGTTAGGCCTAAGTGTTCCAAGTATAAAGATTTCAGCTCATAAATAGGACAGACACGTGAAGACGCATGCGCGCGCAAATCTCGACATAAAGCATAAAATTTTATTCATTAAAATTTATGTATAAATTTATATTTCTTCCACTGTACAAAATTCTGTAAACTCTGGTATTTATATGGAATTTAATCCCGATGCAAATTTTGTACTATGTGATTCTGTGTTTAATTCTGTTTAAACCCTATAAGCAAATAACAATATGTTATTTTGAACATTTCGACTTGGTTTAATTACCGACTTGGGGTGGTCAAAGTGGCGGGTCGTTACAGATTAGCACCATATAATTATGTCCATTGGTCTTAAAAACTTTAAAATCCCATATTTTCCAAACCACTTGACTGAATTCCTTGCATGACCTGCTATGGGATAAAAAAAAATATTATCCAATCCAATGGGACTTGTTAGGGCATCTAATTTCGCTCCAATCGAAAGTTATAGCTCAAACAAGATATTCCAGTGGAAAAAATTTAAACAACGGATCAACAAAAATCATGGATATAACGACCAAGATTTTTAAGGAATATTTAATTAATTTAAATATTTAGAAACAATTTATTTTAAGAATTAATGACCTAGAATTTATTTAACTTAAGGTTTGAACATATAATCTATAATATAAATATAAACGTGCTCGCCACAGCACGGTAGTTCGTAATATTATGTTTTGAACTTTAAATAATGTATATGATCCAATATAAGTTAGAATTCCTTAAAACAAGAAACGTTCGAATCTATGGAACTATAATTTTCTAATGAAGGTAAAAAGAATATAGATTTCATAATGTAAATTGTGAGTTATGTCCAAATCAGATTTTCAAAAAGTCATTACGGAATTGTTTATAAACCATAAAGATCTATTAGACAAAATAAAGGGATTTTAATATAAATTAAATACCGATTTAACTTGAAAATGGAAGCACTGAGTTTAAAATCCAGTATAGTTTATCTTGAAGTTATGTAAGATTTTGTTTGGGTATATACAATAATTATAAAAAAATTCAAAGAATATAAATATTCGACGCTTTCCTATGAATTAGAAAAGCGCGAATTTAGAAATAAATATTGCAAGCACACAGGTCGTGTAATATGGAGTTCGAATCACAGGGAGGTGTTTTAAATCTTATTATTTATCTATTCTTAGGCGAGTTAGACAAAAATCTGGAGATGTTTTTGAATTAATGCTATTGAATTTTCTACGGATCTGAATCTAATCAGGTCAATATCAAATTCAACAACTGAAAAGAAAGGAACCAATTACTAGAAAAAGAAAATAACAACTAGAGCAATAACAGAAAATTAAAAGTAGGATTCCCATTGAATCTAATCAAACGGTCAATCGCTAATATGCAGTAATAAAAGAAAATAACAATATGTGTTCTACCAATACTAATTGAGTAGACACGCAAGTTGTTATGAAAGAAAAAGAGAATCAACTAAAATGGCGAAAAACTTTTTTATTCATAAATGAGAATACGGAATAAAAAAATGGCACCCACATTTACAATGAGTACAACGTATATTTATAGGTGGGATAGGCCGAACCCTAATCAGAACTATGTATAAATGGGCCTCTTTTCCTAAGAATTATTATCATATCTCATGCCTTTCTTGACCAAGCTTGTTTGGAATTAATCTTTAAGAATATCTGAGCATATCATAGTGAATATCTTCCGTATCTTCCAAATCTTCCATATGGCTAATTGATTGACAAAAGATTTGCATGTGATTGATTCTTCCAAACATGGACTCTTATTAGACTCCAAAAATGCATAAGATAAAATCTTCAAATCTTCCATATCTTCCATGTGACTAATTGATCGGTAATCAGATTGTATGTGATTAATTCTTCCAAACATGGACTCTTATTAGACTCCAAAAGCACATGAGATAAAATGTTCGAAGTTGACCTTTTTCTTGTGTAATATCTTGCTTTTAGGGGTGCATAAGGATTGATGAACGACCTGCGAAAAATACGAAAAATACCCAATGTAAAATTTATTTATTTACATTAAAGATAAGATAAAGCATAAAAATAAACACTTTACATGTTAATCAATGAATATTATAAAATTAAATTATATTATATCGATTTAATTGAATATGAAAAAACAACCATTTTGTAAACGATCACGGATTTTGACAAAACAAATTTTATCAGATCTGAAATGTTAAATTATTGTAAGGTTCCAAATTTCGGATCAAATGGAGCTAGTATGTGGTCGTTCGAGCTATAAATGTACAATGTATATACGTATGTATAATTAATCAATAATTTGAGCCCAAACTGGCTTTATTTGAGCAAACAGACTCAAATTTCGGTGAACCAAGTTTCAATAGGAACTTAACGTCGAACCATAACTGTATATCAATTTTCATCGCCAATTGATTTCGAATGTGGTCGGCGAGTTGATAAACATCGATTGGAGATAGCGATAGGCAAGAAGCAATTTTATAATAGAATATTATTAAACCCAAAATATCTACCATATATAATGCTCTAAACCTAAGCCTAACCCTAGAAAATTAGGTATGTCCCCGTTATCAATGACATTTTGCAAATAAGTCTACCTTCTAATTTTAATTTATTTCTATCAAACCGTTTAGAATTGGTGAAAGTCATCAACATAAAAGTTATAGATCGTGTTGAGGGCTACCTACTGCTAAATTTGGTAGCACACCAAACACTCGTGGTGACTGGAATCTGACAATGTCCGAGGGATGGTTACTTTCGAATTTTCTCAAATTGTGTGCAAACGGTGGAAGTTCGACCATAGGTGTCAACTAGGAAGTTGGAGAGGGGAGGATGGTCTACGACTTTCATATTGGAAGGTTGGCCTAAAATGACCTGTGTTGACGTCAAGATGGAGTTAAATGTGTATGAACTTTTGGGCAAAATGGCTAACGGAAAATTAGTGATTCGAGCGATGTGAGACATTTTCAAGAGAGGGGTCTAACAGGAGAAAGGAAGGTGATGGCGAGGTCGACGTGTAGGTGAAGTTTGGTGGTGGACGGTTACGTGTGGCAGCGGTTAGGGAGCCCGAAGAGTTTTTCGTTCATTGTGGATTTTCTTATCGATGGCGGCGAATCGTAGGCTGGACCTGTTGGTGTGGCGGCGGCGACGCGGATAGGGGGAGACGTCGATGGGCCGTGGCGGTCGGACGGTGGCCGAAGTTGGCCGACAAGCTTTGAATGGTGGTGAGCAATGTTGATTGATGGGGGAAGAAGGAATAAAAATGTTTAATTATATTTTGATTACCTGGTTAATGACGCAATTAATTTATCAATGTTTAAACGTGTATGTCTCGCTCGTATGATCCCAGAGTCTGACGAAACAATACCCGTTGGAATTCTGGAGAAGAATATTATGTGCAAACTGACTTGGACAAGATTGGAGATACTTGGGATTTTGGGTTAAACTATACCACGTTTAATTTAATTCAAAACTGGTCGTTATTGAAACGATCAAAAATCACTGTGAGAACTCTTTTGTTTCAACTTTAATGTTATTTATAATCGTCAGCCAATTATATATTGATTTCTTGTGGTTGCTTCGGTTGCTTCGTGTATGATGGATGCTTAATACTGTTTATATTTATTGTTTATATTTACTGGTTATGTACATATAAGCATTAATGATTATAACGCTTATATTATAACTGTTTGATGGATGATAACTATTGTGGTTGTTTTAATAATTGTTCACACAACACACTACGAATATGGAAATGTTTTGAAATTGATTGAGTTGAATTCCATTGGAATATTAAATATATATTTATTTAAATGAAATAAGGCATGAAAATGTAAATTGAAATTTTGTATCCGAAACAATTTGAAAATGAAACTGAGATGATTTCAAACAACTATTGAAAATGTTGAAATGGATTTGAAAGAGTTTTGAATTAGAAATGACTTGTTCTAATTAAAAATAAATTTTGAATAGTAAATTCAAAAGTGAATTCGAGTTAGATATATAAAAGGCGTTTTTAACTCCAATGATTGTTCCAATGACTCATTTATTTTTGTACCGGATTTCAGGAAAGTATGGATTTCAAAAGATTTAACTTTGAAAATATTATTATTTTAATATTATAATAATATAGAATCGGATATTTTTTCAACCATGAACTTCAAACGGAAATAGCTATTGCAATTTAAATTGGATTTCCTGGAAATGAAAAATGTTTGTTACCTATGGATGGTAACTTTCAAATGAAAGAAGAAAAATTAAATTTCAAATTATAGATTTCAAGTTATGTTTAAATCTATTTTTGAAATGGTCGTTGTAAACACAGTTCGATGACCGTAATTGGAAATCGACCGAAATGGACATATAAAAATTATTAAAATATGGAAAAATTATGGTAAATCAAAATAAATGATTTTAAAGTGATATAAAAAAGAAATATGAAGTTGCGAACTATATTTCGATTTTTGTGCTTTCATCCTAACTTACTGAATACGGTAAAACGACATTTAGGGAACTTAAGTTAAATGAGCTTAAGATTTCCAAATATTAGTTTATTGGATTTGAAAGATGATCTGCAAAATCTTTTAGTTAAGATTAATTGAAAATTGGATTTCGATAGAAATGATCGTCGGATATTTGGCATTAATTTCCGCTGTGTCAAAGGTTACTATTTTGAGGAATTTGGAAGATGTTTATATCGTTATTCCACTTATAGTATTCATTAATTACGAGAATTCGTGTTGAATATAATTGGATGTAAATTTTATTTAAATCTTATATTTAATATCAGTTGAGTTTGGGTTTACCGTGAATGGTGTCTTCAAAAATATCGTTCTTTAACCCAGTTAAAGATGAAGTTATGTTTGTAATTTTACAAAGTTATAATCTTCATTAAGACTAATTAAATCTTTATTTCAAGATTTAATGAAGTTTTCCAAAGTATTCCAATTAATGAATTAAATTAGAATTGAATGGGAATCGATTTGGAAATAATCGAGATAGGTCTCCATGGATGAAGATCTTTACTATTTAAGGAATTTAAAAGGCTTTGCCATTATTCCGCTTATAGTATTAGTTCGATATGTGAATTCATATCGATTATCAGCTGATATGATTTCCATAAAGATTTCGTTTGAGATGAAAGTATGATTTTGGGTTCATAGTTAACGATGTCTTAATTAACATTTGTTCTTTGCCCAAGTAAAAGGAAGGATGATTTTCCAAGTTACTTTTAAGTGAAATCTTTATTAAATTTGAACATAAAGATTTAATGAAAGAGTTTTTTGTTGGAGAATGGAGTTTTGATGACAACAACCTTATTTCAATATTAATTGATTATAAAATATATACTAACACTTTTGTATAGAAAATATGTATATACACACATACATATGCAGGATTTATATACAGGAAATATTGCTGAAGACTATACAGTTTAAAGATATTATAGAATCAGAGTTCAGAGAAATTTCAAGACTTATGAGTATTCAAGATTTCAAGAGATCAAGAGTTCAAGACTAATATAGTTATAGAGTCAAGATTATGTAAGACTCTAAATAGCACTCTAGATACATTTCAAATTCTGTTTTCAAATTCTATCTTCAATCCTCTCTATTTTATTTTCTCTCTATTTTATCATTTCTTATTTTAATTTTTGTTTTCAATCTCAAAATTTTATAAGTTACGTATATTTATATTTTTACATTTTATATTTATATAGTTTTAAACTTTATAATTTTATAAATATGTTTATATAGTTCATATTTGTGTTTTCATATGATTTCCTACTTTATAATATTAATTTATATCACTATTTTTAATTCAAGAATTTCCAAAATTATATTTATATCAAAGCACTTTAAAATTATTCAAAAATCAAATTTCTATTGTGGATATGTCGACATAAATAAAACTATATGTCGACATATAACTGTTAGATATTTGAATTTGAAAGGAAGTGTCTTTGCAATAATTGTGTCAGTTCTGAAGCATGACTTCTTTTCATACACTATAAAAAGGGTTTGAATTCGAATTTTTAATCATCTCTTTTTCTCTAACTTCATCCCCTTTTTCTACACCATTGTTCTTAATCTTTTTTATTATTTCTAAACTTATACTATTCCGAATTAAATTCTGTTTTGACCAAACTTCTTCTCTCTGCACTCTCTACTCTCTGAATCAAGTGCCATTGGAGGGTTATAGGGCTGTTTGTAATTATTTGGATTGTATAAGTAATCGGTGGTATCCCTTCTAGCCGTGAAATCAGGGATGGAATCAGTGGTATCCCTTATAGCCTTGAAATCAAGGACGGGCAAAACTTGATCAAGTGTGTGTGGAAACGGTGGTATCCCTTGTAGCTGTGAAATCACGGAGGGTTGTAATTGGTTATTGGTATAGTAATAAAACTCTGCGCAATCTAGCGTTGCGTGGGACTGGATGTAGGAGCAATCTGAACCAGTATAAAATCCAGTGTGTTCTTTCGTTTTTTGCATTTTTATTTCTGATTATTTTGCATCTGTGTTTTATACTATGATTGTTTCTGTAGTGTTTGATTCATATAGTTTAGAACATAAGTTTTAATTTTTCGATAAACTCTCAAAAACACAATTCACCCTCCCCCCCCCCTTAATGTTTATTTTGCCTTAACGATCCTTTCCACAATCCCTAACATTTTTCCCTAGCAAAAAATAATGTGAACAGTTTAAAGATCGCTTAAAAGAATATAAGCGTGTTTTTCAAGTAATGATAAGAATAAAAAACATAAATACAATTTTGGGCAAGAGATGCGATTGAGGAAAGATAAAATAATGAACCCAAATCAATGATCAATGAATGGGTTGGGTTTAGGGTAAATATGTTTTCCCGTAAAGATAATTGAAATCTTTATTCAGATTTGAAATGAATGAAGGTAATCAAACTTACCAAAATCCAAGGGCAACTAGATATGGAGCACTACCAATTTTACTCCATGGGATTGATAAAATGGTAATGGGATAATGATTTGAGAAATTACCTTTTTCATGAGGTTCAATAAACTCGATAAAGCATAAACAACTTAATTTGAGTTAAATTTGTGAAATGAAATTTTTATAATCAACTGAAATGATTTCCAAGGAAAGATTTAAACAAGAGTTTAAAGAATGTAAAACTTTAACAAGATTTAAATGTGTATACCCCAATATAAAGAATGATTTGAGCAAAAGAATGTTCCGGGATGGAATGAGACTCATGATATGTTAATATATCAATTGTTTGTAAAGTTGCGCTGGTTATTTCATAAAGACCGGGCTCCAACCCATTCTAAATAACCATACGAGGAGCATTGAAGATATTGAAAATGGTGGTTGAAGACTTCACATCGTTCGGAGTAATTGCTGATGTCCCGGTTGGGGTGTACACCCAGGACAAGATTATAAGTGGCATTCGTCCAAACGTACTCGGAGAATATCTAGATTTGCAAGGGCCTCTCTCCTTTATTGGACGAGGAATAAGGTGCTTTCAGTTTCGTTCAGATCCAGAACGAACTTGTATGGATGCATGTCTGGCATTATGTCTTGTAGTATGTAATGGATTTTTGCTGAACGCATTTCTGTTGGTGGCGGAGAATTTATTCTCTTAGCTTAACATCCTTCTTTGAGACATACTAGCTCAAAGGTGATACGGTTAGCGATTATCGATTATATTTTATGAGATGACAATGTGGCATGCTAAGAGATGATTTATTGTTGATCAAAGATTTTTGTTGAAAAGCAGAGCTTTGTGTAAAACGTGACTTTAGGGCCTTACAACTGGTAATGAGACAAAACGAGATGAAGTATAGCAGAGATAAGGACTAACATTTCCTTCTAGTTGAGAAAGTTATGCCATGGTATGGAGCACAAGAAATTTACTTAGTGGATGATGGAATGAGGCGCCTCAAACAACGGTCAACAACGACCGTGGACACTATGTTCACGAGTTACTCGAACAACACCTGCAATAGTGGTGGGCCAGACCAGCCGCTACAAAAAGGAGCATTTTTTGATCCTGGAACATCCCGCTAGAGGTGTTCCGAATCCCGAAAAGGAAGATCCTTTGCCTTGGTACCTACGTCTTCTAGGATTTATACATTTAATTTCGAAAGTGATTTACACACTATGCACTAGTAATAATAAAAGAGACTTACAAGTACCAAGCATATTTGGTTATCATAAGGCAAAACTAGCTCGTTTGGTGTGTTTTTGCATTGTGGGATGGGATGGGATGCGAGTCTTATGGTAGCTTCACTTTCAAAAAGCATTACGAGTAGTTTTATGACAGGTATTCATAAGGGAAAACCTGTTCCGTGTTATACGGCGTGGTCTTGTGACTTACCCAACTTTAAAATAAAGTAAATAATTGTTTTAGTTCTCGCACCAGTCCCATGACTAATCCAAAGTTTATTGTTCTTTCACCTAAACTCTGGGTGCCCATATTTTCCACATGAGTAGCCTAGTAGTTTTTGTTTGCAGATATTTTAAAGAGTGGGTGCTAGACTGAACCTAGAACTATATCCAAAGCATTTTATTTCTTTCGCTGAGAGTTCATATTTTCCGTTGTGTACTCTGATATTGTTATTTTCGTTGTGCATGCATTTATTATTGTACTCTAATGTAAAAGTTATTGCAATGATAATGAAAAGTCCTTTTGTTTCTATGAAAATGTATAAGTATCTGTAACAATATGCCTTTGAGAACCATTTAGGTTGGTATCATTAACGAGTTGAACCGGGCCCAAAAGTAGGATGTTACATTGGATGTGTGAAATACCGTAGAGAACCATATTTTATAATATTTAAAATGATACGAAAAAAATGAATTAAATAAAATTATTTTATGATCCTTCGATATGTAAATACGTGTCGTTAGAAAAAAAAAATAGATCTTAGGCACAAGACAAAAGATATAAATTTGTATTGTACAACAATAAATATAATTTCCCAATCATAGAGTAAAAGCACCTCCAAATTTTAGATCTGAATTGTAATCCTTCTTTGAGATCCAATCTCTTTATAATTAAAGAGATATGTATAAAAATTACATGCATATACTAGAATTACATATTTGGGAGAATTGAGATTAGAAGAGAAAATAAAATAAACAAATCTAAATCTAAGAGATATTAACTCATAAGCATGAGGGTTGATTCACCCTTCTTCTCTTTATTTCTAATTTATTAACTAAAATGACCCACTCAGTCCTTCCGGTCGCATATGAGGCTAATTGGAAAAATCGAACAAGAAGTTTAAAGAAAGAAATTAGAGTGTGAAAAAGAAGAAAGAAGTATTAGAATAGAAGAAAGAAAAAAATAACATCAGAATCATAGTAGATATTGAATATCATAATGAAATGAGAAAATATAATGTAACAACATTCTTTCCTATAAACAAGTAAAAAAAAAGATATGTATTCTCTTACAAATATACAAACATACACAATCATAGTAAATGTAACAACCCGGAAAATAAGAGCCAATTTAAAATTTTTAAATTGGTTATTTCAAAGGAATTTGAACAATTGAAATAGAATATTTCAATAAAATAGTGAATTAGAAATAGTGAGTCAGTTTGAAAATTTGAATTCAAAATTTGACTGACTGTGCAGGGTGGAAAATATAACGGATTTTAGTGAAACCAAAAATATTTAAATCTGTTTATCAATACCTTTCTAACGAATCTGAAAAATCGAAGTTTCATAACGGGAATCAAAAGTTGTGGCCGAATGAATTTTCAGAAAGGTCGCTATATAGAATATATAGCCCTGGAAAATTGATATTTTGCAAACGACCTAGGAATTCGACGAAACCACTTTTGTTGGGTCCGGGATGTCAAACTATTGCTAGGTTTCAAATTTCTTTTGAAGCTAGTATGTGAGCGTGGCAAAAGAAAATGTGTTTGGTCAATTTCTGTTAAATTGGATCGACAAGAAAATGGCCATTTTTCAAACGATCTCAGAATTCGACGAAACTAGTTTTGTTGGGACCGTAGCGTCAAAACATAGCTAGATTTATTTTTCTGGAATTTTTCGAATCAGTTTGTGGCTCTGGCAAATTGAAATGTACGTTCAAAGTTAAAAATTAAATGTTTTATACTTTAATTTGAAAAATAACTGACTGTAGCAGTCGAATTGGCCAACGAAACATATCCCATTGTGTCCGGGATGGGGGTAATTAGCTAGGGACGACAGTCGTTGGGTTTGAATTGGTGTCCGTGTGGAGAAACACTATTTAAAAATTTATTAAAACTATGGGCCAATCAGAATTTTCCTTTCATTATTTTTAAAAATAAAAAAAACGACAGAAACCTAGCCGTCTCTCTCCCGATCGACGATTCGCGTCGTTCAATCCTTCTCCCCCAAATCGCCGCCGCCATAGGCGATTTCAGCCTGCGCCACCCCCTACCTCGACGCGCCTCCCTCCCCTCTTCCAATCCGACCCCTATCGCCTCCTCCATCGCCAGAACCGTTGACCCAAACGTCGACACTTCCCAGCGCCGCCACGTGCGCCACCGACCACCGAACCACCTCAAACCACCCTGCGCCGACTCCCCTCTCCTCCCTCTTCCACGTCATCACCTCTGATCATCCTATCGTGCCTCGGTTTTCGCAAAAACTGCAACCCTAGTTTTGAACCAATGATAAAGGTGAGTTCTTTTTTATGTTTGAACTTTGAAAAATCATATCTTTATGGTGTTTTGACGAAATTCGATGAAACAGGAAACATCGAGGCCGCAAGGAAGCTCTCTACCACATAGAAGAGACCACGGATTTTTCTGATTCATCTACGATTTTTAGCACTCCGAAAACCCATGTGAGAAATCTAAATTAAATTAATTTGAATGGAAAATGTCGTGTATAAATTATATAAGAGAAATATAAATTACACACATGTTGTATACTTCATGTACATGCGTTGTGTAAGCTATATAAGCGAAGTATGAATTATACATGCATAAATAAAATAGTCATGTGTTGAAATGCAAGTGAAATATAGAAATAATATATATATATATATATACACTCCCCTCGTCCACAAACCATGGACGATATTTATTGTTTTGAATTGGTATGAAATATTGGATGAAAATGCGAATGGTTGAATAATTGTTTGTGGTTGATATTGTTTGGTTGTGGTTGAAAAATACCCATTGGTGATTGAAATGAATTGGAAATAATTGTGGAAATAAAAATAAAACATGCTGCCTGCGTGCGAATTAGATGCATGAATCCCCATTGCCAAAAACCGCGAGGTTTTAAGGTAGAGCGAGGAGCCGTACTAGGGACGGTGCCGGTTTTAACTACCCTGCCGTTATGCTGCCGAAATTTTGAATAATATTCATGTGTTAGAATTATTTTCATATGTTGAAATTATCTTCATGCGTTGAAATTAAAGTCATGTGTTGAAACTATATCCATGTGTGGAAATGCTCATGTGTTGAGAAGTGATGTGTGAAAATTAAATTCATGTGTGAGTGAATGAAGTGTTTAAACAATAAAAATCACATTTTTATAATATATATGAAGTATGTAAAATATTCGCCTTATATATAAATAGTTTCAACAATAAAAATTGCATCTTCCTTATATGAACAACATATATAAAAAATCCATGTGTGGAAAAGCTCATGTGTTGAGAAGTGTGTGTGTTGGAAAAGTTCATGTGTTGAATAAAAAGATTGAACAATAAAAATTACATTTTTATTGAAACTATGAAGTGCTAAAAACATTCAATTGTTGAATAAATATTTTAAATGATAAAAATATCATTTTTATCATATATGTGATATGCTAAAGATATGCGACCGTTGAAATAAATATTTGTGAGAGAAATATTATTTTTAACATGCATAGGAACTAAATAAAATAGTCATGTGTTGAAATATATTTTAGTTCGCCAAAATTATCATCTTTGAAATGTGAAGTGTTAAAAATAGCCACTTGTTCAAATAAATATGCATGAGTTGAAATATTCATTAATTAGCTAATGATATGATTTTTGCCTATGCATGCAACATTAGAATGAATGGTGTTTTTAAACCAAAGTGAATCAAATATGAAGTTGAATGGAAAATGATAAGTGATAAGAATTGCATATATGTACATGCATACTTATTGAATAGGTGATAGCAAAGAGGCTAGAGAAGAGGAATAAAATTTTGTGCCCGACAAATAGGTACACGTTTACTGTTTTTTTCGGGTGATGATTTTATGAGCCTGTTGGCTAGCCGCTTGGCTTTTTCTTTTTATTTTTGACATGAGACGCCCGTGTGGCTATTTGGGAATTTTCCCAGCCCCTCTCGTACAAAGGAGGTTATGGCGAAATTTTCCAAAATTTAAAGGCGTTAGTGAAATATTTGAAGTGAAAACGATATAGGAAGTTTTGAATGAACTATATTTATATAAATATAAATAAAATAAAAACGAAACGTGGCCGTGCAGTTCGTGTTTTGAAACCGTGATTTCAAACGACTAGTGCGGGAAATCCGACCATTGGATTTTCCCGAAACCGCAACCGTTGGGTTCGCCTTGGAAATATCTTTCCAACGGCACCAACTTTGTAAAGATCCGACGGTTGGATTGTCTAGAATGTTTAATTCAAATCTGAAGAAAAACAGCGCCAGAATCGATTATATTTATATATATATAAATATAATTAAATTAAATCGAATAACGACGCTGCAGTTCATAAATTGAAATCATAACTTCAAATGGCTAGTGTGGAAGATCCGACTGTCGGATTTTCCCGAAACTGAAACCGTTGGATTCGTTTTGAAATGATCTTTCTAATGATATAAAATTTGTGAAGATCCAACGGTTAGATTTTCATATATGTGTGAAACAAATTTAGTGAAAAACAACGCCAGTGCATCGGCACGACCTGAATCGTCGTTTAATTAAATATGGCCGTTTTAAATAAATAAAAATGGTGATATATCGTTATAAAATACTATAGACGATATAGAGTGGAAATAAACCAATTTTGTTGTGTTTGCTTGATATGTGATGGTTGAATGTATTTAACATGAAAATTATAACTAAAGAACTGCAATGTGAATGTTGAATAGTCCAACCATGTGATAAATTGATTTGAAAATCTAAATATACGTTGGTTATTTGAAAAGGCCGAGTTCATCTCATTTCAAATAATCGATCGACGTTGAGAAGTCGAAGACGGTTGAAGACCGACGATCTTCACATTGGATGGATGGGCGCTACTGATGCTCGTGATTGGAGTAGCTACCGTGAAGGAGCTGAAGTAGTAGCCGTCCAGACATACTGTTGATTGTACGGATATGCGAGGAATTGGTGCCTCCGATTTCGTTCAAACCCAGAAGGACTTGTAAATGGACTGTGTGTCTGACATTTGATTTTGTTCTGTGCTGATTGATCTCTGTTAAATATATATCTGTTTGGCGGCGGAGAATTTTTTCTCTTGCTTAACGCCCTTCTCTGAGACGCATGAGCTCAGAGGTTATGTATTGATAGAAATTAGTCGCATGGAGTGGATTGCCTGTGTGGCACGCCTAAGTTGCATATGATCAAGGCTTCTGTTGCAAAGCAAAGTCTTGTGGTTGATGATCAAAGCATGGTCTGTGTGACGTAGCTTTGTGTATTACGTGAATTCGCGAGCCTCACACCCCGATATGAGTCAAAAACGGGAGAAGGACCCAAGGAGTGCACGACGTTTCTTTCTAGCTATGGTGGTGTCAGTGACCTCCCAGCCCTGACATTTATATATACTTTTCACCTGTGTGGTTGTTGTAATACGAGGCGCCTCGATTATAGGTCTGTAAGGACCGGGAAACGTGTGTTCAGGAATAACTAATCCTCAAAAGTAAGAGAGGACCGGCCTTGGAGGATCCAGGGATTGCTGTGTGCGGTCCCGAGGCATTTGCTAGAGTGTCTCGAACGGAGAGGAGCTTGCCCCTTGCCTCGACTCATGAAGGAATCCAATTTCCAATACGAAATATGCGAATGTGATTGTATTACTAGTAGGGCGACATGATATATGGTACCCATGCCGTCTAGGATTGATATTTATGATTGAAATCGCTTTTGAAATATATATGCACTAGTAATAATATTAAACACTTTTGTTTTATACGTATGAAGCATTTTTGGCCATTATAAGGTAAAACTCTATCCTCCGGCTTGCGTTGCATTGTGTGATGGGACCTGAGTCTTATAATGGCTTCATTTTATAAAAAAGTATTGCGATGATTTAATCATTTACTTTATTTCATGCACTAGCACTCATTGGAGTAAACCCGTTCCGCGAAAGTGGCGTGGTCCTTTGATTTGCCTTATTATTGTTGTTAATAAGTTAGGTAGATTTCTCATACCAGTCCCATGACTGACTCGTAGTTTGTTTCACCTTGCAAACTCGGGTGCCCTCATTTTCACACGGGCAGCCTAGTTACTGGTATCTGGTGCACTTTTGGCTCATGGCGAGGCTTGACTACACCGTGCTGACTTTGACTCTTTCCGCCATTATAGTATATGTATTATGATTCCGCCATTGGCAATGTAGACTGATATTTATTTTGTGTACTCTTTATGTATGATTCCGCCTCTGGCGATGGTGACTGATTATGTATTATTATGCACTAAGTTGTATCCTGCACTGTGCTCTCTGATGTGGTGATATCTATATGATTCCGCTGTCATATGTGTGTAAATTATACTATTTTATGTTTATGCTATTATCTGTGATCTGCTAGTGATGATTAATGTGTTATATTCCAATGATTACCCTTAACATCGTGTCACGGGGTTTTGGGGTCGTCACAGCAAAATAGATGAATCATCCTAGATAGTAATTGTTGCATGTCCTCACCAATGCTGATATATACAACACATAGCATAGCGGAAATACGTCATCAATCATCAAAGCACAATAGAAAAATAGATAATACAAGAATAGGTCTTGACTCGAGATCCTCTCTTAAGCTCTAAGCAAATTTAAAGAAAATGTAGAAAATATACTCGGTCTGACCCTGAGCATTAAGAAAAAGAATGTCTGTATCAGCCTGCAATACCAGAGTGACAAAAAAACATCACAAACAACTTGCTTAATTTTAGAAAATATTTGAAAGAACGGATCTCCATAAGATATGATCACACATAAACATGCCACATTTTTTTCCTTTATGATAACCAAAATATTTCTAGGAAATCAAGTGATATTATATAATGTCTATCTTGAGATAAAACCTGTAAGTAAATCAAATCAACTTGCAAAATTGTTACCATTATTGAATTTTGTATAGGTTAGGCAATACATAAAAATTGGTTGTTTCATAGTGGGAATGGATTTCCAAACGATGGCAAGATAAATGACTACCTTTCCATACAACACATCTCTAGAGGGATATGATCACTGCCCTCAGCCCAACTAACATGGTTGAATAAGTTACACAAACCCATCGATGGGGCACTGACTGAACCCGTCATCGCCATGGTTGTTTAAAAATTTGTCTAGGATCCCGCATACTCCATTTCTCGATATATAATGAGAAAATCTAGAAGGACGATGAATGTCTCCTTGTGAGCGCTACTTACATAACCTTGCTACATGCCCTATTTCTTCCAAATTCTGTTGTTAAGGCCAAGAGTCCTTGATTACCTTGCACCAGGAAATCTTCACGTTGGATGTCATATTGTCATTTCATCAATCACTAATTTATTTCCACAAAAGTATAACCTTTAAGCTTATATGACTTAGAAAAGGGTATTAAGTTAAGAGAAGTTTCCTTCTCTGCCATCACGCCACCAAACAAATGCAAGTTTACAAAAAGCAATGCTCATGATCTAAGAAATGCAATGTCAGACACCCATCCATATAAGTATTCCAGGAACAGAATGAACTAAAGAAAATCTATTACCATATTCTATCGGTTATCACCATAAGGATTAGTAACAAGAAATCGTCGCACCACGTAGATTTACAGAATATGTGGAACACAGCTAAAAGCATGTAATATAACCTTGGGAGAAAACCGAGACATTAATAAGTAGTCTTTTCCGACCAGAAGATTTACGACTTAACTTCACAGATATAAGTATAGTCTTTGGGTCACATACATAATTTTTCAAACATACGCCAACTCGAAATGGTCTCTGACTTTGTTCTGACCCTAGTTCCACGAACGAAAACATTATAAGTGAAAAGGGATTTTAGGTGATTGTCGGTTATTTAACTGTGCACCATAATCATATAGTTAAGCACATTAACTACTTCACCCCTTTCAATTAAATTCTTCATTAAAAATCATTTCGTCGATTTTTGCAAATTGATTCTATATACTTATCTCATCAGAATAAGCATATTCATAAATCTCTTCATTTCATACTTGGAAACCATACATATACACTTATCTCGATAGAATAAGTGTACTCACAAATCATATAGATTTCATACTTCGAAACATAGATAACACAAAGGTATAAGTATAGTCGTAAATCATAGGTGGGTCAAAAACAATGTCATGTCATACACCATTTCCTATAAAATCCCAAAATGCTTAGTATTAAGTGCAAACAAGAGTAAAATGATAAGTACTTGATACGAATATCAAAACTCCACTTATACTATTTGTTGAGTAGCGGTGATAGCACCAACCAAATTCGTACGTGTAGTACGAGTCCCGTTTTTGTGTTCAATACAAGTATAATAAAAATATTGTAGATCCAAAATGTGTTAAGTTTTGGAAACTTCAAATCCACCTTTTAAAACTTGAAAACCTTCGTTAATTATAAATCAATTCATTTTAGAATTTAGATTGCAAATCAAATTCAAATCATTCATAAGTTGTCATTTAGAATTCTAAGCTTCATAAAGTCTCCAATTTAAGTTCTAACCCCATTCACAAGTCATTTTACAAGTTCTTACATCATTTTTCAAAATTAGTTCAAACACTAGGAAATCAATTGTAAAACTTCTTCATTTATAGCTTCATAAACTTCGTTAATGAAAACCTAGTTGAGTTTCAACATTTGAAAATTAATTTATAAGGTGTGTTTATTAATATTGAGTTCATTATAAAATCATTTATAAAATCCGACTATAAATCTTCATTTATTTATAAAACTTCATTTTATATAATTTATATAAAATCGATTTCAAAACCTTTCTTTTATTATAAAATTGTTTATAAGTTCAAAACTTAGTAATCCGTGTTATGGTAAATCTTCATATTCAAAATCCTATATTTTGGTTATCTTTTTCCAACCACTTGACCAATATTGATTATTGATTAATAATGTAACATGTTGAATTTAATTTTGTAATCATTATCCAAATTCGGTTTTTGAGATACTTTGGTTAGATAGTTCATGTGTATATAATATGAAAGCGAAGAACATCCAAAGCATTAAGGAATCATGTTGGTTCCCCCAAACCTTCCCTTCTGCACCACGAATCATATAGCAACACATATATGCATATAAATCAGAAATATAATCTACAAAAGATGGATCTTCCGCCTTAAGCAAGTAGTGCCAAAGGTCAACCGCTCCACGAATGGGAATATCTATATATATATATATATATATATAACCACAAACCATCTGAATAAGCATTAAATCATCCCAACAGATAAAATATGAAATCAACAATAATGCTATCAAATAGTACAATAGTATTTCATAGTGTGAGTTTTAACTCACCATCCACTAATCAATAATTTTACACCATTTTATCTAATTTCAAACAAACATTCGAAATTATCTAAATTTCTAAATAGCTCCAAATCAGACCAATCCAACTTATATGCGTAGATTACATGAATATGAACTCAATGGAACTTGTCACGCCCAAATCCAATCTCATATGAACAAGGTACGTGTGTTATAACATTGGAAATGAATTAAAATAATTTATTAAATAAATAATGTATGTAATTCTTTAATTTCTTACATTAGCTTAACCCAGTCATGTTTAATTAATGAGTAGACCATCTCTTCCAAATTCGAATAACATGAATCTGATCTCTCATAAATCATCCACTACCGCTTCCTCTTCAAACAGCCGGACCTCGAGCCACGCCTACTGCAGCCTTGCCCCTTCCAAGTCGAACACCATACACATCGCCACAAACCACGACCACCATGACACCAAAAAAAAAGTTGAATGGAAAATGTTCAACTCCCGATCCCGCTGCCATCTGATTACAAGATGCCATCAGATCACCACCAACAGCTCCCCTCCACCTGCACCACTTTCCTTTAGACCCCATCACCTAAAGGTTCATCGTTACCGAACTATGAACCAAAATACGAAATGGGACTATTGTTTGACCAATCTATTCACCGATTGATGAATGACTAATGCTGAAGAGTTTGTGTTGTTGATCCAGAAAACTTTCATGTTGGGTGTTTTAGCTAATTGTAAACCGATTGTAACGAACAATTTTGGCCATTGATTATGAAATAGAGCCTAAGGTTTAACAATCAAAGTTGAGATATATTTTATAGCCTCCATCCAAAACATTATTAATCAAGTCTGAAAAGTCCCAACCTCGAAAGGGGACATGCTCATTGTAGCTCATAGTTAATAACCCACATTCCAAACATAATAGAACCAGTTTTGAGAGCTAATTCGATTATATGAAAAATTTAGCTTTTGAAATCATATTGTAATAATAAAATTTTATATCGTTTATTGATATGTTTTTATATCATGCATGATCATATGGTAACTCCAATCATTATGAAATTCGAATCTTACAATAATTCACAATTATGGGTCCAATAAAACTAGTTTCGTTGAATTCTGAGATCATTTTCCAAATAGCTATTTTCACATGCTAACAGAATCCAACAAATATAAATCGAATCCCATACACTATAATTCATCGATAATAATTTATTATTATCATTTACATTCATACAGGATTTTGATTAAACTTCAAACCAGTTTAACTTCATATAAATTGAAGATTCACCATTTTAGTTCATTTCAATGTTTAAATTCTCTTAGAAATTTAATTCAAGATATTAAATTTTAACTTCATTTGTTTTAGTATTTAAATTCTTTAAATATTCAATGTTTAAAATTCAAGTTGTTACATAATTTCCCCCGTTAAAAGCATTTCGTCCCAAAATTACAACCAAGAAAAATGCCACAAACTATTAAAATGCTACTTCAAATTTTTCTAAATCACGTTAAAATTTTCTAACACTTGAAATTGTGGAAAATTTCTGCAATACCTCCTTTGCATGGCCAGATCCAAAAAAATTACAATACCAATATAAGCTCTTTTTTGAGATCTCTTATACTTTGGGTAATAATAAGCAGTATATATTGCATATTTGCACTAGAAAATTGTGTATGTCACATAGCATACATATCCATTAAGAAAAAATACGTACCATTTGTCGGGAAAAGAATCTTTACCATGTGTAGCGACCCGTCGATTTTCGACCCCGAAAATCGACACAAACTCTATGTCAACTATTCAGGTATTGGAAACACCGGATCACTAATAGAAAGAAGTTAGTGAGTGAGAAATAAAAAGAAAGTTAGAATAAAAGAAGAAGAAAATCCCAATAGAACAGAATCAAAGTAAGCATGAATCTCACAACGGAACGAACAAAATATACTATTCAACATCTTTTGAAATACAAAACTGTATTTATACTTACATATATCATCGGAGTACATCACATACATATCACAGCGGAAATAAGCTATATAGATCTAGCATTGAAGCCACCTGCTCCAAGCTCCTCCAAGTGTATCTGTAAAATCCCGACGACTTGACTGCCCTCAAGAAATTTGGGCACCGAAGAGTTTAGGGTAAAACAAAACAAAATAAACTTTGGATCAGTCATGGGACTGGTGTGAGTAAACTCCAACCATTTGGTCTAACTTTTAAAAATCCTTTTCAAAACAAACAAAAATAATCTTAAGACCGATCCACACATAAACACGGATGGTTTTTACCTTACGATGACCCAAAACACTACTTAAAATCAATATTTATCTGATATTATAATAATGACTAATACAAGTAAATAACAATCTAGCAAAACGCTTGCATCTCACGTTTTATATATACAATATACAATAAAAACTGCGGGCTCTTGTTGGTGAATGGATTTCCAACTATGACAAGATATGGAACCACCTTCCGATCAATGTAATCTAGAGGGGATACACTGGAGTTCAACAAGAACATCTTGCAACTCAACCACACATAACCGACCATTCATTTCGCATGAATGTTCCGAATATATTGTCACCTTATGATTGGTATACTAACATAACCGTTCCCGGGAGATACAGAAGTGAAAAGAAGTAACAAATATAAATATTCTCTAGATGGTGGCAATATACCCTAATTGGGTGCGACCCACTTAGCCATGTTGCTTTTCCGATTTTTGTCATTTCCCTGTTGATGAGGCTTGAGTTCATAACGTATCTTTTAACAGATCACCCTTTAATTACTTTGAATACCACATTATCATACCCGCCAAATCACAAATCGATTTCCCCGAAAATACCACGGGTATAAAGCTAAGAGAAACGAATTTCTCCACCACCAACGTAAATACATTTGAAGAGATCAACTTACACGATCTGTTAGATATGCTCCGTCAGATATTCATCCATACAAGTTTTTCTGGGACTGGACAAATCGAAGGCACTATTCTGTAAATCTATCTTAGGCAATTTCTACCTAGGGTTGCCAGAACAAACTTGCATAAACTCCGTCTTCAATTATCTTCATCATATTTGATTCGCAACGCTAATGCCATACAGAATTGTTTTAAGATGATAAATCCGATCCCGGTCTCTCCGTATTGACAACGGCAAAATGGTCAAAAACTTTGATAGCCGGTGATTTAACTATCAAAGGATAACATCCATACACAAAACGATCCTATCCCAAATGGAAATTTATCGATCAACCATCCATCAAAACTGAGCCCTTATATTAATTTATCAATAATTTATTCATTTCCCCAATTTCCTATTTCCCATATTTTCCCAAATATTCTTAAAAACCGTTTAGCCTTTCACAATTCTCAGAAAAACATTTCCATATACCCACAACTTCTTATTTTCTGTATGTAGAAAATATACACTATTAACATTAGAAAACATTTCCATATCTTATTTACACATCAGAATTCTTTGACATTCATCAGTCCCTAACCATAAACTAGCAAGAGAACAATTTCCTAAGTATTAACCCCAAAGGCCAAAACCAACATCTGATCAATACCCAATGAACCATTCAACTCGACCAATTTCCGGTCAGTTTCTGATTACCCCTTTCATTTCTTATCAAATGATTATTTACTTGACTCTCAGATTATGTTTGTAAATCCACTTCTTTTACGAAACATATTGATTTTAACGATAGTATTATAATATATGTTTCGAAAATATTCAACTTTAAAATATAATTTAATTCGTTACTTTGAATAAGCAAATAAATACTTAATAAACAAATTAAACCAATAACCTTGATTTAAAAATGAAAATCAAATAGTACTTTCCCCAAATTCCATATAACCGAATTTGAATGTATAACTCTCTTTCGAATAGATTCTATTCGATTATCATTCCGAACGTCGGAATAAACTCATGGTTTCAGGTTAACTCGATTTCTAAATTCATTTTTGAATTCATCACTTCAATTTGCAAAACATATGCTTTAAAAACCATTATTCACTTTAAGACGTAAATATTATTTCTTCACAGAAATATAGACTCATTTTATTAAATCAAATCTTGATTTAAATAATAAATACTATTTTAGTTTAAAATTTCATTTATCTTGTTATTTTATAAATACATACTTTATATTTTATTTCATAAACTCATTTTATAAGTTGTAACTTATTCTCATTTTCATATTCGATAATTAACCAAATAAAATTATCTCGTCAAATTCTGAATTTCATTACATATAATTTACAAAAATAAATTATTTTTATAATATTTGACATAGACGAATTCTAATTATAAATCCTTACGAATTTATTTCAATCCTACTTACATTTTGAACATCGAAATAATGTCATCATTTCTTTTTGAATTGATTTCCCAATTTCCCCTTCCTAAATTCATCCTTATATTTTCAAATTATTTAATAATAATTATTCCACTTCATTTCTAATACATCGTTTATTAATCGAACTACTTGTTTTAATATAATCAAAACAAGTTAATATATTCTAGTTTATTTGAAACTCAACTTGTAACAACCCGAAAATCTGGGCCAGTTTAAAATTTTTATTTTGGCAATTTTAGCGAATTTCGATTATTTAAAATGAATTATTTTAAATAATATCGACGAGAAAATTTCTTTTGAATAAAATTCAATCGTATATAGTTATATAGATCGACGTTAGAATATAAATAATTATATATAATTATTAAATAGAATTGAAAATGGCGCGGTAGTTCGATAATTCGATTTCAAACTTCAATTGAATGTACCGGGTGCAAAACAATCCGGATTTTGGTGAAACCAAAAACATTAGGATCTATTTGTGAATATCTTTCCAACGAATCCAAAAAATCAAAATTTCATAGCGGGAATCAAAAGATATGTCCAGTTGAAAATTCTGAATAGTCGCTATAGAATTCAGGCCCTTAAAAATGGGAATTTTGCAAACGACCTCGGATTTTGACGAAACCACTTTTGTTGGATCCGCAGTGTCAAATTATTGCTAGATTCCAAATTTCATAATTTTTCGAATCAATATGTGAGTGTGGCAAAGGAAAACGCATTTGACCGTTTTCAGTTGATTTTAATCGACTGGAAATTGGCCATTTTTCTAACGGTCTCAGAATTCGACGAAACTAGTTTTGTTACGACCGTATCGTCCATACAAAGCTAGAAAATATTTTTCGGGAATTTTTAGAGTTAGTATGTGACCCCGGTAAATTGAAATGCGCGTTCAAATTCAATATATAGAGTTATATGTTGATTTTGACGAAAACTGATCGAAACGATCGAATCAGCCTACGATACATATCCCATTGTGTTCGGAATGGGGGTAAAACGCTATGGACGACAGGCGGTGGGCCTCGTTTTGAGGTCGAAAATAAAAGTTGCTTTTTGGTGGAAAATAAAATAATTATATTTATATAAGCCCCTATCCTTTATCTCCCTTCACAGTCAAACGAAGTCAAAAAAAAAAAGGAGTCAACCCCAAATCGTGATGGAGGAAGTCGAAGTCGCCCCTCCGTTCAGCCCCGCCGCCGTTCACCATCGAGAGTCGCGCTCCCTCAGCGCGCCAACGCTGGCGCTGCTAGCGCCGCCGCCTCCGATCCAACTCAGGCGAGACCCCCTCCCTCTTCGATGTGAAAACCGCGCCTCCACAGTCCCAGAACCCACCGCCCCTCCACTGAACCCTCTTCCACCCCCTTCGACGCCAGCATCTCACCTCCAGCACTAGACCCGACGGTTGTCGCCTACCCCACCTCCTCCAGTAGCGAAAACCTCCCTCACTTCGAACCCTAATTGTAAACCCCCCCCCCCCCCCCTTTCACTCCGACGATGCAGCCCCGACGAGCTCCAGCGCCATCACGTTTAGGCGCCGATTACGACTGCTGAACCCCATCCCTTCGATAAACGTGAGTTCTTTTTGTTTTAATTTCAAAACGGAATTTTTATTTATTTCAAAACTGAATTTTTATTTATTTCAAATCTGAATTTTTGTTTATGTTAAAACTGAATTGTTATATATGTATAGAGAGAATAAAGATTTGATTTTGTCATGAAGTAGTGTATATAAAAATTCGATTTTTATATATTGAATAGCGAAGTAAAAATTCGATTTTTATATATTTAATAGCGAAGTAAAAATTCGATTTTTATATATTGAATAGCGAAGTAAAAATGTGATTTTTACATATGTAGAGAATACGGGCAAAGAAAGTGACAGGAGGCAAGAACGGCGAAGATTCCTACATAAGAAGAGTCGTGATATTGGATTAGCTATTCGGTGAGAATTTCTCACTCTTTAATTTTATTTTATTCTAGTTATATATATATATACTAGGATGCAGACGGTGTTTAGTAGCACCCGACACCCGTCATCCACAGACCATGGATGGCTTGTTTGTTTAATTGTTTGGTTGTGTAGTTGGTTAGATTATTTGGTTTGGAGTTGAATTGTTTGGTGAAATGAAATTGATTTGATTGATGTGTGAATGGCGTGGGCCTTCACTAGACCGGGGATAAGGCTAGGCCTTGTCCCGTTTCTAGTATCGTGCCGTTATGCCGCCGAAATTTTCTAAAAATAAGTTAGAAAAATAAAGGTAACATTTTATTTAATAAATGAACCGAATAGAATATTCATAGGTTGAATAAAATAGTTTGATCGTTAAAAATATAGTTTTTAACGTGAATGTGAATAAATGAATATTTATTTACAAACCAGACGGTTTGTTTATGTACACCTATTTGAAGGACATTGATTGGGACGATAAATTTTACACATCGCCCAGCTGCACAAATAAAAATCTGTGTTGGATTGCTTGAAACCCCACACGGGTATTGGGATGATATTTGACGTACACTAATCCCGATTGTTTAGTTGTATGTCGATCGATTGATTGACAGGCTGTTATAAGCGTTGGATATTTATATTTGATGCTTATACAGTGTAGAATGCACTTTGGATGATGGTTGATTATTCATTGTTGTTGATATATGCATGTGTTGTAGAAAATCCATATAATTAACATTATATGGTAATTGATTGGGCCTCATTCCAGTTTTAAAATAGAAATATTTGAAAAAGAAATAATTGAAATAGAATATTTGAAAAGAGGAATATATGAAGCCGTATTGATTAGATTGACGCCATTTTGACGTGAACGATATTTATATCGATTTTATTCATTTTATAATGAATATCGAAAGTGATTTCAAAATCTGATATTTTGAAAAGAATTGAATATAAATGAATTCGAATTGAAATTGAATATAAATAAATTCGAATTGAAATTGAATATAAGTAAATTCGAATTGAAATTGAATATAAATGAATTCGAATTGAAATTGAATAGAAATGAATTCGAATTGAAATTGAATTGAATTGAAAACGAACTGAAATTGAATTAGAAATCAATTCGAATTGAAATCAATTTGAAATGAATTTAAATTGGAATATTCAATTTTGATTTGAAATTGAATATGAAGTTGAAACCGTTTTGAAAATGAATTTAAACGATTTATATAATACGTTTTAAAAGGAAATCGACGAAGTATATATTATATTATATATATATATAATATAATGGCCTGAATAGAACGCGCCGCGTCGCGGCAGTTCGCGAATTTCGACCATTTATTTCAAACGAACATTACGGGAGATCCGACCGTCGGATTCTCCTAAAACCGGAACCGTTGGGTTCGTATCGAAAAGAGCTTTCTAACGAATATTAGAAATTAGAAATCTAACGGTTGGATTTGGAATTATGTCCAAATCAAATTTGAAAAAGGTCGATGTAAGTGCAGTTCGATGGCCGTGGATGGAAATCGACTGTACAGGCCTTGATAAAATTATTAAAAATAGTAATAATTTGTGTAAAATCATAAGAAATGATTTGTGAAGATTTGGGATGAAAAACTCCATATTTGAAAAGATAAAAATAGATTTTTATCGAAATGAGCTAGTTTTGAACTAGAATTATAATTCTATTTATTTTTAAATAAATAAATTGAATTTGAAAAGGGTTTTAAAAATAACCAGAATTTCCAATGATTGCATTGGAGTGGATTTGAATCGAAATTGTCTTCGGAATATTTTGATGTTGGAATTCGTGATTATACAGATGTTGTTATGGAAATTTGAAAGATATATATTTATATCGTTATTTCCAATACGACATTTGTTAATCGTAGAATTTGATATTGAATATAAGCCGATATATTTTCTATTCAGAGCCTTGTATTGAATATCAAATGTGATTTGGGTTTGTCGTGAATGGTGTCTTCACTAACACTGTTCTTGAACCCAGTTGAGAAAAGATTAAATCTTTTTATTTAGATTTAATGAAGTGTAACAATTAAATGATATTTAATTGGAATTGAAGCGATATTGATTTTTGGGTTTATCGTGGACAGTGTTTTAAATAACACTCGTTCTTTAACCCGATAATTAATGGAATGTGATTTTGGGTTTATCATGAACAGTGTTTTTAAATGACACTGATTCTTTAACCCCGTTAAAGATTAAAACTAAGTGGAGTTTTAATGATTCTTTAATTAGATTGAAATGATCGAGGATGGAGTATCACCAGTTTTGCTCCAGGCGTTAGTTAAATCTTTAATTAGATTTGAACGTGAAATGGTAATTGAATTTACCAATAACACCGTAGTGTTAGATATGAAGTATTAACAGTTTTACTTCATGGGATGAATAGGTTGGGATTGGGAAATTAAAACAAATGATTACTTCGGTAAGGTTCGTTAATCTCGACTAGTCGAATCGAAATTCAAAAATAGATTAAAGAATAAATTCAAGGAATTTATCTTTGATAAAATTAATGGGAACCTCTCCCTATGAATGTGAAATTTAGAAACTAACTGTCGGTTAGCCAAGCAGAATGGTTTTCGGGATATTGATCTGATGTTGGTTTCGGCCTTCGGGGTTAATATTTGGGGAATTATTCTCTTGATTAATTTACGGTTAGTGACTGATGAATTGGAATGAGGCGTATGTTGTGTTTGTGTAACACTTATTTAAAATATACGTGAGTTATTCGGGAAGACCGGGTTTATCCCATTCTGAATAACTGATACGACGATAAGTCGAAGATGAAGACGATGGTCGCAGACCGGAGGTATTCACGTCGTTTGGGTAATTACTGATGATCTTGATTGGGTTGTACACCGAAGAAGATGGAAACAGTTGGTGATCGTCCAAACGTACTTGGAGATCGATGGATATGCGGGGTACTAGGTGCCTCCGGTTTCGTTCAGACCCAGAACGAACTTGTAAATGGACTGTGTGTCTGACATTGGATTTTAGTCCGTGTGATTGATCTCTATTAAATATATATCTGTTTGGCAGCGGAGAATTTATTCTCTTGCTTAACGCCCTTCTCTGAGACGTACGAGCTCAGAGGTTATATATTGATGGATATCAAACGCATGGAGTGAATTGCCTGTGTGCCATGCCTAAGTGGCAATTGATCGAGGCTTCTGTTGAAAAGCAAAGTCTTGTGGTGATGATCAAAGCACAGCCTGTGTGGCACAGCTTTGTGTAACGTGAATTCGCGAGCCTCGCACCCCGGTTGTGAACCAGAAACGGGAGGAAGGACCTCAGGGAGGACATGCGTTTCTTTCTAGCTAGGGTGGTGTCAGTGACCTACCAGCCCTGACATTTATATACTTTTCACCTGTGTGGTTGTTGCTGTTGCGAGGCGCCTCGGTTAGATCGGACGATCCGGGTCCGATGGAGTCATTCGTTGGCTCGTTTGCGCCCCAAAGGGCGGGAAAACGTATTGTTCAGGAATTTTAATCCACATCGGTGGACCGGCCCTGTCGCACCTAGGGTCACTCGAGCTCTGATCCTGAGACATGGTAGGCTAGATTGTCTCGAATCGGTTGGGGACTATCTTTTGCCTCGGTTCACAGACGGAAATCCAACTTCCAAATACATGACATTTGCAGTTTTATTTGTAAAGCCTAGTATGGCGACATAGTGGGATGGGGCGCTTATGCCGCCTATGATTGATACTTATGATTTGAAGTTGTTTTATACACTATGCACTTATAATAGTATCAAATGATTTGTTTTTCAACATATCAAGCATTCTTGGCTATTATAAGGTAAAAACCCTATCCGCCGGCTTGCATTGCATTGTGTGATGGGAACTGGGTCTTATAATAGCTTCATTTTTTCTTTATTTAGCATTGCGCTGTATGTTTTATGCACTGGTATTCTTGGGAGGAAACCCGTTCCGTGTTATACGGCGTGGTCCCTTGATTTACCTAACTTTAAAATAAAGATTTACAACTGTTTTAGTTCTCACACCAGTCACATGACTGACCTGGAGTTTATTGTTTTAACCTAAACTCTGGGTGCCCTTATTTTGACACGGGCAGCTAGTAGTTTTGGTTTTGCAGATTTATATTCACAGGATCCTGGTTTACAGCTGGAACAATATCCGGAAAGCTTTGTATCCGTATATCTCCTTCTAGTTGTGTATTGTATTATTTTCCGCTGCTATGTATTTAAATGTAATTTAAATCTCTGATATTTCTGTGTTATATTCATTTATTTCTGTATATTCTTGTAATCTGATGTATTGTTGTAATATACAATGAAATGTTCTTCCGTCTGCGTTCTATTTTGTCATGTTCTCAAAACAATCAGGCGTTTCGAACGGTCTGGGTCGGTTTAGCGACTGATTCGGATCGAGCGAGATTCCCGAATGTCACAGTTTCAACTTCTATTTAAAAATAGATTTTTTTTCTCTTTTTTAAATCTCGAATTCTTTTCCAATAAAATTTTACGGTATTAAATACCAATTATTTCAATGTCAATGTTATTCAAACATCTCAATCACACAATAATCAACCATAGATTTATTTGTCATGTCATATGATGCCATATATGAAAAACAATAATATAAATGTTGAGGAATCCAGTTGGATCCCTCCAACCTATTTCCCTGCATCCACAGATGTTAATTAACATGAATAACATCAATTTTATATCAATATAAAATATTAAAATAAATAGAATCAGTATTCAATTAACGACTTATATATATAGTGGTAATCATGTTTTCAACCAATTAATTAGCAAATCATCCAAACAACCATCACACGCAACATTCAATCATTTTTATCCATATTAAAAAACGTTTATAAAATTATAAAACTGGATAGAGTCAGTGGGTTTACTCACCTTGGTTGTTTATCATTAAATAATGATAAATGGAAATTTATGTTAAGGGCTTACAATTGTGGTCCAATTTTTTTCCCAGGACACGACTCATCAGTATTAGTTTTAAACAAAAATTAGTGAACTCTTTTTTTGACAAATCCGTTCCTTTCTCAAATTGTAAAATCGATCTTCATTAAACAATTAAACAGAAAATTTTCTAAAACATCTCGTTCTTTAAACGAATCCAGTAAACATTCGTTGGAATTAGTTGATTTTCTTTGTATCTCATGATTCGATTATTCCTATTTGAAGAATCGATTTTCGGTCCTATTATTGTTAGGCAATTTATTTTGTCGCGTATATTAGATCTAAACATTTGCCTGATGAGGCATACTTGTCGCGTATTCCTTGATTCGTTCTACATCCATAGGCATGTTAGCTCGATTTTGTAGTGTCTTGGGTTGTGTGTTTTTTCTACATCTACTCACCTCGTCTGTAATGTTCTTAAAGTATGATGACCAAGTTTTAGTGTCTGGTTAGCTATATTCGTTGTAATTTCATTGGTGTATGTCGCATGGTTCTATTAAGGAGAGTATGTACTGTAAATCTGTATCTATAAAACACTCAAGAACAACAACATTCATAATTTTCATCTTCTTTTGCCCATGGACATAAGTATGTTATATAACTGACGTTGAAACGTTATTGCCAGGTGTTATGTTGTTCTTACTGATAATTTTGTAATGGTTGATGTTGACACTTTAATAATGAATTTGATAATGAATTTCTAATGGCTGATGATGTTATTCAGATAACTAAGCATGAGTTTGTAATCTGTAATAAGGTTCTTCTACTTTTTGAAGAAAGATAAATCATTTTGTCTTTTATTGATAATATTTTCAATTTACATGAATTTATTGATGATTTTGTAATGGCTGATGTTGAAACTCTAATGATTAATTTGATAAATATATATATGTTTATCATTTTTGCTTAGAGATGTACTTTAATAGCGAAATCATGTTTACCATTTTATATTTTGTTGACAACTTAAAAAGATAAATGTGTTTATCTTTTTAAAATAATATAAATATTAAAATCATATGATCATCTAAACTCTATATCGGACATGGCCAATCCTCAGCTAAATAAAAAGGTTGCTGAACTAACATAATCAATTTATCTTTTATTAAAATCAGACACAACAAGATAATCAAAACACATAAAAAGACAACATAAGAATAAAAAAGATAAATCAATTTATCTTCTTGTACATAACTAACAAAATCGTATTCCAAATAATAGTTAAACACAAACAATTTCATACAACCAAAAGTAATAAAAATTAGATCAGAACCAATTCAACATACCCAATTATTCAAATATTCAAGTCAAAGTATTCATAGAACAACAAATCAAATACATTGGACTAAAACACTCAACTGAATTATTCAAAGAACACCCCGTTTTATTATGTCCTTGTTACAACATGGTACCATTTAATCATGCACACCAAAAAAATCCACCAATTAATCATATACACCAACAAAAGAAAAACGAAAAACAAATACTATACGACAAAATAGAAAAAGATATATGCATTTATCTATTTTGCAAAACACAGTTCAATCTTCATTTTCGTTGAGAAAAAAATATTATACATGCTGTCAACTTTGAACTTCTTCTTACTATTAAGAATACCAACAAAAGTAACCACTTTCATTGCTGCAACTATCTAAAATCTTCAGTTGTTTCCATTCCCATTCTTTTACAAAATATAATTCTTCTTGAATTTTGTAATCTTCAGAACCCATTTTAGTGAGTTACCCTCTGGTCTGCACCTTTAAAAGGACGAAGCCAATCCACACCTGAATCAGAAGAGCCTAAAATTATCACATAAATTCATTGGTATTATCAATTGCTAGCAATCATTGCTGATATCATTGGTATTTCTCACCACTCGTATCATATACAACAGGTAACATGGCACGCCTTTATGACTTTATGAAACAATAAGTGAAAATAGTAACTTAACAGAAAAATTGTAATCATATTTAAATCTAAAATGTAAAGACCCGTAAATTCCCACCTTATGAATCGACCATAAACCACACAAGTCTGACCCAAAAGTTGAAAATCCACAAATACTTTAACCTTGGGGAATACAACACATTAGAACAATAACATCAGACTTTTATTACATCATGATAATATAACATCAGAGTATAGAATATCAGAGTACATCGAAAAATAAAATAATACAGCGGAAGATAGATTTTACATTAAATAATACATTACAGCGGAAGATTTTCAAAAGCTCTGGACACAGCTTTAAGCTTCGATCCAGGATCCTGCTAAAGAGATAAATATTTGCAAAAAGCTACTCGACTGCCCGTGTGAAAAATATGGGCACCCGAGTTTGCCAGTGAACAAACTACAGGTTAGTCATGGGACTGGTATGAGAAATCTTAACTTAACTTATCTAATAAGAAGGCTAATCACAGGACCACGACGCTAACGCGGAACGGGTTTACTCCATTGGATTGCCAGTGCATAAAATAAAGTAAATCGTTAAACAACGCAATGCTTTTTAGAAAAATGAAACCATTATAAGACTCAAGTCCCATCACACAATGCAACGCAAACCGGAGGATAGAGTTTTACCTTATAATGGTCAAAAGATGCTTGATACGATAAAAAAACGGATTTGATATTATTACTAGTGTATATATATGTTTCAAAAACAATTTCAATCATAATGTATCAATCATAGACGGCATAGTACCCCATCCTACTATGTCGCCATACTAGTTCTACAATCAAAACCGCATGGTGTCGTACTGGAAATTTGGTTTCCATCAAGAGTCAAGGCTAGGGAGGAGCTCATTACCGATTCGAGGACACTCTAGCAAATGCCTCAGGATCACACCTATGGGCAACCCTTGGATATCTGCAGGGCCGGTTTCTACCTAACGGTAGTGGATTAGTTATGCCTGAACACACGTTTCCCGGTCCCTTTGGACCTCCATATGGCCACTAACAACCTATAAACCCGAGGTACCTCATAATCCATCATCCACATAAGTAAAATGCCAGCCAGTTTAAGCACTGACATCACTCTAGCTAAAAAGAAACGTGTGCACTCCCAGCGTTCCCTTCTCCTGTTTTTGACTCATACCGGGGTGTGAGGCTCGTGAAGTAACGCTGTACACAAAGCTACGCCTAATCAGGCTATGCTTTGGTCATCCCACAAGGCCCTGCTTTTCAACAAAAGCCTTGATCCAGGCATCTTGGCATGCCACATTGTCAATCCATACCATACCATTGATTTCTGCCAATATATAACCTCCAAGCTCGTACGTCTTAGAGAAGGGTGTAGAATACCAAACAGATATATATTTAGCAGAGATCAACGAATACAGTATAAAGGAATATAACGTCGGACATGCTATCCATTTACGAGTCCGTTCTGGGTCTGAACGAAACCGGAGACACCTTATACCTCGCATATCCGAACAATCAACAATACGTCCGGACGGCTACCCCTGACTCCCCTTCAAGGTTGCTACTCCAATCATGGGCCTCAGTAGCAACACATCCATTCGATGTGAAGATCGTCGGTCTTCAGTCACCGTATTCAACTCTTCGACTTAAATCATCGTATAGTTATTTGAAATGAGTTAAACTCGGTCTTTTCAAATAATTCTCGAATAATTATCATTTAAATCATTTCATATTGTTCATATTTATTTGTAACGGTTTATCGCTATTTTATATATATATATATAAACAGCTCATTTAATTTAACGACGGTTCGGGTCGATGGCGTCCCTGGCGCTGTTTTTATCAAAATTTTATTCACACTTATCTTGAAATCTAACCGTTGGATTTTCACAGAGTTTATATCGTTGGGAAGATCTTCCCAAAAGCGGTCCTAACGGTTCTAGTTTTGGGAAAATCCGATGGTCGGATCTTTCGGTATAATCGTTTCAAGTTACGATTTCAAAACGCGAACTACCGCGTGTGTTTCGTTTAAATTTAATTTATATTTATATAATTATAAACATAAATCTTTTGGCGAATCTGCTAACGCGTTTAACTTTACATACAAAATAATATTTAACTTCGCATAAAAATTCTAATGTATGTATATACCACAAAAATGATTCTTTCACCTTTGCTGACAGTTCTAGTTTATTTTTGGTGAATCCTTTTTAATAAAATCATGTTTAAATCCTAAAACAAGAACCTTTCTATAATTCTTTACCTAGCATTAAAAGTGTAGCTTTTTAATGTAAACGTATTTTATTCCTATTCTTTTATATGAAATGTCAATAAAATTGCAACTTTTATTTCTACTCTTTCTATCGCATCTAAAGTGACAATAAAAATATAATCTTTATTTCTATGATTTATTTACATCTAAACTGTAAATAAAAATGTGACTTTTAATTCTATACTTTTATTTGCATCTTAAATGTCAAATAAAATATAACATTCAATTCTATGTGTTTATCTGTATCTAACATGTAAATAAAAATGTACCCTTTTTAAATCTATATTTTTATCTACATCTAACTTGTAAATAAAAATATACTTTTCTAATTCATGTTTTTATCTACATTATGAAATGCAAATAAAAATGTACTTTTTAAATATATGTGTTTATTTACAACTAAAATGTAAATACAAGAGTCACTTTGATTTTTATGTTTTTATTTACATCTAAAATGTAAATAAAAATGTAACTTTCAATTTTAAATCCAAATTGAATATTCTATCTATTATCATATTAAAATAATATTATTTCCAAAATATTAATTTTGAAATTAGCTCTTTTAATATTCATTATAAAATGGATAAAATAAATCGATAAACACGTTCGGGTTAAAATGGCGTTGCTATTTAAAACAGATTAAATAGCCCAATTCATTATCTTATTCATTTATATTTTATACTAGGCCGGACCTTCCACATTAAGCCTGCGACTTGTGGACGTTGGATATGCCGGTTGGTTCCAGGCAGACTTATCCCACAATTTGGGCTTAACCTCGTGTCAAGGCCCGTTTCGTATTTGCGCACTTGGACCCCTCACATTAGGCTCAACATTTATGGCTGTTGGATATGCCGGTTGGGTCCGGGCAGACTTCCACCATAAATGTAACCTAACCTCGTGTCCAAGTACAATTGTAATTTATAATTATAATTATTTCATTGGGAAATATTATTTTAAAACATCCTTTATTTCAAAATATCTTAATTTTAAAATATCTCCTATTTTAAAATATAACTTTATTAAAATATTTTACATAATAAAAATATGATCTTTTTATTAAATTGCTAAAAATATCATGCTTCCAAATATCCTAACTTACATTTCAATTTTAATTAAACATGCATGACATTTATGAATTATCAATTTAAACATGCATGACATTTATATTTATCAATTTATACATGCATGACATTTATATTTATCAATTTAAACATGCATGACATTTATATTTATCAATTCTAATTAAACCTTTCTAACTAAAAATGACAATTTTTATCCTAATATGAGAATTCCTACCAAAAATGTTTTATTTTATCTAACATGACAGTTTCTAACAGAATGTTTTATTATAACATATTCTTAACAAAAATGTAACTTTTAATCTAATGAACATTTCTTAACAAAAAGGACAATTTTTATTCTAGTGTGTCATTTTTGACTAAAATGTAACTACATCTCTAATGCAACATTTTTAACTAAAATGTTAATTCTTTTTAAATGCAACATTTTAATCAAAAATGTGATTTTACTTTTAATGGAACATTTTAAGTATGCCATAAAGATATGGTTTTAACACTTTTCTATTTAACAAAATGAATATTTTAGCTTAATCTATTTTATTTCAACCGAGATGATTCCCATTACAATAAGAATGCAATCCTTATTGTCTACTTTTTCCCTTATGATTCATATTACAATAAAAATGTAATTTTTATTGTCTACACTTTTCTAATGATTCCTATTAAAATATAATTTTAAGTTTTTATCCACATCTATTATGTAAATAAAATGGTGCTTTTTACATCCATGTTTTTATTTGCAACTAATTTGCAAAAATGTACTTTAAAATTTCATGTCTTTTATTCACATCTAAATTGTGAATAAAATATACCTCTTTAGTTCATATCTTTTATTTACATGCAAAATGTAAATAAAATATACTTCTTTATTCATGTCTTTTACTTACATATAAAATGTAAATAAACTATACTTCTTCATTTTCCTTTTTAATTACATATAAAATGTAATCTTTCATTTTCCTTCGTTTGTTACATTATAGAAAAGTGAAATCTTTTCTACTCTTTAATAACATTAAATAAAATATAATTTTCTATTCTTTAATTGCATTAAATAAAAAGGTAATCTTTCTATTCTTTTAAATGACAACAAGTAAATTTTTGTTTCATTCTTTTTAATTGGCCAAAAAAGTTAATTTTGGTTTTCATCCTTTTTACTTGACCAAAATGTAAACTAGTGTAGCTTTTATTTCTATGCTTTTGTTTACATCTAAAATGTAAACAAAAATACAACTTTTATTTCTATGCTTTTATGTGTAATCAATTCTAACAATTCATGTTAACATAAAAAGGATATTCTTATGTGTTCACCTTTTCTATTCAATATAACAAAATAAAAATGTAATTCTTTCTCTATGTTTTTATTTGCATAAAAAGACAAATAAAAATATACTTCTTTTTCTATGTTTTCACCTTTTTAATAAAGTTCTATTCTTTTACTAATGATTCATTTACATTGAAATATGAATTCCAATATAAAACATTTTACATAACAGTGACTCCTTTTTACTGTTTCATTAGCATTAAAAATGTAAAATTAAATGTAAACACATTTTTATCTAGCAATGGTCATTTTATAATATTCATCACATTAAAATATAGATTTTAATGTAATCATGGTTTCTACTTTTAAACATGACAAATTTTTGGTAATGGATTCATTACATTAAAAATAGAGTTTTTAATGTAAAGATGTTTTCTATTTTAATCATGACCATTTTTGGTAATGCATTCATTACATTAAAATACGTAGTTTTAATGTAAACCTGTTTTACATTTCATATACATGAACAATTTATAATTATACTCATTACCTTGAAGACATGGTTTTAATGAAAACATGTTTTTTTCTCATTATAGAAACATGAATAATTTTATTCATAACATTAAAATATATTTTTCAATGTAATCATGTTTTACAATATAAACATAGACAAATTTTTATTCATAACATTACTAATTGATCTCACCACTATCACAATTCATTTTTATTGCATCCACAATCAAACATACAGAATTTCCATTCAATTCACAACACAAACAAATCACATAGCGTAGCATACACAGTGAATGGATGAGGACACAATTACGATTTATTCTAATTAGTTAAAATAATAATAATAAAAATAAAATTAGATTTCTCACATTGATTTGTCTGAAATTTCAACATGCTCTATTTCAGATCTGGTCAGTTCCATCATGTCGCTCTCATTTCTGCGATTTCAATGGATCCAAAATCGTTCGATTTCATTTCCGTATGAACAAGATATCGTTATTTAAAACATTGGATAATTAATCAAGAAATTATATTAATTAATTACTTTACCCCTTTTTAATCATGTTTTAACATTAACGACTTTCTTCCTCTTCGTCGTTTTCTTCGCAGGTATTCACGGTAGAAGTTCTCACCCATTTGGAGAACGGAGATGATTGTGCTGTTGATATTGTAGCCTTCGTCGAGCTCTTCGATCTTGTGTTTGGAGTTTTTGAAAATCATTGAGAAATTGAGGAGATAGAAGTGGAAGAAGATGGCTACGTTTCAACCATTGGAGATAAGGGGGCGGCGGATCTGTTTTATTAGGGTTTAGGTTTTGTAAATTTTAAGGTATATATATATATATATTATTTGGTTATATATTTTATATTATCCCACACTTTAGTCTATACATATGTAGTAGGTTATAAATGGAATAAATTCGCTGACTACACATGACATGTCAATCTAATTAGCATTTATTTCTTATTTAAAAATTCAAAAAAAAAATTACATAAGGAAAGAGAATAATGTAAATGTACTTAATGCATGATTTAATGCTAATTGTGATAAAGTTTGTGAATTTAAAATTTCAAAATATATAACAATAAAATTGTAGAATTTAAGGAACATATTCAATTGGACATACAAGAATAAGACAACAAAAATGACTAGAAATGCACATAAATAATGTAAACAAAATAGATATATATATATAAGGGAATAATATATATACATGTGGAAATTGTTTGCTTTTGTAAGAATAAATAATAATAATGGGAGAAGGAAAATAAGGGAATGAAAATATGAGGAACGAGAACTTGCAAAGGAAATAAGATGCATGAATGTAGAAGTTAGGAAATAAATTAATGAAGTGGAGAAGAGTGATGAATGCATAATTTATTGTTTAATGTTAAATGCTAGAATGTATGTGACTTATAAAATTTCAAACACATTAAATATCATGCGTTATTACATAGATAATGTTAAAAGTTTTACTATATTTTTTTCTTATGCTTTTTAGATATAAACAACATGATATAAAAGATAAGGGAATACATATACATATATATATGTAACGAAATGGAGAAAGGAGATTTAAAGGGATGTAGACGTAAATAAAATGTAGGGAAGGAAATAAATGAATGCATAGGTAATGTGAACTAGGATGCATGAATGTAGAGAAAAAAGAAATGTGAGCATGCAGATGCATGATTTATTTGGTTATTAATGTCATCATTAATTTTTGTTAACTGCTAGTTAAAACGTGCGTTGTATACCATTGACACTCTATCTCTTTACAATTTCTCTTATACAATTCAAACTGGAAACATTCTTTTATTATCAATATATTATTAATAAATCAACTTATCAATATATTAATTTTATTTAATAACTTTTATCTTTATTTTTATTTAATAATGGAATTTAATTTTTAAAATTCTGGCGTATTTTCTAACAAAATTTCTTAAAATAAAATTTTTAAATTGGCTCCAAAATTCCGGGTTGTTACATAAAAATAGATGCAATTATCTTTTTTAAATCTGAAATAAAATAAGATATTCAATGTAACTTATATTTTATCTTTTAGTAAAAGATAGATGCAATAATATTTTTAAAATCAGAAATAAAATAAGATATTCTACTAAACAGTTAAAAATTATTAATTTCAAAAATGCAATTTTGGAATCAACAGTTATGTATTATCATTAACATTGCATATTTGCAACTAACAATTAACAAATGACATATATATTAAACTATCTTTTTTAAATCTTAGGTTCAGTTTTCAAAATCTGGATGCGACTATCTTTTTTAAATCTGAAATGAAATAAGATATTCTATTAAATGTTGTTGAATGGAAAAAATATTACTTGTTTAAAAAGATAAATGTATTTATCTTATTTCTACATTATCAATATAAAGTTGATGTATGGCTTTAAAAAGGTAACGTATATATCTTTTTAATGTTTATACTATTTTAATAAGATAAACACAATTATCACTTTAAATAAGTTATATGTTTTAATAAAAACTAATATAGATATTAACTTTAAATAAGTTATATGTTTTATCTACTTATTTTTTAATGTATATATCATCTTCAACGTTACTTTGTGTAATAAAGTAGATAAAAGATAAATATATTTCTCTTTTTAAACAGTTTTTGTTTTTCCCACAATATTAATGCATATTAGTATTTTCAATAAGATTATAAATCTATTATACTATATGAAATATGTGTATTATTTTAAATACTTCATAGAATAACTTATTTTTCCATTTAAAAACAAGTAGACCAAAAGATAAGTATATTTATCTTTTTAAGTAATTTATGTTTCAAAATAAACTGTATTGTTTCGTTCAATCATTTCATTTTTGCTTCAAATTAATTGATCATGTGGATGATCATTAAAATTTAATATTAAAGTTGCACTTCTAGTTTACACAGACAAATGTTTAACACATACAAGAGATAAATTGTTTACACAAACAAATGTTTGTTTGTGTTTGTTTTACGCAGACAAATATTTTACCGACAAAAGATTAATGGTTTTATCTTAATTGAATAGTGGATTAAAAGAAATCTTTCGTGTAGTCTGTTTTTTCAAATTATTTGTTAATTAAGGTCCGATATAGAGCTAGGGATGTTTTTAACATTTTTAATTAAAAGCTGCTCATAATTTATGAAAAAAATAAATGTATTTATCTTTTTCAGCAGTTCCATGAATTATTCAATAGTTTCTTACGTTGAATGAGCCATTGAAATCAAAGCATTATAATGCATTGATTTTAAGGAATCCTGACACATTTCTGGTCATCCCATTGTTCCCTTGCATGCATCCTTTTATGTAGTTATGGTTATTCCTGAACATTGCGTTTCCCCGCCCCGTAGTGACCGATATATCCGAGGTACCTCGCTTTCCAACATTCACAAAAGTAAAAATGTCCGGGCTCCATACCATGACACCACTCCTAACAAGAAAGAAACGCATGTCCTCCCTACAGTCCTTCAACTGTTTCAGGTTCATACCGGGGTGTGAAGCTCGTGAATTAACGCTACACAAAGTTATGCTATATTAAAGTCGTGCTTTGATCATAAACCACAAGACTCTGCTTTTCAACAAAAGCCTTGATCCTTTGCATCTCAGCATGCCACCTGGGCAATTCACGCCATGCGACTGATGCCTATCGATATATAACCTCTGAGTACGTCTCAGAGAAGGGTGTTAAGCAAGAGAATAAATTCTCCGCCATCAAAAAGAAATATATTTAATAGAGATCAATGAACATAGAATAAAATCCAATGTCATACACACATCCATTTATAAGTTCGTTCTGGGTATGAACGAAACCGAAGGCACCTTATTCCTCGTCCCATATGTCCAATACAAGAGAGAGGTCCTCGCATATTCGGTCGATCTCCAAGTACGTCTGGACGATCACCACTTATTACCTTGTCTTGGGTGTACAGCCCAATCAAGACATCAGTAATCATCCAAACGGTGTGAAGACCTATAACGACCCGAACCTCCCCATAAAGGAAAGCCCGGATTGAGATGAAAACAAGCCACATCAGAACGCAGACAGAAGAACATTTCATTGTTAATTACAACAATTCCATCAGAATATGAGAATATACAGAGTATGAATAAATACTATACAACAGAGAATATCAGAGATTTAAATACATTACTGCAGCGGAAAAATAATACAAAACATAACTGAAAGTAATACACTGATACAAAGCTTTCCGAGCTTCGTTCCAGCTGTAAATCAGGATCCTGTGAATATAAACCTGCAAAACCAAAAGTACTAGCTGCCCGTGTAGAAAATAGGGGCACCCAGAGTTTAGGTTGAAACAATAAACTCCAGGTCAGTCATGTGACTGGTGTGAGAACTAAAACAGTTATTAATCTTTATTTTAAAGTTAGGTAAATCAAGGGACCACGCCGTATAATACGGAACGGGTTTCCTCCCAAGAATACCAGTACTTAAAACAAACAGCGCAATGCTAAATAAAGAAAAATGAAGCTATTATAAGACCCAGGTCCCATCACACAATGCAACGCAAGCCGGAGGATAGGGTTTTTACCTTATAATAGCCAAAGCATGCTTGATACGTTTAAAATACATTATTTTGATATTACTATAAGTGTATAATGTCAAAATAATTTCAATCATAAATATCAATCATAGGTGGCATGAATGACCCACACCACTATGCCGCCATACTAGGTTCTACAAATAAAACCGCAATATCACGTATTGGAAATTGGATTTCCTTCATGAGTAGAGGCAAGTGGCAAGCTCCTCTCCGATTCGAGACACTCTAGCAAATGTCTCAGGACCCCACTATGATCCTTGGATCTTCAGGGCCGGTCCTCACCTAACTTTAGAGGATTGGCAATTCCTGAGCACACGTTTCCCGGTCCTAACAGACCTATATCCGAGGCGCTTCGTATCCAACAACCACACAGGTGAAAAGTATATAAATATTAGCCAGTTTAAGCACTGACACCACCCATAGCTAGAAAGAAACATCGTGCTCTCCCTGCAGTCACTATCCCGTTTTTGACTCATACCGAGGTGTGAGGCTCGCGAATTCACGCTATACACAAAGCTATGCCACACAGGCCGTGCTTTGATCATCAACCATAAGACTTTGCTTTTCAACAGAAGCCTTGATCAATTGCCACTTACGTGTGCCACACTGGCAATTCACTCCATGCGACTGATGTCCATCGATATACAACCTCTGAGCTCGTACGTCTCAGAGAAGGGCGTTAAGCAAGAGAATAAATTCTCCGCCGCCAAAAAGATGCATATTTAATAGACATCAATCAACACAGAATAAAATCCAATGTCAGACACACAGTCCATTTACAAGTTCGTTCTGGGTCTGAACGAAACCGGAGGCACTTTCCTCGCATATCCATCGATCTCCAAGTACGTCTGGACGATCACCAACTGTTTCTCTCCTCTTGGGTGTACAGCCCAATCGAGATCATCAGCAATCACCCAAACGATGTGAAGACTTCCGGTCTTCAACCACCGTCTTCATCTTCGACTTGTCGTCGAATCGGTTATTCAGAATGGGTATAAACCCGGCCTTTTCGAATAACCCGCGTATATAATAAACACATGTTACACAAACACAACATACGCCTCATTCCAATTCAGAATATTCTTTTATTCAAATTTTCTCACTCTTAGGGAAAGGTTCCCATTAATTTTATCAAAGATAAATTCTTCTAAATTTATTCTTTAATCTTCCTTTGGATATCATTTCAAACTAGTCGGGATTAGCGAACCACACCGAAGTAATTATTTATTTTATTTCCCAATCCCAACCTATTCATCCCCTGGAGCAAAACTGGTAATACTCCATACCTAACACCACGGTGTTATCGGTAAAATTAATTACCATTTCACGTTTAAATCCAATTAAAGATTTAACTATCACTTTGGAGCAAAACTGGTGGTACTCCATTCTCGATCACCTTTCAGATTTGATAATTTAAATTATCAATTCACATTTCAATCTAATTAAAGATTCATTAAAACTCCACTTAGTTTTAATCTTCTCAAAAATCAATCTCCTGACTTTAATTGGGTTAAAGAACCAATGTCATCTAACACACGGTTCACGATAAACCCAAAATCACATTCAAATTCAAATCCAATTAAACATTATTTAATTGGTACACTTCATTAAATCTAAATAGAAAGATTTAATCTTTTTCTCTACTGGATTTAAGAACAGTGTTAATGAAGACACCATTCACTACAAACCCAAATCACATTTGATATTAAATACAAGGCTCTGAATAGAAAATATATCGGCTTATATTCAATATCAAATTCTACGACCAACAAATATCGTACTGGAAATAACGATATAAATATATCTTTCAAATCCCCATAACGATATCTGTATAATCACGAAATCAAACATCGAAATATTCCAAAGACATTTTCAATTCAAATCCATTTCCAATTCGTATATTGGAAATTCTGATTATTTTTAAAACCACTTTCAAATTCAATTTATTTCTTTCAAAAATAAATTGATTTTAATTCTAGTTCAAAACTAGTTCATTTTGATAAAAATCTATTTTTATCCTTTCAAATATGGAATTTTTCATCCCAGTTCTTCACAAATCATATATTATGATTTTACACTAATTACTAATATTTTTAATAATTTTATCAAGTCCCATACAGTCGGTTTTCAATAACGGCCACCGAACTGCACTTACAACGACCTTTTCCAAATTTGATTTGGACATAATTCCAAATCCAACCGTTAGATTTAAAATTTCTTATATTCATTGGAAAGATCTTTTCGATACGAACCCAACGGTTTCGGTTTCAGGAGAATCCGACGGTCGGATCTCTCGTAACGTCAATTCGAAGTCAATGGTCGAAATTCACGAACTGCCGCAGCGCGGCGCGTTCTATTCAGGCCATTATATATATATATATATATATATTATATATTTCCTCAATTTCCTTTTAAAACGTATTTTATAAATCATTTTAAATTCGTTTTCGAAAAGATTTCAACTTTCATTTCAAATTCAAATCAAAATTGAATTTTCTATTATAAATTCTTTTCACTTTCATTTCTATTTGATTTCAATTCAATTTCAATTCATTTCAAATTGATTTTTATTCAATTTCAATTCGTTTTCAATTCGTTCAAATTGATTTCTATTCAATTTCAATTCAATTCGAATTTATTTTCTAAATATTCGATTTTTAAATCTCTTGTCAATATTCATTATAAAAACGAATATAATCGATATAAATATCGTTCGCGTCAAAATAGCGCATCTCTAATCAACACGGCTTTATATTTTTCAAAAACTTCGTTATTCTATTCAATAAATGAATATTCTCTTCAACACATGAATATATATTTTATTCAACACATTAATATATATTATTTCTTTATTTTCCAATTGGAATGAGGCCCAATCAATTACCATATAATGTTAATTATATGGATTCCATACAACACATGTATATAATAGCAACGATAAATAATCTACCATCATCCAAAGTGCACTACACTGTATAAGCATCAAATATAGATATCTAACGCTTATAACAGCCTGTCAATCAATCGATCGACATACAACTAATTATTGGAATTAGTGTATGCCGTATTTTATCCCAATACCCGTGTGGGGTTTCAAATCAACAAACACGGATTTTTATTCATTCACATACACGTTAAAAATTATATTTTTAACGATAAAATATTTTTAACTATATAAATTATTTATTTCATTTCACATCCCACAATCAATTTTCACAACACATCAAACAATCAAACATACAAGCCATCCATGGTCTGTGGACGACGGGTGTCGGGTGCTGCTAAGCACCGTCAGCATCCTAGTATATATTTTTAACTAGAAATGAAGATTTAAAGTGAGAAGTTCTCACCGACTAGCTAAACCAAACGCCTCGACTCTTCTTATGTAGGAAATCTTCATCGTGCTCGCCTTTTGTCTATTTCGTCGTCCATAGCCACTACATATATAAAAATCATATTTTTATATTGTTGCTATGTATATAAAAATTCTATTTTTACACTACTACTGTATAGATAAAAATTCTATTTTTACACCGCTACTATATAGATAAAAATTCTATTTTTACAATGGTGTTCATATAATAAAGATTATATTTTTATCACGCTATTCTCTACATAAAGATTTTGCCTTTTCAAATATAAAGATTTCGCCTTTTCAAATATAAAGATTTCGCCTTTTCAAATATAAAGATTTCGCCTTTTCATTTCATCACTATAAAAATCACATTTTTATTTCAACATATATATAATAAAAATCAGATTTTTATTTCGCTACACATATAAAGGTCAAATTTTTACTATCTAAATAATATAAAAATCATATTTTTATACTTTCTATACTATAAAAATCATATCTTTATAATCTCCTACCACTATAAAAATTATATTTTTAATCTAAGGATTTCCATATTCAAAGAAAAATCAGTTTTTGAACCGATTAACCTAAATTAAATGTTTAAAATAAATTAAAACAAAACAAATTAAAAAAAAACACTTACAGCGAGGTGGGGGAGTCGGCGTTGGTGGAGGCTCGGAGGGGGGCCCAGGCAAGGAGGAGGGTGGCGGATGGTCAGAGGCGGCGGCGATAGGCGGGGACACGGTGGAAATTGGGGCTAGGGTTAGGGGAGCGCGCGGTTTACACCGAGAATGAGAGGAGAGAGAGGGCGAGAGGAGGGGAGGAAGGATCGTCGGAGGGCGCGGGTGAGGGAGGCAGCGGCGGCAGCACCTCTGACGCTGGAGGCATCGACGATCGACGGGTTTCCTCCCGTCGCCCCTTTTTTTTCTTTTTTAAAGTGAACGGGGTTTGACTGGAATAGGAAAGAGAGAAAGGTGAGGGGGTTTATAATAAAAATATATATATTTAGTTCATTTGTTGTAATAAAGCAACTTTTTAATTCGCACCCCCATTTCAAACCCACCGACTGTTGTCCCTAGCTAATTACCACCGTTCCGAACACAATGGGATATGTATCGTAAGCTGATTCGATCGTTTCGATCAGTTTTCGTCAAAATCAACATATAACTCTATATATTGAATTTGAACATGCATTTCAATTTACTGGGGTCACATACTAACTCGAAAAATCCCAGAAAAAAATTTCTAGCTTCGTATCGACGATACGGTCCTAACAAACTAGTTTCGTCGGATTTTGAGAGCATTTGAAAAATGGCCATTTTCCAGTCGATTAAAATCAACTAAAACTGGTCAAACACGTTTTCCTTTGCCACGCTCACATATTGATTCGAAAAAGTAAGAAATTTGAAACCTAGCAATAACTTGACATCATGGATCCAACAAAAGTGGTTTCGTCGAAATCCGAGGTCGTTTGCAAAATGACTATTTTTAAGGGCTGAAATTCCATAGCGACGATTCTGAAATTTCAACTGGACATATCTTTTGATTCCCGCTATGAAATTTCGATTTTTCGGATTCGTTACAAAGATATTCTCAATTAGATTCAAATATTTCTGGTTTCACTAAAATCCGGTTTATATTGCACCCGGTACATTCATTTGAAGTTTGAAATCGAATTATCGAACTACCGCGCCATTTTCAATTCCTTTTATAATTATAAATAATTATTTATATTCTAACGACGATGTATATAAATATATACGTTCTATTCAAAAAAAAAATCTCATCGATATTATTTAAAATAATCTATTCTAAATATTCAAACTTCGCTAAAATTGCCAAAATAAAAATTTTAAATTGGCTCAGATTTTCCGAGTTGTTACAATCTCCCCCACTTAAAACTTTTCGTCCCCGAAAAGGAACGAAGCCGAAAGTTGTTTAACTAATTAACTCAACTTTCACTATTTTCTTTACGGCTTAAGTTCTTCAACTTTTCAGTTTCTAAGAACTTTTCAAATTTTTCAAAAATTTGGCTAACACCCTAAATTTACGAAAAATTTCGCCATAACCTCCCCTGCACCGGGGACTTCGGGATATTTCATATAGCCTCCCATGGCCTTCTTCAATCCAAAAGAAAAAGAAAAAGCCAAGCGGCTAGCCAATCGGCTAATAAAATCATCATCACCCAAACAAAACAGTAAATTATGGTAAACGTGTACCTATTTGTCGGGCAAACAATTTTATTCTTCTGCTCTAGCCTCCTTGTTATGACCTGTTCAATGTAAGTACATGTATATGCAAGCAAATGCGACCAATTTTCATACAATTCAATATTTGATTCTATTAGGCGTAATGATTCAAAATTCAAAACAAATAACAAATAACACAACCATCAATCAATTAGTGGATTATCATTTCAAATTCATAATTTTGATATATATACAGAAAATCATGTTTTTGATGCCAAATCACAACAATAAATCTATGTAAGTTTTAGTTCTCACACCAGTCTAATGGAAATATATAGATGTCACACCTTCGAAACTCGAATATGAATACTGATGATGTTGCACCATCATCATAATCATCCCCGGGTGTCTAGAATATGATTCTATATCTATCCAGTATATTAAAACTTCGAATATACGTTCATGACGCGTATACGTGAAATCTTTATATACTGGATTGTCCAAATTCAATATAAATAAAATATTCAAATACGTATAAACGATTTAAATTTTTAAAACAAAATTGTTTTCATTTGAAAAATATACTCTTCACACTCGTTCTAGGATACTACTGATCCTATCTCTAACGAGTCATTCTAATTGGATATTATTAATCCAATATCTGATGAATTCTTTCGTTTGGTTCTAACATGTCTTGTTCTCGAGCTCTGTAAACCAAAGCTCCGATACCACTCTATAACGACCCGAACTTCCCCATAAAGGAAAGCCCGGATTGAGATGAAAACAAGCCACATCGGAACGCAGACAGAAGAACATTTCATTGTTAATTGCAACAATTCCATCAGAATACGAGAATATACAGAGTATGAATAAATATTATACAACAGAGAATATCAGAGATTTAAATATATTACTGCAGCGGAAAAATAATACAAAACATAACTGAAAGTAATACACGGATACAGAGCTTTCCGAGCATCGTTCCAGCTGTAAATCAGGATCCTGTGAATATAAACCTGCAAAACCAAAACTACTAGCTGCCCGTGTGGAAAATAGGCGCACCCAGAGTTTAGGTTGAAACAATAAACTCCAGGTCAGTCATGTGACTGGTGTGAGAACTAAAATAGTTATTAATCTTTATTTTAAAGTTAGGTAAATCAAGGGACCACGCCGTATAACACGGAACGGGTTTCCTCCCAAGAATACTAGTGCTTAAAACAAACAGCGCAATGCTAAATAAAGAAAAATGAAGCTATTATAAGACCCAGGTCCCACCACACAATAAACGCAAGCCGGAGGATAGAATTTTTACCTTATAATAGCCAAAGCACGCTTGAAATGTTTAAAACATATTATTTTGATATTACTATAAGTGTATAGTGTCAAAACAATTTCAATCATAAATATCAATCATAGGCGGCATGAATGACCCATACCACTATGTCGCCATACTAGATTCTACAAATAAAACCGCAATATCACGTGTTGGAAATTGGATTTCCATCATGAGTCGAGGCAAGGGGCAAGCTCCTCTCCGATTCGAGACACTCTAGCAAATGTCTCAGGACCCCACTATGATCCTTAGATCTTCAGGGCCGGTCCTCACCTAACTTTGGAGGATTGGCAATTCCTGAGCACACGTTTCCCAGTCCTAACAGAACTATATCCGAGGCGCCTCATATCCAACAACCACACAGGTGAAAAGTATATAAATGTCAGCCAGTTTAAGCACTGACACCACCCATAGCTAGAAAGAAACGTCGTGCTCTCCCTGCAGTCACTATCCCGTTTTTGACTCATACCGAGGTGTGAGGCTCGCGAATTCAGGGTATACACCAAGCTATGCCACACAGGCCGTGCTTTGATCATCAACCACAAGACTTTGCTTTTCAACAGAAGCCTTGATCAATTGCCACTTACGCGTGCCACACTGGCAATTCACTCCATGCGACTGATGTCCATCGATATACAACCTCTGAGCTTGTACGTCATAGAGAAGAGCATTAAGCAAGAGAATAAATTCTCCGCCGCCAAACAGATATATATTTAATAGAGATCAATCAACACAGAATAAAATCCAATGTCAGACACACAGTCCATTTACAAGTTCGTTCTGGGTCTGAACGAAACCGGAGGCACTTTCCTCACATATCCATCGATCTCCAAGTACGTCTGGACGATCACCAACTGTTTCTCTCCTCTTGGGAGTACAGCCCAATCGAGATCATCAGCAATCACCCAAACGATGTGAAGACTTCCGGTCTTCAACCACCATCTTCATCTTCGACTTGTCGTCGAATCGGTTATTCAGAATGGGTATAAACCCGGCCTTTCCGAATAACCTGCGTATATAATAAACACGTGTTACACAAACACAACATACGCCTCATTCCAATTCAGAATATTCTTTTATTCAAATTTTCACACTCTTAGGGAAAGGTTCCCATTAATTTTATCAAAGATAAATTCTTCTAAATTTATTCTTTAATCTTCCTTTGGATATCATTTCAAACTAGTCGGGATTAGCGAACCACACCGAAATAATTATTTATTTTATTTCCCAATCCCAACCTATTCATCCCCTGGAGCAAAACTGGTAATACTCCATACCTAACACCACGGTGTTATCGGTAAAATTAATTACCATTTCACGTTTAAATCCAATTAAAGATTTGACTATCGCTTTGGAGCAAAACAGATGGTACTCCATTCTCGATCACCTTTCAGATTTGATAATTTAAATTATCAATTCACATTTCAATCTAATTACATATTCATTAAAACTCCACTTAGTTTTAATCTTCTCAAAAATCAATATCCTGACTTTAACTGGGTTAAAGAACCAATGTCATCTAACACACGGTTCACGATAAACCCAAAATCACATTCAAATTCAATTCCAACTAAACATTATTTAATTGGTACACTTCATTAAATCTAAATAGAAAGATTTAATCTTTTTCTCAACTGGGTTTAAGAACAGTGTTAATGGAGACACCATTCGCTACAAACCCAAATCACATTTGATATTAAATACAAGGCTCTGAATAGAAAATATATCGGCTTATATTCAATATCAAATTCTACGACCAACAAATATCGTATTGGAAACAACGATATAAATATATCTTTCAAATCTCCATAACGATATCTGTATAGTCACGAAATCAAACATCTAAATATTCCAAAGACAATTTCGATTCAAATCCATTTCCAATTCATATATTGGAAATTCTGATTATTTTTAAAACCACTTTCAAATTCAATTTATTTATTTCAAAAATAAATTGATTTTAATTCTAGTTTAAAACAAGTTCATTTTGATAAAAATCTATTTTTATCCTTTCAAATATGGAATTTTTCATCCCAGTTCTTCACAAATCATATATTATGATTTTACACAAATTACTAATATTTTTAATAATTTTATCAAGGCCCGTACAGTCGGTTTTCAATAACGGCCACCGAACTGCACTTACAACGACCTTTTCCAAATTTGATTTGGACATAATTCCAAATCCAACTGTTAGATTTCAAATTTATTATATTCATTGGAAAGTACTTTTCGATACGAACCCAACGGCTCCGGTTTCAGGAGAATCCGACTGTCGGATCTCCCGTAACGTCAATTCGAAGTCAATGGTCGAAATTCACGAACTGCCGCAGCGCGGCGCGTTCTATTCAGGCCATTATATATGTAATATATATATATATTTCGTCGATTTCCTTTCAAAACGTAATTTATAAATCGTTTTAAATTCGTTTTCGGAATGATTTCAACTTTCATTTCAAATTCAAATCAAAATTGAATTTTCTATTATAAATTCTTTTCACTTTCATTTCTATTTGATTTCAATTCAAATCAATTTCAATTCAATTTGAATTCATTTCAAATTGATTTTTATTCAATTTCAATTCGTTCAAATTGATTTCTATTCAATTCGAATTTATTTTCTAAATATTCGATTTTTAAATCTCTTGTCAATATTCATTATAAAAACGAATATAATCGATATAAATATCGTTCGCATCAAAATAGCGCATCTCTAATCAACACGGCTTTATATTTTTCAAAAACTTTGTTATTCTATTCAATAAATGAATATTCTCTTCAACACATGAATATATATTTTATTCAACACATGAATATATATTATTTCTTTATTTTCCAATTGGAATGAGGTCCAATCAATTACCATATAATGTTAATTATATGGATTCCATGCAACACATGTATATAATAGCAACGATAAATAATCAACCATCATCCAAAGTGCACTACACTGTATAAGCATCAAATATAGATATCTAACGCTTATAACAGCCTGTCAATCAATCGATCGACATACAACTAATTATTGGGATTAGTGTATGCCGTATTTTATCCCAATACCCGTGTGGGGTTTCAAATCAACAAACACAGATTTTTATTCATTCACATACCCGTTAAAAATTATATTTTTAACGATAAAATATTTTTAACTATATAAATATTTTATTTCATTTCACATCCCATAATCAATTTTCACAACACATCAAACAATCAAACATACAAGCCATCCATGGTCTGTGGACGATGGGTGTCGGGTGCTGCTAAGCACCGTCTGCATCCTAGTATATATTTTTAAATAGAAATGAAGATTTAAAGTGAGAAGTTCTCACCGGCTAGCTAAACCAAATGCTTCGACTCTTCTTATGTAGGAAATCTTCATCGTGCTCGCCTTTTGTCTATTTCGTCGTCCGTAGCCACTACATATATAAAAATCATATTTTTATATTGTTGCTATGTATATAAAAATTCTATTTTTACACTACTACTATATAGATAAAAATTCTATTTTTACACCGCTACTATATAGATAAAAATTCTATTTTTACAACGGTGTTCATATAATAAAGATTATATTTTTATCACGCTATTCTCTACATAAAGATTTCGCCTTTTCAAATATAAAGATTTCGCCTTTTCATTTCATCACTATAAAAATCACATTTTTATTTCAACATATATATAATAAAAATCAGATTTTTATTTCGCTACACATATAAGGGTCAAATTTTTACTATCTAAATAATATAAAAATCATATTTTTATACTTTCTATACTATAAAAATCATATCTTTATAATCTCCAACCACTATAAAAATTATATTTTTAATCTAAGGATTTCCATATTCAAAGAAAAATCAGTTTTTGAACCGATTAACCTAAATTAAATGTTTAAAATAAATTAGAACAAAACAAATTAAAAAAAAACAAAAAAAAACGTACAGCGAGGTGGGGGAGTCGGCGTTGGTGGAGGGACGGAGGGGGGAGCCAGGCGAGGAGGAGGGTGGCGGATGGTCAGGGGCGGCGGCGATAGGCGGGGACACGGTGGAAATTGGGGCTAGGGTCGCGGTTTACACCGAGAATGAGAGGAGAAAGGGCGAGAGGAGGGGAGGAAGGATCGTCGGAGGGCGCGAGTGAGGGAGGCAGCGGCGGCGGCACCTCCGACGCTGGAGGCGTCGACGATCGACGGGTTTCCACCCGTCGCCCCTTTTTTTCTTTTTCTTTTTTTTCTTTTTTAAAGTGAACGGGGTTTGACTGGAATAGGAGAGAGAGAGAAAAAGGTGAGGGGGTTTATAATAAAAATATATATATTTAATTCAATTTGTTTTAATAAAGCAACTTTTTAATTTGCACCCCATTTCAAACCCACCGACTGTCGTTCCTAGCTAATTACCCCCGTTCCGAACACAATGGGATATGTATCGTAAGCTGATTCGATCGTTTCGATCAGTTTTCGTCAAACTCAACATATAACTCTATATATTGAATTTGAACGCGCATTTCAATTTACTGGGGTCACATACTAACTCGAAAAATCCCAGAAAAATATTTTCTAGCTTCGTATCGACGATACGGTCCTAACAAACTAGTTTCGTCAGATTATGAGAGCGTTTAAAAAATGGCCATTTTCCAGTCGATTAAAATCAACTAAAACTGGTCAAACACGTTTTCCTTTGCCACGCTCACATATTGATTCGAAAAATTACGAAATTTGAAACCTAGCAATAACTTGACATCATGGATCCAACAAAAGTGGTTTCGTCGAAATCCGAGGTCGTTTGCAAAATGGCTATTTTTAAGGGCCGAAATTCCATAGCGCTATTCTGAAATTTCAGCTGGACATATCTTTTGATTCCCGCTATGAAATTTCGATTTTTCGGATTCGTTAGAAAGATATTCTCAATTAGATTCAAATATTTTTGGTTTCACTAAAATCCGGTTTAAATTGCACCCGGTGCATTCATTTGAAGTTTGAAATCGAATTATCGAACTACCTCGCCATTTTCAATTCCTTTTATAATTATAAATAATTATTTATATTCTAACGACAACGTATATAAATATTTACGTTCTATTCTATTCAAAATAAATTTCTCATCGATATTATTTAAAATAATCTATTCTAAATATTCAAACTTCGCTAAAATTGCCAAAATAAAATTTTTAAATTGGCTCGGATTTTTCGGGTTGTTACAAGACCTCCGGTCTTCAACCACCTACTTCATCGTCGACATATCGTCGAATCAGTTATTCAGAATGGGATAAACCCGGTCTTTTTGAATATTTCGCGTATCTTATAAGCAAGTGCTATAAAAACACAACATATGCCTCATTCCAATTCTGAATATTCTTTTATTTAAATATTCATATCCTTTGGGAAATGTTCCCATTAATTTTATCAAAGATAAATTCTTTAAATTTATTCTTTAATCTTCCATTGGATATCAATTCAAACCAAATTAAGGTTTATCCAAACTAGTCGGGATTAGTGCACCTTACAGAAGTAATCATTTCTTTTATTTCCCAATCCCAATCTTTTCAACACAGGGAGCAAAACTGGTATTACTCCATATCTAACACCACGGTGTTATCGGTAATTACCATTTCACGTTCAAATCTAATTAAAGATTTAACTATCGCTAGGAGCAAAACTGGTGATACTCCATTCTCGATCATTTCCTAAAATTGATAATTTAAATTATCAATTCACATTTCAATCTAATTAAATATTCATTAAAACTCCACTTAGTTTAATCTTCCCAAAAATTAATATTAATGACTATTTAACTTTGAAAACACAAACATGTCGCATCGACAATCTACACCGTACTATTGATTTCTGCCGATATATAACCTCTTAGCCCATACGTCTTAGAGAAGGGTGATAAGCAAGAGAATAAATTCTTCGTCACCAAACAGATATATATTTAGCAGAGATCAACCATACAGTTCGAAATACAATGTTAGACATGTAATTCTGTCTTTAACTAGGTTAAAGAACCAATGACATTTAAAACACAGTTCACGATATACCCAAATCATATTCCATTAATTATGGAATCTTCACGGAATACAGATCAATATATATAATCGATATCAATTTCCGTATCCGACTAATAATATAAATGGAATAACGACAAAGCCTTTTAAATTCCATATATATTAACAGTCTTCCTCCACAGAAGCTCATTTCAATTGTTATCAAATCAAATTCCATTCAATTCCAATTTAATATATTAAATTGGAAAACTTTACTTTGGAAAATAATCTTAATAAAAAGATTATTAAATTCCAAATCATATTTCATTGTAAATTGGGTTAAAGAACGAATGTCGTTAAAAGCACAGTTCATAATAAACCCAATTCACATCCCATTTTATTCCAGTTAAATTTTAATTAACTGGAAACACTAATAATCTTAATTAAAAGATTTATTCTTTTCACACGAGTTTCAAGAACAGTGTTATTTAAGACACCATTCATGATAAACCCAAAATCCAATTCTTTTATTCAATTCCAATTAAATATTAATTAATTGGTAAATTTCTCTAAATCTTAATTAAAAGATTTATTCTTTTCTCAACAGGGTTTAAGAACAGTGTTAATGAAGACACCGTTCACGACAAACCGAAAATCCAATTCAATATTAAATACAAGGCTATGAATAGAAATTATATCAGCTTATATTCAATATCAAATTCTGAAATCAACAAATATCATATTGGGAACAACGATATATATATCTTCCAAATTCCTCCACAATATCCGTATAATCACGGAATCCATTATCGAAATATTACGAAGATAATTTCGATTTAAATCCATTCCAATTCATATATTGGAAATTCTGGTTATTTGTAAAACCATTTCAAATCCAATTTATTTATTTGAAAACATTGGATTATCATAACTAGTCCATTTCGATAAAAATATAATTTTATCTTTTCAATTATGGAATTTTTCATCCTAATTATTTCCAAATCATTTATATGATTTTACACAAATTATTAATATTTTTAATAATTTTATCAAGGCCCTTTCGGTCGATTTTCATAAACGGTCACCGAACTGCACTTACAGCGACCTTTTCCAAATTTGGTTTGGACATAATTCCAAATCCAACCATTAGATTTCAAATCTCTTATATTTTTGGAAAGCTCTTTTTGATACAAAGCCAACGGTTCCAGTTTTAGGAAGATCCGTCAGTCGGATCTCTCGTAATATCAATTTGAAGTCAATGGCCAAATTTTGCGAATGACCACGGCGGGGCGCATTCTATTCAGGCCATTATATAATATATATATATATATATTATATATATATTTCATCGATTTCTATCTAAAACATATTTTACAAATTCGTTTTAAAATGACTCCAACTTCATTTTCAATTTTAAATCAAAATTGAATTTTCTTTATCATTATAATATATAAATGATAACATTTTCCAAATATCAGATTTTGAAATCATTTCCTTTTCGATATTCATTATAAAAATGAATAAATCGATATAAATATCGTTCGCCAAAATGGCGTTAATCTAATCAACATGGCTTTATATATATATATATATATATATATATATATATATATATATATATATATATATTCGTGTCCATCCCAAATCGGACGTCAAAATCATATTTTGATCCATTACGAATATGATTTTAAAATATAAGTTATTTTAAAATATTCATTCTTCGTCATTTTAAAATATTTGTTATTTTAAAATATTCGTTCTTTTCGAATTGGAATCAGGCACAATCAATTATCATATAATTTTATTTATATGGATTTCATTCACAAATGTACACAACAATAATCAAACACAGTCAATCATCATCCAGAGTGCATTACATAACTGCATAAGCGTTAAATATAAATAATTAACTCTTACAACAGTCTGTCAACCCATGATTGACATACAACTAAATATTGGGATTAGTGTATGTCCAATATCATCCCAATACCTGTGTGGGGTTTTCAAACACAAACGCTGATTATTATTTGTGCAGTTGGGCGATGTAAAAATATATTGTCCCAATCCATATCAGTCAAATGTGTGTACATAAACAAATCATCCAATTTGTAAGTGAATATTTATTTTATTCATATGCACGTTAAAATTTATATTTTTAACTATAAGATATTTATTTCAACTCATGAATATTTTATACAGTTCATTTATATTTTTATTGTTCTAACATTTTTAGAAAATTTCGGCAGCATAACGGCACGATATTAGAACCGGAATAAGGTCTAGCCTTATCCCTCACCTAATAATGGCTCGCGCCATATACAAACCAAATTCTGATCAATTCATTTCACTTCCCAAACCAAATTCAAACAAATAAACCAATCAACCAACCAAACAAACATGGTTTCAATCAAAGGTGTCGGGTCCTACTAAGCACCGTTTGCATCCTAGTATATATATTTAACTAGAAAATAAAATTAGAGTGAGAAGTTCTCACCTTTGGGATCCACTCCTCCAGTTTTATTTCTGAATTTCTGAACCGTTTGGATTTTTCCGAAATTCCAATGCAATCCTTTTCACTCTGTTCATAGTTAAAATCACATTTTTAATATGATGGTTATATATTTTTAAAACATATTTTTATATTCTCTATTATATAAAAATCATATTTTCATATCGGTACTAAATATATAAAGAACAAATCTTTATATTGCTTCATATATATAAAAACCATATTCTTATATTGTTATATATAATAAAAATCATATTTTTTCATAACGATGTTTATATAATAAAAAATCATATTTTTACATCACTAAAAATTATATTTTTATATCTTTAAACATTATATTTTTATAATGCCATTCAAACGATAAAAATCCTATTTTTATAATTCTATTCATATAATAAAAATCACGTTTTTATTCGCTATTCAAGTATAGAAAAATCCAATTTTTATTCGCTATATATAAAGAAAAATCATATTTTTTATATATTCCATTCATATAAATAAAAATCCAATTTTTAGATTAATAAAAATATAATCTTTTCTATTTTAAAAATCTAAGCTTTTCTATTTTAAAAATCTAAGCTTTTCCATTTTAAAAATCTAAGCTTTTCTATTTTAAAAATCTAAGCTTTTCTATTTTAAAAAAATTTATAACCTTTCTAAATTAAAAATCCAATCTTTTTATAAATTAAAAATCAAATCTTTATTTAAATTAAAAATCAAATATTTATTTAAATTAAAAATCAAATCTTTATTTAAATTAAAAATCAAATCTTTATTTTGCAACTACTTAAATAAAAATCATATTTTTATGCGCTATCTATATAAAAACTGATTTTATAAATGCTAATATATATATAAACTGATTTTATAAATATGTTTTTAACATATAAAAACTCAGATTTAAAATTAAAATAAAAAAGAACTTAAAGTCGAAATGGGAAGAGGAGGGCAGCTAGGGTTTGTCGGAGGGCAAAAGGGGGTGCGCCGGTCGCGCGGTGCCTGGAGGCGTCAGATGCAGGTGGCGGCGAATCCATGGAGCGGTGGTGGCCTGATTTTCAAGGGTTTGGGGCTTTTGGAGTTTAGATGGAGGGAGGAGGGAGAGGGGAGTTCAGAGGGGGTCGCCTGAGGTGGAGCGATGGCGCGTGGTGGTGCGATCCTGGAGGAGGCGCACGCAATGAGATCGAGTTTGGGTTTTTTAAATTTTAAAACTAATCGACGGGTTGACTGGAGGGAAAAGAGAGAGTGCGGTGAGGTTTACATATAAAATTATATTATATTTATAAATTAATTTCTAAATAGTCTCGTTTTCCTTTGAACCGCAAATCAAACCCAACGACTGTCGCCCCGAACTAAATACCCCTATTCCGAACACAATGGGATATGTTTCGTAATCCTATTCGGTTGTTTCGATTAGTTTCGGTTAAATGCAAAATATAAATCAATATATTTTAAATTCAAACGCACATTTTAATTTGTCGGGGCCACATACTTACTCCAAAATTCCCGAAAAATATATCTAGCTATGTTTTGTTGATACGGTCCTAACAAAACTAATTTTGTCGAATTTGGAGACCGTTTGAAAAAGGTCCTTTTCCAGTCGATTAAATTCAAACTGAATTGACCAAACACGTTTAAATTCACCACGCTCACATATTTGTTCCAAAAATTATGAAAATTGGAATCTAGCAATAATTTGGTATTCCGGATCCAACAAAAGTGGTCTCGTCGAAAACGGAGGTCGTTTGCAAAATTGCTATTTTTAAGGGTTATATATTATATAAATTCCATAGCGACTATTCTGAATTTTCAACTGGACATAACTTTTTATTCCCGTTACGAAATATGGATTTTTCACATCCGTTGGAAAGATATTTTCAAACTGATTCAAATATTTCTAGTTTTACTTAAATTCGATTTATTTTGAATCCTGTACATTAATTTGAAATTTAAAATCGAATTTTCAAACTACCGCACCGTTTTCAATTCCTTTTATAATTAAAATAAATATTTATATTCTAATTTCGATTTAAATAAATTTATACGTTCTAATTCTATTCAGAATAAATTTCTGGTCGTAATTATTTAAAATAAATCAATTTAAATATTCAAAATCCATTAAATTAACCAAAATAAAAAATTTAAATTGGTTTCGATTTTCCGGGTTGTTACACGGGCAGTGATATGATGTATAGAGAAATGAAGAGGGTTTTCTTTTGGGTTGGGATGAAGAAAGATGTAGTGGGGTTTGTCTCTCGATGTTTAGTTTGCTAGCAAGTTAAAGCTGAGCAAAGAAAGCCTGAAGGTTTGCTTCATCCTTCGGAGGTCCAACAATAGAAGTGGAAGAGCATCTCTATGGATTTCATTGATGGTTTGCCTAGATCGAGGAAGGGCAATGGCAGCATCTAGGTTATAGTGGACCGACTTGCTAAGAGCGCTCATTTTATTCCTATTAAGAGCAAGAGAACGGTAGCATGGTTGGCATCGGTTTATCTTCGTGAGATAGTCCATCTACATGGAGTACCATCTAGCCTAGTGAGTGATCGTGATCCTATCTTCACTAGTGAGTTCTGGAAGAGCCTACAAGAGGCATTAGGTACACAGTTGTGTTTGAGCACCGCATATCACCCTCAGACCGATAGGCAGACCGAGAGGGTGAAGTGAATAGAGTTCTTGAGGATCTTTTGAGGCGGATTGGTCCGCACCGTTCGGATTGGTCTGACTCGCTCGATTCGCGGATTGGTCCGACTCGCTCGATTCGCGGATTGGTCCGACTCGTAATTCACTTCTGACTCTGTGTTCGATAGCCCGACCGTAGTGATGTTAATTGTGGTTACATCCATAAGTAGATTGGTCCATCTTTATTCAATTTCATATATGTCTGAGGATCCGCATCGCCCTCGATTTATGTGTTATTTATCCATTCCTACTTTTTTTATTATATCCTAGACTTTGGAGGGAATTGGGAGGAACATTTTTCGTTGGTTGAGTTCGCGTATAACAACAGTTATCAGGCTAGTATAGGCATGGCACCCTTCGAGGCATTGTATGGACGACCTTGTAGAACACCGACTTGACTACAACAAAAATACCCTATTACAACGTTCATTTTACAACGGGTACAGGTCACCCGTTGTAATAGAATGCTATTACAACGGTCATATTCTGGACCATTGTAATAGATGCATGTACAACACCCTTTTACAATGGGCATAGATAGCCTGTTATAATAGAATACTATTACAACTGTCATTTTCAAACAGTTATAATAGATATCATTTACAACGCTCCTTTTACAACTAGTAAAAACTGCATGTTGTAATAGAGTGCTATTACAACTGTCATTTCAGGCCCGTTGTAGGAGGTGCCAGTTTTCGATAGTCAATAATTAATAATTATAATACTTCCATAAAGTTAGTACTGATTATGTATTATTATTTAATAACTAATCATTAATCATATATTACTAATTAATAACTATAATATTATATTACTAATTACTAATCATTAATAATATTATATTATTTTTTAATATTTAATAATTAACCATTATTAATATTATATTTAGTAATTAATCGTTAATAATAATTATTAACAATAATATTATATTATTTATAACATCATTGTTAAAGTAATAATATCTACAATGTCTACCCAAATAGCTGTAAAAGAAGTTTTAAATAATATTTTCTTTATATTATTGTACGCATATTAGATTTAGTTCAATGATGTTATATAACTTATTGCCTTTACCTATAATATTACATTAACAATTACTAATCATTATACTATATTATTTATTAATATTTAATAATTAACCATTTATAACTTGTAATAATTAATGTTTATTTATAACTTGTAATAATTAATAATTAATTAATTCACTTTTTCACTAATTAACATTTGATAATTTATTATTTACTATTTAATAATTATAATTGATAACTACATTTAATTCTTAACAAAATTTAATCTTCTTAAATTGTCTAATAATAATTTTAAAATATTTATAAAATTCATTTCAAATAAATTCAAATATTAAACAACAAACAATAAATAAATTTAAACTATAAAAATAAATGGATATAACGGTATATTAAATAATTTATCTCTAAAAATAAACAACAACTAACAAACTAATTCACTTTATAAATGGTATATCTTATTTATTGTTTGAATTTTAGCTTAAACTACGAACAGGCAAAACAGTTGAGACTATCTGCTTGTATTTAAATGGTTTTCGAACGACAGACAAATTCAAATTCTAAAAGTAAAAAAATTAACAATGTTTTAACTTTAGATAATATTCAAAATTTATTTTTGAAAGTGCCAAAAAGAAATTTGGATTTGTAAAGTAGAAACATCAAGTTTTAAAATGTCATTTTTATATTTATTTAAAAAAATGCTTTTGTAAGTGTACCATAAATAATTTTTTGCTTATAATATTTCATTTCCAAATTTACTCCGTCTTCTCTCAAATCTTCTTTCCTGCTTTGGTTTTTTGTCTCGTTCATCGCTAAAACATTTTAGACCCCACTTTAAAGTGAATAACCATTTATTCTAACATAACAGGTACAAAGCCAAATTCCCAACTCCTACGCTGCTCCTTCTCCAAAACCCTAATTCCCAAATTTTCAAAACTCCTACGTTAGTCCTCTTAATCTCTACCTCCTCCCTCTCTTTCTTACATAATATTCTTTCTAAAACCATAGTCGCCTCCCTCGTCCTCCCTTCCGTTCCTCTGTCCTCCCACTCTGCCATCAACATCTACCACATCGTGCAATCAGAAACCCTACTCACCGCCTTCGACTGTCCCGTTCTACCCTTCCAATCCAAAGCGGTTGCCAAAACTACTACGAAAGAGTTCGACCCCAAAATCGCGATCATATTCGATGTGATTAAAGCAGAGTTCTATAATGGAAAATTTGGGGATGAGGAGGTGGTATTCAAGTTGCAAACAAAGAGGGCAAGAGAGGAAGGGTTGGTTGTAGAAATCAGGAGTTTAGGGTCAGGGAGTCTGGTGGATGGTATTGGTGCAGCTATGATAGTGGAGTGTGAATGAAGGGGAAGGGGGACGACGGCCGTGACAGTTGCTGGTGTTGGCCGTGGCAAGAAAGTTGCAAGTTCTGGTGAATTTCTCATATTTAAACAAGGTTTGCTTTGCTCGATTATTTTGATCATTTGATTTGATTTCTTTTTCTTTTTAATTCCTTTTTTGGTTACTCTTGTCGTTGATCGATTTCTGATGATGCAATACTTTTGTTAATGGTTACAACTGCTAAATTGAATAAAAAGGGATGGTAATATACATTATATCATAGGATGTTATCTAAAATTAATCCAACAAATCGATAAAGGAAAACTAGAGCATATTTTGACAATTTCCTTTAGTTGCTAATTACTGATCTATTTTTATTATAGAAATTTTTTTGTAGAATATTTTCAAAACATACACAGATTTTTTTTTAATGCAAGGTCTCTGTATTATACAGCCATTTACTAAATTTCTTGCACCTACGCATGCAACCGTGTCTGGTATTATAAATATGCAAACTTCCATTATATATACCGAGTTATATATGTGTGTATATATACATATTACATTACATTTTAGATTAGTTGAATTGAATATACTTTTCAAATATAATATAATTAATCTATTTGTATCCTGTAAATATTTGTAAATGTGATCGTGATAGTGTATAGGTCCTATTTTCAGTTACAGGTTAGCTAATATTTTATAGTTATACATGTGTATAATCCTTTTTCATATACTCTAAAATAAATGAGATAGAAAAATGAAAATAAGGATGTAGTTTTGAATTGAGTAGTGAGAAAATTAAGTTAGAGATGTAAGAATTGTTGTGGTCAGGGGGTTCTATATCACATGATTGTTTCTTAGTAAGTTAGTAAGTTAATACTCTGTGATGTGATACTGAGTTAGTAAAATATTTCTACACTCAATATTTTATAGATACGTTTTTGCTCTTTTTCCATCTGATTTGGATTTGATGCAATTACTTCTGCACTTAATAGTCGATAGTGAATGGTAATTAATTAATTCTAAGAGTTATGTTAGCTGCACAGCCATGCTTATATTAAAATATTTAATTGACTTAAAATGGTTAATCTTGATGTCACTAGCGTAGTCTTTTCTGTAAAGAAAATCCCTTGTTTGGAGTGTTTACTTTTAAGCTTAAATGGCATTTTCTTTTATATTACTCTTTTTCATGTAAAATGGAATGATTAATTATCTGTACATTTACCTTATGCTAATTTTCCCTTTAACTTTATGTGGGAATGTTAATTTGAAAATTCCATTCAAGCTATTAGCGTGCATGAGAAAATCACTGCATAGCATGTTTTTTCACTTTCTCATAGTTCATGACAGCACAGAAAATTATCATTCCTTTCTTTCATAAGCGCCTAAAAGAACAAAGAATCGTCAAATGAGTAAAAATGTAAAATGTCATATGGACTAATGCTGGTCAGATGCGGTTACGAAGACTGAAGTTGCTCTGTTTTGGGTCGTGTGTCCCTGGGGCTTTATTGGGTGACTAAATCCTGTTGAGATATTGAAGCATGATGAATGGTTATATAATGGTTGCTTGTTGAACATCACAGCTTGAAGTCCTCTGGCTGAAGCTGGACCAATGTGAGTCTCATGTAGTGAGCGAAAATGAGCCTAAGCTTCATTTGGTGCTTAGGTGATGGTTGAATTGGCCGAAGGATAATTGGAGCATTGTTGAGTGACAAAAGCATAGGTACTTGATCAGCTGTTGATGTAATAATAATAAATTTATTGTTATTGTTGTCAGCAGTGGGCAAGTAAGCTGTAGAGCTCGCAAATGTTACACAGTAAGTTGTTACCCTTTATTATTACGTATATGTTATTATAATTTTAATGGTGTACGCTCCCTAACATTTTAAACTATGGTTAAATCTATGTTTAGAATTAACACAAAATTCTATACTGCAAAATCCATTACCATATCTTCTGTTGTATGTTGGATACTCCATGTTGTGGCTTAACCGAGAATTACATGCTTGAATTTGCTTTTTCATCTGAATTCATAACCTCTTACATACTTGAGCACTTAGAAGATGATCTACAACAAACTCACAGCAACAGGTTTCCTACTTTGTTTTGGTATCATTATCATCAGATGTGATGCTCATCTTTTCTTACCTGACTAAATGAGGTTAGTTAATAACATGTGATTTACCGAGTTCATATGATAAACTGTGGTTTTAACTAGATGTTCACTAGGTTGGATTTGACATTTCTTGAATGGTTGAATATTATTTACATCGATTTCTATTTTAGTCAGGTACAATTCCTACTTTCTAATTTAATTCCAACATATAGACATAGTATCGATCCTTGCTCACCCTCCTGTTTAGATTTCCCTATGCAACCGAGTCAATACCCCTACTAAGGATTGAACCGCACCCTACTACGTCATTCCTCTACCTAAATGCAACATATACAACACGATGGGTCCCACATGGAAATATCTCACATCTGTATAATATAAACACAGTTGTTGGTAGCCTCTTGCTATGGGCAGACTTCTATCGTGTACCACAACTAACCTTATATTCTAACCTATTAAAATGACTAAGCCATTCTTGTCCATTTACTAACTTTAATAATTCATAACCATCATAGATACATACTTGAGGCTACGTATATATATATATATATATATATATATATATATATATATGCATGTATGTCTATGTGTGGGTATACACACACACACACACATATATATATATATATATATATATATGTGTGTGTGTGTGTGTGTGTGTCTTCAAGTTGGCTACAACCAGTCCATTAACTATTCAACCAAAGTTCTAGCTAATTATTGCATTTTCTTTAAGTTAAAATAATTTCAAGCACTGGAAATCTCATAGACACCCTTTCTTTAAGATATCATCAATTGATTTAGATAATTTGTGTTCATTGTTCATTTATTTAGAAGAAGTAGCAATTCTTTTGATTGTAAAAAAAGTAATGTTTTTAAGTACTATATAAGATTGGTCAAATGTTTCAAAACATAGTTGGTTCTATTTTATGATAGAAATGTTGAACTTGTTTACATGCAGCTTACTTGGACAAGGCATGATGCAGATTTGTTTATGTGCAATTAACAATGACCAAACAGCAGAAGAATCAAAGGTATAATATTTTCAAAATTGTAACTACTGACATTTTCGATACCTTATTTCTAAAAAATTCATGCAGAACCATATATACACAAAACACGTAATACATATGATGCAGTGTCAGAGTGTAACGACCCGCATTCTATGCATCGGAGGATCATAGAATATTTATTTCTTTTTCGTACGAGGTCGTATAGTTGTGTAACTTTAGGGAACAACTATTGGGGTCATTTCCCATGTTCACGATTTTTGCCGATTTTTAAATGACCGTTTTGCCCCTAGCTTATCTTGTTTCGGCCATAACTTTTGATTGGTAAGGAGTTTTGACCTGAAACCACTTCCATTAGATCCGGATGATGGTTTACCTTTCCGTAGAGTGGTCACATTAGCCAAACGGGCTCACCGTTTGGGAGAACAGCTTAACTGGGCCTAATTAGGGTGATTAGCAGCTAGGCCCATAACCCATTTCGGGATTAGGGTTATGGGGAGGCTGAAATCAGTTAGGAAACGATCTATTTTCATTTTCTCAACCGCCTAAAACATTTCTCTAACCTTAACAATGACCTCCACCTTCTAATTTCATTCCAAATCACTTTCTAATTGAAGATTAAGCTAATTAGCATCAAACCAAGTCTAATCAACATCAAATTAGAGGCAAAGGCTGCTGTGTGCATTGAAATACGTTCCATTTACAGAGTCACTTCGATCTGGGTTTATATTTTGGCTAAGGTGAGTGATTTGCATTGTTTTTCACTAATTACGACTAATTGGGGGTGTCTACTGATAATTAACAAAATTATGGCTCGGAAAAATCTGGAAAAATTTGTAAAATTCTAAAATATTATTTTAGGGCTTTGATAAAAATTTGGGCTATTTTGGATAAGTTTTACTAGTTGTATGATTAAACATGATTAAGGGGGATTAAGGGAAAAACATAGGTTTTTGGGTATGTTTGATCCATATTGACATGGTAAGTTGTTGTTTTGGTGTTTATTATTGATTCTCTATGTTGCTATGACTGTATAGTATGCTTTGTGGTTGATTAAAAAAGTTAGAATGGTCGAAAACGTCGTCGTATGGCGTAAAACAGTTGTTGGAAAAGTTACAGGAAATGCTGCAGAACCGGATCGGATCGCCCCCACTCGTGAGCATGTATCACGGACTGACTCGTGCGCACTACCTCGAACCGAAGCACTTCGACTCGCTCGTGATCCACTGATCTGCTCGAATCAAGCACCCACCAAGGGCTCCAGTACTCGAACCGACCCGCTCGAGTGATCGACCCCGAACCGGAGCATCCACGAGCTGAGGAGCCCGAACCGATCCGATGCTTTGGAGGAGCTATCACGAGCCACAAGTCGAACTGGTGAGGACGACATGGTCACGAACCGAAGAGCACCAGGGCTTCACGAGCCGATCCAGAAGGTGAGGACCAAGAACTAGAGTATGCATCACGGACCGACTTGGAGCATGCACGACCGAATCGAACCAAGGACAAGGGAAGGACCGAACCGATCCAAATGAAGACCAAAACCCGAGATGCAAAGGTAGTCCAAATAGGAAGTAGAACTCAGGATCCAGTTGGCAACCAAAGAGTTAACTTCACGAGTTGGGCTTTGTTGCGGGACGTGTGCTAAGGGGTTTCGACGTCCATAACTTTGATTCACCACCTAGATGGATGTTAGGCTATGGATCAGTGCAGTGGGGTAGTTATTACTCCATGGGGAAGAGTGATCGTAGCATGGCTAGGAGCCAGTGCAGTGGAGTCGTCATGACTTCATGGGGGCAGAGTGGACATAGCAAGGGATTAGCGGCTATGAATCAGTGCAGTGGAGCCATCATGACTCCATTGGGCAAAGTGATCATAGCAAAGGATTTGGATGGTCAAAGCAGTGGATATCGTATTCTTTACGCACTGAGTGAGAGATGTGAGGATGGTTGCTATGCTTGATTGTTTGATATCACCATGACATGAACACCCCCTCCCCATTATTTTCACCATGTGTTAGTGTCACCTTAGAGTATTGTACATCCTGTTGTGCTAACTCTTTGGTTGCAGGTCCAGGTTCAGGTATGGTTTAGTATACCTATTATAGTTCTGTTTTACTGCTTATCGCTCATACCAGACTTTTGTCTGACCCAGAGTTTTATGTCTCTTCTTATTACTCTGGGTGCTCTTAAACAGGCATACTAGAGACAGGTTAGCTGGTTATGCACGAGTAGCTGATCCAGAGACGAGCAGGAGGCTACCATGTATGATATATATATATATATATATACGTATTCTCCTTGTGTCGCTGATGATCACTACTTTGGGCATTAGTAGTGTACTCTTCCTTTACTTTGCATTAGAGACAGTTTGAAAAGTTGTAATAATGATGATGTGGAACATAAGATGTATTTTGAATTTCCGCTGCTATGATGATTATGGTTTGGTTTTCAACTCATGCACTGTCTCGCCTGTTTTATGTCAAGTATGTTATTATTATATTTTATTCCATGCGCTGTGAGACATTCTACAGGTTCCTTTGGTAGTTTTAGCTTCAAATCACATTATTTTCCTTTCTTTGGCGATTGTCCCGTGCTGGTTGGACATCGACACAATGCACTTTCACTGGAAATGTCGGCTGGTGCGGGGCGGGTCGTCACACTTGGTATCAGAGCTCTAGGTTTCGTAGTTAACCTAGGGAAAGACACCAAGGAGAGATAGCATACGTATATGGGAGCGCGTATTTGTGATATTTTGGTTTTCAAAAGCTATATATATACACTATTAGTATATCTGAGGATGGAGTCGGACTGCACTGGCACCACTGAAGAGATGGTTAATCGTTTTCTCCTTATAGATTGTACGATGAGCCGACATACGAGGGGTACTGGCAGAGGAGCTAATAATGGGAATGCTCCTGATATGCGGACGATGTTCACTAACTTCCTGAGAGAGATGCTTAGGGATGTTCATAGGGCAGTTCCTACTGCTGCAAATGGTGTTGGTGAAGCGGTGCAGGCGCCTAGGGCCGATTTCGCCAAGCTCTATAAAGACTACACTAGTCTTGGTGGGAAGCCGTTCTACGGAACGGAATTGGCTACAGATGTTCAGGATTGGCTGGATAGCTGTAAGCGTATCTTCGAAGACTTGGGTATCGAGGATGCGATGAAGAGAAGGCTAGCATCCCGTCAGCTGCAGGGACGGGCAATGAACTGGTGGAATGCTATAAAGGTAGCTACTCCCGAGGATTAGATTACTTGGGATTGGAACCCGAGACGGTCGATAGACCTTTAGCGGTGGCGAACCCGATTGGTGGTTCGACTAGCCTTAGTATGATTTGTCGTAATGTGGTCTTTTCGAGTCATGGATGCATGCTTGTTTGTGATTGCTTTGTTTTGGGATTTACTTGATTTGGCGTTATTTTGGGAGTCGATTGGCTCCAAAGATATGGGGTAGGGGTAGACTGTGAGGGATTTTCGGTGACTATTAGGGCGGATGATGGGCGGATGGTAGTGTTTGATGGCCTACCTAGTGATGAGGTGATGGCTAGTTTTCTAAATTCCCTCGATATCCCACAGGGCGAGTTGGCAGGAATTCTCATTGTTGTCCAGTATCCGGATATCTTCGAGGAAGTGACCGGACTTCCACCACACCGAGAGATTGAGTTTCGTATTGATTTAATGAAACATGTCAGACCTATAGTGATGCCACTTGGTCGTTTGGCACCAAGGGAGCAGCGAGAGCTCGGGGTGCAAATGAGCGATCTTTTGAAGAAGGGATTTATCAGAAGAAGTGTTTCTAAGTGGGGAGCACCAGTTGCGTTTGCTACCAAGGCTGATGGTTCCCTTCGATTGTGTGTGGACTACCGCGAGTTGAATAAGGTGACGAGGAAGAATAAGTATCCTCTACCGCGGATAGATGATTTGTTTGATCAGTTGAGCGTCGCGAGAGTGTTATCCCAGTTGGATCTCGCGGCAGGTTTTCATCAGCTTAGGGTGGAAGCCGAGAGTATAGCTAAAACGGCCTTTTGGACGTCGTCTGGATTCTATGAGTGGTTGGTCATGCCATTCAGGTTGACCAATGCACCAGCATGTTTTGTGGATCTTATGAATAGGGTATTCAGAGATCAATTGAATAAGTTTGTTCTTGTGTTCGTAAACAATATCTTGGTTTATTCAAGGACAGAGGAAGAACACAAGCAACATTTAAGGGTAGTGATGGAGGTATTGAGAAAACACCAATTGAAAGAAAAGTTCCCTAAGTGACACTTCTGGAGGAGGGAAGTGAGATTCTTGGGCCATGTTGTTTCAGAAAATGGTATTGCCGTGGACCCTGCGAAGGTGGCTACGGTACAGGATTGTTCTACGCCCAAGAATGGAACAGACGTAAGAAGTTTCTTGGGATTAGCTGGATATTATCGTAAGTTTATCCAAGACTTCTCCAAGATAGCAGCACCGTTGACTTAGTTAACCAAGAAGAATCAAGCTTTCGTATGGGACGAAAAGTGCGAGAATGCATTCAAGAGTCTAAAGGAAAAGTTGACATGTGCACCAGTGTTAGTCATTCCTAAAGGGAATGAAGAGATGACAGTATACATACCGGACTATGTGCTATATTAATGTAAGGAGGTAGGGTCGTAGCTTATGCAAGTCGGAAACTGAAACCGCATGAGAAAAGATACCCTACCCACGATTTGGAATTGGCAGCGATCGTGTTCACGTTGAAGATGTGGAGACATTATCTTTTGGGAGAAAGATTCGAGTTGTTTACTGATCATAAATCGTTAAAGTATCTCTTCTCTCATAAGGATCTAAATCCCTAACAGCAAAGATGGTTAGAATTCTTAGCTTCCTATGATATCGCATATACACCAGGAAAAGGCAATGTGGTAGCTGATGCATTGAGTAGAAGACATGTCAGTTTAGGGGCCATGTTTCTTGAGTGGAAGCAACTGGAGTATATCGCTGGGTATGATTTCAGACCAAAGTGCGAATTTGATCCAGATATTTTAGCAAGTTTGACGATCAGACCCACTTTGATTGAACGGATTGTTCCAGTCAGAGGGACGACCCTAACCTATTGGAAATCATCTCCAAGTTAGAGATGGGAATCGACGAGGAGATGAACAAGTATGGGCTTGATCGAGACAGATGGCTTAGAAAGAATGGGAGATTAGTTGTACCCAATGTCAATGGATTGAGAGATGAAGTTCTTAGAGAATGTCATCACTCAAAACTGACTATACACCCAGGTGGTAATAAAATGTATCGAGACATGAAGCAGACCTACTACTAGGAAGGGATGAAAAAAGACGTTGGGAAATTTATATCCGAGTATATGAATTGCCAGTTAGTTAAAGCTGAGCAAAAGAAACCTAGTGGATTGTTGCAACCATTAGAAATTCCAGAATGGAAATGGGAACAAGTCTCAGTGGATTTCATTGATGGGTTACTAAGGACTAGATCGGGCCATGATAGCCTTTGGGTGATTGTGGACCGATTAACCAAGAGTGCGAAGTTTATACCCATCAAGTTGAATAGAACTGCAGCTAAGTTAGCAGAACTGTATATGAAGTGGGTAGTGAGATTTCATGGAGTACCCAAAGGCATTGTGAGCGACTGAGATCCACTGTTTACTAGTGGATTTTGGAAGAGCTTACAAGAGGCGTTAGGATCAGAATTACATCTCAGTACCGCGTATCATCCTCAAACCGACGGTCAGACAGAGAGGGTGAATCGAGTATTAGAAGATCTCTTGAGATCTTGCATATTAGATTTTGGTGGATCATGGGATGACCATTTGCATCTAGTGGAGTTCGCATATAATAATAGTTATCAGTCCAATATTTGTATGGCTCCATTTGAAGCTTTGTACGGAAGACCGTTCAACTCACCGTCATGTTGGTTAGAAACTGATGAGAAATTTGTGCTTGGGCCAGATGTGATAAGAGAAACCTCAGATAAGATCAAGGTTATCCGACAACGAATGAAGGCTGCCCAAGATAGGCAGAAGAGTTATGCTGATAGGAGATATAAAATTCTCCATTGGCGACTTGGTTTTTATCAAGATTTCTCCGTTAAAGAGCGTGATACGATTTGGTAGGAGAGGCAAGTTAACACCAAGATTTGTTGGTCCATTCCCAATTCTCGAACAAGTTATGAATTTGGCATAAAAAGTTGGGTTGCCGGATAAGATCGCGGGAGTTCATAACGTATTTCATGTTTCCCATTTAAGGGAATTCGTGCACGACCCCGATGTGGCTATTTCACCTGATCAGTTGGATGATATCGAAGTAGAACCAAAGGCGGTTGGGAACCGCAAGACGATTAGTATTATCGAGCATGATACGAAGAAACTTCGAAGGAAAGCGGTGAATCTAGTCAAGGTTCAGTGGGGCGGGGATGAAAATGACTGTACTTGGGAGACAGAGGAGAGCATTAAGGAGACGTATCCAGAACTCTTTGCCTGGTAAGATTTTAAATTTCGATTTAGTCTTTCCGCATGCTAGGATAAGTTTGTATTGTTTGTTTTGTGTGTTTGATTGTTTGTGAGTGACTGATAGTCATGCGGAACACCTTTGTATGTTTTTAGTTAAGGAATTTCAGGGGCGAAATTTCTTAAGGGGGAAAGAGTGTAACGACCCGCATTCTACGCATCGGAGGATCGTAGAATATTTATTTCTTTTTCGTACAAGGTCGTATAGTCGTGTAACTTTAGGAAACAACTATTGGGGTCATTTCCCATGTTCACGATTTTTGTCGATTTTTAAATGACTGTTTTGCCCCTAGCTGATCTTGTTTCGGCCATAACTTTGATTAGTAAGGAGTTTTGACTTGAAACCACTTCCATTAGATTTGGATGATGGTTTACCTTTCCGTAGAGTGGTCGCATTAGCCAAACGGACTCACCGTTTGGGAGATATGGCTGAAATAAGGTTTAGAAGGTGAAAAACAGCTTAACGGGGCCTAATTAGGGTGATTAGCAGCTAGGCCCATAACCCATTTCGGGATTAGGTTTATGGGGAGGCTGAAATTAGTTAGGAAATGATCTATTTTCATTTTCTCAGCCGCCTAAAACATTTCTCTAACCCTAACAATGACCTCCACCTTCTAATTTCATTCCAAATCATTTTCTAATTGAAGATTAAGCTAATTAGCATCAAACCAAGTCTAATCAACATCAAATTAGAGGCAAAGGCTGCTGTGTGCATTGGAATTCGTGCCATTTAAAGAGTCACTTCAGATCTGAGTTTATATTTTGGCTAACGTGAGTGATTTGCATTGTTTTTCACTAATTACGGCTAATTAGAGGTAATTACTGATAATTAACGAAATCATGGCTCAGAAAAATATGGAAAAATTTGTAAAATTCTAAAATATTATTTTAGGTCTCTGATAAAAATTTGGATAAGTTTTACTAATTGTATGATTAAACATGATTAAGGGGGATTAAGGGAAAAACATAGGTTTTTGGGTATGTTTGATCCATATTGACATGTTAAGTTGTTGTTTTGGTGTTTATTGTTGATTTTCTATGTTGCTATGACTGCATAGTATGCTTTGTGGTTGATTAGAAAAGTTAGAATGGTCAAAAATGTCGTCATATGACATAAAACAGTTGCTAGAAAAATTGCAGGAAATGATGCAGAACCGGATTGGATCGCCTCCACTCGTGAGCATGTATCACGAACTGACTCGTGCGCACTACCTCGAACCGAAGCGCTCCGACCCGCTCGTGATCCACCAACCCGCTCTCATCAAGGACCCATGAAGCGCTCCAGTACTCGAACCGACCCGCTCGAGTGACCGACCCCGAACCGGAGCATCCACGAGCTGAGGAGCCCGAACCGATCCAATGCTTTGGAGGAGCTATCACGAGCCACAATTCGAACTGGTGAGGACGACATGGTCACGAACCGAAGAGCATCAGGGCTTCAAGAGCCGATCCAAAAGGTAAGGACCAAGAACTAGAGTATGCATCACGGACCGACCTGGAGCATGCACGACCGAATCGAACCAAGGACAAGGAGAAGGACCGAACCAATCCGGATGAAGACTAAAACCCGAGATGCAAAGGTAGTCCAAATAGGAAGTAGAACTCAGGATCCAGTTGGGAACCAAAGAGTTAACTTCACAAGTTGGGCTTTGCTGCGGGACGTGTGCTAAGGGGTTATCGACGCCCATAACATCGATTCACCACCAAGACGGACGTTAGGCTATGGATCGGTGCAGTGGGGTAGTTATTACTCCATGGGACAAAGTGATCGTAGCATGGCTATGAGCCAGTGCAGTGGAGTCGTCATGACTTCATGGGGCAGAGTGGACATAGCTAGGGATTAGCGGCTATGGATCAGTGCAGTGGAGCCATCATGACTCCATGGGGCAGAGTGATCATAGCAAAGGATTTTTATGGTCAAAGCAGTAGATATCGTATGCTTTACGCACTGAGTGAGAGATGTGAAGATGGTTGCTATGCTTGATTGTTTGATATCACCATGACATGCACACCCCTCCCCATTATTTTCACCATGTGTTAGTGTCACCTTAGAGTATTGTACATCCTGTTGTGCTAACTATTTGGTTGCAGGTTCAGGTATGGTTTAGTATACCTGTTATTGTTCTGTTTTGCTGTTTATCGCTCATACCAGACTTTTTTATGACCTAGAGTTTTATGTCCCTTCTTATTACTCTGGGTGCTCTTAAACGGGCAGACTAGAGGCAGGTTAACTGGTTATGCACGAGTAGGTGATCCGGAGACGAGCAGGAGGCTCCCACGTATGATATATATATATAAGTATGTATTCTCCCTGTGTCGTTGATGGCCACTACTTTGGGCATTAGTAGTGTACTCTTCCTTAACTTTGCTTTAGAGTCAGTTTGAAAAGTTGTAATAATGATGATGTGGAACATAAGCTGTATTTTGAATTTCCGTTGCTATGATGATTATGGTTTGGTTTTCAACATATGCACTGTCTCGCCTGTTTTATGTCAAGTATGTTATTATTATATTTTATTCCATGCACTGTGAGACATTCTACAGGTTCCTTTGGTAGTTTTAGCTTCAAATCCCATTCTTTTCCTTTCTTTGGCGACCGTCCTGTGCTGGTTGGACATCGGCACAGCGCACTTTCATTGGAAATGTCGGTTGGTGCGGGGCGGGCCGTTACACAGAGCTTTTAAGAAAACAAAAGGAAATAAGGCTCACATGGAGTGGGAATATTAAGGAGGTGAAGAAAGACATATATATATATATATACTTGTTCAGTTTTGAAAATTGTTGCTCTACGTTTTCGGTAGACGACTCTTAGATCAACGAAAAGTTGTTGCTTTCGAGTTTTTTGTTATAAAGCGCAAGAAGAGTATGTTATCTGTTATTTAAAGAATTAAATATTTGACTTAATAAATAATGTGAATATATAATTTGTATTGGTTTTTAATAATTGCAAGTACAATTTGTGTGTATATATATATATGTTGCATCAATTCTTTTTTTTATTTTGCATCGTTTTAGCAACGGGCAAAAATAATTGTGATAGATGTATATTACAACTGGTGATGCCAGTTGTAAAATAAGGTTTTTTACAACATGGCGTAATACAATGGTCAAAATATCTGTTGCGAAAACCATATTACAACGGTCAATGCAAGTTGTAAAAAAGTTTTTTTTACAACGGGAATTAACCGGCGTAAAATGGGACCTATTACAACATGAACTAACACAAAGGTTGTAATGCCCGTTGCGAAAACCCTATTACAACAGGCACATCCCATTGTAAAAAGTCTGTTTTGTTGTCGTGTGGGAGTCCACATATAGGCTTCTACTTGGACCTGAGATGAGTAGAGATACTTCAGAGAAGAATGATTGACATCGAATTTGAAGTAGGAGACATGGTTTTCATCAAAGTACCACCGTTGAGGAATGTGGTTTGCTTTGGATCTGTAGGGGAACTGGCGCCAAAATTTGTAGGGCCATTTCCCATATTAGAAAGGATAGGTCAGATGGCCTACAGAGTAAAACTACTAGAGAGATTGGCAGGTGTTCATGATGTTTTCCACGTTTCTCATTTGTAGAAGTGTCTGCATGATACAACAAAGGTAGTTGAGCCGAGCATGCTTAAGGAGGTAGAGGTAGAAAGGGAGGCGACAGTTAGATGAGTTCCTGCCTCTATACTTGGATCAGAGGTTAAGAAGCTACTTAACAGAGATGTCAAGTTGATGAAAGTACAATGAGGAGAAGACAACGAGGATGCAACTTGGGAAACTGAGCACAAGATTCATGCTTCGTACCTTTTCTTTTCAATGGTATGTTCTTAACTTCTTTTTCCAAACATTTATTACTGCTTGTTTCTATCATCCATAAGTATCCTGTTGATCGAATCTTCGGCCTTTAGGTAGAAAACCAATGGGTGTAAACATGTGTTTGAGACATGTTATGTTTGATGGATGCAAGTATTTGCTAGTGGTTGCTCGTGGATGCATATACACACACTAGGCACTAGATTGGCTCAATCACTTACATATTGCATGTGGATTTGTGTGCATTTTAAATTTTATGGATGGAAATGATTGTATCATCATATTGGATTCATGGCACTAACATACATTGCATTAAGGAGGTCAACTGAATCAGTGGATCGCCTGATTTTTTCGCATTAGCATAGGGACATATACGCACACTATTGCATATGTTCATAAAATCATTAGAAAAATCTTAAGGACAATGGACGTTGGTGGATGATGAATGAGTAGATGGATGTGGTTGTTAGGATAATAACATTCTTCTTAACTCGGAGATTTCGGGGACGAAATCTTTTAAGTAAGGGAGAATGTAACACCCCATAATTTTAAAGAACATTAACAAACTAAAGAATACTTAATTAAATATTGGGAACTAAATAAATCAAACTGTACCATTGTGTTCGTCTCGAAATTCTGCTTAAGATAGACTCCGAGTTTATGTAAAACGGAAATCGTATGAAGAAGATATTGAGGTTAGAAGTTTGTATACATATAAGAGAAATATATATATATATAAACAAATCAGCCCAGAAATTCAAAATAGATCAAAATCAAAGCAGGAAAATGACGCGGGATTTGGACCCGTTGGGGGTCGACCCACGCCCTAGGCTTGTTGACCCATGGGTCGACCTACACAAGAGGGTGTCGACCCTAGGGTCGACACAGGGCTCTACCCACCCCAGATCCATCCAGGTTCATTTCCTGAACCTGGACTTGTTTCTAAACGAGATTCATTGGAAAATGTCTATATAAAGGATGGTATTTTTGTTGCTTTATACACCTAAAACAATGGAGACAAGGAGATGTTGCCTCAGCTTAGATTGAATTAGCTTATTTTTCTTTAACAACAGCTTATACGCATACAAGAATTTCTTCTATAGCTTCAGCCTAATCATTCTCTATTCTTTAGATCCAGTCTCTGTGAGTTCATGTTATTTTTAGATATGAACATTTAACGATTAATCCTGACATGTTTATAAATCTGGATCTAAAACCTATGCCTATTAAGAATCTGATTCTTACCTAATCAGTCCTTCTATTACATGTACACCCGATATGCTCTTCAGTTCTGATATGCCTATTTATGCTATCATATGCCCATCCCTATTATTATAGGCTTATTTTGTTTTATGAAAATCATGTTCCCCTCTATCTTTCCCTTTTTTATTTTATAGCCTAGGCTACCTTGGAGCCTAGGCCAACACCATTGAAATATGCTTATGAACGAAATTGGGATTAATTGGGAATGACTGGGAATGGTAATTTCGGGGCATAAACTGTACTATGAATACGACTAAAATTTGGGGAATAACTTATAATGTGTAATATAGTTGAAATATGGGGTGTATGAACATGTAAACATGTAGGCTTAATTCAAAGGTTAAGTAGAACATGTTAAAGGAACTGTATGACACTTATGTAATCTGTTTGATCTGTTGGGGATTAAGTAAACTTGTTAATCTATCGGGGTTGCAGGGACACTATTAACCTATGTAAAACTTAACCTATGGAAATCCTAGTTGATTGGGGACACAATTTTAGGGGTTTGACTTGTGTTGTCTTTTATGTGGGACCCATATTAGTCAGTAACCCATTCTGGTATTAAAAGGGACCCCGCACTAGGTAGGGGTCGGGGGACGCTTACTGAACTAATTATAAGACGTTCATTTTGGATGGGGTGTTCTGATGGCACGTTTCAACGGGGTCATGTGTATGCATGGGTCTGGTCTGTCTGGGAAAATAAGACGCCATCACACCTGTAAATAGATCTGTGTCCTTCTAGTGGTTGCCAGTTTAGGAAGTAATACACCCTACTGTGGGGCCAGCACAGGGTATTTCCGTGGTCGGGAGACGATCGTTTGGGGGTAGTAATTAGGGTACATCTATATCTTTTTAGGTACCTATAGTTTCTGTTTGGGGTAACACCCTTTATTTCTACTTAGGTATCTGTTATTTCTGTTTGGGGTAAAGCGCGTTGCTAGAAGTGCACCAAAGTCTACCATGTACGTTCTGTTGGGATCATTATGTTTCTGTTAAGTAACTAGAAAACACTTAATTCGGTATACTAGTATTGGTGCAAAGAGAAGTATTTGAGAAGCATAGTCTATTCTGTTTATTCTATTTATCCTGTCCATCTTGTTCATACCTGTTATATGATACTGTTATCTTTCATCTAGTTTATATGCCTTTCATGATACATTTACTTATTTATATGCTAAAAGCAACTAGACTCACTATACTTTATGTCTTACCCGTTTTGTTTCCTTTTCTCTCTCTTCCTTCCCCCTACCCCTTAGGTTCTCAGGGTGGGAACACTCAGCCTTGATTAAAGACTCTCTCTTCTATTTCTGCTTGGATTTGGATTTTCTTTGATTTACCATTCCGACTTCTCGTCTACTTGGTTACGGCTACTTATAGGGATTATGGCTTTTTATTTCTATACTCTTATGGTTTTAGTACACGGCAGATACTTTAATTTGATGTAATTGGTTTTCAGTATCTCGGACTTATGTGTAACTGGATTTTTGGACCATGATGTTTTCAGTAAGAAAATAAAGTTTTAAATTTCCGCTGCTATTTTGAATCTGTCTTGTAAAATTATGCGTTTGTTTACCTATAATGCTTCATGGAACTTAATGCATTATGATAAAGAGTGACATTAACAGACGTGGGGTGTCACAATATCCATAAGATGGAAAGGTTAGGGACTACCTTTCCGTATAGTACATCTCTAAAAGGATGTACCGAGGACCGCTACCCTCTGCTCGACTGACATGGCCGAATCAATAACATAGACCCCTTGGTGGTGCACTGACCGAATCCTTCATCGCTCTGGTCCTAACCGACCTATCTAGGATCCCACATACTCCACTTCTCGACATATAATGAGAAAATTTAGAAGCAGGATGTAGTCTCCTAATAGGAGCTACCCGCTTAACCTCATTGCATACCCTGTTTCTGCCAACTCTGCATATTGAGTCTAAGTGTCTTTGATTGTCTTACACTAGGAAATATTTTTCACGTTGGATAACACATTGTCATTCCATCGATCACTAATTGACTTTCATAGAAAAACAACCTCCAAGCTCATACATCATAGAGAAGGTTGTTAAGCTAAGAGAAGTTGCCTTCTCTGCCACAAAACAGATGTATGTTTGTAAAAATCACTGTTCATGATTTAAGAAATACAATGTCAGACATCCATCCATGCAAATTGTCCAAGAATAGGAAAAACCAATGGAAATCTTTTACCATATCCAGTCGAGCATCACCCCTACGATTAGTAACAAGAAATCCTCGCACCATGTAGATCTCTAAAACTAAGGGACCACTGCTAAAAGTATATAATATAACTCTAGGAGTAAACCAGGGCATCAACAAGTTGTCTATTCCACCCCGAAGCTCTATGTCTTAACTTCATAGATATAAGTATAGTTTTCAGGTCAGCTGCATAATAGTTTCAAACGTACTCCAGTTCAGAATGGTCTCAGATCCATTTTTGATCCCAGTTCTTCAAACCAACCCTTTCTAAGTTAAAAGGGAATTTTTGGTAATAGTTAGTTATTTAACCATCAACCATCATCTTACATTTAAGAAAATTAGCAAGTTCGACCTATTTAATTAAATTATTCATTTAAAACAGTTTCATTAATTCTTATAAATTGAATCCATATACTCATCTCATCAGAATGATCATAGTCACAAATGTCTTTATTTAATACCTGGAAATCACATTCATACACTTATCCCGATAGAAAAAATATATTCACAAATAATATAGTTTTCATACATCGAAACATAGATGTACATAACACTAAGGCTAAATCATAGGTAGACCAAAAACAATGTCATGTCATACACTATTTCCTTTGAAAGCCAAAAATGCTTGTTATTAAGTACAAATAAGAGTAAAGTGATAAGTACTCGATATCGGTCTCCAAATTCCACTTATAGTATTCATTGAATAACGGTGATAACACCTTCCAAATTCGTACAAATAGTACAAGCTCCATATTTTTAATTTAATACAAATCTTATAAAATATTGTAAATATTCTATTTCAATTTTAGTATCTTCCTTTTAAAATTATAAAATTTTCTTTGATTAAAAATCAACTCAATTTTGGACTTAGCTTGTAAATCAAATTCAAATCATTTGTAAGTTTTCATTTATATTTCAAAACTTCATAAAATCTCCGTTTTAAGTTCTAACACCATTGACAAGTCATTTTACAAGTTCTTACATCATTATATGAAACTTAGTTCAAGCGCTTAGAAGTTAATTATAAAATTTTATTTTATAATTTCATAACATTCATTTTTAAGAACATAGTTAAATTTAAACACTAGAAAATTTATTTACGTGGCTTGTTTAACAATATATAGTTTGTTATAAGTTCTGATTATAAATCTTCATTTATCTGTATTAATATTAAATCGATTCAAAAATCTTTCTTTTATTATAAAACACTACATAATTACAAAACTTAGTAATTTACCGTATAATGAATCTTCATATTCAAAATCAAGAATTTAGGATTTCTGCCGCCAATCATTTAGCCAATATTGATTAATAACATAATATGTTGAATTTGATTCAATAACCATCATCCAAAACCGTTTTTTGTGATACATAGGTTAGACAGCTCATATGTATACAATATGAAAACAAATAACATCCAGAACATTGAGGAAGCATGTTGAATCTCTCCAACTTGTCCCTTACATAAAACTCATATATCAGCATATATATGCATATAAATTAGAAGTACAATCTAACTGATATAAGATGAATTTTCCACTTTAAGAAGGTAGTGCCAAAGATCATCCGCTCCATGGACGGGAATATATATATATCCACAAACCCTGTGAATAAGCAATAAATCATATAGATATCTGATCATACAATAAGATATGAAATCAATTGTAAATACCATCATATGGTACAATAGTATTTCAGAGTGTGATTCTTAACTCGCCATCCAATAATCAATGATTTTATGTCGTCTTATCTAATTTCAAATAGACGTTTGAAATTATCTAAAAATTTAACTAGCTTCAAATCAAACCAATCTAATTCATACACGTAGATTACATGAATCAAACCAATCCATTCATACGCGTAGATTACACGAATGCGAGCCCATCGAAACTTGTCGCGCCTAAAGTTGACCTCGTATGTACAAAATATGTGTTTTATAACATTGGATATAAATTAAAATAATTAAATAAATAAACGTAATAAGCTCTTCAATTACCATCACTAGCCTGGCTTGATCATGTTTAATTAATGCATAAACCATCTCATCTCAGTTCGAAGAACACGAACTCAATCTCCTCCAAATCATCCAACATCGCTTCCTCCTCAGGCCACCAGACCCCAAGCGACGCCTGCCATTGCCTTGCTCCCTCCAAGCCGACTCCAAATGCATCTCCACGACCACCTACGATGCCAGAAAATAAAGTTGAATGGAAAATGTTCAATTTTATCTCTTGTCGTCGTCCGACCAGCAGACCCCACTAGACTACCGCCGACAACCTCCCTCATTTCTGCATTCCACTTTCCATCAGACCCCATCACTCTAAAGTTCATTATTGACGTACTATGAACCAAAATATGAAACAGGTCTGTCATCGGAGTTAGGTGAATTTCAGCCATTTTATCCATCCAATCGACGAAATGGCACTACACTAAAAAAAATTGTCACTCCCCCATCTACTAAATTTGATATAGTATATAGCTGTATCAAGTTTGATTTGGCTCATAGTCATATCTAAATATTTGGATACGACTTTGAACCAAATTTAATTTTGATACGGTATAGACCATTTCAAAATCGTGCTTGTTTTGGTGTAAAACTTTTGCCCGGAAACACACACTTTCCCTCCTTAATTTTAATTCCTTCATGCTCCCTCCCTCCCTTTCTTTTATTTCCCTCGAAGAATATTGTATCCCATTCCCTATTTCCATTTCTCAAATAGCTCCCAAAATTGTTTACAAACCTGAAAGTTGTCTGCTCAAATCAATTCAAATCGGCTTCTTCGCCATCGTCTGCAAATTGTGCATCTCAATTTCTGGTAAAATTTTATTTGATTCGATTTCTTGTAATCGTTACTGTTTTCGCTATTGTTTCAACATGCTCAACATGCTCTAGGCCGAGAGCTATTTAATAGTTTTTACCAAAGGGCGGTTACAAAGCAAGGTTGAACGTTGAACAAGGCAAGGTTTTCACAGTTGGTCATATTTTACCATCGTTAGTGTACGCATTATTTGATCTATTTCCTTTTAGTCATATTGGAGATGTAGAATATGAACCTGAATTTTGTTTTTGTTAAACTGTCATACTCATTCCATTAAATACATAACTCGTGTACTGAAATAATACCAGTGACAGTTTATAAACTACAAATGCATGGAGGAAATGAACTTGATAAGGCCTGAAAATTCCTTTGATGTTTTAACGAGAAAGATATAGGCATGTGTGAAAGGGGGTGGGCCCATTTGTGATCCAGTGGTAGATGGAGAAACAAAAACTAACTTGCCAATGAAAACATACAATTAAAGGAAGATACAACATGTCTGAAGGGGGTGGGCCCATTTGTTTGATGCGATTATATAGATATTAATTTTATTATATAGATAGTAGAAAATTTTGAATTGTATTAGCATTTTATAAATTATAGCAATTTTTGAATAGGGGGCAACATGCCATTTATGATCCAGGCACGTGTGAAGAAAGGGTGGGCCCATTTGTGATCTAGTGGTGGATGGAAAAACAAAAACTAACTTGCCAATGAAAACATGTAGTTAGAGAAAGATATGAGCATGTGTGAAGGGGGTTGGGCCCATTTGTTTGATGCGATTATATAGATATTAATTTTATTATATATAGTAGTAAATTTTGAATTGTATCAGCATTTTATAAATCATAGCAATTTTTGAATAGGTGGGCAACACGCCATTCAGTATAGACAAAATGTGGATTAATGAATCTAATCAAAGTTCTACATACTATATAGATAGGGTAAAGAAGTTTATTTGTTTTGTTGAAGAAAACGGTGGTAAGAAAGGAGTGTATTTATGCCCTTGCACTCGGTGCTAGAATATGAAGACGTTCAAATTAGATGACATTTATTTTCGTTTGCTTAGATAGGGTTTTATCTAATCATATAGTGTATTGTATTTTCATGGGGAAAAAAGGGTGGAGATGGAAACACAACAACCAACTAGTAATGCCATAAGTACTAACGAGGCTAAACATATTAGGATGGAAGATTTAGTCAATGATGCAGATATATTTCATGATTTTCGACCTGAAAATCCGTTGTCTGGTCATGCTAATGTTAGAGAGCAATCTACGGATGATGGCAATTGGCAGGCCAATTAAAGTAAGAAGTATAAACCACTTTTTGATAGTGCAAAAGAGCCACTATACCCTTTATGTTCAAAAGGGATAACGAAGATGTATGCCATTGTGAAACTGAATAGCTTGAAGACCCAATACGGCTTTTCAGATAATGATGTGATTGCACTTCTCGAACTAATAAGGGAGTTACTCCCCGAAGGTAACACGCTGCCGACAAAGTACTCCGACGTGAAGAAGTTCATAAAGCAAGTTGGGATGAATTACAAAACTTATGATGCATGCATCAATGATTGTATGTTGTACTAGAAAGATGACATGAATAGATTTTCTTGTACAAATTGCAATAAACCATGATATATGACATCGTTCAACGAAGAGAGAAAAGGCATCAAAGTACCTCGAAAGACATTAAGACATTTTCCTTTAATTTCTAGATTGAAGAGACTGTATACTATACTATGGATAGTAGATGCAATGACCTGGCATGGTTGTGCCAAGTCTAATCCAAGCATAATGCGTCATCCATGTGACACTTCTTAATGGAAAGTCGTGGATTCTTTTGATAAAACATTTGTTGTCAAGCCACAAAATGTCACACTTGGAATAGAAATAGATGGTTTCTGTCCAAATGCTTCTCTATATAACTCTTACAATTGTTGGCCGGTAATTGTACTACCATATAATCTCCCTCCTTCTATGTGCATGAAATGGGAGTTTTCAATGTTAACACTACAGATTTCTGGGCCAAAACAACCAGGGAAGGATATTGATGTTTATTTACAGCCACTCACAGATGAGTTAAAGCAATTATGGGAAGGAGTCGTTACATATGATTCATTAAGTAAATCTGAGTTTATAATGAGAGATAGGGTGCTGTAGGCAATCCATGACCACCCTGCTATTGGGACTTTATCGGGAAGTATAACTCGTTGTTACTTTACATGTCCCGTTTGTGGGGAAAACACTTGTTCTTATCATCTTCCTGAAAGTAAGAAGATGTGTTATATGGGACATCGAATGTATCTCCCTAACCGACACAGGTTTCGATACGACAAGATAAATTTCAACAATGAACAAGAACTTCGTCGTCCTAAAAGGCCATTGACTAGTTTTGAGGTTGAAAAGAAAGTAGCGAATATCAAAATGAAAGTTGGTAAACACAAAGAAGAAATTGGTCGAAAACGAAAAAATTCAGCCATCGAAGAAGTTAACAATATTTCACATGGTATAAGAGGTCTATCTTTTTTAATTTACCATATTGGAAAGCAAATATGATTCAACATAATATTGATGGTATGCATACGGAGAAGAATGTCACAGAGCATCTCATCAGCACCATTATGGACCATAAAAATAAGTCAAAAGATGGCATCAATGCATGTAAGGATTTGAAAACCATGGTTATAAAACAAAAGTTGTGGGTGATGGAAGATCCTTAAAAAAAAAATCATACCAAAGACAACTTTCACTTTGAGCAAAGAAGAAAAGATACTGTTTTGCATCGTATTGAAAATTTTGAAAGTACCTAACAAATTATCTTCTAACTTCTGCAACAATGTGAACATCAATCCTCCCAAACTAAGAAATATGAAGTCACATGATTACCATGTCATAATGCAACATTTGCTTCCGGTATTGCTTCAACATACTTATACACAATATAAGGATTTACGAAATGTTGTTCATCGTATTAGTGTGTTCTTTAAAATTTTGTGCTTAAAGGTGATCAATAGGGAACACCTTATAAAAGCAAAGGCTTGTTTGGTGGAAGAAATGTATGTTTTTGAAAAACTTTTTCCACTTGCATTTTTTGATACTAGTATCCATGTCATGGTTCGTTTAGTTGATCAGGCATTGATTTGTGGCCCTGTCATATATAGATGGATCTATCCTTATGAACGGTAAGTAACAAATTTCAGTTATGCAAATTATTATTGGTAGAAATAGCTATCGTGTACAATATATAATTGATCACATTCATAGGTTGAAGAAAACATATAAAGGATATGTGCGCAATAAAAGATACATTGAAGGGTGTACTACATAAGGATATATCGTACAAGAAAGCTAGCCTTTTTAGCATAGAATATATCCCAAACAGAGGTGGCAATCATAAACATACCTGCGAAGCATTTTTATACAAGGATGACGAGTTTGCTGGTGAGATACCTTTAGATAATGGTAAAGATATAACGTTAACCCAAGTACAGTTTGAACAAGTGCGTGGATGGGTCCTTAATAAGTATAATGGATTGGATGATTGGAAGAATTAAGTTCATGAATTTGTTTCGAATTTCCATTTGTTTATTCAAATTATATATTCATTTCAATATGTTTTTTCCATAGAAGGTATAACTCTCATGCGAAAAAGCACTAGATTTCAACCCAGAGGCAGAGGTACAACTGTCGAAGTCATTCAAAATTTTACTCTATGGTTACGTAATGAGGTATTATAACATCTTAAGTATTTCACGTGTTTATAAGTTTGTAATACGCCTTCGTGGCCATGCTTTTTATTTATTTATTGTGTTTACGTAATTGTTGAAGTGCAACGATGTTAATCCAACTCTCTGGCGGCTAATACACAGGCCGATGTTTATGGCGCTTAGTTATACGAAGTACCAAGTGAATGGCTTTTTATTTTCCGCAAAAATGTACGAAGACCATATGGTAACATAGGATAGAGGTGTATGCATGAGAGCAATTACAAAATTTGAAGCGAGTGGTAAAGATAAAAAATATAAGGAAGCACTACTACAAAACAGGTCATTTGCTTCGGTTGTTTACCCCATGTTGCTTCAGTTCAATAACCGAAGCAAATGCAGAAGACACAACAGATCAAGACCTGTTGCTTCCGTTGTCCATTAAAAGCAAAATTGATTTTTTTTGCTTCCATTGTATGTACAACCGACGCAAATTGACTGCCTTCTAAACAAAAAAAATAGCAAACCTACTACAGCACCTCCCACTAAATTTGTATTATTAAAACCAAAAATAAATCAGTCAAAGCATATCCGTTTTATTCTCTCATCAGTTCACATGATATTAATAAAGTAATACATAGAACGGTTTTTGCACAACAATAATCAATAATCATGAAAAATTATTCAACTAATAATACCAATGTACAAATTTGCAGTATTTTATTCAATAGGAATAAAGAAATCACCCATTCTTAAACAGCAACTAACATACTCCCCAAAACGTAATATCAGCAAAATGTTCACCATGCATTTCCATAGCACAATCTCTAAAACATCTGGTAATTCATCTCAAAGCACATTGATACTTTTTTTGAAATAACAAAAAATTGTATGTATATTATTTGCATATTGCTACAACTACAGTGATATCATGCATATAACAACAATCATATTACAATGTAAAACATCAAACTGGGTTATCTTCACTATAACATGTATTGTCAAACTGGGTTCCTTTAAAAATATTCTATGTAATATCATGCATATAACAATCCTACTATAGTGGTATCTGGCCATGGTTCAAATAAATGTTGCATATAGCACCCAAGATTTTTAAATGCAATTGGTTTACGTCAATACAACAAACACTTAAGAACTACTGCAGCTGACTTCATCACACAGTAAAGGACCATACAAGAAATCTAATATGAATGTAAGCATCAAAGGAGACTGACAATTATATATTACTAACTTACATGGTGGAACTTCAACCTGTATCTGGATGAATATTAAAACTGAGATACTCTTCCCATGAGAATCCATAGCATCGGCATTCCTAATGGTATTGTATGTGCAATGGCAATATCAGAATCTGCAAAATGCACACATGGATAGACACTTAGTTCACTACATTAAAATAAGATTAAAGATGTCATACATATCAGAAGAAAATCAACCTAATCTTGTAAAATGAAGTATATTAACCGTGATACGCATTAAACATCATCCATGCATATAGGGGAAAGCTGTCAAAAAATTGGTGCTTATGAGAGTGAAATAAACAAACCTCGCTTATAGTACATGTTTTTTCTAGCTGCTGCAGAACATAATGAACATGGGAAAAACTTTATTAAAGTAGACAACATTAAAATTTAGAAGGAGAATTCAGCGAAAGAGAAGCATGCATTACACTGAAAAATAATTTCTAAAGAAACCTGACAAAACTTCATGATGTAGAAATCACTGACTAAATAAACAAAATTTAAATCGGAAATAGCTAGTTGCCTTGCAGTAACTAAATACATGTATAGTGCTAACTAGATATGATAGGAACAAGAACACCATTGTTATACAAACATACAGATATGTCCTGTAAGCATTTTGAATGTGAACTGTGGAAACAGAGCAGTAGTAGTAGGTATGTGGGTAAATAACTATACAACAAAGCTAGTTAAGTGAACCAAAATCTGTTTTAGGAAATATATTTTGATAAATATTCCTATTTATGGCTAACTTGAAGTGTGCAGGTTCAAGTCCGACCAAATTTTGCTTCTTACATTTCTAAAATCAATAACCACAGCAGGAGAAAAATGGGTCATATTAAATTTATATGTGTGTTTTTGGCTTTCCAAATGATATATTCAACAGAGCATGCTTTGAACATCACAAAATCCGTTATTGAAAGTAATTCTTGTATAATAGTGGAACTTCTGAACAAAGATGACCACCTCGGTATGTTTGTCTGGCTCCTCTACTGGGTACAATAATTGTATAAATATTACTACACTGAACGACGGTGAACAACAACAGCTAAAACCAATAAACGAAGAAAAAGCATGACAAACTAAAAATTAGAATCAAGTATTTTAGCACTTCCAAACACCAATACCAAGTAAAAAATAGTGGTCACCCACAACTGTTAACTGAGCAAAGCATACTAAGAATGAAGATGGCGGCAATTCAGCACTAAAGACTATAAAATAATGGATCAGCAAAATAAGTTAAATAACTGGATGACTAAATCAACAAAAATTAGCTATTCAAATTGCATCACAGCATTTATTTTTCCACATTAACTGCTATAGTAATGGCACCAAACTACAAATAACACTTAACATGATACATGCAACTTGAATGGTTACCTTATGAATATACAGATGGCATAGTTTTAAAGACGTAACCTCAAACTTCATTTTCCAAGTTAGCTTCTTTTACCTATGGTTGTTAAGCCAACAATAATTACATTCAAGAAACTAAATGATGTTGCCCTCAACATTCATTTGAAGGCTAGACCTGAAGAAATACCCCATGATTCCATACACAATATAGAGTGAATACTCATTATAATATGTCGGTCGAAAAGAAAAAGAAAAGGAAAAACAGAAAAGCAATACTAAAAAATTACCGTGATATTGTAGCAGTTGCCCATATCGAGTTCTTTGAGACCGACCGACGAAAATCACTGGAAGAATTAAAGATTAATGGAACGACAACCATTTTTTTATTTTGATCTACGAGTACGAGCATAACTCAAGTCGAAACAGATCGAATTGCTCCTTAGGTCGATTTTTTTTTATGTTTTTAGCCCCCGCCATGAAACAAAATGTTTCAATTGTTAGGGTTGCGAACAAAATACCATTGCCTGACCAATTGTAGTATGTTAGGTTGTCTTCGCTAGAACCCGGTTTGCTTCTGCTTGTGTGCCATTGAACCGCATAAGCCTATATAATTTGTACAAATGAACATTGGTCTACATATTAAAAAAAGTTGATCAATGTAATTTGACAAAATATACACAATCGACTATATAAAATTTTCTTGTTTAATGTAATTTGCCGCTGCTGCAATTTGAGATGGAAGTAGTCGATAAAATAGAAGTAATTTGGAAAGCTTATTTGCGCCAATTAATATAATTTGCAAGTAACTAGTAATTGTTGACTTATTATTATAATTTACAATTAAATTTTTAATTAAAATAATTTGTAGCTAATTAATAATTGTAAAAATTGAAGTAATGTTAGTTTTGTTACTAGTTATTGATTATTAAACAATCAATATTATTAGCTAAATAGATATTATTTATAAACGCTGATTATTGGTATTTATCGTTGCCTATTAATCAGTTATACTACTAATTATTATACATTAATTCATAGTTATTAATTTGAATTATCGGTTATTCGTTATTAAATTACTTAATAGTAATTATTAATTAATTAATTAATTAATATTAATTATTAAGTAGTAATTAGTGTGTATATGTTATCGACAATATTCATTAATTAATTATTTAATTGTAACAATTTGATATCGGTTATTAAATTATATTTAGTGCTTATGAATTATATAAAGTGGTTAATACGTATAGTTACTAACTGATAATTAGAAATTAATATCAAATTGTTACAATTAAATAACTTATAAACGAATATAATTGATACTATATGCATACTAATTAATATTTAATAAGTTATACATTTAATAATTATTAGTTATTAATTAATATTTACAACAAAATAATTTAATAATTAATAAATAAAATTAATATGTTTTTGGCAAAGCCAAATAAAATTAATACTTGATGCATAAGAAGTAATATTTAATATTCCATAATTAGTATCAAATAACTAATAATTAATAATAAATAAAAATAATAACTATTGCTAAATAATAAATAAGAATTATTAATTTTTTATTGTAATAATTTAATATTAATTATCAATTATTATTTATATTTATTAACTACTGAATATAATCAATAAATTTTAACTCTTATTTACCAATAATTAAGAATTAGTATTAAATTGTTATAATTAAATAATTAATAAAAAATATAATTGATAATATATTCATGTTAATTACAATTTAATAATTAATATATTTAATAATAATTATTTATTAATTAAAAATTATTACATATATATAATTTAATAACGAATAACTGGTAATTTAAATTAATAATCAAGAAGTAAATACTTAATATTAATAATTAGTATCAAATGATTCGTAACTAATAATAAATATAAATAACTAGTATAAATAAATAGTATTAGTTATTTAATAATTAATATTTTTAGCACTTAATATTGAAAAATTAAGTAGTAATAAACAAAAATTATTAATTATTTAATTGAAATAGTTTAATATTAATTATTACTTATTAATTTATGTTTATTATATATGAGACATAATCGATAAATATTAACTATAATAATTAATATTAAAGTCTTACAGACAAATAATTAGCTAAAAATTTAATTAATAATATCTACATACTAATTAATATTTAATAATTATTAGTTTTAATTAACAATTGGTATTAAATAATGAATGATTCAAAATTAAAATTAGTAATTATGTAGTAATCTTTAGTAATTAATAACTGGGGTATCAAATGATTAAAAATTATTAACAAATATAGATAATTAGTACTAATATATATATATACAATATTCAATGAATGTTTCGGTTATTTAATAATTCATAATTAACATTTATTAACTATTTCATTATACCAATTTAATATTAATTATCAATTATTAATTATCTATTTACTATTAAATGTAGTTGGCAAATATTAACTATAATTTACTAACTAATAATATCACATTATTATATACAAATGAAAGTCATTAATTATCAGTAATAATTAATAACTATGAATTATTTATTGGAAATCTTTAATTATAAAAAAATAATGACCTGTATAAGCTATCATTGATAATTATTATTTCTAAATTACTATTCATAAATTTCTATGTAAATATTAACAATTTTTTGTTAGTAATAAATAACTAACTACATATTATAGATAATATTGTACTTCACTGCATTTGCTTATGTTGTAATGGATTCGAAGCAAATAGCATTTTTTGCTTGAGTGCATTTGCTTCGGTTGTATGGACAACAGAAGCAAATAATTCTTTTTGCTTCCGTTGTAAAGGCAACAGAAGCAAATAACTTTATTTGCTTTGGTGCATTAGCTTCGGTTTTAAAGACAACTGAAGCAACTACGCTATTTGCTTCGGTTATTTGAACAATTGAAGCAATTGAGGCGAAGCAACAAGCATATTTTGTACTAGTGAAGCAGAAACAACGTATTACGGAGTCATTCAATAGATACTTGAGTTGGATTACATTGACTTCAAACAAACATTTTTTTTTTGTGATCAATGGTTGCAAAATAGATCCCGCTTCAAACTTGATCATGGTTAATTTAGGAAAATTAAAGAACAAAGACAGCGTGAATGATGAGCCATTTATTCTTGCATCAGAAGCGAGTTAAGTGTTCTACTCAAAAGACTTAAAAAAATAATGGATGGTCTGTGGTTTTGCATACACCGAAACGGTTGATTACAAATATGGATGACATCGAGCTTCCTACCGTCTATCAATCAGCTTTTGAAGACAATGAAAAATTAGAAGATCTTACCAAAATCATATGTTAACTTATGAATTGTTGAATGCTTTGTTTTACAAGGGAATCACATGTATTCGGAATGTAACGACTAACACTTTCCTTGTAGTGTTAATTTATTCTAACAATTTCAGCTTGAGTTCTTTAACTTTCCTTGCAATGTTTGTCCTGATTCTTGGTGTTGCTTTAAAAGAAGCTGAGTAACAAGTGTGATTAATATTCTGATACCACAAAATAGTTAGTAATATTATATTTTGCAAGAAACTATGTCACAAACTCCAAAATCATCACATGCATCATGTTCAAAAGAGCAGAAAGTTGACCAAAACCTACTTGGTATTCCAGTCCTTGAAAACGCTCCAAAAAACGCTACTATGCTTGGTAAACTAGTAAGAGTTCATGTGTCGATATCTTACACAAGTTGGGATAAAGTACCCAAAACTTATAAGGACGACATTTGGAACCAATTAGTGGTTAGTTTTTACTCGAGCATTTTGGATGGTTATACAGAATATTTTAAATTTGTGAAAAAACACTTAAATTCTATAGTACATTTTTACAGTCTGACTCTTAATTTTTGCAGAATATGTACGCGTTTGAGCCGCTTTCAAAGGAAATCTTTTTAAAAAGAATGGTCGAGGCTTTTAGGAGACACAAGAAAAACTTGAGAGCAAGTTTTTATGACACTTTCGACAATGACGAAAAACAGTTGAAAATTTGTCCACTTACAATTGCTCAAGAAGATTGGAACGAGTTTATAAAAAAATAAGCAAGCCTGAAGCGAGTGGAAGGAGACAAGCAAAAAATAGATTATTACTCAGTTATTCTCACCATGTAGGAGATAAAAGTCATGCTAGAATAGAACATGAAATGATAATTTATATTCATTTTCTTTTAAAAATAGTAAAAAATCACAATTACGGGAGAAAATATACACAAAATGGAACATATTGCAGATCGTTGCAAGTCCATCTGCAAATATCAACCGTCGTCAAGTATGAGAGAAGGCACACAAGAAAAAAGATGATAGCATATTAAATGTCGCTTCTATGTGCTTGGTAAGTTAAACAAATACAAACAACGTTGCTGACTTTTGCTCATGATTACAAAATCATTCTCGCTTTATTCATGTATTCTATTATGATACTTATGTATAGTAACATAAATTCAGATATTACATGTTTTTGCATTGGCAAAGAAGTAAATGTACTTATATATAGTAGCAGAACCTTAGATAGAGTTGGATTCAAACTTGTCATGCATGAGTTTTAACTGCTGCATACAACGTGCGTGCTATTAACATTATCAAATAAGTAACTCCTTCCATCTTTTTACATACAAGTATTATCATAGCTCAGGATCAATTTGTGAAAATGAAGGAAAAGATCACCGATGGTGATGAAGAAAAATTGACATTGGATGAAGATATCTTATCTCAAGTGTTGGGTAAGGATATAAGGGGTAGGAGTCGCACTACTGGGACCATCGTACCAAAGATGCATGTTAAGGCTTGTGTTATTGCACAGAAACGATTCAAACATGTTCGTGAAGACAATGATGAGTTAAAAATGAGGGTGGGAAGCTTGGAGGGTATGGTGGGAAATTGAGAGGGCACAATGGGAAATTAGTCTGGGCGAATGGAGCTTCTGATCAACATGGTGGGAAATTTGTCTAAACAAGGAATTCGCGCAACGTTAACTCCTTATAATGGAGGACGCAACACACAACTCAGTGCTTCTAAAGTCGTTGCTTCTCAGATCCAGGATACGACCGACGTGGCGAACAATCAAAGATGTAAAATTCTCAACTCTGATCTAGATATAATTTGCAACAGGTATTTATTAGCAGTAAGAAATCAAACTTCCCTTCATTTTCAATCTAATGCGTAATATATAGTTAGCTTAAGCATTTATGGATGGATGTTGCGGTGTCGGTTCTAGTTAAAATATAAATTAAAAAGAGTTTGATTGCATCTAGTGGCATAGAACTTGTTTGCATGTATTTTTGGATATGCAGCATGGTTCATGGTTGCATTTTCTTTGAGCTTATTGCTGATAATCCTAAAGTGAAGGAACTGTAGCATAAGTGAGTGCTTAAAGTCTAATGGTTTCACTCCAGTCTAGTTGTTTTAATAAAATCATATTTTATTAATATTGTCCTTTTAAATTCTCAACTCTTATCTAGACAACTTTATTGCAATAGGTATTGTATGTCGAGATTCTACATCGTCCAAAAGCCATGAGAAATATGTATCATCTACACATGAAAAATTGGTTTTGGACAGTATACTGCTACAGATGAGAAAACCAACAAAATAAATCATCAATTTGCAAAAACCTTTGATGATGTCAGAGTGGGTGGGTATGTGTGTCATTCGAAGATTATGATTTGATATCTTCAGACGTTGGAGCAGGTATATATAATTTTACACTTAAACACTTTGCAGTATTTTACATAAGAATTGAGCGGACGTTGCCTACAATGTTTTCTATAAATTGTTAGTATGGTTTTTCAAAGTATTCATCTGATTCCCATAACTCTTCGGATGTTGAGCCATCATATTATTCCCTGACACTTGTGTTTGCTTTCTATCCAAAGCATGTGAGGCGTTTGTATTTGTATTCAGTGTTAGTTTCATGAACTCTCTTTTGGTGGCATATTATTTCATCATTTTCAGTGTTAGTTTGATTTGGTATTAGGAGAATACAAAGCCCCTCTTTCAACATGCATATGTGATAGACTTGAACTGGCTTATGTTTGCAATGTGTGAGAAAATTTGTCAGAAAATTTCAAACTTTGTTTAGTGTTTGTGAGCAAGACATGTCGTGATAGACCTGAACTGAACTGACATATCGTGCCAGAGAAAATTTGTGAGAAAATTTACTTTCCATTTGTTTGTTTAGTGTGAGTTCGACATAAGAGTTGAAACAGATAAATTTCAGACTTTGTTTAGTATGAGTTCGGCATAAGGGTTTGTTTACTGTGAGTTTAACATTTTGCTTCCTATCTGAAGTAATCAACATTTCGGCATGAGGGCTTGTATTATTGTGTGATATTGCACTTTGTTGTGCATATGTGTTTGACTTTACTTATTTAAAATTCATGCACTTATTCACTTGTCTATGCTTCCATTGTCATGTATTTCTGCTGTGTCATGTCTTTACTGGCCATGTTTTGTTGCTAATTCATGTTATACATGGAATTGTTTCGTGTTGTGGCCTGTAATCATGTTTGCCTTGATCATGTTGGCCTTGCTGCATGCCCTTGTTATGTATGTGTACCCACTGTTTTGACTGCCCCTAACCTATTTGCCCATGTTTTGTTTCAAGATGCCTTGTGTTTTAAGACTGTTACACCAGTTTGTGTTGATGGCTACTAGCTGCACATTTTTGTTGCTTTTGTATATGTACATGTGGTAGTTTACTTGAACCTGGGGTGCTTGGCTCTTTTCCTAACAGACCTAGTGACCTGCCATATGCATTATTCACTGGCTTTGTGCATGTCACTAGCATTGTATCTTTGTTGCCATTACTGACCTGATTTGATGCTGTCATAGTGTTTTATACTTAAATTTTGTGTAATGAGTGGTTTGGTATTTTCATGAATATGCACAAACGGTGAACATGATTCTTGCACATCAATAATTAGCTTATGCTTATCACTGCTTTGAAACATATAAATTTTGTACATTCTGTACATTATTTCTTTATGAAAATATAAATTTTGTAAATGCATTATTTCAGCATCTAGCTTATTCTCATCACTGCTTTGATTTACAGCAATGTGGACTTCATCAGCACGATCAGCACGCTTAACATTCACATGAATATCTTCAGCATTTCTCTCAGCATCAGAATATTCCCCTACTGCATTTTTATCAGACTCTATTTTTTTCTTTAAGTTTGTTACTTTCATTAACCAACTCAGTTTTACTGGACTTGTAATTTTATGAAAAATCTGTGATACAGTTTTCATTTATTGTAAGACTTTCATTAACTGAAGTTATGCTTTGTATAAATTGTGTTATGCCTTGTGTTATGAAAAATCTCTGCATGCTTTGTGTATAAATTGTGTTCTACTTTATATAAATTGTGTTATGCTTTGTGTTATGAAAAATATGTGCTGTAGTTTCTATTTATTGTAAGACTTGAATTAGCTATGGTCTAAGGCCATGTCTGAATTACACCATAGATACAGTCAAAAACCATATCTAACTTATCGAAAAGCTTTGCAGGAGTGTAAACTAGATACGGCTTATATTCGTATCTATAGATTATTTAGATACAGTTTATATTCGTATCTAGTAATAATTTGTGTACGGCTTAGAACTGTATGTTATTTGCAGTGAGATATGGTTCAAAGTCGTATCTATTTATACTTTAGATACGACTTATAACCGTATCAAATTTTGATTAGATACGACTTGTTGTTGTTTCTAATATTTAAACTTGCCATTTTTCATACGGTTTAGAGCCGTACCTAATTGCAGTAGATACGACCCAGAACATAGCCTAATTTGCATATATGGTGTAATATACCAGTGTCGATGTTCTTATCGTCTATGCAGGCTACTTTCTTTTTGGGAGTTTTGGCTAACTATGGATAGACTGAAACGAGCAAGTTTAATTATTGATTGTATAATAGATGCTACGGTTTAACCATGAAAGTTAAGATCTATTTATAGCCTCCACCCAAAATACTATACATTTAGTCTGAAAAGTTTGAAGCGGAACTAGTTTCGAGAGGTACTTCTATCGTATGAAAATTTTAGCTTTTGAAATCATATATAATAATAAAATTTTATATCATTTATTGGTATGCGTTTATATCGCGCACGATCACATAATAACTTCCATCGATGCGAAATTTGAAATCTTACAATAATACATCATTACAGATCCGATAAAACAGGTTTCGTTGAATATCGAGATTGTTTGCTAAGTGAATACTTTCACGTGTTATCGAAATCAGTCAAATATTAGACGATTCCCAATCACTCTAATTCTTCGATAATAATTTATTATTTTCGTTCACATTCAAATAAAATTTTAATTAAACTTCAAACCAGTTTAGTTACAAATTAAATTCAAGGTTCATGATTTTACTTTATTCCAATATTCGAATTCTCTTAGAAATTTAACTAAATTCATTAAATTTCAATTTCATTTGTTTTAATTTATTTTTTTAAATATTCAACATTGTTACGTTAACCGTCTCCAATTTGAATATATTTGGATGTATATATCTGATTTATAAATTTGTGAAGAAAGTGGAGAGAAAATGCCAGGGCTTTGCTAAAGTCCTTGGAAAAATACGAGAAGAAAAGCAAGAATTAGGTCTTAATTTATAGCGCAGAAGTCAACCTTATCCCTCCGATCGCATTGTAATAAAATGGGTCATCAAATCATATTATATTTTAGCTGGCACCCATGGTGGATCAACTGCCCCTTATCCCAGGCTGACCGCTCAATAGAAGTTGTCGACCAAAGTGTCCGACCAATTAATGTAAATTTATTTATTGCATTTATTTCCGTTTCGTACTTATTTTTCGTTTGTAACTTCTTCATACGAACTTCTCGCAATATTCCAAATACGAAAGTTTTCTATAATTTTATCACGAATGCAATGATGCAGGTTATGTAGTCAGATATTATCGCTTGCAAAATTTCCATATTTGAAACCTAAGTAATATAAATAATGCTAAAATTATTGGTTGTTACTTATACACACACGCACACTTATGCAATCTCGAGTATGCATTTATGGCGAGCATGAATCATTAAAGTTGTAAATAACTCATATCATATGAGTAAGATATAGACATTAAAGTGGAGTGGAATGCAATGCTAGTAGTATTGTGCAATATATATCTGTCCACTGCAAGATTACTAGTGGTTGTATATGCATTATACTGATATGAGACATATCCAATTTTACAACCCGTAGATTTATATCTCTTTGCGTATAGATTATGGATACTCGATCAAATTCAGGTCATATACCGCTACATTTATATTCTAGATTATTTTTAAGGGCGAAAGAAGATAATCCTTTATGGTGGTCTTTCAACATGGATAAATATGGTTAAAAATTATGATGCCATTATTTGGGACTATGAGACTTCCTTGTATGCAAGACGATGAAGACGTGATATTGTGTTGGTAGTGGATCCTAATGAGGTGTTGAGTTACAAATACTAACATGGATAATATCTTGGTTTAGTGGGAGAATATGGTACTTATGTATGAAATATATGTAGTAGTTATTATCTACTTCGGACAAATGATGTGTATCATATGCATACTTGAAGTCGGGATGGCTAAGCAAAAATAAAAGACAATATATAATGGAAAACAACAGGTGTAAACCAGTGTTGTTTGTAAATTGTGTTATCTACTAGTCACCGAAACGTTGTTCTTATCCCCTTCTCATCTTATATTATGAGATACCTATAGAGAGACACATACTTGTACATGGCAAAAATTATGGAGGAACGTATTTTTTTTTATGCGCATGCTCAACATTAACAATGAGACTAGACGTCAAAAGTTTCAAACTTGATCTACAACTATATGTTCTATTATACTTTACTATTTTACAACGATTTCATATCAATAGTGCTGTTATATCCATTGTTTATTTGCATGATATCAAAGCAGCGATCCATATGCGGTTGGATTTGGATCTTTGATTGATCAAAAGTTCAAATTCATTGAGGATGCTGGTTGTTACGCTAACATAATATGTTCTGATGTCTATAGTTATTGTATTGTACCAACGTGCCTACTGGAGGAGCCAGTATTTTCCATATATTCTATCACTATTTTTAAGTTTGTGAATCAGAATATCCAAAATGTATACGTATTTGTATCCAAAAAATCGGTAAATATTAGTTCAAAGAGCAGACTTGAATGCAGAGTTGTACAATTAAAACGCTTAGCGGTTCTATTGCAGTGAAGATGCAAAAAGGTATAGCGTAACAACAGGGAAATATTAACGATATAGCGAATGTGCAAAAATGTTCACCAGATATAAAAATATGTATTTTAAAATGAACTAATTATCATTTTTACATCATTTGGGTAAAAGAAACAAATATTAATTAATCTTATATAACAAAATTGAAGAATATTATGGTCACGCATATTAGATTTGATAACTATAATTATTGAACTCTACTATATAATAGATACTTATGCGTTAAAATTAGCTCTTTAAACTAACTTTATTCATTTGCTTTAAAGCGAAATTAATTAAATCAAGCTTTGTATATTAATATTGGTAAAACAGATTCTAAAAGGCTTACATTTAGCAGATACAACAGAAAATAGCAGGGATTCAAGCAAATCTACTATTCATTGACCCTAAATCGAAATAACATAACGGATGAAGAGTGCTACATGCTATAATGGAGATTCAGTGGGGTTTAACTGCACGAATGCAGAATAATGATTTCAACATCCAAATCTATTTATTTATTTTCAGCCAATATTATACTCAAATTTTTATTTGTATTGTATACAATGAGTAGTATGTATTCAAAATTCTAATCACTCTGATATAAAGATAGTCAGATAGATGGAAACGCTATTTTCTCTCAAAAGAGAATTTTATTTGAACACTAAATATAGACACAATTGCTATTACAATATATCTTACTAATTAGATTTTCTTTTATGTCCATCTTATATGGATTAAAGACACAAATTATACCTAATTTTGGGCTGAAGTAGCAGGATTTTAAAATTAAAAGCAATCAAATGTCCTTCGTGGCATGCTCTTGTTAGTATAACAGGCAATTGCGAGGTAGCAGAAACTCTTTCGAGGTGGAACATTACACGTGAATCACCAATCTTTATGTAATTTGTTAATCCTGTGATTTAGTGTGGAGGTAGTTAATTAGCATGCTTGTGATGCGGAGAAAGCATGCTTAGTGCATGGTTAGATTTGTACGAGCTGTCAATGGATGTTTTTGGATATGAATAATATAATATCTGCATTTGTATTTGAAATCGTTTTCGAATATCAAATATCTGCATCCGTGAATACAGATAAGGGTCGCAAAATTTCATGAACAATACTGTTAATTGCATTTTGAAAAAAATATTACCTTCCGCACCCTACGCACGTAGGATTCTTCAAAACTGCGCAAGACTAGAGCATGTTTGAACTGCCTTTACTGCGATAATCGTCTTTAAAAAAGTAGAATCTAATCTAGTCTAGAAAACGATGGTGAAGCAAAGGTGTAATGATGCAAACGCGATCCCCTATGTAGAAGTACCTAGGAGCATGATGGCAGCATTTAACTTCCACGACTATTTTATTCACGTTCCAAAGAACTAAAATTATATTTTATAATTTAAAATAAAACTATAACAGGGTGCATTGCATCTGCATGTAAATGTGCTTCAAGTTACGATGCAACGTGAATCATGCACGGCAAGTTGTCATTTAGATTATTTAGTCCCTGCCTGCCTCTGATTTTAGTTGTATAGGCTTATTTTGTGTAGAGCTCCCTTGTAACTCATAATTTTTGCATTTCCAGCCAGCAACTGTAAATGATGAACATATACATGTAGACACAGCTCTTAACAAATTCTATTTTCTTTTTATTGTAAAGAAGGCTAATATAGTAAAATAAAATTTATTTGTTAAGCGGTGCTCTCTGCATTAATACTATTTTTAACAAATTCTATTTTCTTTTTAAATTGATCATCCCTTAACAATACTTGAAGTGTCAATAGCAATCCCCAGAGTCAGAGATAATAAACACCACTACTTAATTAATTATTAATTTTTTTTTTTTGAAGTGGTTAAATATGATAAATAGTTGCTTAATTAAAATGGAACACTGGTGAGGATGGCAGAACTAGAGATTTAGGTAGCCCCCAACAATGGACTTTAAGAGTAGCTCATTGATACCTCCTAAGAGTCTAAGAAAATATAGCTTCGCAGCTTTTTCAGTTAAAATAAACGTTCATCAGCTTGTCAAGGAGCTATTTGCTACCATTTTTAAGTTGCTGAATTGGTTTGGCTCATGCATCTAATATGGACAAAGCCCAAATAAGGCTTTTTTTTTCTTCTTCCCCTAAATGATCACATGTAGTCCTTGAATTGAGCGTTCACTGGTTAGTATTGGATGTAAGAAGTTATTGGTATATACAAGTAAGTATTGTATGGGTAACCTCATGCTACTAGGAGGTATGATAGATACAGCTCATGTAAGGATCTACCATCCTAGTATATAAATTCTAATGCGAGAAATGGTAGGCAGATGCCCATACTCTCCGCTTCATTGGAAATGCACAGGAAACAAACAACGAGATAATGCTAAGCACTTGTCTATTAAATTTGAATTTTGTGATGGTAACGAATGGATCTTTAGCTTAAGAAAATAAATATTAATGGTAAAGGATCATGAATAAGAGTGAAGTGTGACTGCACGTAAGTGTAGGTCTGTAATAATAAAGGGAAGAATGTATAATAAGAAAGTTTTTGCATATGATATTATATCCATATTCAACTGTACATTTTCGTATATGATTCATATCCATATCCAGCTGTACATTTCCGCAAATCACAAAGCAACAGTCGCATGCTCATTGTTCAAACAAGGGTCACATACCCATTATTTAAGTAATTTACATTTATTTCTTGTATTATAAATAGAGGACTCCTCTATATAATTTGTACCATCTTGTGTTACAGTTCTTCAATAATAAACTGATGTTTCATCTCATTTCTGTTTTTTTATCATGGTATCAGAGTATCATTAAGTCTTAACAGCCATCGATCCATATTCATCCTTTGGTCATCATGGCCAATTACACTGCTTCATCAACTTCTGACAATGCCACTGAAACAATTGAAAGCCTCGTTGTTGTTGACAAACTCACCAAAACTGTAATTAGCAGGGAAAGAAGAAGACAATTTAATAGTGGTTCAGCTTGAGATCAAGCCTACATCCACTTTTAACAATATTATTATATTCCTTGTCATGCCAGATACAATACAATATAGATGATTACAAAGATCTCCAAAGTAGAGAAGAACTAACTATCACAAGTATTAATGGTTATCGGATAATCACGATAACCAACCTATGTGACTTGATGTAGGCATCTTTGGAGCAGAAGCTTTTCTGTTAGAGGAGTTTAATGGCTGTTTGAGATGATGAAATAACTTGGTAGAGCAAGGAAGTAGATCCCCTTTAATGTTGGAGCTGGATAGGTATTTATACGAGATCTGGAAGGAGTTGGGCCGAGCCCACTTGTAGGAGGCTTAAGAACATCACACCGACCCAACACAGAAAGTCCCACACAAAAATACTCTAAGGAGATGTGGAACACTCGGCTTTGACTTGTTACCTGTTTAATTCATGAGTGTATTTTGGTAGGAATTGGACTTTGTTTAATGTCGCGTCGAAGATTATTTCTTATTGCCTTTACCTTTTGCCTCAACTTAGAGACAGTTGTGCCAAAGTTAGACGGAATGACCTGAAACTGGGTGAGAGGCTTTTTGGGATCATAACAAGGTGGAAGGAATGGGTCTCGTGGGCCATGGGTCAAAGTCCAAGGGTCGGTGCCAACCCATTGACTTAGCCCTTTTGGCTATTGAGTCTTCTCAGTTGGTATTGTCTCCTTCTTTTGAGGCTTCTGACAAAGTTTCATCCAATTCTGACTTCACATGATTTTAATATCTTTATTGACCTTGCTTGAATATCCGTTGAGGGTTATATCCGGTTAACAGTTTAGTCGAATCGGTTCGAGACCACTAAAAAACTAAAGTAAAGGAAAAGATGAAGGAAGATGGAACACAGACCTTATAAAGGAGAAGGGGATGCGACTATTGCACTTTCTCGTGATTAGTCGCGTATTCTGAATTGGTGGACGATCCAAATCTATTTCAGATCGAACACTAATCCAAGTGAAAAAGGAGAAAAAGGGAGGGGAGAGAGAAGTGACATATAACTGGAATGAACATTATCTTAACCCATGAGAACATAGTGTGGTTTCAAAAGCATAATCCCCAACTCTTCGGGGATGGAAATTATCAATCGAACCCTCTACAAATTGAAGCTCAAAGAATACCACCGATGTAACACTAACTCATCTCAACAGAATCAAGTCGACGCAAGTGACCGATGTACTCTACTCGCTAATTCTAGAGATAAGACAATAGACTCTTGGAAGCTTCCTTAGAATCAAAGCACATCAACTTGCTGACGTATTTTAGGGGCTAGAATGTTACTCATCTTTTTAAACAGGTCATCTATGGACATATACATAAGTTTGGTCCAGCAATCAACGGCCAAGTAGATGACAACAATGATCTAGATTGGTGACTTTCAAGAAGTTCCCAAAACGAATATCTAAACGACTCGAGGAACATGTCATGTGATTCAATATAAGACCAACTTGAAGAAGACTCGAAGGCCAACGAGATATAAGGAAGTTAAAGGAATTGGGAGTTCGGGGTGTATGTTATATACCAATTAGGATCAGATTGATACATATCGATCTGGATGGGTGTATCGCACACCGATATGGATCAGTATACTAGACATACCGATCCAAAAACCATCAAACTACCCACGTTTTTCACTCTTTCCATAACTACCACTCTACTTTTCGAGAATTCCGGACCTCCTTGCCTATATATACAAGTTCTGCTAGCACTTGGAGAGAACTTTTGGCAATCTCTCGAATTTTTACCCTACATAGCATACTGATCCAATATTAAACCGATCTGAAAGTTGTATTTGTAAGAATTCAAGTGAAATCTCTTCAGTACGGATGTAGACGTACTTGGCTGAAATACTATTGTTGTTATGTGTAGCTGCTTTGATATTTTCCTCATTTTGCTTTTCCTCTGATGTTATTACAACTTTATACGCTAATAGTTACTGAACGCACTTGATTGATCGATGAATAGTTTTATGTGTGTTAGACCGAAATCAGGGCCTAACACCCAAATGCTGTGTGAAATCCTCACAATCACAGAAAAATGCAGAAAAAGCAGTAAATAATTGTGACGGCCCGCCCTGCACCAGCCGACATTTCCTCCATAAGTGCGCTGTACACATGCCCAGCCAACACGGAATGGTCGTTAGAGGAAAAGAAAGAAGGGAATGAACTAATCAAGAACCTGTAGAATGTCTCACAGCGCATGGAACAAAATATATATAATAATAATATACTTGACATAAAACAGGCGAGACAGTGCATAAGCTGAAAACCAAACCAATATAGCAGCGGAAATCCAAATACAGCTTATTACAACTTTCCAAATTACTGTCTCTAAAACAAAAGAAAGCTAAAGTAGAAGATACACTACTAATGCCCAAGCAGTGATCTTCAACAACACAGGGAGAATACTATGTGTATCATACATGGAAGTCTTCTGCTCGTCTCCGGATCAGCTACTCGTGCATACCCAACTAACCTGTCTCTAGTCTGCTCGTGAGAGCACCCAGAGTAATAAGAAGAGACATAAAACTCTGGGTCAGACAAAAAGTCTTGTATGAGCGATAAGCAGCTAAACTGAACAATAACAGGTATACTAAACCATACCTGAACATGGACCTGCAACCAAAAAGTTAGCATTACATACCGTACAGTACTCTAAGGTGTCACTAACAAATGGTGAAAATAATATGGGAGTGGGGGTGTGCATGTCATAATGATGGAAAACAAATCAAACATAGCAACCATCCTCACATCTCTCACTCAGTGCGTAAAGCATACGATGTCCACTACCGTCAATCACTAGACCCATCGAAGTAGTGACGGAGTTCGACTTATACAACTACTGCTACTACCAAGCTTACCACATGGAGTCATGACCAAATCTTTACAAATGACCCCACTTCATTAGTCTATAGCTCTTTAGTAGTACCTAGGCCACTATGGCCCTGAATCCGTTCACATACTCCCTACACATAGTGATTCAAAGTTACAGACATCGACAACCCCTTAACACACGTCCCGCAGCAAAACCCAATCATGAAGCTCACTCATTGGTTCCCAACTGGATCTTGAGTCAAAGCTCCTCATTCGGACTTCCTTTGCATCTCGGGTTTTGGTTGAATTGGAGTTGGTCTTCAAAAGAGTCGCCACGATGAGGTAAAAGTATACAATTGGTTCGGTTCGGTGGTTCTGACTCATGCCTTGATCCATTCCTCCTCGGTTCGGTCCTCCAGCCCTGGTTCGGTTCGGATGCTCTATGCCTGGTTCGGTGGTTGCTCCCTCCTAGATGTCCCGATCCGATCCGGTGCTTCACTCCAACCCCAGCTCCAAGCTTGGTCCTCCGATCCGATCCCTACGCCCTTGCTTCCGATTCGGTCCCCTGTTGGTCTCTCCGATCCGATCCCCTTTGGTCTCTCCGATCCGATCCCCTGCCCAACTCCAACTCTAAGAAAATGGCCTTCCTTCTCGCCAAGCCCCTTATGCTAAGTTCCAATCCGAATCAGGTCCCCTTGCCCAGGTCTCCTATCCGATCCGAGCCCAATGATCCGATCCGGTTTGAAACCCTGCATATTTCCCCAGCGACGGTTTTACGCCATTCGACGGCGTTTTCGACCAATCTATTACTTCTAGACAATCACAAAGCATACCATACAGTCATAGCAACATGTATAATCATTCACAAACACCAAAACAATAATTTGGTAGGTTAAAACGGATCAAACATAGCCAAAATCCCATATTTTCCCGTAAGCATGTTTAGGTATAATTAATCATAGGATTAACAAAACTTAACCAAATTAACCAATTTTTCTAACAAAGGCCTAAAACATTATTTCGAATTTTATAAATATTTTTCCAGAATTTATTAATGTATAAATTCGCTAATCTTCACTAATTACCCTCAATTAACCGTAATTGGTGCAAAACTATGCAAATCACTCACCTTAGTCACAAATAAAATCCCAAAACTGAAATGATTCTCTGTTTGGCGTTGTTCCCAATACAACTCAGTAGCTCTAACCTTGCTTTGGTGCTTTCTCTCCTTAATTTGATGTAGTTTAAGCCAAAACTTGATAATGAAGTGATTAGAGGTGTTTTTAGATGATGGAGGCCATTGTTAGGTTGAAGAGAGGGTTTGTGGCGGCTGGAAAATGAATGAAAAACCGAAATCCTAACCCTAGCAGCCCTCAAATACCTCTATTCCCGAAATCCCCCATTGGGCCTAGCTGTTAATCACCCGGTTAAGCCCAATTAAGCTGTTTTTAACCATCTGAAACTTGTTTCAGCCATATCTCCCAAACGGTGAGTCCGTTTGGCTATTGTGACCACTCTACGGAATTGTAAACCATCAAACGAATCTAATAAAAGTGGTTTCTGGTCAAAATTCCTTTCCAGTCAAAAGTTATGGCCAAAACAGTACCAGCTAGGGGCAAAACGGTCATTTAAAAATCGGCAAAAGTCATGAACATGGGAAATGACTCCAATAGTCGTCTCCCAAAGTCACATGACCATACGACTTCGTATGTGAAAGAAAGAAATATTCTACGATCCTGCGATGCGTAGAATGCGGGTCGTTACACTCTCCTCCCCCTTAAGAAATTTCGTCCCCGAAATTCCTTAACCCAAAACATACAAAGGATCCCGCATGCCTACCAATCATATATAACAATTCAATCATGCAAAACAAACAAAACAAGCCTATCCTAGCATGTAGAAAGACTAAATCGAGATTAAAATCTTACCAGGCGAAGAGTTCTGGATACGTCTTCCTAATGCTCTCCTCTGTCTCCCAAGTACAGTAATTCTCATTCTCACCCCACTGGACTTTGACTAATTTCACCGCCTTCCTTCGAAGCTGCTTCGTATCATTCCCAACAATATGCATAGGCTTGCGATTCCCAACCGCCTCTGGTTCAATTTCGATATCATCCAACTGATTAGGTGAAATAGTCACATCTGGGTCGTGCACGAACTTCCTTAACTGGGAAACATGAAATACGTTGTGAACTCCTGCCATCTTCTCTGGTAATTCAACTTTATATGCCAAATTCCCAATTTGCTCAAGAACTGGGAATGGACCAACAAATCTTGGTGCTAACTTGCCTCTCCTGCCAAATCGTATCACGCTCTTCAACGGAGATATCTTGACAAACACCAAGTCGCCAATGGAGAACTTTAAATCTCTTCTCCTCTTATCGGCATAACTCTTCTGCCTATCTTGGGCAGCCTTCATTCGCTGTTGAATGATCTTGATCTTGTCTGAAGTTTCTCTTATCACATCTGGTGCAAGCACAAACTTCTCACCAGTTTCTAACCAACATGACGGTGAGTTGCACGGTCTTCCGTACAAAGCTTCAAATGGAGCCATACCAATACTGGATTGATAACTATTATTATATGCAAACTCTACTAGATGCAAATGGTCATCCCACGATCCACCAAAATCCAATACACAGGCTCTCAAGAGGTCTTCTAATATACGATTAACCCTCTCTGTTTGACCATCGATTTGAGGATGATACGCGGTACTGAGATGTAGTTCGGATCCTAACGCCTCTTGTAAGCTCTTCCAAAATTCACTAGTGAACAACGGATCTCGGTCACTCACAATGCCTTTGGGTATTCCATGGAATCTCACTACACACTTTACATATAGTTCAAATAACTTAGTTGTCGTCCTATTCGACTTGACGGGTATAAATCTTGCACTTTTGGTCAATCGGTCCACAATCACCCAAATGCTATCATGGCCCGATCTAGTCCTTGGCAACCCATCAATGAAATCCATTGACACTTGTTCCCATTTCCATTCTGGAATTTCTAATGGTTGTAGCAAACCACTAGGCTTCTTTTGCTCAGCTTTAACTAGCTGGCAGTTCATGCATCTGGATATAAACTTCCCAATGTCCCTTTTCATCCCTTCCCAGTAGTAGGTCTGCTTCATGTCTCGGTACATCTTGTTACCACTGGGGTGTATAGTCAGTTTTGAGTGATGACATTCTCTAAGCACTTCATCTCTCAATCCATTGACATTGGGTACAACTAGTCTTCCATTCTTTCTAAGCCATCCATCTCGATCAAGCCCATACTTGTTTATCTCCTCTTCGATACCCATCTCTAACTTGGAGATGATTTCCAATAGGTTAGGATCGTCCTTCTGGCTAGAGCCGATCCGCTCAATCAAAGTGGGTCTGATCGTCAAACTTGCTAACATTTCTGGATCCAATTCACACTTTGGTCTGAAATCATACCCAACGATGTACTCCAGTTGCTTCCATTCAAGAAATATAGCCCCTAAACTGGCATGTCTTCTACTTAATGCATCAGCTACCGCATTCCCCTTTCCGGGTGTATATGCGATATCGAAATCATAGGAAGCTAGAAATTCTAGCCATCTTTGTTGTCGGAGATTTAGATCCTTCTGAGAGAAGAGATACTTTAGCGATTTATGATCGGTAAACAACTCGAATCTTTCTCCCAAGAGATAATGTCTCCACATCTTCAATGCAAACACGATTGCTGCCAATTCCAAATCATGGGTAGGGTACCTTCTCTTGTGAGGCTTCAATTGCCGACTTGCATAAGCTACAACCCTACCGACTTGCATCAATACAGCACCTAGTCCGGTACCACATGCATCCGTATATACTGTCATCTCTTCATTCCCCTTAGGAATGACTAACACTGGTGCACATGTCAACTTTTCCTTTAGACTCTTGAATGCATTCTCACACTTTTCGTCCCAGACGAAAGCTTGATTCTTCTTAGTCAATTGAGTCAACGGTGCTGCTATCTTGGAGAAGTCTTGGATAAACTTACGATAATATCCAGCTAACCCCAAGAAACTTCTTATGTCTGTTGCATTCTTGGGCGTAGACCAATCTTGTACTGTAGCCACCTTCGCAGGGTCCACGGCAATACCATTCTCTGAAACAACATGGCCCAAGAATCTCACTTCCCTCCTCCAGAAGTGACACTTAGAGAATTTTGCTTTCAACTGGTGTTTTCTTAACACCTCCATCACTATTCTTAAATGTTCCTTGTGTTCTTCCTCTGTCCTCGAATAGACCAAAATATCATCCACGAACACAAGGACAAACTTATTCAACTGATCTCTGAATACCCTATTCATAAGATCCACAAAATATGCTGGGGCATTGGTCAACCCAAATGGCATGACCAACCACTCATAAAATCCAGACGACGTTCGAAATGCCGTTTTAACTATACTCTCAGCTTCCACTCTAAGCTGATGAAAACCTGTCGCGAGATCCAACTGAGAGAATACTCTCGCGCAACTCAACTTATCAAACAAATCATCTATCCGCGGTAGAGGATACTTATTCTTCCTCGTTACTTTATTCAACTCGCGGTAGTCTACACACAAACGAAGGGAACCATCCGCCTTGGTAGCAAACACAACTGGTGCTCCCCATTCAGAAACACTCCTTCTGATAAATCCCTTCTTTAAAAGATCGCTGACTTGCACCTCGAGCTCTCGCTGCTCCCTTGGTGCCATATGACGAAGTGGCATCACTATAGGTCTGGCATCTTTCACTAAATCAATACGGAACTCAATCTCTCGGTGTGGTGGAAGCCCGGTCACTTCTTCGAAAACGTCTGGATACTGGCCAACCACGGGCAAACCTGACAACTCACTATGCGGAATGTCGAGGGAATTTAGAAAACTAGCTATTACCCTAACACCGGGTAGACCACCAAACAATATCCTCCGCCCATCATCCGCTCTAGCTGTCACCAAAAATCCCTCACAGTTTACCACCACCCCGTATCTTTGGAGCCAATCGACTCCCAAAATAATGTCAAACCCAGTAAAGCCCAAAACAAAGCAATCACAAACAAACATGCATCCATGACTCGATAAGACCACATCATGACAAATCATGCTAAGGTTAGTCGAACCACCAATCGGGTTCGTCACTACTAAAGGTCTATCGACAATCTCGGGCTCCAATCCCAACCTATCTACCAGGTCACTAGATATGAAAGAACTGGAAGCTCCGGTATCAAACAAAACTCTAACAGGAACATCATAAACAGAAAGCATACCTTGGATAACGACATTTTTTCCCTTCTCCGTCGCTGTTGGGGCATTCGACGAAGAAGGAATAGCATTAAGGGCATATGCTTTCACCATCTGCTTTTCTTTAGGGGGTTGCGGACACTTGTCCTTGTGATGTCCCACTGGGCCACAGTTGAAGCACTTCCTATCCGCTGGCTTGGCCCGACAATTACTAGCATAATGGCCCTTCTTACCACAGCTGAAGCACTCAACATCTTTCCTATTCTTTTTCTGGCCATCCTTAGTCTGGTTCTGCTTCCTCTTATTCTGAGAACTACTCTTGCCTCCACCGCTTGCTTGCGGTTTCGGTTCTTCTGCAGATGCAGCCTCAGTCTTCGGCTTAGGGTAAAGACTCTCTGACCTCAATGCTTTCCCCACAATCGATTCAAACGTCTCATCGATGTGGTTAATAAGCCTTTCCCCCAAGTACTGATCCAAGCCGATTATGAACTTCTCATTCTTCTTCTCGGCAGTATCAATAAGAGATAACCCATATTTCGACAAAGTGTCGAATTCGGCAATATACTCCGAGACAGCCCTGCCATTTTGCTTAAGCTCCAAGAACTTCTTAAATAGCACTGACTTCTGAGCAGCTGGAATGAACTTATCGCTAAAGCGAACCTTAAACTGATCCCAAGTAATCTGATCTTCGGGAGCAGCTGCCTTTATAGCATTTCACCAATTCATTGCCCGTCCTTGCAGCTGACGGGATGTTAGCCTTCTCTTCATCGCATCCTCGATACCCAAATCTTCGAAGATATGCTCGCAGCTATCCAACCAATCCTGAACATCTGTGGCCGACTCCATTCCGTGGAACAGCTTCCCACCAAGACTAGTATAATCCTTATTCAGCTTGGCGAAATCGGCCCTAGGCGCCTGCACTATTGGACCACCACCATTACCAGCATTAGGAGCTGCCCTCTGCACATCCCTAAGCATCTCCCTCATGAGGTCAGTAAACATCGTCCTCATGTCAGCAGCATTCCAATTATTGGATCCTCTACCGGCACCTCTTGCGTATCGGCTCATCGTTCAATCTGTAAAGAGAAAACGATTAACCATCTCCATAGTGGTGCCAGTGCAGTGCGACTTCATCCTTAACTATACTAATAGTATATATATATATAGCTTTTAAAAATCAAAATAATCACAAATACGCGCTCTCATATACGTATAATATCTCTCCCTGATAACTTCCCTAGGTTAACTACGCAACCTAGAGCTCTGATACCAAGTGTGACGGCCGGCCCTGCACCAGCCGGCATTTCCTCCATAAGTGCGCTGTACACATGCCCAGCCAGCACGGAACAGTCGTCAGAGGAAAAGAAAGAAGGGAATGGACTAATCAAGAACCTGTAGAATGTCTCACAGCGCATGGAACAAATTATATATAATAATAATAATATACTTGACATAAAACAGGCGAGACAGTGCATAAACTGAAAACCAAACCAACATAGCAGCGGAAATCCAAATACAGCTTATTACAACTTTCCAAATTACTGTCTCTAAAACAAAAGAAAGCTAAAGTATAAGATACACTACTAATGCCCAAGCAGTGAACTTCAACAACACAGGGAGAATACTATGTGTATCATACGTGGAAGCCTCTTGCTCGTCTCCGGATCAGCTACTCGTGCATACCCAACTAACCTGTCTCTAGTCTGCTCGTGAGAGCACCCATAGTAATAAGAAGAGACATAAAACTCTGGGTCAGACAAAAAGTCTGGTATGAGCGATAAGCAACTAAACAGAACAATAACAGGTATACTAAACCATACCTGAACCTGCAACCAAAGAGTTAGCACTACATACCGTACAGTACTCTAAGGTGTCACTAACATATGGTGAAAAGAATATGGGGGTGGGGGTGTGCATGTCATAATGATGGCAAACAAATCAAACATAGCAACCATCCTCACATCTCTCACTCAGTGCGTAAAGCATACGATGTCCACTACTGTCAATCACTAGACCCATCGAAGTAGTGACGGAGTTCGACTTGTACAACTACTGCTACTACCAAGCTTACCACATGGAGTCATGACCAAATCTTTACAAATGACCCCACTTCATTGGTCTATAGCTCTTTAGTCGTACCTAGACCACTGTGGCCCTGAATCTGTTCACGTACTCCCTACGCATAGTGATTCAAAGTTACAGACATCGACAACCCCTTAGCATACGTCCCGCAACAAAACCCAATCATGAAGCTCACTCATTGGTTCCCAACTGGATCCTGAGTCAAAGCTCCTCATTCGGACTTCCTTTGCATCTCGGGTTTTGGTTGGATTGGAGTTGGTCTTCAAAAGAGTCGCCACGATGAGGTAAAAGTATACACCTGGTTCAGTTCGGTGGTCCCGATCCGGTTCGGTTCGGTGGTTCTGACTCATGCCTTGATCCATTCCTCCTCGGTTCGGTCCTCCAGCCCTGGTTCGGTTCGGATGCTCTATGCCTGGTTTGGTGGTTGCTCCCTCCTAGATGTCCCGATCCGATCCGGTGCTTCGTTCCAACCCCAGCTCCAAGCTTGGTCCTCCGATCCGATCCCTACGCCCTTGCTTCCGATCCGGTCCCCTGTTGGTCTCTCCGATCCGATCCCCTTTGGTCTCTCCGATCCGATCCCCTGCCCAACTCTAAGCAAATGGCCTTTCTTCTTGCCAAGCCCCTTATGCTAAGTTCCAATCCGAATCAGGTCGCCTTGCCCAGTTTTCCTATCCGATCCAAGCCGAATGATCCGATTCGGTTTGAAACCCTGCATATTTCCTGCAACTTCCAGCGACGGTTTTACGCCATTCGACGGCGTTTTCGACCAATCTATCACTTCTAGACAATCAAAAAGCATACCATACAGTCATAGCTACATGTATAATCATTCACAAACACCAAAACAATAATTTGGTAGGTTAAAACGGATCAAACATAGCCAAAATCTCATATTTTCCCTTAAGCATGTTTAGGTATAATTAATCATTGGATTAACAAAACTTAACCAAACTAACCAATTTTTCTAACAGAGGCCTAAAACATTATTTCTAATTTTATAAATATTTTTCCAGAATTTATTAATGTATAAATTCACTAATCTTCACTAATTACCCTCAATTAACCGTAATTAGTGCAAAACTATGCAAATCACTCACCTTAGTCACGAATAAAACCCCAAAACTGAAATGATTCTCTGTATGGCGCTGTTCCCAATACAACTCAGCAGCTCTAACCTTGCTTTGGTGCTTTCTCTCCTTAATTTGATGTAGTTTAAGCCAAAACTTGATAATGAAGTGATTAGAGGTGTTTTTAGATGATGGAGGCCATTGTTTGGTTGAAGAGAGGGTTTGTTGCGGCTGGAAAATGAATGAAAAACCGAAATCCTAACCCTAGCAGCCCTCAAATACCTCTAATCCCTAAATCCTCCATTGGGCCTTGCTGTTAATCACCCGGTTAAGCCCAATTAAGCTGTTCTTAATCATCTGAAACTTTTTTCAGCCATATCTCCCAAACGGTGAGTCCGTTGGCTAATTTGACCACTCTACGGAATTGTAAACCATCAACCAAATCTAATGGAAGTTGTTTCAGGTCAAAATTCCTTTCCAGTCAAAAGTTATGGCCAAAACAGTACCAGCTAGGGGCAAAACGGTCATTTAAAAATCGGCAAAAATTATGAACATGGGAAATGACTCCAATAGTCATCTCCCAAAGTCACATGACCATACGACTTTATATGTGAAAGAAATAAATATTCTACGATCCTGCGATGCGTAGAATGCGGGTCGTTACAATAATAGGAGACACACGAGATTTTTATAGTGGTTCGTCTCAAACCAAGCCTACGTCCACTTTATAGTTTCTTAGATCCTAAGAAGCTATTACAATGTTGTTTGCTTGTGGTTTATACACGAAATCCTCGTGTTAGAGAGAGATAAGCAATGCCCTTGCTTGGTTGTAATGGAGGTCAAGTATTGGAGTGGCTAAAAGTCTCTTGCAATGGTGGAAGATGAGAGTTGGAGATGGCCGAAAAAAGAAGATCTTTCCAAATGGCCATGTTGCGGTAAATTTATAGGCGTAGAGAAGCCCTAGGGAGATCCGGATGAATGACGAGTGTCCCCAATCCAATGCCTTGATAGAACGTGGTGACTAAGTGGCAAAATGGGAGAAAGCTTCTCCAATTCGTGTAAGGCCATGTGGAAGGTGATCCATGAAAGTAGGAGGAAATGGTGCCACAAGAATAGGTCAATTCTGAAGTGCAGCAGCAGGTCGAAGGGGGTCGGTTCGGTTCTCCATCCGATCCGAACCGGAGTGTCCGAAGCCAAACATGCTTGACGAGTAGAAGGAGCTTTGTGCAGGTCGGGTCTTCCTTTAGCCGATCCGAACCGAGGTGATGTCTCCGATCCGAAGACTGGAAGCACTTCAGTGTAAAATATTTCAGGCGGGTCGGGTCTTCTGTGCTCCGATACGATCCGTATATCCGATCCGAATGGGTTATGCCAATTCCAGATTCCAAGTTTCAGGTTTTGCATGCGTTCACGGAAACAGGCGTAACTTTCAAACCGTAAGTCCGTTTTAGCCAAACGAAAGCTTGATTTGAAGCTGATTCAGAGGGCTACAAGAGTTACAGAGCTATTTTTGTAATCGCTGTTTTCGGGCCCAAAAAAGATCATTTGATAGGAGTTTCGGGCCTTTCTTTGTTCGTGATGCGACTTTGACCAAATCGCTCCACGTCTTCTGATGACATTCCCAATACTTGAGCGTATTGTTTACCAGAAATTCTATGTGTGACTGTTTTAACTAAAAAGCGGGCCAACATTTTCCCCTCAGAACATATCTTGTTGGTTGAAGGAAGATGTGTTCTGGATAATCCAAGGCCACGACGGGCCTGCCAGCTGCGAGTATAATCCATACCTACGAAGAAAAAAGAGCAAAAAGGTGGGTCAAATCCTGACAAAACTGATTACAATTTCGAGCATAAACCATGCTTGGGCGTTTGTTTGAGCATAAACTATACTCGAGGGACGTTCGAATCATCCTACCAAAACCTGGCGAGGGACCTAACCTTCCGGGTATAAGCCATACCAAGAAGTTCAAACTGAGCATAAGCCATACTCGAGTTTTATTGAGTTCCTTTGCCCAATCCTGACAAGATCGTTCGTCGTTCTGGAGTATAATCCATACTTAAGCATCCTAGTGAGTACAATCCATACTCATGTCGGGATAGAGCTATACTTGCCAAAACCGGACAAGACAGTCTGTCCCTAGGCATAATCCATGCCTAGGGGTCCGAGATAAGTATAAGCCATACTTTAATTGAGATTGAGAATCCTGCCACAACCTGACAAGACACTTAAATTCGCCAAACATAATCCATGCTCGGAAAGTCCTTCCTTATTCAATTCAAAGTACAAAACCAAAGCAAATCCTGATTGGTTTGTCATCGAGTGCAGAGCACGCTTTGGAGCTAAATCCTAACCCCGAACGTGTGTACTTTTCATATCTGGGCCCTCTCCGGGGCTGAGTGTTGCGGTCATTCTTAACAGCAACTTTCCCTTTGCCTCTTCCAGAATCAGACGGTTCTCCGTCTTTGAGCATGTTAACATCGAGAATTTTCTTTTCGGACGTTGCGTCTTCTTCACACAGAAACCTATCCGGTTCAAGGTAGAATTCGCTGAGATTCCTTGGTGGGTCTCAGTATAAAGATTTTTTGAACTCCGAGTTGTCCAGAATGCCGGATACTGCAGCCATTAATACCATAGATGGCTCAGGTCGATCAACTGATGCTGCTGCAACGTTGAACCTTTCCAAAAATGAGTGTAGAGTTTCTTTAGGCCTCTGCTTGATTGTGGTGAGAGACATGACATTCTTAGGTCGAGCAATGTGGACCCGAAACTGTTCAATAAAGTGAGCGACCAACATGTTCCAACTGTTGATCGATTCAGATTCGAGCTGCCGAATCCACATAGCACCTATATCGGTCAAAAAGAGAGGGAAGCACTTTGCCATGACGTTTTCCGACGCCGATTGAACTTCCATATGCCGTTTATAGCGCATCAGATGCACGGTAGGATCTGTCCTGCCATTGTATGGTTCCAGAAGTGGAAGTTTGAAATCCGGTGGGTTGCGGGAATTTTTGATTCCCTGGGTGAATGGATTGTGATTAACGTCATCCACGTCACTCTGATAAGTGCGACCTCTCGAGAGGCGCTCAATCAGATTGGCGAGCTGGTCGCCTTCAAAGAGCTGTTGCAAACTGCCAAGATCAGAGCTGGTGCCCCCAACGTTAAGTCCAGAAGAGTTCGGAAAAGTACGTGGAGCTTGGAAGGTCATCCGGCTCGGTTCGGAGGTGTCCCCAGGTTGCGGCTCGGAGAAGTGAGGAGGTCCGTGGGTATATGCATGGTTCGGGTCAGAAGTTCCGATCTGACCCGGTTCTCCTACTCTGAACTGGGGTGATTCGCATTGATGCCGCGTGGCAGTGCCGATCCGAACCGGGGCGGAGGTTGGTCGTGCTCGACCTAAACCTTGAGCTTCCACATTTCCATCAGAAATACCAAGCGTCGGAGCTATTAATTGTTGAGGGTGATTGCCTCCGAGTCCAATTGTGCCCCCGGTTTGGATCGGATCTGTACCGATCCGGTTCGCTGCTCCTGCTGGGGCTTGATCTGTTGTTTGTACAGCGTTGTTTCCAGCAATGTGAATGTTTTCGCTCAGCCTGCCCTCCATCCGAGCGAAGAATCCATCTATCATCTCTTGTTGTTTGCGGAGGAGATCGTCTTGCCTTGCCATTTGAGCTCTCAATTCGGTGAGAACGCCATCCATCTCTTCTCGCGTCAAGTATGCTGACGTGTTTTCATGTGAGGAAACTTCATGGCTTGCCTCGTTTCTCGTGCCTTCGCCTTCAACACGGGAAATCTTTCGCTTAGCCATCGATCCAATAGTCGAATAATCCGCTTCCTTTAGAGCTAGAAATTGAAGTAGTTGTGTGTCCCCCTTCCTGGCGCGCCAAAATGTTAGACCAAAATCTGGGCCTAACACCCAAATGCGGTGCGAAATCCTCACAATCACAGAGAAATGCAGAAAAAGTAGTAAATAGTAGGAGACACACGAGATTTTTATAGTGGTTCGGCTCAAACCAAACCTACGTCCACTTTATAATTTCTTAGATCCTAAGAAGCTATTACAATGTTGTTTGCTTGTGGTTTATACACGAAATCCTCGTGTTAGAGAGAGATAAGCAATGCCCTTGCTTGGTTGTAATGGAGGCCAAGTATTGGAGTTGCCAAAAGTCCCTTGCAATGGTGGAAGATGAGAGTTGGAGATGGCCGAAAAAAGAAGATCTTTCCAAATGGCCATGTTGCGATGTATTTATAGGCGTAGAGAAGCCCTAGGGAGATCCGGATGAATGACAAGTGTCTCCAATCCAATGCCTTGATAGAACATGGTGCCTAAGTGGCAAAATGGGAGAAAGCCTCCCCAATTCGTGTAAGGCCATGTGGAAGGTGATCCATGAAAGTAGGAGGAAATGGTGCCACAAGAATAGGTCAATTCTGAAGTGCAGCAGCAGGTCGAAGGGGGTCGGTTCGGTTCTCCATTCGATCCGAACCGGAGGGTCCAAAGCCAAACATGCTTGACGAGTAGAAGGAGCTTTGTGCAGGTCGGGTCTTCCTTTAGCCGATCCGAAACGAGGTGATGTCTCCGATCCGAAGACTGGAAGCACTTCAGTGTAAAATACTTCAGGCGGGTCAGGTCTTCTGTGCTCCGATCCGATCCGTATATCCGATCCGAATGGGTTATGCCAATTCTAGATTCCAAGTTTCTGGTTCTGCATGCATTCACGGAAACATGCGTAACTTTCAAACCGTAAGTCCGTTTTAGCCAAACGAAAGCTCGATTTGAAGCTGATTCAGAGGGCTACAGGAGTTACAGAGCTTAGCTCCGTAATTGCTGTTTTCGGGCCCAAAAAAGGTCATCTGATAGGAGTTTCGGGCCTTTCTTTGTTCGTGATGCGACTTTGACCAAATCGCTCCACGTCTTCTGACGACATTCCCAATACTTGAGTGTATTGTTTACCAGAAATTCTATGTGTGACTGCTTTGACTAAAAAGCGGGCCAACAATGTGGATTCTACATAATTTTGTACTTTGTGGTACAGTTACTTGTGCTTTAGTTCTATAGTGCTAGCAAAGATGGCTCAAGATAAAAGACTCCTTGCAAGGTGAAATCTATTGTCTTTTGAACTGATAGGCATGTGGTACGTATTTGTGTTTTTGTCTTGGATGTATAAGTCATGTGTATGTTTAACTTGGCAGTGAAAATTGAAGAAATGTGTATTCTAAAACTAGCAGTTGGATTTCCTGAGAATTTAGGTTCTAAATTATATTGTGAATCATGTTTGCACATAAGCTTGTTAAACTATTCGTTGTTGAAATTTAATCATTTTGTAAAAAAAAAAATATTTTTTGATTGCAAAGAAATTATTGGATCATGAATATTATAATAAATGTATAATTTGGCTTTATAGTGAACAAACAGTGGACGTAAAATAATTTCCATTTCGCTTTTTAATGTGCAATAATTGGTATATTTGATTGTTTGTGTTACTTTGTTACACGAATTCATTAGCCATATAATAATTGTTTTAATTAGCATCGATGACTTTGTTTTATTTATGCTAAGTAATCTATTTTTGTCATAAACAAGACGTCATTTCAAAGTATTCTTGAATGCATTTGAAATTGCTTTGTTTAAAATTAATTGATAATTTTACTTCGAATCATGTAATAATAGCTATATTATTCAACTGTAATTTTGTATGAATTTATCAAGTAAGGGAAAATATTATTTGGTTATTGAAAAAATTAGACTTCACAATGTTCATATTTCTGTATTTTAGTCCAGTATATTGCGATACTTGCGTATAGATTGTTTCAAAGTGTTTGATATTTCAAAATTCAATTAGTATTGGATAATGCTGAAATTGAAAGAAGCAAATTTTGGGTTGTTACTTGTTCAATTAAATTCGAAACACTATTTCATTCATTAGTTAATTTAAATGAGGTTTAAAACATTAATATCAAACAATCTATACGTGTTTAAATTTGTACGTTAAATATATTAAAAGTGTGGTGCTAAGGGCACCCCGATATGTTCTTCCTAATACCGCGACTAAAAAATACCGCAACAATTAGTATTACACTCTTCTTAATACCACGCACTTAAAAATAGGGGCTACCACATTGTTTTATCCTATTTCTATTTCGGTCGATATTCGTTCGTCCTCGTTTCTAAAACGATCAACGAGCTAAACCATAAATCTATAACAGATCAACAAATTTGATGCCCCAATGTCGTGGAAGAAGACAGTTGCTGGTAAATCGAAGTCTCAACCCCAATCAGGTCAATCACGTAAGCTAGTGATCCTAAATTGAGAGATTACCGTAAGAATTTGAATTTTTCCACGAGAGATGCGAAGAAAACAACGATTACAAGAGATTAGGGTTTTCGGATTAACTTAGTACGTGATTAATTCGACAAATAATGATTGAGTGAGAGATTTAAATAAAGTGGTAATGTGGTACTAGGAAGCATACAAAATTTAATGAGTTTTTTTTTTTTTAAATTGCGGTATTAGGAATAATATATTGGGGTGCCCTTAGCGCCACACTATAAAAATCCCAAGTTGAATTATATAAATTTCACATTGAAAATTGATATCCAAGTTCAATGATATAACGATCACCGATACATAATAAATTGATAATAAATATCAACATTTATTGTTTAAAGTTATTAAACACTTAAAATGATTTATTTTCATCGAGTTTTGATATTATGTATGACTAATTAAAATTATCAAACAAAATTTATCAATAAACTTTTGATAAATATTTGAAGGAAGAACCAATCCTACAAAATTACAGTCCTTTAAGAAATGCTCCTCCTATATAAAATTAAACAATGACTTCTTAGGTAGATCGACCTCATATTATTTTGTCCCTCATGTCAATGAATCTAGAGCTATGCATTCCAGAATTACTTCCAAGGCATTTTCTAGTCCTAACAGTGCCATTTGGTAGCCTTTCCTTTGAAATATGCAGCGACCTAACGCTGAGCATAGGCAGTAGTATCTTCACGTCAATGAAAAACTTGAAAGCAAATTTTGACAGTTTCCTGTCCATCTAGAAATTTCAGTGCCCATTTAAGAACAGAAGTTGGAAAACCATCGCAATAGCAGTGCTAAATATAGGAAAAATGAGTGGGGGCAACACTACGAAAGAAGAAAACAGAGTTGGGTCATATACCTGTATAATTTGATACCCTACTCTTCCTTATTTAGTACTGTTAGCTGATAAATCTTCTCATACCAACCAAACCACCTCAAAAGCAAAGAAAACATAACGCCATGCACATCAATGAGATTAACGACCGACACTTAACCTTTCACGTCAAATCTCATGACCAAACCAGCAGTAATTTCATTCATTCATTGGTTATATAGTAGCACTGGGCCATGTGGCCCATTTTAAATATTCTAGCCCAATTATCGATGTTTAGGTCCCCTTTGGCTCCTTAAAATCAGCACACCTACCCATAGAGTTCTATGTCTATCCCTTTCATTTTTCTCCTTTGTCCAGTGTTCAATAAGCAAAGGTACATGAGTGGGAGCGGCTGCTGCTTATACTACAGAGAAATAATGGTGGAAGAGTCAAAGTATACAAGTTTATGCTCGTGTAAAATACTGCTTACCCTAGCAATAATTTGCATATATCGTCTCTGCTCATCAATAGGTCCAAGGATATGCGATATCGTAGTGGGCCCGGTAATTAATGGGCTGTAGCCTGTGAAAGAACAGAAATGCACATGGATGTTTGGTGAAAAATACTAAACCTTTCGGTGTATGGAAAGCCTACTTTTTGTAGTAACGTGAAAGTGGGGTTTATAGACTGCTTGTTTGAGCTTTTGCACAATTTCATTCATTTTTACTGATTTATGTCCGGATGTTCGGATGAACTGATATATCGGGCACCCTGAATGGACTAGGAACTACACATGATTTAAGATGCAAATACATATATTACACTACTATCTTCACACGTATGTGTTGGTAGGTCCAACGATACTTTATGTTGATAAGTTTAACAGTACTTCATAAATGTTGCTTATGAATAAAATTAATAAAGGCTTTCTTCTTGTCATCAAAATAATATGACAAAAAAATATTCTTTATTTCTGTCATCTACTTTATTGTATATACTATGACTTTTCAAAATTTTATCCTCTCGTGTCATTTGAAATACATAACGAAAACTCGAAGTAAAAAAATTGTGTTCAAGCCACCAAATCCATGGTTATTATTACCTCTTATAATAAAAGAAATTTATAAGAGTGAATATGGTAATGTTAAAATAACATTGTTATAATTTTTTTGTGACATGCCTATGAATAGACCTCTATTGTATTATTTAATATGACAAATTTTCTGCTTTTTCTTTCACTAATGGCTTCTTATCCCCTTCTTGTTTACAACACATTATCAGTAGGATCTTTAAACCCAAAAAAAAAAAGTTACGGATCTTGTTATAAAATAAAATATAACATATGATAAACAAGAACAGAAAGATAGGGGAGAGACTTTTGATTTCTATTGCTCAAGTGTATCCATTTCTATTACATTGACTCCTTTATATATAGGCTTTGGAGCTAACGTTAAACTTATCCCCATGATGTGGGACTAAATAAAATATTACAAAAGCATATTCGCTCTTATATATTACAACACTCCCCCTTGACTATGCGTCTTCAAAATCTTGAATGCTCTGCTTACTTAAAGTTATCCCTTTTAAAACATATATGATGATTGCTCCCCCTTATTATTGTCTTGCTTGCATATATCCGTTCAGTCGATACAACTATCGTTTATTGCCTTCAAAACTCTATCAGGAAAATCCAATGGGAAAAACCTTGAACGAGAAAAATAGTACGCAACGTTTGACATTATGAATATCATATTAAAATGATATTCCTTAAAGGAGTTTGATGCTTCTGGATCAAAACAATGCCCCATTAAAAACCTTTTTATGAAAAACCCTGTGGGAAAAATCATAAACAAGGGAAAGAGTGCAAATTCATTTCATCTTTAGGTAACATGTTTTACAATGTTACAGTAAGGGTTTATACTTCAGGATCAAGATAATGCCTCATTAAAAATCTTACTAACAAAAACCCAATGGGAAAATATTTGTGAAGGAAAAGAGTACATTATAGCATATTTTTATATGCTCTCCCTTATTTATAACTCATTATTCAATTAACCTATTGATGTAGTCGACGCATGCCAATTTTGTACATCATCTTCTAGAATGTTGATTTGGAAATTGCCTTTGAGAATAGATCTACCCGCTTTTCTTGAACTGAATTTGTTTCTCCTCTTTCTTGCTATCCTTTCATTCATGTGTGAAGAGAAATTTAGAAGAAATGTGCTCCATCCTACCATCCTTGATATAATTCACTTGAATCTGAGTCATGCAAACTGCCTTGTCTTCTTCATAAATAATAGTTTACTACATCAAAAGATGTTTTATACTTCTGGATCAAAATGTTGCCTCATCAAAACCTTACTAAGAAAAACCCAATGGGAAAAATCTTAGTGGAGGAAAAAGAGTACAATATACAATATCATATTTACTACGTCAAAAGTAGTATGATACTTCTGGATCAATGTAATGCCTCGTTAAAACCTTAATAAGAAAAACCAATCGCAAAAATCTTAAATAAGGAAAAAGAGTACATTATAACTTATTTTTGTATGTTACTTTTGGTTTGATACTTCTGGATCATGACCCATGCCTCATTAAAACCTTACTAAGAAAACCCAATGGGGAAAAACTTAGTTAAGGAAAAAGAGTGCACTATATCATACTTATGGATGCTCCCCCTGATTTAATAATTTCCTCTGAATTCGTATTCTTCTTTCAATAACTCAAATTACTTACAAATACTTCTTAATGAAGTTTTTCTTTTAAAACTTCATGTGCATTTCCATGCTTCAGGCATGTTTTCTTATTTAAAACGTCTTCCTTTTGTGATTTGTATGCTACTAATATCCATTTATGAATACACTTCAGGTGCTTATAATTTTCTGTTTCAATCGGACTTGCATGTTGTAATACATATTTGATGAATAAGATAACTTTCATTACTAAGCAGAAAGTAATATACTCATCTTGAAGTATATCAATATTTTCATTACAACAATACTTAGAAGAATGAAGTACATCAAGATTTTTATTACAACAACACTAAGCATAAGTAATCTACTCACCTTGAAGTTTTATTACAACAATACTTAGAAGAATGTTGTAATCTATCGTCCATGTTCTTGGTATTCTTTATAATAACAAATGTTATTTATGTTCTTCAGGAACTTATATATTATAATAATTTTTGCATATCGCAACCATTACAACAATTCTTGAAAGCAGGAAGTGATCTACTCATCATGAATTATTTCAAGATTTTCATCACAAAAATACTTAAAAGAATGTTGTAATCTACATTTCTTGCTCTTTATCACTACCAAAGTTATTTAAATTCTTCTGGAATTTGTATACTTTCATCATTTATACCTTCAGGGTATTGTAAGCGTTTTAAACACTTTCACCACTTTAATAAATTCAATTATCTTTGAAAATACAATGCTCATGGCACTTAACATGTTGTTGGCACACTATGATGCTTCGGTAACTTTCGTGTGCTTTTTTCATTATATATATTTCTATTTTTATCTTATAAACTACAGGTTCATATCTTATGAACTACAGGTCCATATATCTTATTTAGGAGAATTCCATGATGCCCAATCATGTTTCTCTCTAATATGGGATTTTTAATCCATTTATAAATATAAGTGCTTTATTATTTATTAATTTATCATCGATGATTATTTTTGTCAGTTCTAAACATAATTTATTGAGATCTAAAAAATTATCATGCTTTAGGTACTTAGACCACTTCTGGGGTTATTTTGACAATCATGTCATGGGTTTCTTTCAAAGCACCTTTAAGTGTTTCTTCAGGAACACTCACCTCCTTTATTTTGCATCTCTATGACTTACTCCAAAGATATTTTGAACCGACTTTTACACCACATTTTTAGTTGTGATTTACACCTTTTGATCCTTTGGGGATTCAAATGTATATTGGAGAAAGTCTATTAGGGATATAATGGATAATTTATTCAAGTTATTTAATATTTTGCATAATTCTATATGTTAGCAAATATTTAATATCGATGATTCCTTTATCTTCCCCCTCAATATTGACAAACATTGTCACTTTAAATAATAAACCTACTTTGGATTCATTTTTGATCCATTATAGCATCATATCTATCAAATACATTAGATGTATTTCAATTGTAGGAGGATAATGCTCTTATTAGTTGATAAGATGCATTCATATTGTATTGCTTATTCCCTTTCAATGATTTAATGACTTGGAGGAATTTTCTATCATTTGAATATGCATATGACTTCAGGTCATTCAATATTGATGTCAATCGACTTTCTGTAATATAAAATAATATATACATAATTTATAATATGAGCTCATGACAACTTCAGGTTGTTAATTAAATATTCGTATATATCTGTATATACGTGCGTCCACATATTACATATGTAATTGATTTACATATTCTCTCTCATTCAAGTTATTGATTTTGGAACAAATTGTTTATAATGTTCCAATCATTAATTTTTGCTTATCAAGCAATGTCAACATGAATCTTAAAGATCGTTTTATAATATCCAAAATATCTGATTTGGAACTGTATTGAACTTCTGGTTCAAATGAAATATATGAACAACTTCGAGTTGTTAATCCATATTGAACTTCTGGTTCAAATAATATATAAATAATTTCAAGTTTTTAAACTGTATTGAACTTCTGGTTCAACTATATTGAACTTCTGGTTCCATTGTATTGAACTTCTGGTTCAAAAAATAATAAAATAAAATAAATAACTTCAAGTTGTTAAAATTTATTCTCCAACATAATATGTAAATATAAATATATAAGCAAGATACAACTAATTTTGAAAATTGTGAAATCTTTGGATATCAATTTTATTAATGTTATTATTTCACATAGTTTCAATAAAACTTCAGGCTTTTAAATTATGAAGTATTTCAAGTTCATTGATTAAGGAACTTGAAGTTCCTATGCATATATATAAATATACATATTATATCTAGTTTATTAATTTATGACGAACTTCTGGTTCTCAATCTTTTAACTTATTTCTAATTTAGAAGCTTTTATATTCTTTCTAATTGTCAAGATTTCAGATTGTAAACTTCATCAAAAAGTTTCTTTTTTTCATAATCCGAGACTTTAGGTCTCATATCTGAGTTATACAACTTTTTCCATTACATTAGATATTAGTTGCCAAATACATCGACTAATAATGCATATGTTTATTCTTATTCCAAACACAAAAATACATCATTTAACTTACAATAGCCAATGCTTTTAATACATTTATAATAATATGGCAATACATATTACCATAACAATACATTTAATGCATTTATTATAAAAATAATGGAAATAACCATTATACAGTCTAAATATATAAATCAAATAAATAAATTTTACTTAAATCAACATAATAAAATTTGGATCTAGCTACAGTATTGATCAATGACAAAATAAACAACTTATGGTTGTACTGCATTCCCAATAATCATTTTTTCTAAAATACCATATATATGCATAATGTTCAATCGAGAATTAAGTAAAAGTGCATAATTATAGAACCAAGATTTAACATTCTTTAATATGAGTAATTCCATAAACTTGCAGATCTATACATAAAATTCACAACATAAAAAATTACATGTTTTAGGTTCAAATTATGCAATCCACATAAAAATCTTTTAGATTTTTCTTTTTATATCAAAATTATCTCTTACCATTATAGAAACTGTAGGTTCTAAATTTTCCATTTTTATAAGAAAAATTACTTCTGCATACACTTCAGGTGTGCTAAATTAGGATCAGTATTTAAATCTTAACTTATGATCTTTGAGATGCATATTTTCTTTGGTCATTAAATTTGCATTATCATCTTTGATATTTGAAAATTTCAATGAAAATTCTTTTATAGACACATCAGAATATAATATCGCTTCTGGGATACCCAATAAACACCATTTAGGAAAAATTTATGAACTTTTTCTAAAAATATTTTATCACTTTTAATTGTAGAAATCTCTTCTGGAGATATTTTATTATTTTCAAATAAACAGATCTCTTTTAGAGATATTTTACCATTTCCAACTATATAAATATCCTCTAAAGATATTTTGTTATCACCGATTCTAGGATGAACTTATCTCCTCCAGAGATAAATATATACAAACTATTGAAATGTCGTATCAATATATAAAAATACATATCAATCCTTAAATGCAGTAACAAAATTAGGTGCATTAAATAAAAACAAGATTCAAGAGAGAAAAGAAATCACTACTTCTGGAGTGTATGCTATTCCTTCAGGGAACATATCTTTTATTTATGTAATTGCTATGCAACCAAAAAAAATCTCTAACATCTCTTCTAGGATGTTGGATTTTCTATATAAAAATAAATCTCTAGAACATCTCTTTTGGAGATTAATATGCAAACTATATCTTCAGGATATTCAGTTAATATAAATTGTACATGAAAGATGTCAGTAAGATGAAACCCGTTTAGATATTTTCTATTAAATCCAATGTTATTGTCACATATTATGATGTGTGTGTCTCTTTTAACTTCTTTTGGCAGTATAATCTTTTCACGTCACAACATTTAAGAAAGCTTCGGGCTTTTATTTCATCTTTCTCATTTGCATATGAAATTCAGGTTCTTCATTTGCATATGAACTTCAGGTTCCTCATTTGCATATGAACTTCAGGTTCATATTATTATTTTAGATTCCATAGAATTAATATACTTTTTCATTAGTTTACTTTACATAATTAATTTTGGTGATAAATCAATATTAGTTCTGAACTTATTACAATCTTCTGGATACATATTATATTTATATTTGTTTCTCTAAGAAACAATACAACATTTCTTCTGGAAATATGAATTATGTAACAACATCAAATTAAATTCGATGAATTTATTTGAATAGATAAAAACAAAAATTTGCCGAATCCAAAAAGAATAAATCATTACAATCAACATCTGATTTTTAAATCATGTAGGGATCTCAAATGTATATAATTTGAGTATAATTTTGAGATCAACAGTATGATTACATTAAAAAAACAGATCTTTAATAGAGTGAGATCTAAAATATGATTAACAAAATAAGAATCAGATCTCAAAGTGTAGATCTATATGATTTCTGAAATAATAAGACTAAACAAAAAAATTCTAGAAGATAACACAATAGATTTAAATCTAGAATGAGATGAGATCTGAAAATTGGAGATTTGAAAAATCAAATCAATCAGGTTAGAAAAATAACCTACCGTTTTGAGATCTATAATTAGATAGGTTTGAGTTTCGTGCTGATAACGTGTTATAAAATAAAATAGAACATATGATAAACAAGAACAGAAAGATAGGGGAGAGACTTTTGTTTCTATTGCTCAAGTGTATCCATTTCTATTACATTGGCTCCTTTATATAGGCTTTGGAGCTAATGTTAAACTTATCCCCATGATGTGGGACTAAATAAAATATTACAAAAGCATATTCACTCTTATATATTACAATAGATCTAAAGTTGTTATAATCTAGAAGATCTAGTCTACTATTTTTAAATCTAAAACGATAAGTGATTTTTCTAGTCTGATTAATCTAGTATTGCAGATCTTATTTTATTAATCTGTTATTTTAGATCTCATTCTATCACAAATCTAAATTTTCAAATTTTGTTTTCTTGTAGATCCAATGTAGTTCTTAATTTTAAGATTTAATTATATTAATCATATCTTTTAGATCTGATTCCATTAATTTTATAGGTTTTTAGATCACTTTCCTTAGATTCCTCTATTTGAAATCTAATTATATGGCTTGTTTGAAATCTAATTGTTTTTAAGATCTATATAATTATATGGCTGAACATGTACCTTGTTGAAGTAATATGAACATGAATTGATAGACTGCTTGTTTGAGCTTTTGGGCAATTCTACTAATTTTTACTGATTTATAACAAATGCTAGGATAAATTACAATATTGAGCTCTTTGGAAGGATTAGAACTGCATATGACGATATGTTTGGATTGCTTATTTGAACTTTTGCTAATTTTACTAGTTTTTACTTATTCACAGCCAAAGTTAAAGTGAATTGTACTTTCCGAGGGTTAAAACTACACGTGAATGGTATGTTTGATGTAGATAAAGTTTGATACAATTGTTTAAGCTAGGACTAGGAAGCAATTTACAAAATTTAAGGTGAGAGTGGATACCTATAAAACTAAAAATACTCCGACATCCAAATCCGAAAAATAGATACATATCTGATATTCGAAAATACGGATGTGAAAATGAAGACATATGTATTCGAAAATTATCTGTTCTGTTTTTAGCATAATTATATTACAAATTATATGTATTTTTCTATAATAAAAAAACATTTACTTATTATTTTATTAAAATATTAGTTTATACCATTACTTAATGCATACTAACTATTTAAAAATATTTACTATCATCATTTTTTATTTATTTTTAACACTTTAAAACTAATGGATTGAAAAAAATAGGTTAAACAAAAAAATTATCTGTTTTTGCTCGTTTACCAGTTGTTACCATATATGATAATTATCTAATACTCACATGTATTAGCGGATTCGGGTATCCGATATCCAAATATGATTGAGAATGCGAATACAAATATATTATTATTTATGTGTATGAGTTTCCAGTTATAGGTCTAACAATAACTTACGTTGATAAGTTTAGCAACATTTCATAAATATTGCTTATAAATAAAATTAAAAACGACTTTTTTCTTTTTGGCATGGCCGACGGGATTGAAAATCCCCTACCTTCTTATTGAAGAAACAAGAGTTTAAAAAAACAAGACAATCATGAAGACAAGCCTTCATGATGAAGAAAACAAGGGGAAAAAATGCTCCAATACACATGGAGAAGAGAACCAAAAAACAACAACAAGACTAAAAATTCCTACCATATTCCAGGCTCAATGACAAAGTTAGCAAACTCCATCCCCTTCTTTATTTCACGAGTCAACCAGCTTCTCATTATAGGTGCATACTTTCTTTGTTCAAGCTAAAATATTATGACATTTCTCTCCCTTCAATTACAAGTTATGAATTTGTTTAAGATAAGATTTAAAATCCTTTTTCTAACATCTTTAGTGCCTATATCCTTGAACAACAGCTCATATTCCTCCAAACTATTAGTAGCATCAGCAGTCCTCTTAAGCTTTAACATAATTATTCTCTAACATCCCTTGATAACTTGACATTCAAGAAACACGTGTCGAATAGATTCAAGTTGAAGATCATAGTAATTGTAATGGCCTTGAATGTGCAGACCCACTACTATAAAAGTGAGCATATTCGACACAAATGCGTATACGTTGCACAAAAAATGTGGCGAAATCTATGCTTTCTTTGATCTTCTGCCACAATATTCATATGTTGTTGCATTAGACGTGAATGCACTGTCGTGATTGGAATTCTAGTGCTGTGATGTGCAACACCACTTCAAAGCGTAACTTTACATAAATACAATTCAGGTCAACGATCCGCGTTATCAGAATAAACAAATAAACAATCATAGATGATGATTTAATCTAATGGTTCAAACCAATCCCTGCTTGCTATCTAAAACATTACTCCATCATCCAATACGTGACAGCCACCTCACTGCATTCTTCTACTATGTGAAATTTCAGCATGAATTTTTACTCTAAAGTTTAAACCTTAATTCAGGTCATCTACAATTCCCCACTCCATCGCATCTATTCCCTCTATTCTCTTCCCGATCCGCACGAGTCGTTCATCCATATCTAATATGCTACAAGCACAGGTATTTTCCATTTGATTTTGGAAACTACCAATTTCAATGTTTCGATTTGAAGAGTATCGACGTGGACTTGTTGTGGCCTTTCTCCCCTGCGTGATTTATCCTACAAATCCATATGAAATGACATCGGAGTAGATGGTGGTACAATCATTTTCTAAGTATGAGCTAAGTTTGTGTCCTTTCTTTACTATGAATTTGTTTGTATTCTTTCTAAAACACATATGTATATACGAGCTGTGAAAAATGGACGCCCAGCCTATTGATTATTAGGTAGGATCGAATAAGTAAATCCATTTCTTTTGAGGTTTACCTATCATGTTTTAAAGCAGTATATCCTAGGATTGCCTCTGCTTTCAGTGTGGTTGTTCATTTTGTGTGTTTCTCAAGATTAGAGGATCCACTACACCATAAGTAATTATGTACTTGGATAGTTATATTTGGGTTTGCAAATTAATTTTCAATGTAAGTCAGTTAAGAGGAAGCATGATCATGAAGTCCAATTATGAAGTCAAAAGTAAGTCAGTTGTAAGCATTATTTACTGAAAGTCTTCCACCTGGATCTCTTGCTTTCAGATATAAACATTTATTAGCCTGTTCATCATTGTGTAACTAAAATTGAACGTATGCTCAGTTTTGCAAACTGAGCTAACTTCAGCATCCGAATTAGTTGGTAAGCAATGCCGTCTTTGGTGCTTCATATGTTTTCTTATTGGAATAGTACATAATTTTCATTGAGTTTTTTCTTCTAACTTAAAATCAAGTCTACGTTTACTGTTTTCTTCATTATAGCCCTTGTCGTAGGGCTAGGTCCTTGTATTCCTAGAAACATCTTTGACTGAATTCAGGTATGCATCCATATTATGCCTTGCTTGGTACTACGTACACGACCGATTAATTTATATAATACGTAGTAATAAGCCCAATTGACAGCCCAGCTGGCAGCAAGCATCAAAAGGGAACAAAAGTGTCATAAAACAGTCATACATAAAACATAACTTAATACATACATATATAGACACCCATACAATTGCATTAGTAGCATCATTTCAAACCAAATCAGGGCTTTGCAGCTGTGGAACTTCCAACAGATTCGTTAGGGCTTTGCGGTTGTGAGAGAGCCAGTTCGAAGTGAGCAGCAACATGTAATGGACCCGCAACATCAGGACAAGGGGTGAGGTAGTTTGGCTAATCATATTCCATGTCCCTGTCCAGCTGAGGAGGTGAAGGAAGAAAAGGTGGCAATTGATGAAGAGGAAAATAAGCTTCTTGATCAACTTCCAAATCTACCCACTGATCATTCATCTAATTCATTGGAGCTTGGTTATAACCATGTATGTCGTGGGTGGCTTCAGGAAATATGCTTGGCAAGGGGGTAGCAAAGAAGCTTCATGTATCATCGCGTCAAATCTTACATCTGAATCCGTTTCCACTTTGTGATCACACAAACATGGAACCAACTGTTCCTCCCTATTGCTCAGAAAAAGAAGTTCAGGCCTTGTTCCGTGATGAGCATGGGTACAACGCTGAACCTTAATGAGGTGAACCTTGTTATTGAATCGAGGAGCAAAAGTATTAATAGAGCCAATGCCTTCATAAAATTGCATTTTCAGCTAGAAAGATTTATGGTCAAAATGAGACCAGTCATAGTCGTCAATTGCAAGCACACGTCCCATTGGCTTTATTGTTTCTTGAACAGCAAGAACATTATTCTTTAGGAACTCGGGAAACCCATCACCTTTAGCCTATGATTCCACTTCTAACGTTGGTTCAGGCTCAAATTCTTCATCAGACCATTCTTACAGGTAAATTACACCTCCAGGTTTTGTAAAGACTTTCAACATTAGCGCATGATCACGCTTACTGTAAGATGGGCATGATACTAGAAAATAGTTATTTGATATTTCCCGCATAAGCCATGCATTATGATTCAGAGTCACCTCAAGCGTGTGATGCACAGATTCAACATTCCAATGTCCTTTAAGAACAGTGGTAGTGATGTATAGCGACGAGTCCTCCATTGATTTTTTTTTGAAACTTTAGAAGCTTGAGGTTTAGGAGATATGGAGATGATGATGGTTCTGAAGCTTGAAAGGATACGCGAGGGACCCACTGTAAGGTGTCACAAAATTTGCGAACTGGAAATGTTATGCATAGAAGACGAAGCATATTGAAAGTGCTTATTTGTTGGGCATCACTGGCATGAGTGACCAATGGTGAATGGTCAACTGTTATAATTGTCTGCATAAAATTTAGTTAAGATGGCCAAATGGTTCATTGCTATGATATATTTATATGATATACATGCACATATGCACTTATCAAATAACTTGTGAAAATCAAATTGCAAGACCTGAAATGATGAGGAGAGATATAGCCTGCAAGTGTAGGACCTAAAATGACGTGGAGAGATACAGTTTCTAGTACATGGCAATGTTACTTTGTAGAATGCATTCGATCGTGTTGGCACTTGTATTTAAGGTGGTATGTGTTGGCACTTGTGGTATGTAGAATATTTGAATTGTACTTTTAAATTATGTATTTGATCGTATGTGTTGGCTCTTGTGGTATATTTGAAGAACTGGTATGGTATGTAGAATATTTGATTGTTTGAATGTGATGATGAATGTTTTGGATGTGTTTCTTCTACGTACAAAAACTGGTATTGCAAAATTTATAATTAAAGCGTTGTATTTTCCTTCTTTTACTGTTGCATTTGCCTTTTTCCTGATGTTGTATTTCAAGATAATGGTGTTGCATTCCATAATACAGTGATATTGCATTACATAAAATAGTATTAATTCCACATGGCATGTGGACCGCACAACTGATATGGCATATGACACGTGGGCAGCTGACATGGAGAGCTGACGTGTCATGTGACACATAGGCAGCTGACGTGGCCCCACTATCGTGACCTGGAAGCCAGGCTCTAACTAACGCTCAAGCAACGCTGAATACTGTTGCATTACGTGCAAATAGTGTTGCATTACATCTATGCAACACTTTCTTTCTGTGGCAGTAGATGGGAAAAAGAGTTGTCTTAGAGGGCTAAGGCAACGGTTGCGGATGCCACTCCCTTCCGGTGTTGCCTATTTGAAAAAAGGGGCAAATGCAATGCTTTTTCGATCTAAGGCTAGTCTGCAGTTGTTAACGACATTTTTCGTCAACATCCGGATTGCAATATATAGGACATGTGTTCATAGAATTTGACACCGTCATGACTCAGAGTTATCGAAGTACATTCTAAGGCCTGTAAATCTAAGCTAGTCTGCCTTCCCCTGGGCATCAGAATTTCGACTCTAATGATTAATTATCTTACCCCCTAAGGACGGATGTCACACATATTGCATGATGGTATTCTGAATTGACCTTGGGAAGGTTATCTAGCTTGATATTTCTAGGCTTTATGAAATTAATGGGTTCCTAAATCATAAAGGTGTCACTATGTAGTGTGATAAGAAGAAATCAGGCGAACATTTCCCCCGACTTCGAGAAAGAAGGCATCATGACGTTCATTAACTCTGATGATCATTCCGCATCGGACCAGCACAAGAGAGTGGTCCGAATCACATAGGAGATCAAGTTATCAACCCATAGATGACCTCCTATCTCAAGGATCAGGAAACGTTAGGCTCACCATGAGACTGTCGATCAATCATGGCGAACCCTTAAGGTAAGGGGAAGGAGACTTCATATTTCTACAAAGTCCCTTCTCAATTGCTAGGGTGCCCTGATTGATCTTCTCATCAGAATGGTTAGTGTTAACTCACTGTTTCATCATTATGGCACAACAAGATTATCAAATCGCAAGATCTTTTAGAGCCGGAATTCTCTATTCATAAATTATAGATGTATTACAAGAATTGATGATTTGCTCCTCTTTAGAAGAAAAGAATTGAGTTGAGAAATAAAAAGTTCGTCCCCTTTTATGAGGCTCTTGGGGTCCTATTTATAGAGAATATGGGGTCCTTTTGTTGTTAGGATATTGGGCCTGCATGGGCTTCTATCGGCCGCTTTTTCCCTTGGTCTCGAGCGTTTGGTTCTCGGCTGTACTTGTGGTGCCGATTACAGTCTTCGAAGTGAGGGTCCCGGACGACTTGGGCTTCCCTGAGACTGATACGGGTTTGTTACTGTGGCGGTTTGCGGACGATGTTTGAACTCCCGGTAGCAGCTTCTTGGCATTGTCTCTCAGACGTAAACTTTCAGATGTAGTCTTTTGGTTTTATTGCGAGTAACTAGAGGAGCCTTCCCTCATGGTGTATGTAGATATCTGCCGGTTCGAAACCGTTGTTGGTTTAGATACTAGGTAGATTAGTACGGGTAGCCTATATCTCCTCTTGGGTCTCGGTTTAGCCTTTCGGTGTAACTTTTGAGATGGTTTGGCTCTCCATAAGGTGGCTTCCGGTGATATCTCTATTACTTATGTAGGTAGCCCTTCGTCATTCATGAAGTCGATTTTCAGAAGCCGGTCCTTGACAATCTTTATGTGTTGGCCCGATACTCTTCTCCCTCTAGTGTGTCAGTGTCAAGCGGGTTAATTATTCTGATAGTCCTTCTGGGTTTAGATAAGCAAAGTATGTGCTCTCCTCTTTCCTGTTCCTTGTCTTAGGTTACCTTTCATTACAGAACTCTGCTTAGGGTAGTCCCCATCGGATGGACCATGCCGGATGAACTTTGCTGGCGTTCTGTAGGTCTTGAGCCCCTTTCTTCCTGAGGGGTGTCAGTCTATGTTGCTCTCGGATTCTTCTTTCCGTGCTTATATTCATTAAACATCCCTTCACCATCAGCTTATGCTAAGATAATTTTGGTAGTAACATTTGTCCCCCTAGTGAAGGGGTGTCTTCGACTTTTCAAGCCATGCTTCTCTTTCCAAGCTCTCTCCTATTTATTTGCCAGTTGTCTCTCAATGTTGTATTACATCATGGATCTAGGTGAAGAGATCCACTTTTGACGTTTGTGGAGAAATGAACTGACCCAGATTCGGTCATTGATATAAATGGAAGACCGGAAATTCCTTCCAGTAATATTGAAGAGTCGAATCCTACCCATATTTGGGTATTTAAATATTAAAGACCCGGAACCCTTCCGGTATCAATGACGAGCCGAATCTACCCAGATTCAGGAATTTAAAGATTGAAGACCGTGAACCCTTCCAGTATTAATGAAGAGCCGAATCCACCCAGATTCGGTTATTTAAAGATTGAAGACCGGGAACCCTTTCGGTACTAATGAAGAGTCAAATCCACCCAGATTCGGGTATTTAAATATTGAAGACCAGGAACCCTTCCGGTATTAATGAAGAGCAGAATGCACTCAGATTCGGGTATTTAAAGAATGAAGACCGGGAACCCTTCCAGTATTTAATGAAGAGCCGAATCCACCTAGATTCGGGTATAAAGATTGAAGACTAGGAACCCTTCCGGTATTAATGAAGAGCCGAATCCACCCAGATTCGGGTATTTAAGGATTGAAGATCGGGGACCCTTCGGGTATTAATGAAGAGCCGAATCCACCCAGATTCGGGTATTTAAAGATTGAAGACCGGGAATGAAACGACCCGCAAATCCGTGCTGACTGAGTTGACTAAATACACCACACGTCCAACCCAAACAACACAGAAATACGACTCATTATTAGAAAGAAGTTAGAGGATGAGAAATAGAAAGAAAGAAATATTAGAATAGAAGAAAAACGAAGATCACAAACTCACAGCGGAACGAATAAAATATATTCTATAACATAACTTTTGAAATACAAATCTGTTTTGTACATAAATACATACCATCATCAGAGTACACATAACATTTGATTCAGCGGAAGTAACTCTAAATAACTAACGTTGAAGCCTCCAGCTTCAAGCTCCTCCAAGTGTATCTGTAAAAGCCTGAAACACTTGACTGCCCGTACAAATTTGGGCACCCAAGAGTTTAGGGAAAACAAAACAAAACAAACTCTGGGTCAGTCATGGGACTGGTGTGAGTAAACTCCAACCACTTGTTTAACTTTAAAAATCCTTTCAAAAGAAAAGATAATAGTAAGACCAGCCCACACATAAACATGGACGGTTTTTACCTTACTATAACCCAAAACACTTTGATACGAAAATCCAGTGATATTATAATAATGTCTACATCAAGTAAATAACCAAATAGTAGAACGCTTGCATCTCACGCTCCACATATATAGTATATAATCAAAAACCGCATGACGCTTATTGGAGATTGGATTTCCAACATGACAAGGTATGGGACCACCTTCCGACTGTGTATCTCTAGAGAGGAATACACTGGGTTCAACAAGAACATCTTGCAACCCGGCCCACACATGACCGACCACTCATTTCGCTTGAGTGTATCGAATGTATATCACCAACGGTTGGACTCAAACCACCGTTCCCGAATGGGCAGAATCGATAGATTTAGAAACAAAAGGAATTTCTCTAGATAGGTGATTATACACCCTAATGGGTGCGACCCACATAGCCATGCTGCCTGCCCGATTTTTGTCCTTTCCCGGTTGTTGAGGCCTGAGGCTACGCATACTTACCATTCATCGATAACACAATCACTTTGAATGCCACATCGTCAGATCCGTTAATCACTAGTTGAGTCTGCACAAATATTCTGGATATTATGCTAAGGGATAAATCCGTTGCAACCATATATATTTATACAGACCAACCTATTTGATCATTGGAAATACTTTGTCAGACATTCGTCCATTTACATTCGTTCTGGGATTGAACGAAGCCGAAGGCACTATTTCTATAAATAGAAAAGCCCTTGCACTTTCCTCCGTCTTCACTATATTCAGCATACTTGGTTCGCAACGCTTATGCCGATACGGAGTGGTTCTTCGGATAATAATCCAACCGGTCTCTCCATATTGACAACGATGGTCAAAAACTTCGATAGTCTGTGATTTAACTATCGAATAAAAACAAGTGTTCATTCAAACATATCAAACAAATCACTGGGCCCTTTAATTAATATTTCATTAATTAAATCACTTTTCCATATTCTCTTATCAATATTTGTTAACCAAATATTTCAATAATCATATCGGCCTCTTATGCCATTTGGAAAACGTTTCCAAATATCAACTCCTTTTATTTTCTATATATTAGAAAAATCTCTGTTTGCAATTGGAACCAATTCCAATCACTTATCTCCATCCCCTTTTGTTTACAACATTCGATTTTTATATTCACTTTGCTATCGAATTCAATACGTCGATACAATGATTTCAAAATATCAAAATATCTTAAAAATATTCTAACTCCTTAAATTTCCGGAAAATTTCGCCATAACCTCCCCTGTATCGGGAGCATCGGGAAATTTCAAATAGCTTCCCGGTATCTTCCTCAATCAAAAAGAAAAAGGAAAAGCCAAGCGGCTTGCCGATACGGCGCATAAAACCCATATATGAATTAAACATGTACCTTTTTGTCGAGCATATAAATTTAAATCTTCATATACTTCATCCCATATCTGTCTAACACCTGTTCACCTGTTTTCAATTCAATTCAATACCATCTAATCGTTTGAATTCAGTTTCGCCCATTTATTCTTTAATTCGCCATTTTTCCTATTTCACTTCTTTGTTGAACATAACACGTTCAAACAAAATATTTAACTCGTTCATAACTAAATTGAACTTCGATTTTAATTCTAGTTCTCTTTTCTATTTCGAATATAAATTCTCAAATCGAATTCACTTATTAAGGCCTAATGTCAATTCAACATCTCCTTTACTAATTACTATTCGAATTAGTTAATTCTATTCAAAGTCAAAATCTGATTTCTGTTTCAAAAATCATATTCATTTACACAACTTGAATTCGCATATATTTTACAACTCACTCTGAAATTTTCTAAATCGAACTTCGGATTTTATTTGCTTAAAAATCCTTTTATAATATTAAATAAACCATTATGGTTTTAAAACGATTCTGGCGCTGTTTTTTCTGAAATTTTGATTTTGACATAACTCAAAATCTATACGACGAAATCCAGATTTTTCTCCTTCATTAGAAAACTATTATCAAACTGGTCCTGACGTTTCTTGTTTCGAAGAATTCCGACTTCAATTGAGTTCTGTATATTCAATTGAAGTTCGCATCGCTATTTTACGAACTGCAGCGCTGCGGCGAGTTCGTTTTAATTATATATATAAACTTTTAAAACTTCGTTTATATAAATTCAACTCCATTCTGATATATTTTAAATATATATCAAACCATTTTTCCCAACTCAACAAATATCTCTGATATTCTATTTCATTTTTTTTTGAAATCTATATTCAAATTCCAATTTGATTCAAATTCCATATTCAAATTCTATTTCAACAATTTGAATCCAAATTCCATTTTTAATCCATTTGAACTTCAACTATTTAAACTCATTTTTACTTTGAACTTCAAATATCACATTTTAATTTCTTTGAATCCAAATACCATGTTTCAAATCTCTTTGAATTCCTCTTATTCAAATTCTTTCTATTTAAACTCCATTTGAGTTTTGTTTGAACTCTTATATTTAATACCATTTGAGTTCTATTCAAATTCTTTATATTTAATTCCTCTTCGGTAAAACCCATTATTTAAATCTCATTTGAATTTTCCTTATTTCAAATCCAGTTGAACTCCTTTGAATTCAAATTCCCTTTCAAAACTATTTGTATTTCTTATTTTGAAATCCTATTTCAATCCTACTTTGAAATCCTATTTTCAAAGTTTATTTCAAATTCTATTTTGAAATTCAATATTCAAATCTCTATTTGAATTTCTATATTCAATTCCATGTTCAAATTCAATACTTGAATTTCTATTCAAATCTTTATTCAAATTTCATATTTGAATTTCATTTCAAATCTCTAGTCAAATTTCATATTTCAATTCTTCTTTTGAAATTCTATATTTCAAATCTATTTGAAAATTCTTTATTCGAATTCCTTTGAATTCAAATTTTATTTTAATCTCCCGAATTCAAATTCTGTTTTTCCATTCTAATTTCGTCTATTCAAATTCTATTTGAATTTCTAATATTCAATCTCCTTTTAAAATTCAAATATTTAAACTCCTTTGAATTCTACTATTCAAATGTTATAATCAAATTTCATTTGAGTTATATATTTAAAAATTTCATTTCAAATCCTATTTTGAAATTCCTTTTCAAATCCCAATTTCACACTTGTATTTCTATTTCTGAATTATCGAATGATAATCCTTTTCCCTTCATTTATAACTTCGTTATAAAAGAACTATTTATAACTTCGTTTAAAAAGAACTACTTGTTTTATTTTTCAAAAACAAGTTTATATTTTTATTCCATTTAAAATTCAAATTCTATTTAAAAATAGAATTTCCCTTTTTTAAATTTCCAATATCCTTTTTACGATATTTTTAAATATCATTACTTAAGCCCAGTGATAAAACACACAAAGCAACCAATTGTTTATTTTTCTAACACATCATATATAACAATATATATGCAACAAATAAACAAACAGATAATATATTTTTGAGGAATCCAGTTGGATTCCTCCAACCTGTTTTCCTGCATCCACAGATGTTAGCACATAAATAATACCCATTCTGCTTCGTGGCAGAATATCGCGGTATAGAAGGTCATCCACTAATCATAGCGTGGGGCGTATAGGGTAATCATCCGCTATGAAACTGCGGGCATCCGCTAATGAGACTGCGGGAATCCAACCAATCAATCAACCCAATATATATATATATATATAATATCCTAAATAACTAATATATATAAATAACCAGAAAACAACACAAGCAGCAAACAATTATTTTTAACGGATAAAAATAATTATAAATAAAAGGTGAGTGAGATTTACTCACCAAAATTTCCCATTTCTGAATATCCTGGTTTAATTCTGTATCGTCGGCTACGAACCCACTCAATTGAGATTTATCGTGTACCTATGATTATTTATTTAAATTTAACGATTAAACCATTATCTAATTAAATTAACTACTGACAAATAAATTAATTAATCTTACTTGATATACCAGTAAAATCCTAACCGATATATATATTAATTAAATTCTAAGTGATACTAATTAAATCCTAACAAATATGTAAATTTAAATCCTAAAAATATGTTAATTTAAATCCTAACCATTAAAACATTAAGTAACAAATTTTAAATTAAATTACCTTAATATTTTTCATGTTTGCGCCTACAGGAAATCAGCGTCCCCTTCCTCTTACTGAAACCCAACTCCAGTGAATCACGATGCCACCCAACCCCTACAATTTCTTCACATCAGCTTCCACCGATGAGACCAGTAAACTGTCGCGCTCCCTGAACCCTCATTGCAGTCATCTCCACCAAGCTATCCTCCCAAACCTCACCACGAAGATACTGTCGCACCTCCTTTATCACCAAACCAACATCAGAACCCCGACGTTACTGACCACGCCTCCGAACTCGAGCTCGCTCGATAGAAGAGAAACCGAACTTCCAAGTCATCGCGTGCTTCCTTGTTGAACTCGCGAGCGCTCTCCTACATCATCGAGCTCCAGGATCTCACGATCTGCTTGCGGTAAGGGTTTTCGATTTCCTTTTTCTTTCTCTGCCGTTCGATTTTTATTTAGGAAATAAAGGAGGAGACTAAGGCTTTAAATTTTGATTTTTAGTATAAAGGAAAAAGGGGAATTCGATTTGAGTTGAACTGAAGCCGTTTCTTGCAAATGAAAGGAAGGGAAAGGTTGCGGTTTTATAGAAGGAGGAGGGAGACAGGAGGTACACAGGCCATTGAATTCGTTGTCTTCCTTGTTGGCTTGTAAACGAAAGAGGAGGCCATTTTTCCAGCTCGAGGTAATTAAGGTCTGCGTGATTTCAATTTTAGGTCGGCTTCATTCAGGGTATAGGGTGGCTGTTGATTAAATTTTATTTTAAATAAAAAAACTAAAATATCTCACAGTCCTTTATTCTGAACCGCTATTCTAACTTAACGACCGGTGTTTCCAGATTATAACGTTATTTTGAATTTAACGAAATATACTGTATAATTTAATTCAAACAATAAAAATAACATATTAAAATAATATGATTTGAATTCAAAACAAATAAATTCCTTAAAAATAAATTACTATCATTATCTTTCGAATTCAATTAAAATTCATATTAACCATTTGAATCACTCAGAATCCATTATAAATTCAAATGGAATTATTTCAGTTCTCGTCTTTCGAAAATTATATATATATATACGAAATAAATCATATATTGATCACTAATTGGTAATTCAATATAAAAATTCTTTTATATTACTAATTCAATATTTAAAAACCATACTAAATATTTAAAATAAACTGTCAAAAAATCTGGGTCGTTACATTCTTCCCCCCTTAAAATAATTTCGTCCTCGAAATTGCTAAGGTAGGAAAAATACTACAAACTGATTAACTTTTCATAACTCCTTCATGCTGAAACTCACCTCTTCATATTTCAACAAATTAGCTCCAACCAAAACTTTTGGTTTTCACACATTTAATTCAAATGATCTACGATCAATCCATTTATATCCAATCTATATTTCGTTAAACCTATTCAAATTGATTCTAGTTAATTGATTCACTTCTTTCCATTTAACTAGCTTAAGTTAAATTCCAATTCCAGAATCCAAATTCCAGGATTTTCATTTCAAATCCTTTAAAACAAATCTATATTATTTTAATATACTTTGAAAAATATTTCCAACTTCCCAGGATTTTGAATTCTTAATTCTGGTTTGAATTTAATTCTAATTCATCTCCTTTGTATATATAATTTCTATACAAATTCTATTTTGGTTATAAATAACCATTCCAATTTTATAATCTCATTTGATTATAAAATCAACATCCAACACATCCATATAATAATAATTCTAGAAAATTATTCTTTCTACATCAAAATAGAATTTTGGGTAAAATTATTTCATCTACCCACTTTAAAACAATATCATGTCGTATTTTCTGTTCAAGTGTTTAGAAATCCCTATCGACTTCGTGGCGTCCCACGATTCGACCAGAATTCATAAACCACTCAACAGACTAGCCAACACAATATAAAACAACTTTTATATCAACTAACAAATACGCTCTCTCGTATCTATACACTCAACTCATTCTAGGGTACTACTGACCCTATCTCTAATGAGCACATTCCACCAAAGCCTAGGTATTCGCTCAACCTAAGCTCTGATACCAACTGAAACGGCCCTAGGCTTTGAAACCATCAGGCAGTGGGCTAACCTCCCACCGTGACATCCAGTGATACCTCAGAACTGATTTTACGGCCAGCCTCTCAACTTCACAGCCAACCCACATTGTCGGGAGATGTAGGGGTAAGAGTCTCCCGTTCGCCACCAAACGCGAAGCGAGAACCCCCTATCATCCGTACCAATTAAGCAACCAGCTCTGATACCAACTGAAACGACCCGCAAATCCGTGCTGACTGAGTTGACTAAATACACCACACGTCCAACCCAAACAACACAGAAATACGACTCATTATTAGAAAGAAGTTAGAGGATGAGAAATAGAAAGAAAGAAATATTAGAATAGAAGAAAAACGAAGATCACAAACTCACAGCGGAACGAATAAAATATATTCTATAACATAACTTTTGAAATACAAATCTGTTTTGTACATAAATACATACCATCATCAGAGTACACATAACATTTGATTCAGCGGAAGTAACTCTAAATAACTAACGTTGAAGCCTCCAGCTTCAAGCTCCTCCAAGTGTATCTGTAAAAGCCTGAAACACTTGACTGCCCGTACAAATTTGGGCACCCAAGAGTTTAGGGAAAACAAAACAAAACAAACTCTGGGTCAGTCATGGGACTGGTGTGAGTAAACTCCAACCACTTGTTTAACTTTAAAAATCCTTTCAAAAGAAAAGATAATAGTAAGACCAGCCCACACATAAACATGGACGGTTTTTACCTTACTATAACCCAAAACACTTTGATACGAAAATCCAGTGATATTATAATAATGTCTACATCAAGTAAATAACCAAATAGTAGAACGCTTGCATCTCACGCTCCACATATATAGTATATAATCAAAAACCGCATGACGCTTATTGGAGATTGGATTTCCAACATGACAAGGTATGGGACCACCTTCCGACTGTGTATCTCTAGAGAGGAATACACTGGGTTCAACAAGAACATCTTGCAACCCGGCCCACACATGACCGACCACTCATTTCGCTTGAGTGTATCGAATGTATATCACCAACGGTTGGACTCAAACCACCGTTCCCGAATGGGCAGAATCGATAGATTTAGAAACAAAAGGAATTTCTCTAGATAGGTGATTATACACCCTAATGGGTGCGACCCACATAGCCATGCTGCCTGCCCGATTTTTGTCCTTTCCCGGTTGTTGAGGCCTGAGGCTACGCATACTTACCATTCATCGATAACACAATCACTTTGAATGCCACATCGTCAGATCCGTTAATCACTAGTTGAGTCTGCACAAATATTCTGGATATTATGCTAAGGGATAAATCCGTTGCAACCATATATATTTATACAGACCAACCTATTTGATCATTGGAAATACTTTGTCAGACATTCGTCCATTTACATTCGTTCTGGGATTGAACGAAGCCGAAGGCACTATTTCTATAAATAGAAAAGCCCTTGCACTTTCCTCCGTCTTCACTATATTCAGCATACTTGGTTCGCAATGCTTATGCCGATACGGAGTGGTTCTTCGGATAATAATCCAACCGGTCTCTCCATATTGACAACGATGGTCAAAAACTTCGATAGTCTGTGATTTAACTATCGAATAAAAACAAGTGTTCATTCAAACATATCAAACAAATCACTGGGCCCTTTAATTAATATTTCATTAATTAAATCACTTTTCCATATTCTCTTATCAATATTTGTTAACCAAATATTTCAATAATCATATCGGCCTCTTATGCCATTTGGAAAACGTTTCCAAATATCAACTCCTTTTATTTTCTATATATTAGAAAAATCTCTGTTTGCAATTGGAACCAATTCCAATCACTTATCTCCATCCCCTTTTGTTTACAACATTCGATTTTTATATTCACTTTGCTATTGAATTCAATACGTCGATACAATGATTTCAAAATATCAAAATATCTTAAAAATATTCTAACTCCTTAAATTTCCGGAAAATTTCGCCATAACCTCCCCTGTATCGGGAGCATCGGGAAATTTCAAATAGCTTCCCGGTATCTTCCTCAATCAAAAAGAAAAAGGAAAAGCCAAGCGGCTTGCCGATACGGCGCATAAAACCCATATATGAATTAAACATGTACCTTTTTGTCGAGCATATAAATTTAAATCTTCATATACTTCATCCCATATCTGTCTAACACCTGTTCACCTGTTTTCAATTCAATTCAATACCATCTAATCGTTTGAATTCAGTTTCGCCCATTTATTCTTTAATTCGCCATTTTTCCTATTTCACTTCTTTGTTGAACATAACACGTTCAAACAAAATATTTAACTCGTTCATAACTAAATTGAACTTCGATTTTAATTCTAGTTCTCTTTTCTATTTCGAATATAAATTCTCAAATCGAATTCACTTATTAAGGCCTAATGTCAATTCAACATCTCCTTTACTAATTACTATTCGAATTAGTTAATTCTATTCAAAGTCAAAATCTGATTTCTGTTTCAAAAATCATATTCATTTACACAACTTGAATTCGCATATATTTTACAACTCACTCTGAAATTTTCTAAATCGAACTTCGGATTTTATTTGCTTAAAAATCCTTTTATAATATTAAATAAACCATTATGGTTTTAAAACGATTCTGGCGCTGTTTTTTCTGAAAATTTGATTTTGACATAACTCAAAATCTATACGACGAAATCCAGATTTTTCTCCTTCATTAGAAAACTATTATCAAACTGGTCCTGACGTTTCTTGTTTCGAAGAATTCCAACTTCAATTGAGTTCTGTATATTCAATTGAAGTTCGAATCGCTATTTTATGAACTGCAGCGCTGCGGCGAGTTCGTTTTAATTATATATATAAACTTTTAAAACTTCGTTTATATAAATTCAACTCCATTCTGATATATTTTAAATATATATCAAACCATTTTTCCCAACTCAACAAATATCTCTGATATTCTATTTCATTTTTTTTTGAAATCTATATTCAAATTCCAATTTGATTCAAATTCCATATTCAAATTCTATTTCAACAATTTGAATCCAAATTCCATTTTTAATCCATTTGAACTTCAACTATTTAAACTCATTTTTACTTTGAACTTCAAATATCACATTTTAATTTCTTTGAATCCAAATACCATGTTTCAAATCTCTTTGAATTCCTCTTATTCAAATTCTTTCTATTTAAACTCCATTTGAGTTTTGTTTGAACTCTTATATTTAATACCATTTGAGTTCTATTCAAATTCTTTATATTTAATTCCTCTTCGGTAAAACCCATTATTTAAATCTCATTTGAATTTTCCTTATTTCAAATCCAGTTGAACTCCTTTGAATTCAAATTCCCTTTCAAAACTATTTGTATTTCTTATTTTGAAATCCTATTTCAATCCTACTTTGAAATCCTATTTTCAAAGTTTATTTCAAATTCTATTTTGAAATTCAATATTCAAATCTCTATTTGAATTTCTATATTCAATTCCATGTTCAAATTCAATACTTGAATTTCTATTCAAATCTTTATTCAAATTTCATATTTGAATTTCATTTCAAATCTCTAGTCAAATTTCATATTTCAATTCTTCTTTTGAAATTCTATATTTCAAATCTATTTGAAAATTCTTTATTCGAATTCCTTTGAATTCAAATTTTATTTTAATCTCCCGAATTCAAATTCTGTTTTTCCATTCTAATTTCGTCTATTCAAATTCTATTTGAATTTCTAATATTCAATCTCCTTTTAAAATTCAAATATTTAAACTCCTTTGAATTCTACTATTCAAATGTTATAATCAAATTTCATTTGAGTTATATATTTAAAAATTTCATTTCAAATCCTATTTTGAAATTCCTTTTCAAATCCCAATTTCACACTTGTATTTCTATTTCTGAATTATCGAATGATAATCCTTTTCCCTTCATTTATAACTTCGTTATAAAAGAACTATTTATAACTTCGTTTAAAAAGAACTACTTGTTTTATTTTTCAAAAACAAGTTTATATTTTTATTCCATTTAAAATTCAAATTCTATTTAAAAATAGAATTTCCCTTTTTTAAATTTCCAATATCCTTTTTACGATATTTTTAAATATCATTACTTAAGCCCAGTGATAAAACACACAAAGCAACCAATTGTTTATTTTTCTAACACATCATATATAACAATATATATGCAACAAATAAACAAACAGATAATATATTTTTGAGGAATCCAGTTGGATTCCTCCAACCTGTTTTCCTGCATCCACAGATGTTAGCACATAAATAATACCCATTCTGCTTCGTGGCAGAATATCGCGGTATAGAAGGTCATCCACTAATCATAGCGTGGGGCGTATAGGGTAATCATCCGCTATGAAACTGCGGGCATCCGCTAATGAGACTGCGGGAATCCAACCAATCAATCAACCCAATATATATATATATAATATCCTAAATAACTAATATATATAAATAACCAGAAAACAACACAAGCAGCAAACAATTATTTTTAACGGATAAAAATAATTATAAATAAAAGGTGAGTGAGATTTACTCACCAAAATTTCCCATTTCTGAATATCCTGGTTTAATTCTGTATCGTCGGCTACGAACCCACTCAATTGAGATTTATCGTGTACTTATGATTATTTATTTAAATTTAACGATTAAACCATTATCTAATTAAATTAACTACTGACAAATAAATTAATTAATCTTACTTGATATACCAGTAAAATCCTAACCGATATATATATTAATTAAATTCTAAGTGATACTAATTAAATCCTAACAAATATGTAAATTTAAATCCTAAAAATATGTTAATTTAAATCCTAACCATTAAAACATTAATTAACAAATTTTAAATTAAATTACCTTAATATTTTTCATGTTTGCGCCTACAGGAAATCAGCGTCCCCTTCCTCTTACTGAAACCCAACTCCAGTGAATCACGATGCCACCCAACCCCTACATTTTCTTCACATCAGCTTCCACCGACGAGACCAGTAAACTGTCGCGCTCCCTGAACCCTCATCGCAGTCATCTCCACCAAGCTATCCTCCCAAACCTCACCACGAAGATACTGTCGCACCTCCTTTATCACCAAACCAACATCAGAACCCCGACGTTACTGACCACGCCTCCGAACTCGAGCTCGCTCGATAGAAGAGAAACCGAACTTCCAAGTCATCGCGTGCTTCCTTGTTGAACTCGCGAGCGCTCTCCTACATCATCGAGCTCCAGGATCTCACGATCTGCTTGCGGTAAGGGTTTTCGATTTCCTTTTTCTTTCTCTGCCGTTCGATTTTTATTTAGGAAATAAAGGAGGAGACTAAGGCTTTAAATTTTGATTTTTAGTATAAAGGAAAAAGGGGAATTCGATTTGAGTTGAACTGAAGCCGTTTCTTGCAAATGAAAGGAAGGGAAAGGTTGCGGTTTTATAGAAGGAGGAGGGAGACAGGAGGTACACAGGCCATTGAATTCGTTGTCTTCCTTGTTGGCTTGTAAACGAAAGAGGAGGCCATTTTTCCAGCTCGAGGTAATTAAGGTCTGCGTGATTTCAATTTTAGGTCGGCTTCATTCAGGGTATAGGGTGGCTGTTGATTAAATTTTATTTTAAATAAAAAAACTAAAATATCTCACAGTCCTTTATTCTGAACCGCTATTCTAACTTAACGACCGGTGTTTCCAGATTATAACGTTATTTTGAATTTAACGAAATATACTGTATAATTTAATTCAAACAATAAAAATAACATATTAAAATAATATGATTTGAATTCAAAACAAATAAATTCCTTAAAAATAAATTACTATCATTATCTTTCGAATTCAATTAAAATTCATATTAACCATTTGAATCACTCAGAATCCATTATAAATTCAAATGGAATTATTTCAGTTCTCGTCTTTCGAAAATTATATATATATATACGAAATAAATCATATATTGATCACTAATTGGTAATTCAATATAAAAATTCTTTTATATTACTAATTCAATATTTAAAAACCATACTAAATATTTAAAATAAACTGTCAAAAAATCTGGGTCGTTACAGGGAACCCTTCCGATATTAATGAAGAGCCGAATCCACCTAGATTCAGCTATTTAAAGATTGAAGACCGGGAACCCTTCCGGTATTAGTGAAGAGCCGAATCCACCCAGATTCAGGAATTTAAAGATTGAAGACCGGGAACCCTTCCAGTATTTGTTGTTTTGGCATCCCTTTTGGATTCGATTAGTAAAGCAGAGGTTGTACGTGCTTCTTGAGCCTCTCCTTGGGCTTTTGATGTCAAAGCAAAGGATGTATGTGCTTTGTTGGCCACTCCCTGGGACTGTGAGTTCGGAGCGCTTGGCTAGCTTATCCACAAGCAAGGCTTAAAGACTTACCTAACCTCCCTCTAGGAGGCACCTTATCCTGACCATCGTAGGCGATGATAAGGTCTTAGAAAATTAGATGGGGCCACCATAGGCACAGAACTAAGGTTTACTCTTTTGACGCTCTATGCGGGCCATCGTAGGTTCTGATAGAGGCTTATACGCCACCCCCTCCGACGGGTGCCCTATCCTGACCATCGTAGGCAATTATAGGGGTTTGCACTCCCTTTTGCGGTAACGCGGAACATAAGCATAGGTAGGACGTGCTCTTCTGAGAACAGAGATAGGACATGTTTAGTTCTAGCAGAGGCAGGGCGTACTCTTCTGCGAGCAGAGGCAGGGCGTGCTAATTTTAGATGCATCGCCACGACCATCTCTGATGTGAAACGACGACTTATGCTTTTGATGCTTTAACCCTGCCCCCTCTGGTTTGGGCATGGAGAAATACTAACACACCATCCCCCTCCTAGGGATGCCTCGCCCTGACCAATTTGGCGATAACGAGGAATTTAATCCTTTTTTCAGCTCGACCCCTTTTGGGTCTCTCTTGAGCCATTGGAAGGGTTTCCGTGCCCTTATCTGTGTAATTATATTTAGAGGAAAATCTTGTTCCTTATTCCTTTATCATTGAGAAATATGGTCTAAAATGTTCCGAGTTCCATGTTCTCGGAACAAGATCACCATTGGGCCTGCATAGCCGATATGTTTCGGGCATAACTTCTTGATGGATGATCAGGGGTCCTTCCCAATTTGGACCGAGAGGGCCATCCGCTGGGTTCTTAGTGTTATCCATCACTCTTCGTAGCACTAATTCACCTTCAGCGAAGGTTCTAGCTCTGACCTTTGATTGTAGTATTCCGTAATCCTCCTTTGATATTCAGCGGTTCTGATTGCAGCCTCATCTCTAAGTCCTAGTATTAAGTCTAGTGATTCCTTCCTTAACTCTTGGTTGGGGTCAAACACATATGCTATCCTTTTATGTGACAGGATTTCGACCTCAACCGGAAGCATAGCTTTGCATCCATATGTTAGGGAGAAGGGAGTGTGTCCCGTGGCTGTTTTGGTAGAGGTTCTGTACGCCCAGAGCGCTAAAGAAAACTCTTCTGGCCAATTTACTTTGGCTTGATTTAAGCCTTTTTTAAGGATTTTCTTAATGGTCTTGTTGGTGGCTTCCACAACTCTGTTAGCTTTAGGATGGGCTACTGAGGAGAAACTTTTGGTGATTCCATTTTTCTCATAGAATCGGGCGAACTCTTCGCTCTCGAATTGTGTTCTGTTATCCGATATGATTTTGTGAGAAATTTTGAAGCGGGTAACGATACTTTTTATTACAAATCTTAATACCTTTTTGGACGTGATTGTCGGAAGGGGTTCTGCCTCCACCCACTTGGTGAAGTAGTCGATAGATACTACAACATATTTAGCTCCACCCTTGGCAAGTGGTAATGGTCCAATTAAATCTATTCCCCATACATCGAATGGCCATGGGCTTGATATAGTGGTTATTAGTTCGATAGGAGGAAGCCATGGCTCTTTAGAGTACTTCTGACATTTATCACATCTCTTGACGTACTCAACTGCTTGACTAACCGTCCGCGGCCAATAATAACCTTGTCACATGACCCTTTTGGCCAGCTTAACCCACTGGAATAATCCCCACATCATCCTTCATGAGCTTCTGTTAACAAGCTAAGTCCATCTTCGGAATTTACACACCTCAAGTAAGGAAGCGAATGTCCCTTTTTATAGAGTATGTCATTCACAATCACAAATGTAGGAGTTTGGTGTTTTATCCTTCTCGTGCCTTGCTTACTAAGTGGTAAAGTTCCTCTTAGGAGGTAATCTACTATGGGAGTCATCCATGTAGCTTTCTGCTAGTGGTTTGTTTCCGTTATGGGAGGTTCCCTATTGGAGTTTTCTTCTTGGTTTTCTTCGTCTTCCCTTCTCAAGGTTTGGGACCTAGTTAAGACCAATAACTCTTTCCCCATTTCCTATTCCTCTCGCTCGATGCTACGCATTTCCTGATATCCAACCGAAACTATTCGAGTTTCGGGCCCCCCTGGAGCTGGCTAACTTGGCTAGTGAATCCGCTTGGGCATTCTCCCTGCGGGGTATTTGAAGAACTAAGAAGTCCTCAAATATGGAAAGCATCTTCAGTACCCTCTTCATGTATAAGATCAGCCGCTTATCCTTAGTCTGATATGTCTATTTTATTTGGTTTACCATTAATTATGAATAACTAAAGATTTCTCTCCGTGGTATCCTCAACTGTAGTGCCAGATTCAAATCAACTATCATTGATTCATACTCGGCTACGTTGTTGGTTGCCGTGAACCCTAAACATAGCCTTCTCCTTCTCCCTGCTCGTTGAAGGCTCCATCTACAAAGAGCTTTCATTTGGTCTTTATGTCATTTTCTTTAACTGGTTGTTCTGAAATGAAGTTCATGCACTCGTTCACAAAATTTGTGAGAGTTTGTCCTTTAATTGATGCTTGGAACTCGATCTCATATTGGCTAAGCTCGAAACCCCGTTTAATTAGCCTCCCCGAGGTTTTCGGTTTGCTGAACACTCGCTTGAGCGGAAAGCTAGTTAAAACTCTAATAGGGTGAGCCTGGAAATAAGCTCTGAGCTTTCGTGCAGTAAGGATTAAGCAATACGCTAGCTTCTCTATAACAAGGTATCAAATTTCTGCGTCCTTTATCCTTTGGCTAACGTAGTAGATAATATGCTGAGTCCCATTAGTCTTTCTTATCAGGACTGAGCTTACTGCATGTTCTGAAACATCCATATATAGGTATAGATCTTCTCCCTTCTCGGGATTGGACAAAATCGGAGGCGTACCCATATAAACTTTTAATTCATGGAATGTCTTCCTACACTCTCCATTCCATTCGAAATTCTTCTTTCTCTTTATGACGTCGAAGAAATGAACACATTTGTCGGTGGCTTTGGAAATGAACCTGCTGAGGGCTGCTACTTTCCAGTTTAGGCTCATGACTTCCTTGCTTGTTTTAGGTTCCTCCGTATCTTTAATAGCTTGTATTTGGTCAGGGCTAGCTTCAATTCCTTGTTCACTTACCACATACCTAAAAACTTCCTAGATTGAACTCCAAAAGAACACTTTTGAAGGTTTAGCTTCATTTGGTAACTTCTTAGTACATCGAACATTTCCTCCAAATCCTTTAAATGGTTCTCTGTTTTGGTGGACTTCACCAGCATGTCATCCACATATACTTCCATATTGCTTCCTATTTTCTCTTGAAACATCCTGTTTACCAGTCTTTGGTATGTTGCCCTCACATTCCTTAAACCGAAGGGTATCACTTTATAATAAAACGTTCCCCAGTCAGTGATAAAGCTTGTATGCTCCACGTTGGGTTTGTGCATCGGAATTTGGTTGTACCCCGAGTAAGCATCCATAAGGGAAATACCTTGTGACCGCTCGTGGCATCAGCCAATTGATTAATCCGCGGAATAGGATAGCATTCTTTTAGACAAGCCTTATTTAAATCCATGTAATCAACACACGTCCTCCACTTCTCGCTGGACTTCTTCACTGGCACGGGATTGGCTAACCATTTCAGGAAAATGACTTCTTGGATGAACCCGTTGTTTCCAACCTTTTGACTTCCTCTTTCAAGGCCTCTATCCTGTCTCTATTATATTGTCTCTTCTTTTGTCGGACTGGACTTACCGAATGGTCAATGTTTAAGGCATGGCTCATGATAGAAGGGTTGATACCAGTCATGTCTGAATGGGTCCAAGCGAAAACATCTTTGTTGAGCTATAGGAATCGGATTAGGTTGCTTCTGGGGGCTCCGTTAGCCTTTTCCCTACGTTGACGACCTTCGATTTATCCTCCGAATCAACATTTATTTCTTCCACTTCTTCTACTGGTTTTATTCTTTCAGTGTCTCCTCTAGAATCCAAATTTGTGATGATTTCTTCTCCCTCAGCCGAGTTCACCTCGTCGGACCTTTTCCTCTTTCTTTTCAAAGAAGCGTACCTACCGTTAGTGCGTTTGTCAGTCTTATTCATTTTTACCTTTAATGAGGGATGTAAGAATCCCCAATCCGAAGGCATAAAAACAGTAGAAGAATCAAAGTATGAAGAATTCTCCTTTTTGTATTCGTCAATCGTTGCGAAGTACAACTAACGAGAACTAAACTATTCTCCCTTGATGGTACCCCATCCCTGTTTGGTTAGGAATTTTTACATAAGACACTTGGAAGAAATGAAAGCGTCCATCTCTTCCAAAGCCGGTCGGCTAAAGAAGGCGTTAAAGTAGGACGGTTGATCGATCACAAAAAAGAGAGTCTCAAAGGTTCTGTGAAGTGGGGATAGCCCAACTTGAACCAGAAGTTTAATCTGCCCGACCGGAGTTGACCCCTTATTGTTGAAGCCGAAGATTGGTTCATTGCTTGGTTCTAACTTCTTCTCAGAAATCCCCATCTGGTCGAAAGCGTGCTTAAAGTTGACATTGATGGCACCCCTTGTATCCACAAGAATCTTTGAAACAACCGAGAGCCCTATTTGTGCTATTATCATAAAAGGCTCGTTATGAGGGTGGCGAACCCCTTTCTTTATTTCTTCTAGAGAAACGACTAGGTTGTGCATTTTAAGAGCATAACACGCGTTCTTCAACGATGGTTCTTCTTGAATGGAGAAGATTCTCTCCATGGCTTCTTTCATGTTGATTTCTGGCTTTCAGACATCTTCTGCCAGGGTGTGTCCCTCCATGAATCACATTGATTCGGTCTATGGGTGGCCCAAAATCTAGGTTGCTCTCCTTCGTAGCAACTCCTATCGCATTTACTGAAACCTTCTGTTGTCCACTTGCGTGCTGAGCTGATGTTGTCTTGTTTAAAACAAATTCCTTCAGATGTACCTCTCGGATCAGCTTTTGGATAATCTCATCTAATACCTTGCACTCGTCAGTCTTGTATTCATTGGTTTTGTGGAATTCGCAATATTTACCACCGGAATGAGGTTCGGGGCAATTCTTGGCTTTGAACGAGATGGGGAAGTTATTGACCCTTTCTTTTGCGATAGCATACACATACGAGATGGGCTTGTTCAAGGAAACCAAGTTGGTATTAGAATCTTTCCATCTTTAGCTCTTTTGATTTCCTTTCGGGAGCTTGCGTCCAAAGTTCGGTCTTCCTCCTTCCCCTCGAGGCCTGAACTTCCTTTTCGTGAAGTACAATTCATCTATGCGAATAAAATTGTCATCTTGGAAATGGAAATCTTGCAAGTCTTTGCAACCGTGAATATATAACTCCTTCCAGAAGGGGGTGTTTTCAATTAACCCTGAGTGTACGGAAATTAGCTTGTTACGGTCGTTCATACCCTTGGCTTTTAAGGCCTCGATGTTGAACCATATTGTTCGCTAACGATATTTCTATTGAATTAGAAAATCGTCACGAATATTAAAATAACCGCAAGTGCACGGCGTACTATTGTAGTACGTAGTGAGTGCGAGTCGATCCACAGGGAAAGAAGTGATTTCAATTTTATTCACTCAAATTAAACCAAACTTTGAATTGTTCTAACTAATAAAAACTAATGAACTAGAAATGAAGTTGAGAGCTAAAAATGAAATTAGAGAGTAATTTAGAGGTAAATCCACTCTCACCTTTATGTAAGTTATCAAACATACAATGTATGATCTCAATAAGTGATATAAATGCAATATTTAAATCACTTATGATTCTCATGAAAATGAAACTAAAGCAAAACTATTCTAAGTATGGTCTATGAACTATTGGCTAGAACTATAGACCATCAAATTTTGTTCATACTTTCATTTCAAAATCAATAATCACTTTAGCAAATATTGATGTAACTTGTGTTTATATTGAATAAGAATAGATCATTTGCAAATGCAACATAACCTATCAAACCCATATGTATAAACTTACATCCATATTCACTAACATTAAGCACATATTAAAGATCACAAATCATACACTTGTTGAACTTACACAAAGTTAGAGAGCATCATTACCCCTAAATCAAGGGATTAGCCACTCATATGTGTTGTAATATCAACACATGTAAGTTTCAACATTAGAAGATTAAGCAAAATGAAAGAAAAACTAAGTAAAACAAGAAGAGAACTAAACTAAGAACATAAAGTAAATCTAAGCTATGAACATGAAAGTAAATCTAAGCTATGAACATGAAAGTAAAGAGCATAGAAATTAAATTGCATTAAAGCAAAGAAGTTACATAAAGAAAATGGCTAAGTAGCCATTAAAATGAAAGAGAGCTATGATCTAAACTAAACTACTAAAAGATAAAAAAGAGGATCCAAAAAAAAAGGATTGATAAATGAACATGAAAGGGGTATATATACAAGATCACAAACCCTAAAACCCTAATCACTCATAATGGGAAATCCCCAAAATGGCCCTTCATGAAGCTTCTAATCCTCTCTTAGCCACTAATGAGTCATGTAGGATGCATGAGGCCTTTTGTCTCATTCAATTAGTCTTTAATAAGAAGCTTTAAGAGAAAGAGGTTAATTTGAGAGGTGGGGTCCTCCATGATCATGTATGAGAATTATTTCCTCTTCATTCCTTTGTATGCATGCATTTGTGCTCCAAATCTTCATGTGTATGCATTATTTGTGCACCAAAATTCCTATTAGAGACAATAACAAAGAACAAGTAAATGCAATCACAAAATAAAACATGCATAAGTGATCAATTTTTCCCAAAATGAGTGATGATTTTGAAAATATTTAAAATATGGTTTGATCGTATAAAACACCCAAAAATGTTCATTTATTTATTTAACAAGAATAAATATGTGAATATAAATGTGCAATTTTACGTGCACATCAAATACCCCCACACTTATCTTTTTATTCGTCCTCGAATAAAGTAAAAAAAAACTAAGATAAATCCGTTTTCGTAGGGAGCACGATTGCATTGAGCGTATGCAACAAGCCGTTAAACCTCTGGGTGTCCCCAGTAGGACGAGTGTTGTCTCGTGAGGGTTTTCAGCGGATACTACCCACAAAATCCAAATGTTAAATACAAAAAAATATTTACAAAATTCAAGATTAGTAAACATGTACAAGATGAATACAAGATTATTTACAAATGGGTAATTTACTTTTAAATTTACACGAAGGAGTTAACACAAGTTTGGGTCGTCACAATGAAATTTAAGTCCGTTACTAATCAAAACTTCAAACAAAAGTCAGTTATCGCTACAAACTCCTCCAGCTTGGCCAGTTGTTTTAGTAGAAACATAGTGCAAATATGAAATGAATTCTGTAATCGATATCAATAATCGTACATTGGTATCTTTTTTTACTTTTGGTTAGCAAGTTAGGTCAAATAAGTGAAGAGTGTGCTTGGATTTCAAGTGCTAACTCTCTCTTTATTACAAAATATTTACATTATTATTATTTACAAATACCTAGGTATACCACCCCTACACTGCACTACGTCTTACGTGAGGGTCAGTAATCCTAAGGTGTCCAACTCATAAAATGAGACCAAGATATACCGGCGCTGACTTTGTCAACAAGGTGCCGGATAGAGCTTGGCGGGTTTGCACACCAACGCCAGATGTACCAGCAATGTTGGATACCCTTGGATTATTAAATATATTCTTTTTTTTACGAGAGAGAGTTTAGCGAGAATATCTTAGCACAACTTCACTTGGACGATCTAAAATGTTAACGTAAGTAATCTAAATCAACCGTTCATTCAATCGGATTACAATTTAGAAAACACTTCATACTCATCACCCATGAATTTCCCTATATACCGGTTACACTAAATTTGCTCATAATTCAAACTTTTCTTTCGTTATCTGTTAAGAGAAGTAAAATTCCAAATATTTTAATCGTACGACCAAAACCGTATATCCACTTCATCGTGCCCATTTAAAAGTAAATTAAAATGCATTTTTTTTGAAATTTTGTTTTGGGATGAAAAAGGAAAAGAAAGTTTAAATCTATGCAAAAACAAATAAATATAAAACTCCCCCCACACTTGATTTTGACTGTGCCCCCACAGTCAACCCAAGTGGAAGGAGAAAAGAAAAGAAAATTTTGAAAATATGCGCTATATTTACAAGAGAAAAGAAAAAAAATTATTTATAGTATATCAGAAAATATATTGATAAGAAGTAAATGAAACGGTCTTCTAAAGACCGATTCATTTGTCTCTTCAATTGTGAGAGACACAGCTTAAGCTCGAAAAACCAAATCATAAAAGCTTTTGAAGTTAGACGTAGATTTGGGAAAACAAATGTTGTTTTAAAAATCGAATGAGTTGCTTTATTTTCGATGATTCTTGGGGTAGATTGAATAATTGATTGAATTTCATGTTTAGTTTCACCAATTTGAATTTCAAAATTATCATTGAAAAATTCTTTAGAATTATTGATTTCAAAATCAAAATGGTGATTCGAATCTACTGATTCAGAATTCAACTCATCTTCAAAAAGTCCAAAAAATTCGTGTTCGTCAAATTCGTCCTCCTTTGGTGAATTGTCAACAACTTCAATGCATGTATCATTTTCAAAAGCCAAAGTTGATGTTTTCAATTTTTCAGAAAAAGAAAGATCGAATTTTAAATTTTGTTCCACCTTCTCATAAGAATTGAAATCCAACTCAATTACCGTATTATTAACAACCTCGTTAAGATCGTCATTTTCTATTTCGAAAGTTGTTATTTCAAAATCATCAATTGTGGGAAAAGGTGGATTATCATTCAAATCGCCACACGTTGAAACTTGATTTTGTTGGTCACGTCGTTTCAAGTATGTTTCAAATACCAAATCCGTGTGATTATCAAAAATTTCGTTCATTTGCTCGACAAAATCAAACTTATAATTTTTAATTTGAGTAGTTTGAAATTGTTGAGAACAAAAATCGTTAATCGCACCATCATTAAAATTATTCCCATTGCCAAAATCATTTGTAAAGTGATTCACATTTCCATTTTGAATTTGAAATTCATTTTGAAGTTCGAAGTTGAATTGGCAAGGATTATAATCATTTGAATTTGGAAGTGAATTCAAATTTTGATTATTTTGAAAACTTTGACTTGAATTGTTGCACAAGTATGAATTACACCATTCATTTATTCTTTGATTTTGTTGTGTGCTCATTTCCAGTAAAGATTCAATATTAGTTTCCAAAGTTGAGGGTTGATCGTTAGTTTGAAAAGTTGGTGGTCTAAAATCCAAATTGTTTGTACAATAGTTGTTATTAGAATATCCATATGAATTTGGTGTAAAATTATATGGATTATATTGATTTTCACAACTATCGTAAAATTGATAGGAATAAGGAAATTGCGACATTTTGAAGAAGTTTTTTTTTTGTTTTTTAAAAAAAGGAAAGGAAATATACACAAAAGAGAAAGTCCTTTTTTTTTGGATTTTTTTTTATATATGCATGAACCTAATGCAACTTTATGAATGCAAACTACTTGTTTACAAATTTTCTAAAATTATATAATGACGGTTAAATTAATTTCAACAAAAAATTTCTCAGCCAGTTAACGGACAGGAGTTATCGGTGCACCAGGAATCACCCTAGCAATGCAACCGAAGGTTTAAGTACCTTCAGAGGAACAACCGATATAATATTTACGTATCACCGTAATATTTATACACGGTTATTACTCTACCGTAGTCTAGACACCGAGAAATAAATCGTTGGAAAGAAACCAGTTTGTCATTATATAATAATGTCCTTAAAAACAATAAAAAAAACTAAATGAATGCAAAACAGAAATTAAACGTGAATAACGATGCAACTACAAATGAATTTTATTTTGTTTTTGAAATTTTTTTTAATGCAAATGCGAGCAACCAACAATGCAATAAAAACAAGGGGTAAGAGAACAATACCAGAGGGTCTGATTTTATTAACAATTTATTTTATTTTTTTTAGCAGCAATATTTTTTTTTTGAGAAAGCGCGACAAAGCAGTTTAGCAAATCCAAGCAAAGCAAAGCATGTGCAACCTGAAAAGTGAAGATGATTTATAAACAAGAGAAAGACAAGAGAGATTATTATTATTATTATTATTTTTAAGAGACTTTCAAAATGAAACTAAAATAAAATTAAAAATAAAAAGAGTGAAAAAATTTAAACAAATAAAAACAAAACTAAAACTCTTTCACTAATTTAAAACAAAAGATAAAACTAAAAGCCAAGGAGGATTAAAATGAAAAACAAAAGACAATGAACTCGTTTTTTTTATAGAAAAAGGACGTGATAAGAAAACTAATATATACAAAAATAAAAGAAAACAATGCACTGAAATTCACACAAACCTAAATAAAGCAACTACAAGCTTAAAAAACTAAAACACTAAAACAAGGCCAATCCACCCCAAAACAAAGCAAAAGCAAACGTGTCAAGACAGAAGAAACCATCCTTTTTTTTTTAGAAAAGAGAGGAAGAAACTAACAAGTAAACACACAAATGCAAGATTCCAAAAGTGGGAGAAAAAATAATAATAATTAAACTAAAATCTCGACTGGCCCATTAAGTGAAAAGCCCACAAAACCAAAATCCAAACCAAAACAAAATCGGCTTCTATTCATTTAAGACGCAATCCACTTCCGAAATCACAATTATCAGTTTCCCAAATCCACTTTGAAATCGATTCTTTTTCTCTCTGAATTCGAAAATTTTATTCTTGTTTGAGAACCGATTCAGCTCAATTCAATGTCGATTGGCTACGATGGGGAGGGTGATGTTACAGGCGGGGCGATTGGCGTTCGGCTGTTGGTTTCTGGTCGATTGGGGAGTTCGGAGATTGATTTGATGGGACTTGTCGCGATAATTTGGGTGATTCGAGGAGGTTATGGCTTCAATTCGAAAGCAGGAGTGGACGGCTTTGGGGTATTGAAGAGGAGTTGAGGGAAGGTTGTAGCGAGTTCGAGGTTGATTTTTGGTGAGGTTTTGCTGTTTGGGTTTGGAAATTGTGTTGTATGAAGGAGGTTGGCAGTAGAGGATGGAGCAGTTGTGGAGTTGATGCAGTGGTTCTAGGAGTTTGAAGTGGCTTTATTTGTGATGAGTGGGGTATGTTGAATGGTTTAAATGGTGGATAGCGGTTTTGAGCAAAAACACACTGTTACAGAAGTAAGGGTGAGGGGGAGTCTGTTGATGGAAGTGTATGGTTGAGACAGTGTAAGTGGACTGCAGTTTTGTTTGGATGGAGGGGTGGTAGTGACAGTGGAGTATTTTTGGGGAGATTTGCTTGTTGTTTGAAGTCTGGTGTTGTTTGAAGTGGTATTGCTTATGGTCGAGCTTGACGTAGATGTCGGATTTGAGGAAAAGAAGTGTATGAAGTGTGGTGTTTGTGATATTGTAATGAAATGACTGTAGTATGTGTGTGATGCAGGTAAGTGGGAAGTCTGGTAAGCAGGGACTGAGGCAGTGATTGAGGAAGAGGCTTGTTGAGGGTGGTTTGTATGATGTAGTTCAAGAATGGGAACTGATGATGAGGATAAGGAGTATGCGGAGTGTTGTGGCTTGTGTAGCCGTGAAGGTGGAGTCTTGATTTAGATGGACGTCGGGTGGTATGATTGAGTGGGGTTTGTGTGAGATTGTGGAGTTTGTGAATGAAGTATTAATGAATGGTTTGTGAGGCTGTGACAAGTCGCAGTGTAGTTTTTTGGTATTTAGGACTGTCGTGAGGTTGGAAGAAGTTTTGGTAGTGAGAGGACTTGGTTTGTATGTTATGGTAATTTTGACTGGGAAATGAAGATGGTAGATGAGTTAGCAATGTTTAACAGTGGAATGCAGCGAGGAGTGTGGGACTGAAGAGGGGTATTATGTATGTAAAGAGTGTCAGTTTGCGGCACGCTGTTGGTGCAGTGTTTTCTGGTAGCAGTTTGATGGTAAATGTGGTGCTGAAGTTTGGCAAGTCGTTGAGTGATAATGTCTGTGTTTAGTATGATGGGGTTAGGAGAAGGTGTGTTTGTATGTGGTGAGCTAAAATGTGTTTTGGGTATTGGTATGTGGAAGGTGGCTCAGTAGTGATCTGTTTGGTGGTATGTAGAGAGTTGGTAACAACAGAATGTAGAGAACAAAGAAAAAACGGTATGCTATGTAAAAGAGAATGCAGATTTGAGGGACACGGAGAGATGGGTATATGGTTAAGTGAGAAGAAAAGAATGGTATGTGTAGAACTGTTTACCTGCAGAAGTGAGGAGTTTGTATAGAAAACAGAGTGTAGGAGAACCTGATTTTTTTTTATCCCAGTCTGCCTTGTAATGCCACAGATGCTCAGAAATGAAATACAATTTTGACAGTTTTTTATCAGATGCAATTTGTATCAAACTGTGAATTCAATGTTAAACAGATTTGGTTCAAAGCAGAAACACAGAAGTGCAGAGGAAATGTAACTTGATGATTTTTTTTATACAAGGAAATTGAACCCAAATAAAAAGAAAATGCAAGTTAAACCAAGTGCCCAAATAACTCAAAACAGAAATGCACAAAACACAAAAACAGTGAACACTAAATCAAATAAATGCAGGTTTTTTTTTTTGAATGGTAAGAGAAGAAAACTATTAACAAAAAAATGAAAACAAAGACTGAATAGCTAAAGAGCTAAACTGAACAAAAGAAAACGGCTCAACCAAATGGACTGACTGAGAAGCAACAACTAGAAAGAATAGTGCAAAGCTAAGAACCTAGTGAAAACAGTTTTGTTTCTTTCTTTTTTTTTCTTTTTTTTTTAACTGCAAAAGACACACTAAATGCAAACACAAAATGAAAATAGAAGACTACACTATGAAAATGCAAATAGAAAAGGAAACACAAACACTTTTTTTTTAGAACTTAAAACAAAAACAAAAATGCACACAACACACACAAAATTAATCCAAAGAATAGAACTAAAATCAAATTTCTTTCCCCGGCAACGGCGCCAAAAACTTGTTCGCTAACGATATTTCTATTGAATTAGAAAATCGTCACGAATATTAAAATAACCGCAAGTGCACGGCGTACTATTGTAGTACGTAGTGAGTGCGAGTCGATCCACAGGGAAAGAAGTGATTTCAATTTTATTCACTCAAATTAAACCAAACTTTGAATTGTTCTAACTAATAAAAACTAATGAACTAGAAATGAAGTTGAGAGCTAAAAATGAAATTAGAGAGTAATTTAGAGGTAAATCCACTCTCACCTTTATGTAAGTTATCAAACATACAATGTATGATCTCAATAAGTGATATAAATGCAATATTTAAATCACTTATGATTCTCATGAAAATGAAACTAAAGCAAAACTATTCTAAGTATGGTCTATGAACTATTGGCTAGAACTATATACCATCAAATTTTGTTCATACTTTCATTTCAAAATCAATAATCACTTTAGCAAATATTGATGTAACTTGTGTTTATATTGAATAAGAATAGATCATTTGCAAATGCAACATAACCTATCAAACCCATATGTATAAACTTACATCCATATTCACTAACATTAAGCACATATTAAAGATCACAAATCATACACTTGTTGAACTTACACAAAGTTAGAGAGCATCATTACCCCTAAATCAAGGGATTAGTCACTCATATGTGTTGTAATATCAACACATGTAAGTTTCAACATTAGAAGATTAAGCAAAATGAAAGAAAAACTAAGTAAAACAAGAAGAGAACTAAACTAAGAACATAAAGTAAATCTAAGCTATGAACATGAAAGTAAATCTAAGCTATGAACATGAAAGTAAAGAGCATAGAAATTAAATTGCATTAAAGCAAAGAAGTTACATAAAGAAAATGGCTAAGTAGCCATTAAAATAAAAGAGAGCTATGATCTAAACTAAACTACTAAAAGATAAAAAAGAGGATAAAAAAAAAAGGGATTGATAAATGAACATGAAAGGGGTATATATACAAGATCACAAACCCTAAAACCCTAATCACTCATAATGGGAAATCCCCAAAATGACCCTTCATGAAGCTTCTAATCCTCTCTTAGCCACTAATGAGTCATGTAGGATGCATGAGGCCTTTTGTCTCATTCAATTAGTCTTTAATAAGAAGCTTTAAGAGAAAGAGGTTAATTTGAGAGGTGGGGTCCTCCATGATCATGTATGAGAATTATTTCCTCTTCATTCCTTTGTATGCATGCATTTGTGCTCCAAATCTTCATGTGTATGCATTATTTGTGCACCAAAATTCCTATTAGAGACAATAACAGAGAACAAGTAAATGCAATCACAAAATAAAACATGCATAAGTGATCAATTTTTTCCAAAATGAGTTATGATTTTGAAAATATTTAAAATATGGTTTGATCGTATAAAACACCCAAAAATGTTCATTTATTTATTTAACAAGAATAAATATGTGAATATAAATGTGCAATTTTACGTGCACATCACATATCAAATAATCCCCGAGAGACTCCCCTTGCCTCTGTTTGATGTTAACAATGACTATATAGTCTACAGTTGGATCTTTGCAGATGCATAACTGCGTGGAAAATTCGTAAGAGAATTGTTTCCACGAGTAAATGGTGTTTTCCCTATACTGGCGATACCACTTCACCGATGCCGCTTGAAAGGTAACCGGGGAAAGGCAGCATCTGACGGCTCCGGAAGCATTGTGAAGATCCTTCTGGATGTCGAAAGCCATCAGATGATCGTCGGGGTCAGTCGTCCCAAGATACTTTATGGTTGGTGCTTTAACTCTCGATGGTATTATGGTGTTCATAATTTCATCGATGAATGGAGCTACTCTTTCGTTGTCGTTTACCCTGTCATCTTGGGTCCTCTTCCCCTTAATTCCCAACAAGTCCTTGACGGTTTTCTAAGTGAGATCTTTGATGTAAGCTTCTGTGTTGTCATAGTTCACTCTCTTGGGATCATAACCTTTAGAGGTGGAGCTCCCAGATTGTCCTTGTTCGCACTGATTCCTTTGATGATCTATTCCCGTCAGATGGGACTTCTTCTTCTTAGAAGAAGTTTCCTTAAGCTTCTCTTTTGCTTCTAAATGTTGAATGAGAGCCTTTCTTTTCAGAGATTCATTCGTCTCTCTCTGATTAGATCTGGTGAGCCTTGAGCCTCGAGGATTTATGTGCCTGGATAAAATTGACCTGAGCTTGCATTTCTTAGAGCTGCTTTTCGAAGACCAAGATTCTTGCGACATTATCCTCCATGGCTTTTGAGTCTGGTGGATGTTGTGTATTGGATGTTGTACCTTTATCATTATTATTTTGGTTGAGCGCTGGATCCTTATTTCCTTCAAGGGTGGTGTTGGGATCCAGCTCTTTGTTTCGATCCTCCAATCTTTTCGATTTCAACTTTCCAGCCATGGAGCAATAAATTCGCTAAATTTATGTTGACAAATTAACCATAAGGACAGAGGTTCAGGCCCTCCTTCAAGCGCCAAAATATTAACAACATTTTTCGTCAACATCCGGATTACAATATATAAGACATGTGTTCATGGGATTTGACACCGTCATGACTCAGAGTTATCGAAGTACATTCTGAGGCCTGTAAATCTAAGCTAGTCTGCCTTCCCCTAGGAATCATAATTTCAACTCTAATGATTAATTATCTTACCCCCTAAGGACGGATATCACACATATTGCACGATGGTATTTCGAATTGACCTTGGGAAGGTTATCTAGCTTGATATTGCTAGGCTTTATGAAATTAATGGGTTTCTAAATCATGAAGGTATCACTGTGTACCTTGATAAGAAGAAATCAGGTTAACGTTTCCCCTGACTTCGGGGAAGAAGGCATCATGATGTTCATTAACTCTGATGATCATTCCGCGTTGGACCGGCACAAGAGAGGGGTCCGAATCACGTAGGAGATCAAGTTATAAACCCACAGATGACCTCCTTTCTCAAGGATCGGGAAACGTTAGGCCCATCATGAGAGTGTCGATCAATCTTGGCGAACCCTCAAGGCGAGGGGAAGGAGACTTCGTATTTCTTCAAAGCCCCATCTCCATTGCTAGGGTGCCCTGATTGATCTTCTCATCAGAAAGGTTAGTATTAACTCCTTGTTTCATCATTATGGCACAACAAGATTATCAAATCGCAAGATCTTTTAGACCCGGAATTCTCCATTCATAAATTGTAGATGTATTAAAGAACTGAATTGAGAAATAAAAAGTTCATCCCCATTTATGAGGCTCTTGGGGTCCTATTTATAGAGAATCTGGGGTCCTTTTGTTGTTAGGATATTGGGCCTGCATGGGCTTCTGTTGGCCGCTTTTTCTCTTGGTCTCGAGCGTTTGGTTCTCGGGTGCACTTGTGGTGCCGATTACAGTCTTTGAAGTGAGGGTCCCGGACGACTTGGGCTTCCCTGAGACTGATACGGGTTTGTTGCCATGGTGGTTTGCGGACGGTGTTTGAACTCCCGGTAACAGCTTCTGGGCGTTGGCTCTCAGACATAAGAATTCAGATGTAGGCTTTCGGCTTTATCATGAGTACTTAGAGGAACCTGCACTCATGATGTACGTAGATATCTTCTAGTTCAAAACCGTTGCTGGTTTAGGTACTAGGTAGATTACAGGTAGCCTATATCTCCACTTGGGTCTCGGTTTAGCCTTTCGGTGGAACTTTTGAGATGGTTTGTTTCTCTAGAAGGTGGCTTCCGGTGATATCTCTGTTACTTATGAAGGTAGCCCTTCATCATTCATGAAGTCAATTTTCAGAAGCCGACCCTGGACAATCTTTATGTACTGGCCCGATACTCTTCTCCCTCTGGTGTGTCGGTGTCAAGTGGGTTAATTCCGATAGTCCTTCTGGGTTTCGATAAGCTGAATCTGTGCTCTCATCTTTCCTGTTCCTTGTCTTAGGTTAACTTTCGTCATTGAACTCTCTCCTTCGGGAAGTCCCCATCGGATGAACCATGCGGGATGAACTTTGCTGGCGTTCTATAGGTCTTTAGCCCCTTTCTTCCTGAGTGGTGCCGGTCTATGTTGCTCGCGGATCCTTCTTTCCGTGCTTATATTCATTCAACATCCCTTAACCGTCAGCTTATGCTAAGATAGTTTTGGTAGTAACAGTAGTAGTGACCTCTTTTCATTAATTTTTCTTTTGTCAGAAGGGTATCATTTAGGAATTTCCATAAGAGTAAATTTTCTTTAGCTTGGTTATCATTTTTCTAAACTCTATTCCTCCATATCCAGTTCATAAGATCATCAATTTTGTTAACATAAGCAAAGAGAGTTTAATTTTGAATCTCCTTCCTTCATCTTTCCAACTTATTAGCTCTTCATGTTGGAGGTTAGGCTTATAATATCTGATTTGTTGCCATATGAGATTGATTATTGGATTGGAGTTGATTGGGAGACCGAAAATGACCTTTAATTAAGCTCTACAGTGATAGTGTTAGCAATTCTTGTCTGCATTATTTCTTGGTGTGCCATCCTTCTTTCAATTAATATCACCAAAATTTAACCAAGGATCCTTCCAAAAAAACTCTATTATTATTGATCAAATTGTATTTAACTATGGGAAGAAATCTTAGCTTAATATAAGCAGTCTCCTCTTTGTCTAGCTTCACCTTTATGGGATTTCTATGCTCTAGAATTGTCTGTTTTTTAGTATGTGTTTTCCAGACCCATGCACCATAAGCTATCTCTATTATTGAGAAAGCTATCTAAATGCTTAGCATGAGCTACTCTATTCCAAGAGACAATGTTAAAGATTCCTAAACCACCATTTGACATAGGTTTCTCTATCATATTGAAAGAGATGGGGGTTGAATATTTGCTTAAAGTGTTGCCTTTCCAGAAAAGTGTCACCATGACAGATTATATGTGTTTGACAATCTTAAAGGGTTAAATTAAAGTTCTAGCCCAATATACTTGCATAGAAAATATAACAAATTTAATCAAAGTGATCCTACCTGCTTGACTTAAAAATCTATTCGACTAACAATCAAGTTTGGTAATGATCTTCTCATAAAGAGGACGGAATTGATTCATATTTATTTTAGAAGTGAATAAAGATAAACCAAGATAAGACAGTATTTTATTTGTATTTAATCCAGTAGCATGAGTTATTTCCTCAATTTACTCACTGCTCAGACCAGCACCAACAAATTTTGATTTGTCTAAATTTATTTTAAGACCCGTGATGTTGTAGAAAGTTCCAAGGCAGTGCAAGATTACAAGTATTGTTTGTAAGTCAGGTTAACAAAAAATAGCTACGTCATCTACAAACATTAAGAAAATGACCTGAGGGTTTTTGCATTTAGGATGCAGGTTGAAAAGTTTCTGCATTACCCTTTTTTTAAGCATTTGAGTGAGTAATTCCACAACTATAATAAATAGATAAGCAGACATTGCCCCCCCCCCCCCCGTGCCTAATACCTTTTTCCACTCTAAAAACCAACACATGAACCATTAAGAACAATGGATAGACATTCATATATCCAGGAAATGAGGAAATTCGTGTAAGCCATTATCCTAACAATTGCATCCCATTGTATAGTGTCAAAAGCCGTCTTGCTATCTAATTTTAATATAGTACGCGGAGAAGCTTGAGTACTGTTATAACCATACAGAAGTTCATAAGATAACATAACGCTACCCAAAATATTTCTTTTTGTAACAAAGTAGGTTGATTTGGTAGAAATAACAGAGGGAAGAACATGTTTTAATTTATTGGCAGCTATTTTAGAAATGCCTTTATTTATAGCAGGAGATATGTCTAAAAGAATGTATATGATCTGGATTTTTGACTTTAGGGATCAAAGAAAGTATTAGTATTATTAAATGAACCTTGCATTCTTTCTTTCTTGAAAAAATGTTTCACTGCATTAATGACTTCTTTCCCAGTAATGGGCCAGGAAGCATGAAAGAAACATTTCACTGCATTCTGGATTTCTTGTAAGAAATGATTTTTTTCTTGTCTCCAAAGTAATATCTCAAACCATATACCTTATTTTCATTGTCTTTTTTGACATAAATACTATGTTTTTTCAACTTTTTTGAAATAAACTGCTTTTTCGACCTTTGGAAATTGACACTAACACATTCAGGTATTCACGTGCTGCAAAACCAAGTGTTGGAGAAGCGAATTGTTTGTGGTAAGAAAGAAAGAGGTGAGAAAGTAGAAGCATCATAATCTTGCACAACACAAAAATGTATATTATGTATCATTTAAAATCATTGCAATGGAAATTTTAATCTTATAGAGTCAAATTATATCAACCTTGTAACAACCCACCCGGAATGGGCCTAAATTCCGACCTAGAAAAGGCCCATCAGAACTTAGAACCATTCTAAATGGATCGATGGTTCCTGTAAGGAAATACTAAAAACATATATCATAGAGAAATCTAATCAAGATTAGAATCTCACACAGTGGAAGGGATAAAATATAATATCTCAAAATTAGATATACCATAAATGTCAAATACAACAAGTATTAGTAGATTACAGGTACATCAATAATTATCCAAATACATAATGATAACAACAAAAATAATAGTACTACTGCCATAAATAACTAAGCCTCCATTGCAGGGCTCCACCTCCAAGTAATCACTAATCTTTACTAATCCAAGGTCCTCACCTACTAACCTATTTATGTTAAGAAGAGGGAGGTCGGAACATAAAGTTCTGGTGAATGAAATACATATAATTTTAGGAATGACTATTTTCTATATTTGGCAGTGTAAATTCATCATGCTATGTCTACGCAAACAAACATACACGACTAAACATACGAGGCAGACATCCTTACAGTCACTTAAGGCCTATTTGTCACTCTAAGGGAAGACGTCCTTACAGTAACTTAATACCCCATGAGTTAATCTAAGGGCAGACATCCTTACAATCACGAAATACTGCATAAGGCGAGCTATACTAGTCACTTAAGGCGATTTCCTAATTTATTAAGGGTGGAGATCGATATAGTCACTTAATACCCTATGGAGGACCACTAGCCACTTAAGACCTCATCTCTAACGTCAACATTACAAAATGTGTACTCTCCATATAGGTCGAGAAATAGTAATGACCACTTACTACCAGGTTTAGGTAGGAACATAACTTCATTTAAGACCCTCATGGCAGAACATCTTGTAATTATTTAGACATTCCTACGAGTGAACTCGTAGCAACTTAGTACTTCCCTTAGACGACAGTTTCTTTAGGCCATTCATATAAACTGTCCCTAAGTCAACCCTCATCAAGCCCTTAGATAAGAAGCAGACATTACTTGGAGAACTACCCTACTCATACGCTATCGTCTATAAAGAATATTTGACAACTTATAAGAGAAAGGAGGTCCGAATGGCCACTTAAAACCTCGAGGGCAGGCCCCATGACTTGGGTCCTGAACCTAGGAGTGAACCTTAGGAACAGACCTAGTCATAACCACTTAATACCCAATAAGAGGCAGACCATCCATTTAATACCTTTCCCCAGGTAGGCATACTCCATACACAACATGTATACTCTAGATATCTCACATTAAGCCGACTACTTGTAGATGCTGGATTTGTCAGGCGGTTCTGGGTAGTCTTCTACTACAAGTTGGGTCCAACCTCGCATTATAGTGTAATAATTGTAATGTACCATGGCACCTAAACCACTCACATTAACCACTCTTACATGTAGATGCTGGATATGCTGGTTGGTTCTGGACATGCTTCTACTACAAGTAATGGTTAACCTCGTGTCTATGAGTAAATAATTATAATTAAAGCCATCGACTCACACATATGCATACAAATTCCTATAGGGACATTCAAATTATATATCCTAATTTAATCGTATTTAGTATGCACTTAAAACGAATTAATATTACATTTAATTACGCTATAAATATATAAATAAATAAGCATGAATTATGTGAACGAGAATAACGACCTAACTACGTTTGAGATGTTAATCCTAACAATTAAAATTAAGGTATACAAGTAATTTCTTTATCAATTAACATGGTCCAATATGCGTATTCACAATTTATGATAAAAGGGAAAACAACACATATGAATAAAACTTGCAACTAAGGCTTGAATAGTTATCCAAATAATAGAAATATAGACAAGGTAAATTAAATCTAATTACATATGAAAAACCTTGCTTTTGGTGCTATTTCACTTTTATATTTATATTGTGTGCAAAAACCTAAGATAATATATTGTAACTAATACCTTCAAATAAATCTATTTAAAATAGACATTTAAACCTATTAATTTAACAATATACAAATCTCATATTTTTAGCACATAAACAAATGTGAACATAAGAATAAGAATCAAGTGAATTAAAACCCAGAACTAAGGATTTTACAACACTCAAAGCCTAATTTTACATTATCCAAATAACACAAACCCAAATATATCACTTTTGATTGACCATTTCAGCGATAAATAAAATATAGGATTTGGAGGGTTTATAGCATTTTCTTTTCAGTTAATCCAAATCCCATATAGGCATAATATTCCAAATCTAAACTACAAAAGATAAGAAATAGAAACTTATAAGATTTCCACTTATAGTGATTTGGGAATGAAGAACAACAAGATACAAGATATTTGTAGAACCAGATTTGGATCTAGCCTTTGAAATCGTGCTCCATTCCTTATATTTGTGTATATATAAGAATTAAATGAATCAGAATCTTATATATATAAAATAAATTTCAGAACTCTAAAATCTATATTAGTCTTAAAATAGAGAGGATATAATTGAGGTTGGAGAAATAGAAGAGAAATCAAACCTTACCTCCGGAATTAGCAATGGCAGAAGGATAGTATGGAGGTGTAGAGAGAAATGAGAATAGGGTTTAGAGTTAGGCTAGAGAATCATATTTATAGTTGTAAGTGTAAGTATGGACCATTGGATTATTTAGATTAAGTTTGGATGGTCCAACTGATGCAATTTATATAAATCTCCCAAACAAAAAACACATCCAACACTTCTTCTCCCAAGAGGGCGGTCGACCCTCTTTATAGGATGACGGTCGATCCCCAGGTCGACACCCCTCTTACATGGGCGGTCGACTCCTCTTTTGGGATCGAGCCAGGTGATTTAATCCTCCTGTAACGTTTGCTTCTTATTAATTATGAATTGATTGCTTTGATTTGTTTCCATATATTGATTATTCTTGTCCCCATTGCACACCAATATACAAACACAATTTCAAATTCATCTGGAATATTCTTTCATGCCAATCTACAATTAAACATATTCAAGATTTATATGTAATCAATTTGAATTCAAACCTTGCGTGTTAATATCTACGCACAACATGTTTTATTAATATCTTTTACATACGGACTCCATTTTCAGTCAGTTAAATATGAGAACGAATCAAAATCTCATCACAAACTCAATAGCAATACTTTCGTGGACTAATTCCCAATTGTTTGGAAATTCCATTTTATCCCGTTAACTTATTATTGATTATTATTATTATTATTTAATTTAAATTAAATTACTTTATGTCTATTTAGGTATATTTTACAGGGTGTTACATTCTCCCCCAATTAGAGATTTCACCAAAATATTTTGAAGGGGTAAAGAACACAACTCACTCTAAACAACCATGTTGTACACCCATGTTATTTTATAAGCATTCATAAACATCCATAACTCAAAGTGATTATGAACTACAGACTTGCTAGAGTGAGGTCAATCCTAGCATGTATGTGTAGTAAGTGATGTTATATGAATGCAAAACACCATAATATGCATATAATTCTATATGAGTGCACGGTGCATTTGTGTTGCAACCATCTCCTACCACCCAATCTAGTAACCATAATGCAACCAGAATTTTGAGAGGAAATAATTACTCGAGAAAATCTCTGGATGACTTTTCATAATCTTCTCATCAATTTCCTAGGAGCTTTCCACAGGGTTATCTCCCCCACTGTACTCAGACTAGCCAAATATATTTATTGTGGAATTTTTTGATTTCATGCACCACAATATTTGCGGTGGCATGTCGAACCCTAGACTCTAACTAGAAGCTCCCTAAGTCCCCAATATCATCTAGCTCGAGTCTAACAACTAGATAATGAAGGTATTTTCGAAGATAAGAAACATGGATAACGTTCTGGACCTCCGATAAGCAATTGGGAAGATACACATGATAAGACAATTTTCCAACTTTATCCACGATCCTGAACAACCTAATAAATCTAGGAGCCAACTTTCCAATCTTTCCAAACCGAATCAAAGCGATAATTTCCGTAGACTCGTAATTGGGAAGATACACATGATAATACCAAATCTTCAATGCTAAATTCTAGCTCCTTCCTCCTCCTATCCGCGTATGACTTCTGCCAGTCCTGGGAAGCTTCATTCTCTACCGAATCAAAGCGATAATTTCCGTAGACTCACAAATAAGGTCTGATCCGAGTAGAATCTTATTGGTAGTTTCCCACTAACAAGTAGGCGATTTGCATAGCCATCTGTACAATGCGTCATAAGGGCCCATAGCAATCGTCGCTTGGTAACTATTATTATATCAAAGCTATACCAAATGCAAGTTCTGCTCCCAAGATCCTCCGAAGTCGATGATGCAGGCTCTAAGAAGACGCTCTAGAACTTTGTTGACTCTCTTTGCCTTCCCATTTGTTTGTAGATGAATGCTTGTACCCAAACTCAGCGTCATTTCCAAAGTTGCTTGAAGGCTCCTCCAGAATTCACTAGTAAACAACGGGTCTTTATCACTCACTATAGTAGTCGGAATCCCATGCAACGTTACAATCTCCTTGACATTTAACTGAGCTAATAAAGTGGTTGTCCCATTTTTCTTGATTGGCACAAAATGAGCGCTCTTTGTTTATCGATCCACTACGAACCAAAAAAATTCATTTCCCTTTTGACTTCTCGAAAGCCCATCAATAAAATCAATAGAAATGTGTTCCATTTCCAAGTGGGAACCTCTAAGGGTAACAAAAGTCCTCTAGGCTTGCCTTGCTCTACCTTGACTTTTTAACAAGTCAAACCCCTAGCAACAAACAATGCATGTGACAATCGCGAATTTCGCTCGATCCGAATCAGTCGCTAAACCGATCTAGACCGTTCGAAACGCCTGATTGTTTTGAGAACAAGCCACAACAGAACGCAGACGGAAGAACATTTCATTGTATATTACAACAATGCATCAGATTACAAGGATATACAGAGTATAAATGAATAAATATTACATAGAAATATCAGAGATTTAAATTACATTTAAATACATCGCAGCGGAAATAATACAAAACACAACTAGAAGGGGATATACGGATACAAAGCTTTCCGAATATCGTTCCAGCTGTAAACCAGGATCCTGTGAATATAAATCTGCAAAACCAAAACTACTAGCTGCCCGTGTCAAAATAAGGGCACCCAGAGTTTAGGTTAAAACAATAAACTCCAGGTCAGTCATGGGACTGGTGTGAGAACTAAAACGGTTATTTAAAACTTTACTTTAAATCAGAAATATCAAGGGACCACGCCGCTAACGCGGAACGGGTTTCCTCCCAAGAATACCAGTGCATAAAACAAACAGCGCAATGCTAAATAAAGAAAAATGAAGCTGTTATAAGACCCAGGTCCTATCACACAATGCAACGCAAGCCGGGGATAGGGTTTTCCCTTATAACAACCAAAGAATGCTTAGTACGTGTAAAACAAATCATTTGATACTACTATAAGTGCATAGTGTATAAAACCACTTCAAATCATAAGTATCAATCATAGGCGGCATGAGTACCATATATCATGTCGCCCTACTAGTTCTACAATTAAAACCGCAAATGTCACGTATTTGGAAGTTGGATTTCCATCTGTGAACCGAGGCAAAAGATAGTCCTCTACCGATTCGAGACAATCTAGCCTACCATGTCTCAGGATCAGAGCTCGAGTGACCCTTGGATCGTCAGGGCCGGTCCACCGATGTGCATTAAAATGCCTGAACACTACGTTTCCCCGCCCTTTGGGGCGTAAATGAGCCATCAAATGACTCCATCGGACCCGGATCGTCCGATCAAACTGAGGTGCCTCGCAACAGCAACAACCACACAAGTGAAAAGTATATAAATGTCAGGGCTGGTAGGTCACTGACACCACCCTAGCTAGAAAGAAACGCATGCCCTCCCGGAGGTCCGTCTCCCGTTTTTGGTTCACAACCGGGGTGTGAGGCTCGCGAATTCACGTTACACAAAGCTGTGCCACACAGGCTGTGCTTTGATCATCACCACAAGACTTTGCTTTTCAACAGAAGCCTCGATCAATTGCATCTTAGCATGCCACACAGGCAAACCACTCTATGCAACCGATATCAGTCACACAGAATGAAATCCAATGTCAGACACACAGTCCATTTACAAGTCCGTTCTGGGTCTGAACGAAACCGGAGGCACCTAGTACCCCGCATATCCATCGATCTCGATCACCAACTGTTTCCATCTTCTTGGGTGTACAGCCCAATCAAGATCATCAGTAATCACCCAAACGACGTGAAGACCTCCGGTCTTCGACCATCGTCTTCATCTTCGACTTATCGTCGTATCAGTTATTCAGAATGGGATAAACCCGGTCTTCCCGAATAACTCGCGTATATTTTAAATAAGTGTTACACAAACACAACATACGCCTCATTCCAATTCATCGGTCACTAACCGTAAATTAATCAAGAGAATAATTCCCCAAATATTAACCCCGAAGGCCGAAACCAACATCAGATCAATATCCAGGAAACCATTCTGCTTGGCTAACCGACAGTTAGTTTCTAGATTTTCTTAACTCCTTTGGGTCTAAGAACAGTATTATTGAAGATACCGTTCACGACAACCCAAAATCACGTTCCATTAATTATCGGGTTAAAGAACAAGTGTTATTTAAAACACTGTTCACGATAAACCCAAAAATCAATATCAATTCAATTTCAATTAAATATTATTTAATTGGTACACTTCATTAAATCTAACTAAAAAGATTTAATCTTTTCTCAACTGGGTTCAAGAACAGTGTTAATCAAGACACCATCCACGACAAACCCAAATCACATTTGATATTAAACACAAGGCTCTGAATAGAAAATATATCGGCTTATATTCAATATCAAATTCTACGACCAACAAATATCGTATTGGAAATAACGATATATATATATCTTTCAAATTTCCATAACAATATCTGTATAGTCACGAAATCCAACCTCGAAATATTCCGAAGACAATTTCGATTCAAACCCATTCCAATGCAATCATTGGAAATTCTGGTTATTTTCAAAACCATTTCAAATCCAATTTATTTATTTAAAAATAAATAGAATTATAATTCTAGTTCAAAAACTAGATCATTTCGATAAAAATTTATCTTTTCAAATATGGAGTTTTTCATCCCAATTCTTTCTAAATCAATTCTTATGATTTTACACAAATTATTACTATTTTTAATAATTTTATCAAGGCCCGTACAGTCGATTTCCATCAACGGCCCTCGAACTGCACTTACAACGACCTTTTTCAAATTTGATTTGGACATAATTCCGATTTCAAATTTCTAGTATTCGTTAGAAAGCTCTTTTCGATACGAACCCAACGGTTTCGATTTTAGGAGAATCCGACCGTCGGATCTCCCGTAATGTCCGTTCGAAGTCAATGGTCGAATTTCGCGAACTGTCGCGGCGCGTTCTATTCAGGCCATTATATTATATATAATATATACTTCGTCGATTTCCATTCAAAACGTGCTTTATAAATCGTTTTAAATTTATTTTCAAAACGGTTTCAACTTCATATTCAATTTCAAATCAAAATTGAATGTTCCAATATAAATTCGTTTTAAATTCTTTTCAAATCGATTTCAATTCGAATTCATTTATATTCAATTCAATTCGAATTCATTTATATTCAATTTCAATTCGAATTCATTTCTATTCAATTTCAATTTGAATTCGTTTTCGAAATATCAGATTTTGAAATCACTTTCGATATTCATTATAAAATGAATAAAATCGATATTCATTATAAAATGAATAAAATCGATATTCATTATAAAATGAATAAAATCGATATAAATATCGTTCACGTCAAAATGGCGTCAATCTAATCAACACGGCTTCATATATTTCTATTTTCAAATATTCTATTTCAAATATTTCTTTTTCAAATATTTCTATTCAAATATTACTTTTTCAAATATTTCTTTTTCAAATATTTCTATTCAAATATTTCTATTCAAATATTTCTTTTTCAAATATTGAATGAAGCCCAATCAATTACCATATAATGTTAATTATATGGATTTTCTACAACACATGTATACAATAACAACGATGAAAAATCAACCATCATCCAAAGTGCATTCTACACTGTATAAGCATCGAATATAAATATTTAACGCTCATAACAGTCTGTCAATCAATCGATCGACATACAACTAAACAATCGGGATTAGTGTACGTCAAATATCATCCCAATACCCGTGTGGGGTTTCAAACAATCAAACACAGATTTTATTTGTGCAGTTGGGCGATGTGTAAAATTTATCGACCCAATCAATATCAGTCAAATCAGTGTACATAAACAAATCGTCCGATCTGTTTATTTTTATTTCATTTCATATACACGTTAAAAATTCTGTTTTTAACTATAAAATATTTTTAACTATATAAATATTTTATTTCATTTCACATCACATCACACAATCAACTAGACATCAAAATCAAACAAACAAGCATACAAGCCGTCCATGGTCTGTGGACGACGGGTGTCGGGTGCTACTAAACACCGTCTGCATCCTAGTATATATATATATATATATATATAACTAGAAAATTAAATTAAAGAGTGAGAAATTCTCACCTAAAGCTAAATCCAACGCCTCGATGCTTCTTTGTAGAAAACCTTCGCCACTCGCCCTTTGTCACTTTCTTTGCCCGTATTCTCTACATATGTAAAAATCACATTTTTACTTCGCTATTCAATATATAAAAATCGAATTTTTACTTCGCTATTCAATATATAAAAATCGAATTTTTACTTCGCTATACAATATATAAAAATCGAATTTTTACTTCGCTATACAATATATAAAAATCGAATTTTTACTTCGCTATTCAATATATAAAAATCGAATTTTTACTTCGCTATTCAATATATAAAAATCGAATTTTTACTTCGCTATTCAATATATAAAAATCGAATTTTTATCGCTATTTCTATAATGTAAAAATAGAATTTTTACAACGCTATTCGATATAAAAAGATTATATTTTTATATTTTCAAAACAAAGTATATTTTTCTATACTGTTCTATATATTTCACCAATTGTATTTCTACTGGTATTTCAATTTTTAAACAAGGTAAATTTCTATTTATTTTTTTATAACATAAAAATTCAGTTTTTAATAACAAATAAATTTCAGATTTATCAAACAAATAAAATCAATAAGCCAAAAATGAAAACTCACTGCTCGAAGCGGGGAGGAAGGCGTTGTCGCTGGTGGAGTCTCGCCGGAGGTGGATCGGCGGTGTCCTCGAGGTGGCGCAGGCTCGGGGTGGCGTCGGGTCTGAGCGGGCGAGGTGGCGGGCGGGGCAATGGGGTCTGGACGCGCTCGAAAAAAAGGGGAGGTGGGTTGGTCTCGAGGTCGGTGGAGGAGGTGCGGAGGGATGGGGCTGAGGTCGAAGGGGATCTCGAACGGGGGGGGGGGAGCCAGCTCCGGCGGCTGCGTAGTGGACGGAGAGGTAGTGGCTGGAGCTCGATCGATTTAGGGTTTTTATTTTATATTTTTTTCTTCTGAGTGAAGTAAGAGAGAGGGAGAGAGTGAATATATATTTATAATTTAATTTCTTTTTAATTCAAAAAGTTGACTTTTCTATCGAACCCCAAACGAGACCCAACGACTGTCGTCCCTAGCTAATTACCCCCATTCCGAACACAACGGGATATATATCGCAGGCTGATTCGATCGTTACGATCAGTTTTCGTTAAAATCAACATATAACTCTATATATTGAATTTGAACGCGCATTTCAATTTACCGGGGCCACATACTAACCCGAAAAATTCCAGAAAAATATTTTCTAGCTTCGTATTGACGATACGGTCCTAACAAAACTAGTTTCGTCGAATTCTGAGACCGTTGGAAAAATGACCATTTTCCAGTCGATTAAAATCAACTGAAACTGGTCAAACGCGTTTTCCTCTGCCACGCTCACATATTGATTCGAAAAATTATGAAATTTGAAACCTAGCAATAATTTGACATCGCGGATCCAACAAAAGCGGTTTCGTCGAAATCCGAGGTCGTTTGCAAAATGGCTATTTTTAAGGGCCTGAATTCCATTGCGACTATTCAGAATTTTCAACTGGACATATCTTTTGATTCCCGCTATGAAATTTCAATTTTCCGGATTCGTTGGAAAGATATTTTCAATTAGATTCCATTATTTTTGGTTTCACTAAAATCCGGTCTATTTTGCACCCGGTACATTCATTTCAAGTTTGAAATCGAATTATCGAACTACCGCGCCATTTTCAATTCCTTTTATAAATATAAATAAATATTTATATTCTATCGTCGATCTATATAATATATACGTTCGAATATATTCAAAATAAATTTCTCGTCGATATTATTTAAAATAATTCATTTTAAATAATCAAAATTCGCTAAAATTGCCAAAATAAAAAATTTAAACTGGCCCAGATTTTCGGGTTGTTACAATGCAACATCCTTCTTCATTCCTTCCCTATAAAAGCTTCTTTTAATATCCTTAAACATTTTGTCTCCTCCGGGGTGTATGGTCATCCTCGATCGATGACATTCCACAAGAATCTTTTTCCCAAGGTCTCCACTCCTAGGGACGCAAAGTTGACTATCTCTCCTCAAACTACCACTATTATCCACAAAATATCGGTAAAAACCCGAATTTTTAATAATGAATATTTAATTAATTTAAATATTTAAAATGATCAATTTTGAGAATTAACAACTTGAAGTTAATTTAAATGAGAATTTGTATGTCGATTTAACTTTAAATTTAAACTGTTGAGTTTAAAATCCAAATTAGTTTAGTTTAAAGTTATGTAAAATTCTATTTGAATATATATGATAATAATAATTTATTATCAAAGGACTCGAATGTTTTGAAATCGATTTTTACTTTATCGATTTGATTTAAAACATGAGAATAAACATTTTCCAAACGACCTCGGATTTTGATGAAACCAATTTTATAAAATCCATAATGTTAATTATGGTAAGATTTCAATTGGATTTGTTATGTGATTGTACGTGATTTAAACACGTATCGATCAACGGTTTGAAATTAAATATTGTTTTTGCAAACAATCTCGGAATTCAATGAAATAAGTTTAATCGGATCTGAAATGTTAAATTATTGTAGGATTTCAAATTTCATAGAAATCAGGGTCTGCGGTCGTACGAGCGTAAAACTTTCAATGGAAATACATGTGAATATTATATATTAAAATCCTATCTCATATATAGTCTTTAACTCATGACAAAATTCATCCACTCCTCTTTACTTCTTTTTACTGAAATTTAAGCCACCACTTCCTGTTATAAAAGGAAAATGCGAGGCTTATAAATAAAAAAATAGAATAAAAATCAAATAAACTACAAAGCTTAGGTCTTTGAATTTGTTATGGGATGTTCTTCATTTTGTTGGGCTCTGGAGGGGTGCGACGCCGCCTTAGCTAAGTCGGTAGTAAGATCGTGATATTTGAAGCATTATGATTGGAGTTTTGGTGAAATTTTGAGATCAATTATAGAAATGGTCTTTGATTTGGCTTTTAGGGGATCGAGCAACATTTTGCGGTGAAGTTTTTCAAGATTTGGGTTGGACAAAGGTCGCAACCCATAGGGGTGGGGGTGCATCGGTTTTTGTTTGGGTCAGTCAGAGCATTGGCATTTGGGTGGAAGGAGAAGCTCGCAGAAAGAGGGAGAGTATTGCATCATCGGAACGGAGTTTAATGGACTGAGGGGGAGACAGTGGAAGTTTTTGATATTCGACCAAAGGATTAAAAGAACTGAAGCATGATGGTTTGAAGAGGAAGAAGGGTTTAGGAATTAATTAAGGTTAATTAGTTTATAATATAGTTGTTAATAATCTACTCAAATGTTGTAATATTTGTATCTATGTCATATAATGCCAGATTGGGACGAAATAAGTTACATTGCAGTCGTATCGATGAACACTACACATACGAGCTGGATTGGAGTAATTTGGAGTTAACTAGAATTTTTTCTAATTTTAAATGCCAGTTTTAAATTAGATAAAACAAGGAGAAATCGTCAAATTGGAATGAACGGTGAGTTGACAACTCACATTTTCTGGAATACTGTTGTATTATATCATGTTATAAATATCTATTATTAAATCAATATTTACTTGTGTGAAATGATTAATTGTGTAATTGGATGTTTTGGATGCCTTATTGCTTTGATTGGTGGTTGTCAATATATATATTCCCATCTGTGAACGGACGACCATCGGCACTACCTGCTTTTAAGCGGAAGATTCATCTTAGATGAATTAGATTAGAATTTCTATTTCATATGCATATATAAAATAATATTATGAGTTATGATGCAGGGAGAATAGGTTGGAGGGATCCAACAGGATTCCTCAATGTTTTTGATGTTACTTATCTTCATATTATTCAAATAAGAACCGTCTAACCTAAGTAACATCAAAATCTTGTTTGGATGTGGATTGTTGAATTAAATTTAATACTGATGTGTTATCAATCACTAAACAATATTGATTAGGTGACTGGCAGCAGTTGGTCTAAAATCCATCTTTTTAAGACATTGATTGGCCGTCAGGCTAATTGACTAAGTTGAAGTTATAAAATTTATTTTTATAACTGAAGCAAGGTTTTAAATTTTATTTTATATGTGTTATATAAAATAAAATTTTATAAATAAATTAATATTTATAATCGGATTTTTATAAAGGAAATTATAAATAATTTGTATAACAAATTCCTGTGTTTTAAATAAGTTTTATAAGCTAGAAAGTCAGAAATTAACTTAAGGGTTAATAGTTTGGAATAATTGTTTTAAATAAACAATTAAGTGTGATTATGTTAAATTAATTAAGTTAATTTAAAAGGAATGATTACTTGAAGTCAATTAAGAAGTTAACTATGTTTCCAAGTTAAATAAATCAACCGTGTTAATTGAAATTGGTTATTAAATTAATCTGTTTTAAATTAATCTAATAGAATTAGTTCTGAAAAATAGTTGTTTAAACTTAGTAAAGGTTCATAAAAGTTAAATTAATCTTTTAACTAATTGTGCATAAGGAAAATTATTGAGTTGAGAGTTATTAATAAAGTTAGTTATTAATTTTATAACTTTTTAAATAGGATTTACTATTTTATTTTTATTTAAGAATGAAGTAAACTACTTTTATTTTAGTTAATGTTGAAGTTAATTATTATTTATTTAATAATAATTAAAGTGATTACCCCTTTTAAAATGGAATTCATTAAAGGGAATTTATCATGTTCGAAATGAGTTTCTAATTGAATTTTTAAAGGGTTCTATAAAGTTATTTTACAATAAATCTAAGTTTTATAAACAAGGTTTATAAAAGAGGTTTAAAGCTAATGTAATGGTTTTAAATAAGAGTTTACTTAATAATTGAATTAAGTAAAAATGAATGAAATTGGAAGGAGATTTTCAAAAATGCAAAGGATGGATGCTTAATGGAATTGGTAAATGGATTTTTGTAAATGAATTGTATTAAAGAAGTTTAAAGCTAAGGGTTTGTGTTTTAGTAAGGGTTTACTTAATAAGTGAATTAAATAAAAATGGTTATAATGGAAAGAAGATTTTTCAAATGAAAAGAATGGTTTATAAAACCATATTTAAATTGACTCGTAAATAGGACTTGTGATATATAGTCGATATTAGGTTTTGGGTTACAGACTTTTATCTACCTTGAAAATAAGAACGTTGTCGAGTCAAGGTCTGAAAGGTTAAAAAAATGTGCCCCTACTTGACTGACTTCATTGTTATATGATGGTAGGTACTAGTTTGGAAATGGAAGCGGTATGGGAAATCAATTTATTGTTCCCATAAGTAATGTTATAAACTTTATTTTCAATGCTTATAAGTTAAATAAAACTATTTCGGTTTTATAATAAATAATGTATCTCATGATATTGTTTTAGCTGGATATGATTTTGAAATATACTTATACCATTCGGTTAAGTATATAGCGATATTTTCAAAAGTAGGGAAAATAATATAGTTTTGTGAATACGCTTATCCAAAGAGATAAGTGTATGGCTATCATTTCCAAAGTAACGAAAACAAGAGATTTGAGAATATACTTATCCCACTTATATAAGTATATGAAATCGATTCTTAAGAATCGATGAAATGATTTAATTAGATAGTTTTAATTAAAAGAAACTGTGTTGCTGATGTACTCAAATGTATTGTGTAATTTGATAGTTAAAGAACCGACTATCAATAAATTCCCTTTTAAGTTATAACGTGTTGATTCGAGGAAATGGGATTAGAACTAGATCCAAAAGCACTTCGAACCAACTTTGCAATCGAAAACTGAATTTGTAGGTTTGCTTATGCGTATTAAGATGATATAAAGTCATAGACCTTCGAAGAAAAGGGTGCTCGTTGATGTCTTTTGTTAACTACTAGGATTATACTTGTAGCAGTAGTCCCTACGTTTTTGGTTTTGCATGATGCGAGGACTTCTTGTTACTTCTTCTAGGGGTTATCCTGACAAGATGTAGTAAAAGAATACCTTCAGTTTGTCCTGATCCTGGACAATTTGTATGGAATGATGACTTACATTGTATTTCTTAGACCATGTTTGTTGATTTTTACAAATGTATATCTATTTGGTGGTGGGGAATGCAACTTATTTTAGCTTAATACCCAAAGTATCTTTATGCAAATCATTTAGTGATTGATGGATTTAATAATGTGATATTCAAAGTTGAATATGATGTCTCCAGAAGGTAATCGTAGCCTCAAGCCTAATCAACTGGCAAATGAATGAAACGGGGCAGGCATCTGTGCTATGCGGGTCATTCCCATTAGGGTATATCATCACTTAATCAAGAGAAAACATTTGTCCCTTTTCTATGCTTTGGAACGAATAAGGTTGATTGGCCCCAACCGTGGTGGTGATATATTTTGTACACTCAATTTGAATGAGAGGACGAATCTGTGTAGTCGGGTTGCAAGATGTTCTTATTGAACCCCGGTGTTTTTATCTATAGAGGAACACTGTTCGAGTGGTAGTTCCTTACCTGGTCATGTATGGAAATCCAAACTCCAATACGATCTGTATGGTTTTTGATGTAAACCAACTGTGTCGAAAAGTGAGACGCAAACTTTTCGGCTATATTTTTATTTTATTTGTGGAATATATACATTATTATAATATCATTGGATTTATAATAAAATTGATTTGGTTATCGTAAAGGAAAAACATGTGCCATGTTTATGTGTAGTCGTGTCTTACGAGAATTCCATTCTTTAAAAGGATTTTCTAAAATTTAGCAAGTTATTTATATTGTGAGTTTTCTCACCGAAAGTATTCTAGACTTATATGGGTGATTTTTCTTTCCTCAAAATATGCTCCGGTCAGACCAAGTATATTTTCTAGGTTGCATTGGGTTTTTCTTGATACTTCAGGATAGGAGCCGGAGTTGGGACATATTCCTGTATTTTCTCATATAAATTTATTTATGTTGTGTGTGTTGTACTTATCAACATTGTACAGACATATTGTATAGAATGATATAGTTGTGCACTCTGATTTTGTAATCGTGTATATACAGTTTTCTCTTTGTGTAAAGAGTATTGATATATTATATTTACGCTATGATATTTTATACTGCTCTTATTCTATAGTGTGGGTGCTCTTCTTCTTTTATTCTAACATTTCTTTCTTCTTTTCACCCTCTAACTTCTTCTTCTAACTTTCTGGGTTTTTGATACTTGGTTTTTGGCAAGTAAATACAAATGATTATTAGTGCCAAAATCCGAGAATTGAATTCTTAGGACATTACAATTAGTATTAGAGCTGAAGGTTAAGTGATAATTTTTGCTCTATGGCGTAACTCAATAGAGATGGGGTTAGTAATACCCTAGACTGAGTTTGAGTGTATATGTATATATACGAGAGAGCGTACTTGTTAGTGTTATAAAATGTTTTATGTTATGTTTGTTTATCAGTTGAGTGGTATATAAGTTCCAAATTGATCTGTTTGGTCGACGTTGTTGACAGGGATTTCTAAGCACTTAAACGAGGCAAATCGATATAATATTATTTTAAAGAGTTGGTAAATGAAATAATTTTACAAAGATTTTATATATAAAAGAATTTTCGAACTAAATGTAGTTTATGGATGATTAGTTTGATTGGAAATGATAATATTCCATTATTTTCATCTATTATTAAGTCGTGCTCACTTTTGAGCATTGACTATTGTTGAATTATTGGTAGTGTGCCTGACTAGTTTATGGGTATTAGCTACTTGTTTGGATAAGAGTAATATTGTCACTCTTTTGCATGGTTAGGTAATAATTTTACCTTAGTAAAGTATATAATATGTCATTAGCCCAGGAGAACCCTATGTGAAGCAATTATATATATAACTAGAAGTACATAGGTGTAAGTTTATAAATGGGTTTATAAATAGGAAATGTATTTGAATTGAGAATTGATGGATTTGAATTTCTGGTGAATTTGAAAATGGTTTTTCGAAGATTTGAAAAGGAGTATTTAGATTATTTTAAAGTGTTTATGAATAAAAATGGATTTTAAAAGATGTAAAAGCATAGATCTTATCTGGATCATTTGAAAATAATTCTGATGATTATCTGACATTATCGGTGTTTATTTTCGAGTTTCTAAGTAAGACATGCTACAATACATAAATTGTTGAATTAAAATGAAAGTTAGTTTTGAATCCAAAATTTATGATTTTGAAAGCCGGAGTTCGATCCCGAAATTTTCAACCAAATTATAATATAGATGCATTTATATTATAAGTATTATAGTTCTTTGATTATGCATTTAACTTGATGTATTGTTTTATAGGTTTGTAATGGAATATTCGACGATTTTGGCATTAAAATTTTAGGGTTAAACTGAAAACCAAGCTTAGTTTATATTTACAACTTAAGTCAATATGGTTATAATTTATTAACTAAATGAAGCTGAATGAACAAATTAAATTTAAATTGAAACGAGCTCTTCGCATCGTAGTAGTTCGTAATTTTACGATTTGAACTTCAATTGAGTATATAAGATCCAATATAAGTCGTAATTCTTTGAAACAAGAATCTTCCGGGTCTATTCGATTATGGTTTTCTACTAGAAAAAGAAAGATTACATTTCGTAGATTTTGAGTTATATCAAAATCAAATTTTCAAAAAAATCGCATTGAACTTAACAATTTATTTAATAAAATGGAAGAATTTTAAGTGAATAAAATTGGTATTTCCAATAATAAAATATACCTGCCTGGTATATTAACTTGCAATGAGTTTGGATTTGCAATTTTGAGTTGCTTAAGGTAGCATGAATGATCGATTAAGTAATAACCTGAGGTTGTTGAGCGGCTAGTGATGATTAACAGGTTGTTCGTGTGATAACAAGATTAATATTCTGAATAAACTTCAAGTTAAAATTATTATTGTAGCATTGTATGATAATGATGTATGTTGATTGATTGTGAATACATGTAACATTATAGTACACACGTGTTGTTCGCTGATTTGCATCATTATTTCCAGTTGCATCATGTTTGGTGGTTGCATTTGATGGATATGTTTGTTTATGAGTATATTGGCTGTTATTATATTACTTGTTTATTTACTTAACTCCCTTTTAGGTTATGTGTAACAACTCAAATTTTTAACAAACAATAATTAACTAACAAATTAATTTTTTTTGAAGGAAAAGGTAGTGAATCAGCATGATTCACGCCTAATATATATTAGCATCCATAGAGTAGCATAAAGTAGCAGTACGTGTATGTACAACATATATACAGCCAAAAAAACAGGCCATCGCTACAACCCAGCGATAATATACAACCTGACAAAAAGAGACTAAACATCATAATTTACATTACACAGCAAAATACATAACAGCAAAAGTCAAAGCCAGTGAAAATCCCCATCAAGTGTATGGACCAGTAATGCACCGCATCCGCTTGCGCACACGGTCAGCAATGCTTTCAATCCGCTCCTTGCGCTCCATGCCTGCCCAGTCATAGACAAAATTGAGAATAGAGTAAATGATGCTGTTAGGGACTTTCAGTTTGTGGTTAAATTTTCTGGAATTGCGTTCATGCCAAAGCAACCAAATGTAAGCAAAGTTCAACAAAGCAAAAAGAAAACTATCATGAGAAGCATGCAAGGTCGAGTAAATGTTGTGCCAAAAATCAAATTTGTCAGCAATGAAGTCGCTCCAGTGCAAATCAAGGCTAAGCGCAACCAAACATTTTGTTCAAATGTAAAAAGCAAAGTCACAAGCCAAAAATAGATGATGATAGTCCTCGTCGTCGCAACCACAAAATACACAGCCACCCATAACGTACACGCATCTCTGACGAATTCTGCTAACCGTGTTCAATCTACCATGTATCACAATCCACATGTGAATTTTAACTTTGTCAGGGACTTTGAACCGCCACATATGTTCGAACCCCAGCCTCCTAATCCCAGCAAAGTTGAACAACTTGTAAATGCTTCGAACGCTAAACAGCTTTCTTTCTCCTTCCAACATCCAAATAAACTCATCCCTCTCATTAGTTAAAGTTACCCCTTCAAGCAAAACAAACAAGCTGCATAACTGAGTCAATGCATTACCAGCCACCAGCCTCGAAAAAGACAACCTCCATTTGCAGCCCGCTGCTTCATTATCATACATCTCTCTAACAGTGAAATTTTACTGCGTGCAATACAAAAAAGCTCAGGAAACTCCGCACAGAAAGGGACATTAGTTAGCCAGCTGTCTAACCAAAATGATGTTTTGCGTCCATTCTTCACCACAATCTTAGTACCCAGCTTCATCCATTGTGCATGAGCCATAACATTGCGCCAAAACACGGAGCACAATGAGAAATCAGTATTCCAGCTAAAATTGCCATTATAACATGTACTGATAATCCATTCTTTCCATAAAGCGTGCTTGTCAGAGATCATTAACCACAGCCACTTACAAAGTAAAGCACGATTCATTGTTTTCAAGTTAATGACATCGAGTCCCCCTTGCTCTTTAGACTTGCAAACTTGATCCCAAGAAATCAAACAACTAAGTTTCTTCGTCTCTTTAGTACCAGTCCAGAAAAAATTACGACGAATTGCATCAATCTTCTCCAGCACCCAACCAGGAAGTTGGTAGAAGGACTTCCAGTACAACGGAATTGACGACAGAGCAGAATTGACAAGCACGAGACGACCAACTCTTGATAGTGAGTTGCCTTTCCACCTCGCCAGTCTAGTGTCCACCTTCTCTATCAAGTGCTGCCAGTCTTTCTTCATTAATTTCTTGGGGCGGATGCACATACCCAGATAGTTCAAAGGAAAAACATCAGCCTTGCAATTAAACATCTCAGCACATGACCTGCGTAAATCATCACTACAACCCAACGTGTAAACACTACTCTTATGAAAGTCAATTTTTAAGCCAGATAAGCTTTCAAAAGCATAGAGAATAAATTTAAGTGCAGCAAGGTATTTACAGTCTGGTTTGCTAAAAATGATAGTGTCATCAGCGTATTGCAGAGAATTGATGCCCCCAACCACATGATCACTACCAAAGCCGCTAAGAATCCCATTTGCACAGCCCAGTTTCAGAATTTTTGAAAAGACATCTGCCGCCAAATCAAAAAGAAGAGGGGAGAGTGGGTCGCCCTGTCTCAGGCCACGCTTGGAGTGGATGGTAGAGCCAGCAACTCCATTGACACAAATGTTAGATCTACTTGATGAAAGAATCATAGAAATCCATTCAATCCACTTGGTGGGGAAGCCTCTTGCCTTCAGCACTTCAATCATAAATCGCCAGTCAACTGTGTCAAAAGCTTTGGCGAAGTCCAACTTGAGAATAGCACAAGGGACATCAAATCTATCACAGTGAGAAATCACTTCACCAACCAACGCAGCACCATCAAGAATGTTTCTTCCTTTGATAAAAGCAGTTTGGGACTTATCAATCAACGTATCCAACTTAGTTTTCAGCCTATTGGCCAACACCTTCGTGATTAGTTTGAAACTAGTGTTAAGAAGGCTAATCGGTCTAAAGTCAGCGGCAGAAACATTACCTTCCTTTTTGGTGATTAAAACCACATTAGCATAACTAATCAAATCTAACCTTAATGAGCCTTTATGAAACTCTTCAAACAAACGCAATACATCATCTTTCAACATGTCCCAATAGCGTTTGAAGAAAAAGGTAGGAAAACCATCAGGCCCAGGTGCTTTGTCGCCAGGCATCTCCTTCAAAGCATTAAGTATTTCCTCTTCTGAGAATTCAGTTGCAATGTCCGAGAGATCAACAACATCAGGATACAATTTGCGCCAATCAACAGAAATGCGGTTCTCAATGCGAGCACCAAAGATACTTTTATAATATTCAGTGAAAGTATCACTCAAAAGTTGTTGTTCACAAATCTCCACTCCATCTTTCCAAATACTGTGTATCAAATTGGTGCGACGTCTACCATTAGCAACTTTATTAAAATACGCAGTATTTCTATCCCCTTCCTTCAGCCACTGAGATCTGGATCGCTGCCTCCAAAAAATCTCTTCTTGATCCAGGACTTTGTTGAGTTCTCTCTCTCGTTGATGAAGCAAATCTCTTTCAACAGTATCGAGTCCTCTCTCTTCGTCCAGTATATTAAGTTCAAGAATCAATTTTCCAATCCTCTCCTTTTTTATTCTGATATGACCAAACTCCTCTATATTCCATTTTATAAGAAATTTCCTCAAAAACTTAAGTTTAGTACATAGAACTCTCGCTGCATCGCCATTCACCCCCATTTCAGACCATTTATTATATAGTAAATTATCAAAGTTATCTTCCAGGCACCACATTTTTTCAAACCTAAAAAAAGGTTTTTTCCTAATGACGTCTCCCGAATCCAACACAACAGGGCAATGGTCAGAGATAATCGAAGATAAACCTTTTTGAGAAGTTAAAGGATGAAGATCCTCAAAATGGGCGTTAATGAAAAAACGATCAAGTTTCACAAGCGTCGGAGGACATCTGCCGTCAGACCAAGTGAACTTTCTATTGGCAAGGGGAAGGTCAATCAACTCACACTCCCCTATAAACTCACTAAAGTCAGCCATGTCACCATAATGATTAGCACCTGAGTTACTTCTTTCATAACTAAATCTCGTTACATTAAAGTCTCCTCCAATAACCCAAGGGCCGTACATCAAACTATGAAATTCCAACACTTCTCTCCACAAATTCCAATAACAAATTAATTAATGGTGGAACAAATTGAGAAAATTAGTACTAATCAGAAAAATATTGAGAATGGAGCAACGAAGGTAGCACCATTGGGTCCGTTACGAAATTTTTGTCTAAGATAGACATTTGGTTAACTAAAATCGGATTTAAAACGAAGAAGTTATAGCTGTTTAAATATTAAACAAATATCAGAAGAAGAAAAAAAGTAATACGACCCAAGCTGGGTCGACCTAGGACCCAAGTGGTTCGACCCCTATGTCGACCCATATAAAGGGGTGATTTGACCCAGGACGTGGCCTGGCAATGTTGTTTGCCAGGCATAATTTTGACTACTGGTCGGGCAATGTTTTTGGGTTTTGCTTCCAGATCCTTCTTCTCATCCAATAGCCTAAAATATAAACCTAAAATCCAATGCACCAAGACACCCTAACTCTATTGTAAATATTCTCCAAAACCTAACCTAATCCTCACTATTCCATTTCTCCGTCTCTCTCAAATAACATAAAATTCTAATAGAGATTGGGGTTTGATTCTATGCATATTTTTGGAGAATATTCATAGATAGAGAGTATCTACCGAGGCTTATTGAAGTTTCTCAAATTTTAGGTGAGTATTTCTATGATTACAAGATTTCTTCATGGTTAAGGTTAAAAATGATATAATAGTTGTTACAGTGTTTCAGATCTAAATCTTTCTATATTTATACACAGATCAAGTTCATTTGTTGTTTATTTAAAGATCTAGTTATCCCTAATCTTTTCTATGTAAATAATTCTTTTAGATCTTTTTTTGTTCATGTTCTTCCCTTTTGTCTATTTTAGTAAATCCATTATTGTAACTTATTTCTGTTATCTACAGCTTTGTTCTTCATATGAAATTTTGTTGCAGTTCTGTAGTTATCCCTATTTTTTCAAATCTTTTTCTGTCCATCTGAGTCTAGGCCATGCAAGAGCCTAGGCCATTTCCTTTTTAGTTCCGACGTTGAGTTTAGGCCTTTTTGAGCCTAAATCTTTCATTTGTTCTTACTTTTGCGCAAATTGGGTTAAACCATGAGATATGAAAATTATAGTGCAATTGGATAATAATAGGAAAAAATGCATAAAATGGAATAATCGGGGCTTAGTAAAATTTAATACAATAATGGGTATAAAACAGGCATGTTGAAATTTATAAAAAGATCTAATCAGCAAACGAACGTTAATGTTGGGATAGTATTGAAAACTTGTTAAAAAGAGGACTTTGGGCATGTTGGAGAATAATGAATATTATATTTAAATAATGTAATGTAAATTCGAATGAATTGTACTTAATTAGACATTAAGTAACATGTATTTGGAAAACACATAAATTGGAACGAATTGCACTTAATTGGACATTAAATAACATGTATTTGAAAAACATGTAAATTGAATGGGTTGCACTTAATTGGACATTAAATAACATGTACTTGGAAAACATGTAAATTTGAATGAGTTGCACTTAATTGGACATTAAGTAACATGTATTTGGAATGAATTACACTTAAGTTGACATTAAGTAACATGTAAATAGAAAACATATAAGCAATAATATATTGGATGTAATTAGACATTAAGTGACGGGGGAAGGGTTATATGAAAAGATCACATTTATTTACAAATGTTAATTATAACCTAGGAATATAACACATGGTTATATTGGGCATATTAATGAACTTAAACGTGTTAAGTTAAAATTGATGGATTAATAAGCTAAAATAGAAGGGGTCCACTCCAGTGGGATATAAAGGACTTGTAGAAATCCGAGCTTTGAATCGGGGACCAAGTCTAGGGGTGACTTTTGTCAATAACATTTTTGTGTAGGAACCCGTATCAGTCAGTATTCCTTGGTTAACATGGAGTCTTGCACTAGGTAGAGGTTAAGGCACACTTATATTAAACTGGATAGTAAGTGGTTCAAACGAGGTGCGTACGGTTGTGTTCTAACGGCACGATGAGCGGGAATTGTTATGAATGGGGAAGATAAGAAGCTGTAACGCCTGTGATTTAGGCTGTGTCTTTTTAGTTGATGGGTTCAGGAATTTATAACCCCGAATTCCATAGCTGGCACAGGTTATTCACATCTGGGAAAGAAGCCAATCGATGGGTAGTATTAGGAAATTCCTTCCTAATTATTTATTTTATTTTAAATTTTTGGGAGTGGAAAACAGTCAGTAAACATTTATATCATCATCATCATCATTGTCCTTTGGATAAGAATAGTCAATCCTTTATGTCAATCCATATTAGTATTGTTCACCTTTAGGTGTGCACGTACGCTCACTCTTTTATGACACTAGAACTACTATTTATCTATTTTTCCTAAACTTAGCAGCCGCGCTAGTAATTATAGCATCTCACACGGCTTTATGTCCGGTCCATTTCCTTTCCTCCTTTGTTTTTCTTTTCTCCTAGGCTTAAGGGAGAAAGTGTATAGTTCAGATTTCGTTGTTGATTATATCGTGAAGGATGTCTACAAAAGATGGATTGCTTCTTGTTTTCTTTCCAAGATTAGGTTGTATCCTTTTGACTATTTGGAGGATTATTTTGTAATATGATGCTATTTTGACTGTGATTTTGAGACATGACATTTTGTAACTATTTGGTTAATTAAAATAAAGATGGTTTTGTCTTATAAATAAAAGTTTCTTCTTCCGTTGTAAAATTACTATTTTATGTCTTGATAAATATTAGTCTCTGTGGTGTATCATGTCTTTATACCTAATATGCTCCATGATTTCTTAATGAAATCCTCATATGAGTGACATTAAGGAATGTGAGGTGTTACATTTGGTATCAGTGCCTAAGGTTACCAGGATCACTAAAGTTTTGTTTTAAAAGAAAGTATTTTCAAAAGAAAACGCATTTTTAGAAAACAAAAGTTACTTTTGAAAATCAATATATCCCCTCTAGTCAGTTACAACATTCCTTTGACTCTCTCGAATTCTGAATCTTTCTCTTTTCTTCGCTAAGTTTTAAGATGATCTATCTAAGCTATTCTTTATAGGTTGAAAATTTTATTAGTGGACAAACCCGTTTAGCTTAGTAATTGGGAAAGGTCAATGTTAGAAAGAAACTTGCTGCTTGACAAATATTAAAAAGTGTCAATCATGGATGTAACAACATTATTAGTTTAGTGATAAAAGGATAGTTTGGAAGTTAAGAATAACCTAGATTGATTGGTTAAGAAAAACGGAAGTATTTCCACAGTTTGGTTTGAAATTAGAGATTCCTATAAATTATATTGTCTTATACTATGGAAATAGATTTTTACGTTTTCAATGACCAATTAATTAGGAATAAGCAGAACTTCCTAAAAGATAAATTTAAGAATGGAAAGTAAAAGATCAACAAGAGTATGTTAATGTCGAAAGGATTATGATAAAAGGTGTTGATTAAAAGTGATCGAGAAATGGTAGAAGGCAAGGGTGGGTAATAGAAAGAACGTTATCTATCTTTAGTTCTTTCTAGTTTTCCTATTGGTCTAGGAATATTATGTCATTTTTCCTTTCATGTATTGGTTAGGGTGGCAACGTGGAGCCATAGGCATGATGAGGAGAGTTTAGCATTTGGATTGTAGGTCTAACAAAGACTATATAGTAAATCCCTATAGGTGTGATGATAGCACCAGTTGGCTGTTTCGCACTTAGGCCAGTAGTAGTTTCTGAACTCCATAGGGAGATCGGCTTGATTATCTATTGTGAGTTGGGGTTGAAACTAGAATCCTTGAATTAGGATATATTTATGGCATTTTCGGGTATGGGTTGGTTTTGGCCTAGCTAGATCAACCATATAATTGGTTATCCCAAATTTTTGCACCAGTAGTAAAGTTCGATTGAGGTGCGTATATTCTAAGGTTTTGAAGTAGGAAAATTTGGAGGATAGATTAGTTAGCTAATCAGGGTCTATTTTGACTGCAAGAAGAAAATGGTCGGGCTAGGTTATGCGATGGATTAATTTTTGAGACTTCTTGCGATCTGAAGTGTCAGTCATGTTGATATTCCTATTTCCTTAGTGCATCTCTTGGCAGCATCGATTTAGTTCTCTTTTTGCTACATATCTCGAATATGGTAAGCGATTGAAATATTATCTTCTGGAGAGAGAGAGAGAGATTGATTTTCAGATATTTGTTTGTGACAAATCTAAACTTGTAGCAAACTAGATAAAGCACATGGTTTTAGGATCGTAAGTGAGGGTTGAGTTTTACGCCTTTGACTGGAATATTTTACTCGATAAACCCTATCTTTTGAAAAGAATAGTATAGCGCTTATGTTGGAACTTTCCACTTGTACTTTAAGGAAATAGTTGGATTCGGTTGTATTGAAAAGATTTTGGGTAAAAGCCAAATAGGGAATTTCTTATAAAATGATAAATGAGTATAAGCATATTTGGATTAGAAGTGTCATTCATCTTTACTTCAAAGATGGATAGTTCCCTTGGTTTAGCAGTAGAAAAAAGTGAATTTTGTCGAAAGAAACATTTCTCTTAACTCGTGTGGACTGTCTTTCTGAAATAATTAAGAGCCTTAGATTTCCTTGCTTGGGATTTTCGACAAAGTTCTACATACTGGTAACGAATGGTGTTCGTAGAACGTCTAATGGATTTTTGAAATAGTTTTCGTACCTTTTTCGCTAGCTTGTACCTAAGCCTAGTTATTAACTTGTGTAGTAGGGTGATTTGTAAAGTCCGTGTTGGTAACTTGTTGGTCTAAGATGGAATGGTAAACCTTTTTCGGATTAATACTTTAGTACCAATTCTATTAAAGTAACATTGGTAGGAAAATTTATATGGGTAGTTATCTCAGATTAACTGCCATTACTTTGTTGTGAGAAAGGGACTGTTACCTACAATGAGAGAAATCTGAATTTTCAGCAACTATAGGTCATTGGTTAGTTGTTTCCTTAAAGGGAATTCAGGCTTTAAGACAAGGAAAAGTATATCGAATATGTAGCTAACAATTTTTGGCTTTTTGGAAGTTTAAGGGTTCATGTAATATCAACGGGAATATTTTATAAACCCAAGAAATTTAACCTGAGATTGTATTTTAAGATTGGACATGAATTCTTGATTTGTTAAGAAACATTATTGAGATTTGATGCTTATCAGAATTATGTGATTTGGACAAAATATGTGGATTTTATGAGTTCCGTCTAAACCTTTATATGACAACAGAATTTAGGTAAGTAACAAGTTTGATTAATGAATAAGTGTATAAAGAAAATATGAAAATTTAAACTAATAATTATGTTCTAAGACAAGGATGTAACAAAAAGGTGTTTTGTGCAAATTTATGGAACCACTTTAAGTCGAAACCGCATATGGATAAAGTTTTAAGAAACAAAAATTTTGAAAGACTAACATATTTTGACATGAATTTGTATTTTGGGAATTTCATAAAAGCGACTATGTATATATGTTTCAAAAAGAATTTTTGTAACTGAAAATTTGCCTCATTAAGATTTTTCAAGTAAGATTTTGGGAAATTATATATAAAGTGAGGCGATAGTTAAGTCTTTATGGGGTTGGACAATATAAGTGGAACGAACCATGGAACACAAAATGGGTAAAGTAAAGACTAGAAATTGGAAGGTGAAAAAGAGAAAAAGTGTAACTTTACCTGTAAGGTTAAGGTCATCTTTTGGATTAAGTTCCCTTGAGATAATTCTTCCTAAATAAACTAGGATAGAAAGGATGGAATTGCTACACCGAAGGATTCAAGTTTCTTGCCCGTATTCTTTTGACAAGTATTTCCTCTTTGATATTCTATCATTAGTTTTTTCCTTTGATTAGGGACTTCATTCTAGTATATCCTTGGGAAGTATAGATCTTAGGAATTGAGTTTAGAAATGGTGAGGTATGGTTGAAACATGTGTTTGAGACATGTATGTTTGATGGTTGCAAGTGGATACAGGTGTTTTCTCATGCGTATATACAAACTAGGCACTAGATTAGGGATTGGCTTAACTAGGACACTTACTTATTGCATATGGATGTGTGCACATTTTTATTTATTTTCAACATGGATGAAAAAAGGTTGAATCATAACTTAGATGTTGCATTACACGCATATAGAATTTTATATGTATTATTATGATTCTTTTGCATACATATTACATGCATGGAACAGACATGAATTGCAATAAGGAGGTTAACTGAATCAGTAGACTGCCTGATTTTCGCATTAGCTTAGGCACATATACATGAAACCTTTGCATATGTTCATATGAAGCATTAAAAATTCTAAGGAAAATGGATGTCAGTGATTGATGGTTGAGTAGACGAGTGTAGATAATGGTTGATAACACTCATAACATTCTTCTAGCCTTGGAGATTTCGGGGACGAAATCCTTTCAGGAGGGGAGAATGTGACAACCTAAATTTTTAACAAACAATAATTAATTAATGAATAAATTAATTGAGGAATAAATTAAGAAAATTAATATTAATTAGAAAAATATTGAGAATGGGGCAATGAGGGTTTCACCATTGATTCTATTATGAAATTCTAGCTAAGATAGACATTTGGTTTGCTGAAATCAGATTTAAAACGGGGAGGTTATATCGGTTTAAAGATTAAATAAATATCAGAAGAAAAAAGTAATACAACCCAAGTTGGGTCGACCCAGGACCCAAGGGGATCGGCCTATGTGTCGACCTAGGACGTGGCCTGGCAACGTTGTTTATCAGGCATGGTTTTGACAGATCGAGTTGTGTTTTTGGGTTTTGCTTTCAAATACTTCTTCTAATCCAATAGCCTAAAATCTAAACCTAAAATCCAATGAACCTAGACACCCTAACTCTATTATAAAAAGTCTCCAAAACCTACACTAATCCTCACTACTTCATTTCTCTGCCTCTCTCGAATAACCCTTTTCTCAAATAAAATTTTAACGGAATATTGGGGACTGATTCTATACATATTTTTGGAGAATATTCATAGATAGAGAGGGTCTACCGAGGCTTATTGGATTTTCTCAAATTTTAGGTGAGTATTTCTATGATTACAAGATTTCTTTCAAGTTTAGGTTGAAATTGATATAATAGTTGTTACAGTGTTTCAGATCTAAATCTTTCTGCAGTTATACACAGATCTAGTTCATTTGTTGTTTATGTACAAATCCAGTTATCCCTAATCCTTTGTGAACAATTCTTTTAGATCTGATTTATGTTCCTGTTCTTCCCTTTTGTCTATCTCAATAAATTCATTACTATAATTTATTTCAGTTTTTTACAACTTTTCTTTATATGAAATTTTGTTGAGGTTCTATAATTATTCCTATTTTTTTCAGATCTATTTTTGTCCATTTGAGCCTAGACCATTCAAGAGCCTAGGCTATTTCCTTTTTATTTCTAATGTTGAGTTTAGGTCTTTTTTATCCTAAACCTTTCATCTGTAACCTTTCATTTGTTCTTATTTTTTTGCAAATTGGGTTAAACCATGAGATGGGAAGATTATAACGCAACTGGATAATAATAGGAAAATAATGCATAAAAGGAATAATTGGGGATTTGTGAAATTTTATACAATAATGGGTATAAAAAGGCATGTTGAAATTTGATTAAAAGATGTAATCAACAAAAGAACTGTAATATTTGGATAGTATTGAAAGCATGTCAAATAGAGGACTTTGGGCATGTTGGAGAATAATGAATATTATATTTAAATAATGGAATGTAAATTGGAATGAATCACACTTAATTGGACAAAGTAAAATGTATTTAGAAAACACATAAATTGGAATGAATTGCACTTAATTGGACATTAAGTAACATGTATTTGGAAAACATGTAAATTGGAATGAATTTCACTTAATTAGACATTAAGTAACATGTATTTGGAAAACACGTAAACTGGAATGATTTGCACTTAATTGGACATTAAGTAACATGTAAATGGAAATCATGTAAGCAACAATAAATTGGACTTAATTAGACAATAAGTGACAAGGGGAAGGGTTGTATAAAAATATCACATTTATTTACAAATGTTAAATATAACCTAGGAATATAACACGTTGTTATATTGGGTTGATTAATGAACTTAAATGTGTTAAGTTAACATTGACAGGTTATTAAGCTAAAATGGAGGGGGGCGGTTCCAGTAGGATATAAGGGGCTCGTAGAAATCCTATTTTATGAATTGGGAACCAAGTCTAGGGGTGACTTGTGTTAAGTGCATTTTTGTGTGGGGACCCATATCAGTCATTATTCCTTGGTTATCACGAAGTCTCGCACTAGGTAGAGGCTAAGGAACGCTTATACAGAACCAATTAGTAAGTGGTTCTGTAACACCCCACACCCGCTATGATCACTCTCTAAGGGAATGCCATAACATCGGTGGAGTATTTTAAGTGAATATAGAACAGAGAAATTACAGCAAGACAGATATAAGTAATACTTTGAAAATTTGAAACATCATTTCATTGCAGCGGAAAGTAAAACATGTTTGGTTACATCACAAAACCATAATAAGAGTCAAGTACAAAATATCCATCCTGATAAATAAAAATACATAATCCCAATACATGAACTGATAGCCATAAAAGAAAAGGGTAAGCTGAGCTCTACATCTAGGGTCCAAGCTCCAAGAGAGTAGTAAAAGCAGCCTGATCAAAGCCCACTCGTGCTGGGCTCACTCTGAGAACCTGAGGGTTGGGAAAAAGATAAAAACAACGGGGTCAGACATAAGTCTGAGCGAGTCCTATAACTTTAACAATGCAATCATTAAAGTAATTAGGGTATGATATAACTTGGTACGGTGTGACTGGGGATAAATGACTACACTCGGTAGCCAATCTAACTTAGAATGAACTAAGATAACGATAAAGACGCATTTACCCACCCAAGGATAATTACTACACTGCACCACACCAGTCATTCCTACTTGAAGGTCGATCCCTCCCAAGGACTTAGAAAAATTACCCAGTAGTTTCGTGTACCCCTAGCTGACTACCTAGGTGCCGTCTGCCCCTATCTTCACTAGGTGTACCCACTACTCCCAAGCGATCGGCTCCCTACCGTAGATATCCGTGCTGGCCCCACAATGGGGTGTATCATTCCCCAAAGTGGCAACCCGATACAACTAATGGTGCACGGGTTATATCTACACGATGCAACAACGTCTTACCTACCATCCCGGGTCCACACACGCAGATGAAACCCGTTGGACTCGCGTTGCCACCGCTACCCCGTTTTGGCCTCTTATAGTCAAGCCCAATATGCGTGTCCCGTCACTCGACTAGAGTCGAGCCCACAAAGATACGTTTGGGATATTGGTTGAAATGGCCCCCCACAAGCTACCCACCTAAGCTTGTCATTTCTAGTGTATACCACTTAACCCTTTAATCATGTTTTAATTACATGTTCCACTTTGGTTAAGTATTCTAATCGTATTTTCTATTGCCACCCAAGGCAACCACTAGACTTCCACATGCCACCCAAGGCACCCACTTAACCCCTCATATCCCTCTACATGCTAATATGGTTAAGTGTTTCTTAATTAATTAATTAAGATCATGACCGCATAAAGACCTCTCACATTAGACCATCTTTTATGACTGCTGGATATGCCGGTTGGGTCCGGGCAGCCTTATGTCATAACCGAGTCTAACCTCGTGTCTTTTCATTAATCACATATTTAGTTTGTGCCTAAGACCTCTCACATTGGGCTAACATTTGTAGCAACTGGTTAAGCCGGTTGGGTCCGGGCAGTTTTACGCTACAACTGAGTCCAACCTCGTGTCTTAGTCGATTAATTACACCTAATTAATCACCCCCATAATTTGTATTAATTATCCCTAATTAATTACAGAAGTTTAAGAATATGGGTAGACCTAACTCAATAGGTAAATTCCCAATTCCATAGTATGGGTAGACCTAACTTAATAGGTAAATTCCCAACTCCATAATATGGGTAGACCTAACTTAATAGGTAAATTCCCAATTATGTCCATTCATTTTATGTTATGCTTAATCATAACAACTTTACACCTTTTTATAATTATGCATATTAACCCCATCGTTTCCCACGTAATTCGTTTACATAACATGTCATACATAGGGGCAACTTTGCATATGTTATGCACATCATAAAAAGAGACAAACTTGCATATGAACTTGCATAAAACTTGCATATGAACTTGCATAAAACTTGCATATGAACTTGCATAAAACTTGCATATGAACTTGCATATGAACTTGCATAAAACTTGCATATGAACTTGCATATGAACTTGCATATGAACTTGCATACCATGTCATATCACAAAGGCAAACTTGCATATGTCATGCATATCATAAAAAGAGACTAACTTGCACATGAACTTGTATATATCATGTCATATCACAAAGGCAAACTTGCATATATTATGCATATCATAAAAAGAGACTAACTTGCACATGATCTTGCATAAGAACTTGCATAAAACTTGCATATGATCTTACATAACACATCATATCATAAAAAGAGGCAAGTTTACATATGAACTTATAACATATGACAACCACAACTTGCATAATCCACATTTACATCCATAGCCTCCTAATATCCTATCCTAATTAGTTTAGCAATTACTTGCTAAAGGCATAGGAACTCACCAAAACCAAGATTAGCAAACTTATGAAGTAGAACTAGTTGCTAAATATGAAGAAGATGATGATTAGAGGTTGATTAGCTTGCAACTTCCTTCATAAACTAGTGGAGGCTCCTCTTAGGTTTGATTTTGGCGGCATGATGGCATCATTTCTATTTTTAGTATGGATTAGGCTTGCATTAGGGTGTATTTATAGGATTAGGGTGTGTTTTAGACCATAGGATTAACCCTAGGTTAGATTAGGTCCGTCAGATTTAGGAAGTCTCTAGAACACAGCCCAGCCCTAGCCAGAAAACCAGACCTGGTGCACCCAGGCCAAGTGGCTCGACACCCCGTGTCGACAGGCAAGTCGACAGGGCAGTCGACCCCCCCAGTCGACAGGCCTGTCGACAGCCCTGTCGACATGGCTAGGGCGGGAACTTTCCCGCCTGGCCCCGCTGGTTGAAATTAAAAATCTGAATTTGAATTTTTAAATCTGTTTTTAACTTTGAATTTTCTGCAAACTTCATTGGGCCATAACTGGGCCATACGGACTCCGATTTACAAAATTTCGGACTCTATTTCACGTATTTTTCCGAGACGAACGCAATGACGCAGCCCGTTTCCCCCAATTCTCACATTTGAGATTATTTATCCTGCAATTAGTGAATTTTAGCATTAACTGAAATACAGGGTGTTACATTCTCCCCTCCTTAAAGGATTTCGTCCCCGAAATCTCTAAGCTAAGGAGAATGCATATCCTACCATCCAAACAACCATCTACTCAATCCATCAAACACGGGCATCCATTGTCCTTAAAACAATTTCTAATGATGTATGAGCATATGCAAAGAGTGTGTGTATATGTTCCCTATCTAATGTATGAACATATGCAAACCATGATAGTGCCATGCATCCATTATGTATGCGAGAGAACCCTATCGACACATACAATATCTACATGAGTGCACAATCATTCACTAAAATGCATCATCCATATGATAACACAATCATTACACATCCATAAATATAGCTTCCTACACACAATTTTATGCAATATGCAATATGAAGTGATTGAGCCGATCTAGTGCCTAGAGTGTGTATATATGCATCCACGAGCAACCACTAGCAACCACTTGCATCCACATGCATCCATCAAACATAACATGTCTCAAACACATGTTTCAACCATAGGTTCACCCTATCTAAAGGTCAAAGGTACTAATGAGATGTCATACTAAAGATAAGATAAGTACTAGACAAACGATAAAAGAGAAGTTAAAAGACATACCCTCAAAAAGGAATGGGTACAATGAACGCATCTTCGCTTCCGTCTCCCAAGTAGCGTTGCCCTCGTCTTCTCCCCATTGTACTTTGACTAGTTAAACCTCTCGATTCCTCAATTTCCTAGTCTCTGACCCAAGGATGCGAGTAGGAGCTCGTCGAATAGTCGCATCACGCTCTACTTCCACTTCTTTAAGCAAGCTCGGCTCTACCACCTCTGCGGTCTCATTAAAGCACTTCCTCAAATGTGACACATGGAATACATCATGTACACCACTAAGTCTGTCGGGCAACTCCACTCTATATGCCATCCGTCCGATCCTTTCCTTAATAGGAAACGGCCCCACGAACCTTGGTGCTAACTTCCCAACAGATCCAAAGCGAACCACATTTCGTAATGGAGACACTTTGACAAAGACCATGTCCCCAACTTCGAACTCAAGATTCGTCCTTCTCTTGTCCGCATAAGATTTTTGCCTATCCTGCGCTGCTTTCATCCTTCTTCGAATCAAGTCAATCTTCTCAGAAGTCTCCCTAACCATATCAGGCCCAAGCAAGATCTTATCCGTAGATTCCCACCAACATGTAGGTGATCGACAAGGCCTTCCATAGAGGGCTTCGAAAGGAGCCATACCAATACTGGACTGAAAGCTGTTATTATATGCGAACTCCACCAATGGAAGATGCTCTTCCCATGTACCTCCAAAATCTAAGATACAAAGCCTCAAAAGGTCTTCTAGAACACGATTCACCCTCTCAGTCTGGCCGTCCGTCTGAGGGTGGTATGCGGTGCTCAGACATAATTGAGTCCCCACTGCTTCTTGCAAACTTTTCCAGAACTCGCTAGTGAAGATAGGGTCTCGATCACTCACTATGCTAGAGGGTACCCCATGCAATCGAACTATCTCTCGAAGATATACTGAAGCTAACCATGGAGCGGTCCTCTTGCTCTTCACAGGTATGAAATGGACGCTTTTAGTAAGTCTGTCTACTACTACCCAAATTCCCGTATTACCCTTTCTTGATCTGGGTAACCCGTCAATAAAATCCATCGAGACGCTATCCCACTTCCATTGCGGAACTTCCAATGGGTGAAGCAACCCACCAGGTTTCTTTTGCTCCGCCTTCACTTGTTGGCACACCAAGCATCGAGCGACATACTCGGCCACATCTTTCTTCATACCGGCCCAGAAGAAAACACGCTTCATGTCCTGGTACATCTTGTCCCCACCGGGATGAATGGTCATCCTAGAACGGTGTGCATCATCAAGAATAGCCTTCCTCAAACCCTCATCTTGCGGTACACAAAGTCTACCGTCTCTACGCAAGCACCCCCTATCGTCTAGGGTGTACCTACTCAAATGGCTGGACGACTCCCCCCTTATGAGCTTCTCTACCAACTCAACCAACTGTGGGTCGTCCCTCTGTGCTTCTCCAATCCACCCCAAAAGAGTAGGTCTAACCTCCAAGGAAGCTAGCAAACCGGGTACATAATCAATGGAAGGTCTGAAATCAAACATCGAGATAAATTCCAAGCTTCGTTGTTCCACGAACAATGGACTCAAGGACAACCTTTTTCTGCTCAAGGCGTCCGCCACCACGTTACCCTTGCCAGGGGTATACGCTATCTCGAAATCATAGGATGCTAAGAACTCCATCCACCTTTGCTGTCTCAAATTCAAATCCTTCTGAGAAAACAAGTACTTCAATGATTTGTGGTCAGTGAACAATTCGAATCTCTCACCAAGAAGATAATGGCGCCAAATCTTAAGCGCAAAAACAATAGCGGCCAACTCTAAATCATGGGTAGGGTAATTTTTCTCATGCACTCTCAACTGCCTTCCACCATAGGCTATTACCCTCCCTCTTGCATTAAGACTGCGCCCAGTCCTGTCCCACAAGCATCGGTATAGACAACAAATGGCTTGCTCCCATCTGGCAACACTAAAACTGGAGCAGTGGTTAAAGCTCTCTTTAACCGTCGGAACGCATCATCACAATCTACGTCCCATGTGAAAACAAGATTCTTCTTCGTTAAGCGGGTTAATGGGGCTGATATCTTTGCGAAGTCTTTGATAAACTTCCTATAGTAACCCGCCAACCCTAAGAAACTTCTTTCTTCGGTAGCATTCTTCGGAACCTTCCAATCCTGAATTGATACTACCTTCGCGGGGTCCACAGCTATCCCTTCCTTGGAGATCACGTGCCCCAAGAACCGCACTTCCTTCCTCCAGAAGTGACATTTAGAGAATTTAGCCTTAAGGCTATGTGCTCGAAGAGTCTTCAACACCTCCCCAAGATGTAGGGCATGCTCTTCTTCACTCTTAGAAAATACTAAGATATCATCCACAAAGACCACCACGAACTTATTAAGGAACTCCCTGAACACCCTACTCATCAAATCAACAAAGTATGCAGGGGCGTTCGTCAACCCAAATGGCATCACCAGCCACTCATAGAAACCATCCGGAGTCCTAAAAGCCGTCTTGTCTATGCTATCCTCAGCCACCCTTAACTGATGAAACCCCGTGGCTAAGTCCAATTGAGAAAATACTGAAGCGCCAACCAACTGATCGAAAAGATCATCAATCCTCGGCAATGGGTGTCTATTCTTCTTTGTGAGCTTGTTGAGTTCTCTATAGTCTACACAAAGTCTGAGGGACCCATCTGCCTTCGTAGCAAAAACTCTGGAGCACCCCACTCCGATATACTTCGTCTTATGAACCCCTTCTCAAGCAACTCCCCTACTTGCTTATGGAGTTCCCTCCTCTCACGAGGAGCCATGTGGCGCACTGGTAAAGATACAGGTTTAGCATTATCCACCAGATATATTCGGAAGTCAATCTCCCGCTTCGGAGGTAAGCCCTTCACCTCCTCAAACACATCCGAGTATTCCCGGACCACTCTAACAGATTGCAAAGTCTCGACCGAAGCGTCAAGCGATTCAAGATAACTTAGCATAACAGAATCCATGGGATTACAAGAGATCTCGAGAGTGTTACCCAAGCAGGTCAGAAGCCTAACAACTCTCCTTTCACAATCAAGAACGGCACCATTACTGGATAACCAGTCCATGCCCAAAATCAACCCATAGCCCGTGAAGCCCAAAACAAAAGCATCACATCTAAACTCAATGCTAAGTATAGAAATCTTCAAACCCAAACATATCATGGACAAATAAGTGGAGCCCCCAATTGGGTTTGAAACAACCAAGGGATCATCTACAAGACTGGTGTCTAAGTGCAGTGACTCAACTAATGATGATGAGATAAACGAATGCGATGCGCCTGAATCAAACAATGTACGGACAGGATGATTAAATAGAAAAACCAGACTTTCAACGGAAATAGTTCTACCTCTTTCCTGAATCGGTGGAACCGCGAGAGCCTGTACTTGCCCCCTAGCCTGACCCGGTGCCATAAGAGCTTGCACCTGTCCTCCTGAGGTAGATCCCGTCCTTTGCCCCTTCTTAGGGCAATCCTTCACTAGATGCCCTGCTTCGCCACAGTGAAAGCAACCAGTCTTCTTCTTCTTTCTACAATCTTTGCTTATGTGGCCTGGTATCCCACAATTGAAGCACTTCTTCTTCCCCTTGCCACCGTTGCCTTTCCCCCCTTTGTTTTGTTGTTGTTGCTGAGGTCTCTTTTGATCTCCCTTCTTCTCGGGTGCCTTATTAGCATTGGGACCCTTCTCTTCTTCATGCATGAGTGCCATGTCAACTAGCTTCTCAAAGGTGGCCCCCATAGGGATATGAGTCATAGCCAACCCATGCATCGGTTCATTCAAGCCTTTCACGAATCTCAAAGCCTTCTTCTCCGGTGTATTCACCATGTCTAGGCCAAACCTTGCCAATTGATTAAACTTGTTGACATATTCCTTCACTGAGAGATTTCCTTGCTTTAGAGTCAAGAATCTTTCCATATACAAGTTTTCCTCCGCCCTTGAGAGAAACTTTGCCACAAATCTTTCCCTAAAATCCGCCCAAGAGTCAACGGGGCGTTCTCCATTAGTGACCTCCCACAAGAATGAGGCCTCTCCCTTCATTAACCAAGCAGCTAACTTGTCTTTCTTTCCTTCTTCCATCTCAAAGATATCTATCAACTCTTCCACCTCCTTAAGCCAATATCTAGCCTCCACAAAAGTTTCAGATCCTTGAAAAGGTTTTCCTCCCATAGCATTGAATTCCTTACAAGTCTTAGCAAAAGTATCCGTGCGAGGAGGAGGGGGAGGAGGAAGGTCGGGTGCTACGGTTGGTGGAGGAACAGTTGCTGGACCCGTAGTGGTGGCCCTAGCCTCCATCAATCTCCTATACCATACTGGTATCGTCACACCCTCCGGAAAGTTAAGATCCTCAGCCATGCTGAAACGAAAAAGGAAAGATTCAAAACGGAGAATTCGAAGGATAAAGATATGGCTATTGGGGATTATGCTTTTCTTTCAAAAACTTTTCTCTTTAAAGACATGTTTTTGAAAATATCTCTTCCAAAAATGTTTTTAGAAAAATAATTTTCTAAAAATTTTATCTGTTCCGGTAACCTTTGCTCTGATACCACGTGTAACACCCCACACCCGCTATGATCACTCTCTAAGGGAATGCCATAACATCGGTGGAGTATTTTAAGTGAATATAGAACAGAGAAATTACAGCAAGACAGATATAAGTAATACTTTGAAAATTTGAAACATCATTTCATTGCAGCGGAAAGTAAAACATGTTTGGTTACATCACAAAACCATAATAAGAGTCAAGTACAAAATATCCATCCTGATAAATAAAAATACATAATCCCAATACATGAACTGATAGCCATAAAAGAAAAGGGTAAGCTGAGCTCTACATCTAGGGTCCAAGCTCCAAGAGAGTAGTAAAAGCAGCCTGATCAAAGCCCACTCGTGCTGGGCCCACTCTGAGAACCTGAGGGTTGGGAAAAAGATAAAAACAACGGGGTCAGACATAAGTCTGAGCGAGTCCTATAACTTTAACAATGCAATCATTAAAGTAATTAGGGTATGATATAACTTGGTACGGTGTGACTGGGGATAAATGACTACACTCGGTAGCCAATCTAACTTAGAATGAACTAAGATAACGATAAAGACGCATTTACCCACCCAAGGATAATTACTACACTGCACCACACCAGTCATTCCTACTTGAAGGTCGATCCCTCCCAAGGACTTAGAAAAATTATCCAGTAGTTTCGTGTACCCCTAGCTGACTACCTAGGTGCCGTCTGCCCCTATCTTCACTAGGTGTACCCACTACTCCCAAGCGATCGGCTCCCTACCGTAGATATCCGTGCTGGCCCCACAATGGGGTGTATCATTCCCCAAAGTGGCAACCCGATACAACTAATGGTGCACGGGTTATATCTACACGATGCAACAACGTCTTACATACCGTCCCGGGTCCACACACGCAGATGAAACCCGTTGGACTCGCGTTGCCACCGCTACCCCGTTTTGGCCTCTTATAGTCAAGCCCAATATGCGTGTCCCGTCACTCGACTAGAGTCGAGCCCACAAAGACACGTTTGGGATATTGGTTGAAATGGGCCCCCACAAGCTACCCACCTAAGCTTGTCATTTCTAGTGTATACCACTTAACCCTTTAATCATGTTTTAATTACATGTTCCACTTTGGTTAAGTATTCTAATCGTATTTTCTATTGCCACCCAAGGCAACCACTAGACTTCCACATGCCACCCAAGGCACCCACTTAACCCCTCATGTCCCTCTACATGCTAATATGGTTAAGTGTTTCTTAATTAATTAATTAAGATCATGACCGCATAAAGACCTCTCACATTAGACCATCTTTTATGACTGCTGGATATGCCGGTTGGGTCCGGGCAGCCTTATGTCATAACCGAGTCTAACCTCGTGTCTTTTCATTAATCACGTATTTAGTTTGTGCCTAAGACCTCTCACATTGGGCTAACATTTGTAGCAACTGGTTAAGCCGGTTGGGTCCGGGCAGTTTTACGCTACAACTGAGTCCAACCTCGTGTCTTAGTCGATTAATTACACCTAATTAATCACCCCCATAATTTGTATTAATTATCCCTAATTAATTACAGAAGTTTAAGAATATGGGTAGACCTAACTCAATAGGTAAATTCCCAATTCCATAGTATGGGTAGACCTAACTTAATAGGTAAATTCCCAACTCCATAATATGGGTAGACCTAACTTAATAGGTAAATTCCCAATTATGTCCATTCATTTTATGTTATGCTTAATCATAATAACTTTACACCTTTTTATAATTATGCATATTAACCCCATCGTTTCCCACGTAATTCGTTTACATAACATGTCATACATAGGGGCAACTTTGCATATGTTATGCACATCATAAAAAGAGACAAACTTGCATATGAACTTGCATAAAACTTGCATATGAACTTGCATAAAACTTGCATATGAACTTGCATAAAACTTGCATATGAACTTGCATATGAACTTGCATATGAACTTGCATATGAACTTGCATACCATGTCATATCACAAAGGCAAACTTGCATATGTCATGCATATCATAAAAAGAGACTAACTTGCACATGAACTTGTATATATCATGTCATATCACAAAGGCAAACTTGCATATATTATGCATATCATAAAAAGAGACTAACTTGCACATGATCTTGCATAAGAACTTGCATATGATCTTACATAACACATCATATCATAAAAAGAGGCAAGTTTACATATGAACTTATAACATATGACAACCACAACTTGCATAATCCACATTTACATCCATAGCCTCCTAATATCCTATCCTAATTAGTTTAGCAATTACTTGCTAAAGGCATAGGAACTCACCAAAACCAAGATTAGCAAACTTATGAAGTAGAACTAGTTGCTAAATATGAAGAAGATGATGATTAGAGGTTGATTAGCTTGCAACTTCCTTCATAAACTAGTGGAGGCTCCTCTTAGGTTTGATTTTGGCGGCATGATGGCATCATTTCTAGTTTTAGTATGGATTAGGCTTGCATTAGGGTGTATTTATAGGATTAGGGTGTGTTTTAGACCATAGGATTAACCCTAGGTTAGATTAGGTCCGTCAGATTTAGGAAGTCTCTAGAACACAGCCCAGCCCTAGCCAGAAAACCAGACCTGGTGCACCCAGGCCAAGTGGCTCGACACCCCGTGTCGACAGGCAAGTCGACATGGCAGTCGACCCCCCCAGTCGACAGGCCTGTCGACAGCCCTGTCGACATGGCTAGGGCGGGAACTTTCCCGCCTGGCCCCGCTGGTTGAAATTAAAAATCTGAATTTGAATTTTTAAATCTGTTTTTAACTTTGAATTTTCTGCAAACTTCATTGGGCCATAACTGGGCCATACGGACTCCGATTTACAAAATTTCGGACTCTATTTCGGGTATTTTTCCGAGACGAACGCAATGACGTAGCCCGTTTCCCCCAATTCTCACATTTGAGATTATTTATCCTGCAATTAGTGAATTTTAGCATTAACTGAAATACGGGGTGTTACAGGTTCAAACAAGGTGGATACAGGCGCGTTTCGATGGAACGATGAGCGTGTATGGTTACAAATAGGGAAGATAAGATGTTGTAACACTGTGATTAAGGCTATGTCTTTTTAATTGATGGGTTCAGGAATTGATAACCAATATTCCATAGCTGGCACATGTTATTCACACCTAGGAAAGAAGCCGATCGATGGGCAATATTAGGAGATTCCTTCCTAATTATTTATTTTAGTTCGAAGTTGAAGAATTGCAAAATAGTCAATCAACGTTTATATGATTATCATCATCATTGTCTTTTGGATAAGAATAGTCAATCCTTTATGTCAATCCATATTAGTAATTGTTCACCTTTAGGTGTGCAAAAACATTTATCCTTTTTTGACAACTGCTATTTATCTATTTTTCTTTAACTTAGTAGTCATTCTAGTAATCATTGCAGCTCATCAGGATTTTTGTCTGACCAATTTCCTTCCTGTCTCTCTTTTCTTTCCCCCGGGCTTACAGGGAGAAAGTGTATAGTTCAGATTTCTTCTTTGATTCTATCGTGAAGGATTTCTACAAAAGATGGATTAATTCTAGTTTTCTTTTGAGGGTTAGGTTGTATCTTTTTGACTATTTGGGGGATAATATTATTTGTTACTCTGATGTTATTTTGACTGAGATTTTTAGATATGACATTTTGTAACTATTTGGTTAATTAAAATAAAGATGGTTTTGTCTAGTAAGTAAAATTTTCTTCTTCCACTATAAATTTACTATTTTTATATCTTGATAAATCTTAGTCTCTGTGATGTTTTACGTCTTTATACCTAAAATGCTCCATAATTTCTTAATGAAATCCTCATATGAGTAACATTAAGGAATGTGGGGTGTTGCATTATGTAAGTATATACAGGTATATGGAAGCAAAAGCTGGTTAGCTCTCTTATAGCTTTTAATTTTATAAGCAAGAGTTTAACTGCCCAATAAATAGGTACATGTTTATGCTATGATTTGTATGGGTGATTTTATATCCAAATATGGGTAACCGCTTAGCTTTTATTTTCTTTTCGGATCGAGTGAGGCCCTACGAGGCATTTAGGATTTTTCAGATCTAACCACGCAAGGGAGGTGCTACCGAAATTTTTCGAAAATTACAGGTGTTAGAAAAATTTAACAAATTTTAGTATGGAATGTTTTTGAAGTTGAATTAATTGTTTATAACTATCTACTTAACTTGTGATTTCAGGGACAAAATCCTTTTAAGGAGAAAGAATGTAAATACCCTGATTTTTAATGCGAATAATTTTAAGAGTTAACGACTTGGAATTAATTTAAGTGATAATTTGGATGTCGATAACTAGAAAGTTAAATATTGTGTTTAAAATCCAAATTAGTTTAGTTTAAAGCTATGTAAAATTCTATTTGAATATATATGATAATAATAATTTATTATCAATGGATTTGACTGTTTTGAAATTGATTCATATTTTATCGGTTTGATTTTGTAACAACCCGAAAATCTGGGCCAGATTATTTTTTTTTTTGGCAAATTTAGTGAATTTTGAACATTTAAAATGAATATTTTAAATAATATCAATGAGAAATTTATTTTGAATAGAATTCGAACGTATATATTATATACGTCGTCATTTGAATATAAATAATTATATATAATTATAAATAGAATTGAAAATGGCGCGATAGTTCGATAATTCGATTTCAAACTTCAATTGAACATACTGGGTGCAAAACAATCCGGATTTTAGTGAAACCAAAAATAATAGGATCTATTTGATAATATCTTTCCAACGAATCCGAAAAATCGAAATTTCATAGCGGGAATCAAAAGATATGTCCAGTTGAAAATTATGAATAGTCGCTATGGAATTTCGGCCCTTAAAAATAGCCATTTTGCAAACGACCTCGGATTTCAACGAAACCACTTTTGTTGGATCTGTGATGTCAAATTATTGTTAGATTCCAAATTTCATAATTTTTCGAATCAATATGTGAGTGTGGCAAAAGAAAACGTGTTTGACCAGTTTCAGTTGATTTTAATCGACTGGAAAATGGCCATTTTTCTAACGGTCTCAGAATTCGACGAAACTAGTTATGTTAGGACCATATCGTCAATATGAAGCTAGAAAATATTTTTCTAGAATTTTTAGAGCTCGTATGTGACCCCGGTAAATTGAAATGCGCATTCAAATTCAATATATAGAGTTATATGTTGATTATAACTGAAACTGATCGAAACGGTCAAATCAGCTTATGGTACATATCCCATTGTGTTCGGAATGGGGGTAATTAGCTATGGACGACAGGCGATGGGCCTCGTTTAGAGGCCAAATGAAAAAGTCAACTTTTTGAAATTAAATAATTAAATAAATTAAAAAAATAAACCTCTCCCCTTACATCACTCAGGTCCCCCCCGTTCGAATTAAATCAAAATCAGAGAAAAAAAACCTAAAACTATCATCCTCCCCCCGATCGCCGCCGCCACCAGGAGGCACGGCGCCCCCTGACCTCCCTCCTCCACCTCTTCTCCTTCCCCTGACCTTCTTCTCCAATCGCGCAACCGCGAGACCCAAACCCCCGAGCCCCACAACCCAACGCCGCCTCCTCCTGTCGCCGCCTACCTCCTCTGCCGCATGCGCCTCCCCCAATGACCTCAACGCGATGGTGAAACCCCCCCTCCAACGATGCTCCAGTTCGACAGTGAAGGTGATTTTTACTTTAATTAAATCAGTTTCTAGATTAATTTCAGTTTTATTTTATATTGTAGAAGGATAAAAATATAATCTTTTATATTGTAGAAGGATAAAAATATGATTTTTACATTATAGAAGTGTTAAAAAATTTGATCTTTATATATGTAGTGAATCAAAAATATGACCTTTATATAGTAGAAGATATAAAAATACTATTTTTATGTAAGTAGTGTATTGAAAATATAATTTCTATAAAATAGAAAATAAAATCTTTATATTTGAAAAGGCGAAATCTGTATGTAGAGAATAACGATGTAAAATAGAATTTTTATCTATATAGTAGCGATGTAAAAATAGAATTTTTATCTATATAGTAGCGATGTAAAAATAGAATTTTTATCTATATAGTAGCGATGTAAAAATAAATTTTTTATCTATATAGTAGCGATGTAAAAATAGAATTTTTATCTATATGGTAGCGATGTAAAAATAGAATTTTTATCCATATGGAGTAATTATGAAAATATGTTTTTCTATACATAGCAACAATATAAAAATGTGATTTTTATATATGTAGTGGCTACGGGCAACGAAAGTGACAAAAGGCGAGAACCGCGATGACTTCTACATAAGAAGAGTCGAGGCGTTTGGATTAGCTTTGGTGATAACTTCTCACTCTAAATTTCTTTTTCTAGTTATATATATACTAGGTTGCAGACGGTGCTTAGCAGCACCCGACACCCGTCATCCACAGACCATGGATGGCTTGTTTGTTTGATTGATGTGTTGTGAAAGTTGTTTGTGATGTTGATGTGAAATCGATAATAAAATGTAGATATTTGAAATAAATTAATTATCGTTAAAAATATAATTTTTAATGTGAATGTGAATAAATAAATATTTATAAACAAATCGGTCGATTTGTTTATATACACTGATTTGACTGATATTGATTGGGACGATAAATTTTACACGTCGCCCAACTGCACAAATAAAAATCTGTGTTTGTTGATTTGAAACCCCACACGGGTGTTGGGATGATATTTGGCGTACACTAATCCCAATTATTTAATTGTATGTCGATCGATTGGTCGACAGGCTGTGTAAGCGTTAATTATTTATATTTAATGCTTATGCGGTTGTGTGGTGCACTTTGGATGATGGTTGATTGTTTATCATTGTTATTATATACATGTGTTGTATGGAATCCATATAATTAACTTTATATGGTGATTGATTGGGCCTCATTCCAATCGGGAAAATAATGAATATTATAAAAGAAAATTCATGTGTTGAATATAAAAATAGTCATGTGTCGACGATGTTCATGTGTTGAAACTATTCATGTGTTGAGTAAAATATTTTAATAATAAAATCTACATCTTTATCATATCTAAGATTAGACACTACTTTACGATTGGAGTCTGATTGAAAATCAAACGATAGATACCGAAATTTTATAAAATATTTTACATAACAAAAATAGTTGTGTGTTGACAGTACTCATGTGTTGAGATTGGTCGTGTGTTGAAAGAAATATAGATTCATGTGTTGAATAGAATAAATATTCATTTGTTGAATAGAATAACGAATTTATTGAAATATATAAAGCCGAATTGATTAGAGTTGCGCCATTTTGACGTGAACGATATTTATATAGATTATATTCGTTTTTATAATGAATATAGAAAGGTAGTGATTTCAAAATATAACATTTTGAAAATATTATCATTTATATAGTAATGATAGGAAATATTCAATTTTGATTTGAAATTGAATATAGTGTTGAAATGGTTTTGAAAACGAATTTAAAACGATTTATAAAATACGTTTTAAAAGGAAATCGACGAAATATAATATATATATATATATTATATATATAATGGCCTGAATAGAACGCGTCGCGCCGCTGTAGTTCGTGAATTTCGACTATTGACTTCGAATGGACATTGCGGGAGATCCGACCGTCGGATTCTCCTAAAACCAGAACCGTTGGGTTCGTATCGAAAAGAGCTTTCCAATGAATATTAGAAATTTGAAATCCAACAATTGGATTTGGAATTATGTCCAAATCAAATATGAAAAAGGTCGCTGTAAGTGCAGTTCGATGGCCGTTGATGGAAATCGACTGTACGGGCCTTGATAAAATTATTAAAAATATTAATAATTTGTGTAAAATCATAATATGTGAATTGGAAAGAACTGGGATGAAAAACTCCATATTTGAAAGGATAAAAAAATAGATTTTTATCGAAATGAACTGGTTTTGAACTAGAACTAAAACCAATTTATTTTTGAAATGAATAAATTGAATTTGAATCGGTTTTGAAAATAACCAGAATTTCCAATATATATAAAGTTGAAGTGGATCTGAATCGAAATTGTCTTTGGAATATTTCGATATTGGATTTCGTGACTATACAGATATTGTTATGGGAATTTGAAAGATATATTTTATATCGTTATTTCCAATACGATATTTGTTGGTTTCAGAATTTGATATTGAATATAAGCCGGTATATTTTCTGTTCAGAGCTTTGTATTTAATATCAAATGTGATTTGGGTTTATCGTGAATCGTGTTTTAGAGGACATTGGTTCTTTAACCAAGTTAAAGGCAGGATATTGATTTTTGAAAAGATTAAAACTAAGTGGAGTTTTAATGAATCTCTAATTAGATTGAAATGTGAATTGATAATTTAAATTATCAAATCTGAAAGGTGATCGAGAATGGAGTACCACCAGTTTTGCTCCAAAGCGATAGTTAAATCTTTAATTAGATTTGAACGTGAAATGGTAATTAATTTTACCGATAGCATCGTGGTGTTAGATATGGAGTATTACCAGTTTTGCTCCATGGGATAAATAGGTTGGGATTGGGAAATAAAATAAATAATTACTTCGGTGTGGTTCGCTAATCCCGACTAGTTTGGAAAACCATAATATGGTTTGAAATGATATCCAAAGGAAGATTAAAGAATAAATTTAGAAGAATTTATCTTGGATAAAATTAATGGGAACCTTTCCCTAAGAATGTGATTTTGTGAATAAAAGAATATTCTGAATTGGAATGAGGCGTTTGTTGTGTTTGTGAAACATTTGTTTATCATATACGTGGGTTATTCAGAAAGGCCGGGTTTATACCCATTCTGAATAACCGATTCGACGAGATGTCGAAGATGAAGACGGTGGTTGAAGACTGGAAGTCTTCACATCGTTTGGGTGATTGCTGATGATCTCGATTGGGCTATACACCCAAGATGAGGGAAACAGTTGGTGATCGTCCAGACGTACTTGGAGATGGATGGATATGCGAGGAAAGTGCCTACGGTTTCGTTCAGGCCCAGAACGAACTTGTATATGGATTGTGTGTCTGACATTGGATTTTATTCTGTGTTGATTGATCTCTATTAAATATACATCTGTTTGGCGGCGGAGAATTTATTCTCTTGCTTAACGCCCTTCTCTGAGACGTACGAGCTCAGGGGTTGTATATCGATGGACATCAGTCGCATGGAGTGAATTGCCAGTGTGGCACGCGTAAGTGGCAATTGATCAGGGCTTCTGTTGAAAAGCAAAGTCTTGTGGTTGATGATCAAAGCATGGCATGTATGGCGTAGCTTTGTGTATAACGTGAATTCGCGAGCCTCACACCTCGGTATGAGTCAAAAACGGGATAGTGACTGCAGGGAAAGCACGACGTTTCTTTCTAGCTAGGGTGGTGTCAGTGACCTACCCGCCCTGACATTTATATACTTTTCACCTGTGTGGTTGTTGGATACGAGGCGCCTCGGATATAGGTCTGTAAGGACCGGGAAACGTGTGCTCAGGAATAACTAATCCTCAAAAGTAAGAGTGGGCCCTGAAGATCCAAGGATCATAGTGGGGTCCTGAGACATTTGCTAGAGTGTCTCGAATCGGAGAGGAGCTTGCCCCTTGCCTCGGCTCATGACGGAAATCCAATTTCCAATACGTGATATTGCGGTTTTAATTGTAGAACTAGTATGGTGACATAGTGGGATGGGGCACTTATGCCGTCTATGATTGATATTTATGATTGAAATTGTTTTGACACTATACACTTATAATAGTATCAAATAATGCGTTTTAAACGTATCAAGCATGCTTTGGCTGTTATAAGGTAAAAACCCTATCCTCCGGCTTGCGTTGCATTGTGTGATGGGACCTGGGTCTTATAACAGCTTCATTTTTCTTTATTTAGCATTGCACTGTTTGTTTTATGCACTGGTATTCTTGGGAGAAAACCCGTTCCGTGTTACACGGCGTGGTCCCTTGATTTACCAAACTTTAAAATGAAGATTAATAACTGTTTTAGTTCTCACACCAGTCCCATGATTGACCTGGAGTTTATTGTTTTAACCTAAACTCTGGGTGCCCTTATTTTCCACACGGGCAGCTAGTAGTTTTTGTTTTGCAGATTTATATTCACAGGATCCTGATTTACAGCTGGAACGATGTTCGGAAAACTCTGTATCCGTGTATCTCTTCTAGTTGTGTTTTGTATATTTTTCCGCTGCTATGTAATTTATTGTAATATCTGATATTTATCGAATGTAATTTATTCAATTATACTCTGTATATTCTTGTATCTGATGGTATTGTTGTAATAACAATGAAATGTTCTTCTGTTTGCGTTCTGATTTGTCTTGTCCTCAATTCTATCCGGGCTTTCCTTACCTGGGAAGTTCGGGTTGTCTCAGATTTAAAGCATGAGAATAACATTTTTCAAACAACCTTGGATTTTGATGAAACTAATTTTATAAAATCTGTAATGGTTAATTATGGTAAGATTTTAATTTTTGTTTCAATTGGAGTTGTTATGTGATCGTGCGCAATATAAACACGTATCGATTAATAGTTTGGAATTAAAATAATGTTTTTGCAAATAACCTTGGAAATCAATGAAATCGGTTTCATCAGATATGGGATGTTAAATTATTGTAGGATTTCAGATTTCGTAGAAATCGGGTTTAGTCTGTGGTCGTACGAGTGTAAAACGTTCAATGCAAAATACATGTGAATATTATATATTAAAATCCTATCCTTTAAATAATCTTTAACTTATAACCTAATTCCTCCACTCCTCTTTATTCTTTCTGCTGAAATTTGAGCCATCACTACCTTTATAAAGAAAAAACGTGAGGCTTATAAAATCAAAACAAATAAAATAAAAATCAAATAAATTACAAAGCTTAGGTCTGTGTATTGTTATGGGTTGTTCTTCGTTTTGTTGGGCATTGGAGGGGTGCGACGACACCTTGGCCAAGTGGGTAGTAAGGTCGTGACATTTCAAGCATATGTTAGAGTTTTGGTGAAATTTTGAGATCAATTGCAGAAATGGGCTTCTATTTGGGTTTTAGGGGATCGAGCAACATTTTGTGGTGAAATTTTCCAGGATTTGGGTTCGACAAAGGTCGCAACCTATAGGAGTGGGGGCGCGCCGGTTTTTGTCTGGGTTGGTCGGAGCATTGGCATTTTGGTGGAAGGAGAAGCTCGCACGAAGAGGAAGAATTTGGCGTCGTCAGAACGGAGTTTCGTGGACTGGGGAGGACAGCGGAAGTTTGTGATATTCAGCCATGGAGTTAAAAGAACTGAAGCAGATTTTTTTTCGAAGGGGAAGAAGGGTTTAGGAGTTAGTTAAGGTTAATTAATTAATAATAAAATTGTTAATGACATTTTAATATATTCAAATGTTGTAACATTTGTATCTACGTCATATAATGTAAGATTGGAACGAAAGAAGTTGCATTACAATCATATCGATGAACACTATGCATACGAATTGGATTGGAGTAATTTGGATCTAACTAGAATTTTGTCTAATTTTAAATGTCAGATTAAAGTTAGATAAATTGACACGAAAATTATCAAATTAGAATGGATGGTGAGTTGACAACTCACACTTTCTGGAATACTGTTATATTATATCATGTTATAAATATCTACTGTTAAATCAATATTTATTTGTGTGATATGATTGATTGTGTGGATGTTGGGGTGCTTTATTGCTTTGATTGGCGGTTGTAGGTATATATATTCCCATCTGTGAACATATAACCTTTGAGACTACATGCTTTTAAGCAAAAGATTCATCTTAGATGAATTATATTAGTATTTCCATTTCATATGCATATATAAAATAATATTAAGAGCTGTGATGCAGGGAGAACATGTTGAGGGATCCAACAAGATTCCCCAATATTTTGGATTTACTTGTCTTCGTATTATTCAAATATGAACAGTCTTACCTAAGTAACATTAAAATCTAGTTTGATGGGGATTCTTGAATTAAATTTAACACTGATGTATTATTAATCAATAAACAGTATTGATTTAGCGATTGGTAGCAACTGACCTAAAATCCATCTTTTTAAAACGTTGATTCGCCGTCAGGCAAATTGACTAAGTTGAAGTTATAAAATTTATTTTTATAACCGAAGCAAGGTTTTAAATTTTATTTTATATAAGTTATATAAAATAAACATTTTATAAATAAGTCAATATTTATAATTGGAACTTTATAAAGGAAAATTATAAATGATTCGTGTAATGAATTCCTGTGTTTTAAATAAGTTTTATAAGCACGATAGTCAGAAATTAACTTAAGGGTTAATAGTTTGGAATAATTGTTTTAAAGAAACAATTAAGTGATATGATGTTAAATTAATTAATTTATTAATTTGAAAGGAAGGATTAAATAAAATCAGATTACAAGACAACTATGTTCCCAAGTTAACTAAGTCAACTGTGTTAACTGAAATTGGTTATTAAATTAATTATTTTCAATTAATCTAATAGAAATAGTGTTGACAAATAGTTGTTAAATTTAATAAAGGTTCATAAAAGTTAAATTAATCTTTAAATTAACCATGTAGAAGGAAAATTATTAAGTTGTTAGTCATTAATAAAGTTAGTTATTATTTTAATAACTTTTTAAAAGGGATAAATTGTTTTATTTTTAGTCAATAACGATTTTTACTTTAGTTAATGTTAAAGTTAATTACTATTTTAACTAATAATAATTAAATTGGTTACCCTTTTTAAAATGGAATTCATTAAAGGAAATTTTCCAAGTTCAAAATGAGTTTTTAATTGGATATTGTAAAGTATAAAGTGATTTTTATAATAAATCCAAGTTTTATAAACAATATTTATAAAAAAAATTAAGCTAAAGCGATGGTTTAAATAAGAGTTTACTTAATAATTGAATTATGTAAAAATGACTGTAATTGAAAGGATATTTTCATAAATGGAAAGGAAGGATGCTTAATGGATTTGTGTAAAGGATTTCGTGAATGGACATTTGTAATAAATCCAAGTTGTAAACGAAGTGTATTAAAGAAGTTTAAAGCCAAAGGTTTGTGTTTTAGTAAGGGTTTACTTAATAAACAAATTAATTAAAAATCGTTATAATGGAAATGAGAATTTTCAACTACAAGGAATGATTTATAAAACCATTTTTAAATTGAATGGTTGTCGGGTCAAGGTCTGAGTGGTAAATAAAAATACCCCAATTTGAACGACTTCATTGCTACATGAGGGTTGGTACTAGTTTGGAAATGTAAGCGGCGTGGGAAATTAATTTATTATTCCCATAAGTGATGTTATAAACTTTAATTTACAAAGTTTATAATTTAAATAAAACAATTTGGGTTTTATAATAAACAATGTATCTCATGACATTGTTTTAGCTGGATATGATTTCGAAGTACACTTATTCCATTCAATTAAGTATATAGCGTTATATTCCAAAAATAGGAAAATAATATGGTTTTGTTAGTATGCTTATCCCAAGAGGTAAGTGTATGGTTATCATTTTCAATGAAAACAAGGGATTTATGTATATACTTATTCCGTTGAGATAATTATATGAAATCGATTTTTATGAATCGATGAAATGATTTTAATAAATAGTTTGTAACAACCTTGATTTTTTAGCCTAATTTAATTTGACTTAATTCAAAAGGTTTTTGAATTTTTTATACAGTTTTAAAGATATGATAGGCTAAATTTGATTTTAGGATTAAGTTTTGCCAAATTTATAGTGATTAACAACTTTGTTAAAAGAAGGATTTTTGTCAAAATAAGAATTTTGTAATTTGTCAAAATTAATTTGATTTAATCATTTGGGAATCTAGATTAAATTGATTTTAAACTGAATTTTAATGAGTGTGAATAATAAAATAACTTGTTTAAAATGATGGAACTCGAAGATAAAATACACTGACGAAATATGTCAACTTTTGTCAAAACTAGGTTTGATCAAATATTAAAATTTTGTCAAAAACAAGAGTTATAACTGGAAAAAAATTAAGTTTACTTGAAAATTTAAGAATTTTTATTTAATGATGTTAAGTCGGATTTTGAATTCAGAGTAATAAATAGTTGTTCAAAACTACAAAGTATAGCGGTAAAATATGTTGATAAAAATGTATTGGTTTTTGTCAAAATGGATTGTTTAAACTCATATTGACAAAACTATTTTAAGTATGATCCTTTTGGATATAGATAATTGAATGAGATAATTATTTTTGAATTATTAAGTAACATAAGATCATCGGATTATGTCAATAAAAGTCATTGAATTTAAGGGTTTCGTCGTCGGTTGATTTTAATTGACAAAAGATAACATTATTCTTGAAATGTATAAGCGTTGCAAGGTTGAAACATCTAAAAGTGTAGCAAAAGTGTGACAAATAGTTAGGAAGAAATCATTCCTTCCTGAAGCAAATACCACTTATGCCTTTTGAGAAAACCATGTGCTAAAGCTCATGGTTTTCCCTTGCACTTTTGCACTTTACCCCCTCCTTTCCACTCATAAAAAAGGCCTCACCCTATCATTCCTTCACAACATCTCCTCGTTCCTTTCTTAAGCTTTCTCCTCCTGTCTTTAATGGCTTTTAAGCCAATTCTTCCTTATCTTTCCTCTTTTTTCCCCTCTTCCTTCCTCCTTCTTCCCTCCTTCCCCTCCTCTTTAGGCGTGAGCCGCCACCCTTCCCCTTCCCCTTGCGCACCACCCCACCCTCCCCTCCTCCTTGTGCCTTTACCTCCTCCTCCTCCTCCAAAGTTCGGCCACCTCATCTTAAATAATAAAAAGCTATAAGAGAGAGAAAGAAAGAGAAGAGTTATGTGTATACATATATATTTGGGTAGAGAGATAAAATAATGGAGACACGGTTACGCTGCCCGACGGATCATTCAAAGTTTGGTGGAGTGGAACCCAAAGGTGAGAAATTCGATTTTTAATAAGTATATTAGTATGGAACTCAATTCTTATGTAAAAAACTTTATATAAGCGAAAAATGTTCTATATATATATTTGAATATCAAATATATAGATAATTGTTGTGTATTCTTGTGATTGGTTATTGGATGTGAAATTATGGTTAATTAGTTAATTAATGAAATATAAGCGTTAATTATCTAATGCTTATACCATTTATTCATATGGTGTATATATACGTACACTATGTATCTACATATATATATATATATATATATATATATATATATTATGTGTGAATGGTTGATATAGTAACGGAAAATAATATTTTAATGGTTAATAGTGATAATGTGTTCACTACTCACATATATGTTGAAGGATATGGGTATTATTTAAGTCTCGGTTTATTTCGATAATTTAATTGAATATTATATTCAATTAAATAAAGAGGTAAAAACAAAAGTTGAAATATTGTACCCAAAATGGTTTGGAAATGTGATTAAAGTAATTATGAATAACTTTCGTAATGACCGAAGTAAAATTAAAAGAGGTTCCAAATATATATAGCGTGTTCAAATTTGAAATCAAATTGTGAATAGTAATTTCAAAAATTGAAGTTGAGTTTGGTATATAAATTATGTTGAAAACTCAATTTTATTACTTCGACTAATTTTTATTATTTTAAAATGAATTTCAGGAAAGTTCAGCTTCAAAAGGATTAAATTTGAAAAATAATATTATTTTAATAATAAATTAATAATATAATATTCATTTAATATGAATATTTGAATTTTAAAGTTAAATCTTGAAATGTTGTTCAAATAAGTTTAAATATGTTTTATAAATATTATAAACATATTTGAAGTAAATCAGATGAGATTTGAATTCAATCGCTATAATTTAGGTCGTTGACTATAACGGTAAACTATTTTTAAATAGATAAAAATATGGAAAGAATTTGTAAAATCATTATAAACCGTATAAATGTGAATTGAATTGATAATGTGAAGTTTTGGATAATATAAAAGTTGTTTTGATCAAACCAGCTAATATAAGCCCTGTTTGTAACACTTTTTGTAACGCTTTGACAACATTTTCCAACTCATTGGTTTTCATTCGTGACTTAAGTAATCACTTTTTAATGATAAATAAAATGTTTTAGGAAGGCTTAATCATTTAAATGGAAACTACTTTAAGTAATTTGAGTTTACTTAAGTATTAAAGGGATTTTGCAAAATTACAAATTGGACTTGGATGAGAATAATCTTTGGATATTTTATATTAAATTCCATAGATGAAACTTATACTATTCTTGGAATTTGAAAGGTAATTATACCATTATTCCATCTATAGTATGTGTTGAATACGAAAATTTATACTGAATATAGGATGATACAATTTTTGTTTAATTCCTATACTCAATATAAATTAGTTATGGAGTTTAAAAATGGATTAAGATCTTTTAAAAAGCTAATAGAGGAATGCTTAATGATCATGTTTTATAAATAAAAAAAGGATTGGAGAACTAATGAATTATAATTAAAGATTTTAACTATCTTTGATTTTTAAAAAAATATTATGAAGGAATTATGAAATGAATAGTTTCCATTAATTAACCAATCGATATGGAAGAGAGACTTAGTGAATCCTGTATTTCCATACAGTTTAAAAATAGAGATTGTTATTTGAAAAGATTGAAATTTAGAACTTGGGTCCAACAAAACCATCCAAATAATAATACGACGTTATGGGACAATTGAAGATATTAAAGATGGTGTTGAATACCGGAAACCTTCACATTGAAAGGACTACTCGCTGAATGTCTTAAATGGGTCGCTCCTTACTTAAGATGGATTTATTGGTATTATAGCACTGGTCTGGACGTATTTGAAGGAATTTTGGATTTTCAAGGGCCTCTCTCCTTTATTGCATAAGGAATAAGGTGCCTTCGGTTTTGTTCAGTCCTAGAATGAACTTGTATGGATACGTGTCTAACATTGTATTTTATAATGTATTGATTGGTCTTTACAATACATATTTCTGTTAGTGGCAAAAGGGTTACCTCTTAGCATAACACCCTTCTTTGAGACATACGAGCTCAAAGGTGATATGGTTAGTAATTATCAGTTGTATATTATGGAATGACAGTGTGGCATACTGAGTGATGTGCTGTTGACGATCAAAGCATGGCTTAGTTAAGCGTAGCTTTATGTAACATGACATCGACAAGCCTCACACCCATGAAATGACAAAACAGAAAAATGCGGCGAGGATATGTATTGTCATCTCCTCCTAAATGAAGAGTGTACCATGGTATGGAGCCTATGTATTACTTATGTAGAGACTTCTACTTTTTGTGGTTGTTGATGTTGTGGGGGGTCGGTTAATGGTTGGTAACGATCAGGAGATGACATACTTAGGAGTGCTTGAATTCATCCAATTAAGGGATAGACCGACCTTTTGTTGGCAGAAAGCTTTTGTTGTTCTCGGGGAATCCCTTTAGAGATGTACCCATCGGTAAGGAAGTTTCTTGGCCTGGTCATTTGTTGGTATCCCATTTTTCACTATGAGTTTGTACAGTTTTAGTTGTAAATCTATATGTCGACATAATATATGGTACCTATGCCGACTATGATTGATCATTTATCTATGAAAGTGATTTCCACATTTAGACATAATAATAATATCAAATATTTTTGTGTATCAAGCATGTTTGGCTATCATTAAGAGAAACCTCTTCCAAATCATAGTTTGCTTGGTGTGTGTGCCGAGAGACCTTATGGTAGCTTCATTTTCAAAAATCATGGCGAATTTTTTTGCACGGGTATTCATAAGGGGAAAATCTGTTCCATATTTAAATGGCGTGGTCTTATGAATTACTCTACCTTTTAAGGATACAACGTTTTATTTTCCCGTACCAGTCCCATGACTGACTCGGAATTTATTGTTCTTCCACCTAAACTCTGGGTGCCATATTTCCCATATGGGCATCTTGATGGTATATGTTTTGCAGAATTAGTCTTAGAATCATTTTTGAGCTGGATACTGGATTATGGCTAGAGCTACTCAAGATAATTTCTTAGTCATCCACTGAGAGTTTTATATTTTTCACTTTGTATTTTTTGTACTCCGATATTTTCTTGTACTCTGATGTAATATTGTGATAATAATAATGAAAAAGTTCTTTTATTCAGTTCCAATGTGTTGTAACCCCAAAGATGATTAGGAATCCGACATTTACTTCTATGACATTTACTGCTTGAGTTGCGTCAAATGCCAATTTTCGAAGGTCAAAATTCTGGGTCGTCACAGGTAGTATCAAAGCTTCAGTTTATTCAAAGCTTTGGGGTACAACTCATTAGTGTTAGAGTTTATGCCCTAGAGACAATGCATTTGATGAAATTGATAACACTGTTGATGTTATTATTTTATTTGGAATAAAATAAAATATTCTGTTATGTTATATTTACTGCGTAATATAAATATTAAGATAATAGAAGTTCTTAGAATAATAATACGGAATTATATAGTTCGAGTAAGACTGAACTTGAGATTATATAATGTGATAAGTATTATAATTCTTAAATGTCCCTAGTCGAGTTTTATTGTTTATATAGGACAACAATAAAGCGTTGAGACTAGTATATTGATTGACTGATGATCACATCTCATTGATCATTAATATACGTGATACTAAAGTCAAGATATAAATACGTATTGGAGAATAGCGTATTGGGCTGACCCACTGTGAGATAACTACATGGAATATAATCAACAATATCATAAGTTGTTCTCATAAGTGACAGTGATGTAATGGTCCTCAGACCTGAAATCATTATAATTTTATTCGTGGATATTTGTGTTTTGATATCATCTAAAGTTATTTCGTAATAGAGTAATGATAACGGTGATTATTGGATACATCTCGAGTCGAATGAAAATTATGAATGATCTAGATGGAATTTAACCCTACGATATATTCGTAGTGATATCCATGGGCCTCTTGATTGAGTGAGACTGTGAAATGCATGGCCATGCTCAAATATTGATTTGTTTTAAACAGTCTACTCATCGATCAAGAAAAACGGATTAAATTATGAAGAGGATGATACGATCCATGCCTCTAGTTTAATCCTGGATATACTGGTTAAAAGGATTATATTACATTGATACATAGGTCACAAAAGGTTATATCGAATCAATGATATTATTATAATTTGGGTAACAGTGATGTATTACTAGATGCCGCTCACTGTTTATGATTTAAATCATGTTTAAATTGTTGCCAACATTATGATAACCTGCAGGGTCACACATATAAGCGTTGCAAATTGTGTTAGTATTTTCTAAAGAATATCAAAAGAGTTTTGACCAATTCTTTATTAAAAATGTTTGAAAGGGTAAAAGGGTAAAACCGAAATGTCGGTTGAAACTATTATAAAAGAGAGATGAGACGCCTTCATTTTCTGGTATCTGAAAAACGAGAAACCCTAATTTCTCCTTTCAATTTCGGCTAGTACCGAAACACAATTCTTGATTGCGATTGTCGTCATCAGGGCTTCGCTTGTGGATCTCCAGCAGAGACACCCAATTTTAGGTGTTCGATTCAACAACCAAGTGTAGGAAGAACCCGACGGTTTTGAGATTAAAGTTAGGGTTTTTCATTCGATTTGATAATCAAAGAAGAAAGGTACTCATTCCTATTCGATTTCATTCGATTTTAATTATTAGGGTTTCTGTTTTGTTGTTTTCGCTGCAAATTCGATCCTTATTTACCCGCAATGGTATCAGAGCTTGGTTTATATCGATTCAAATATGGTTAGGCCTTCAAATTGTTACTGTAACTATCAAATCGATGTTTTGAACATCGGAAAAATATAAGATCTAGAATTTTATAAACATTCATTTAAGAACTGAAATCGTTTTGTGATAAACAAAAATTCAGCCTTGTTCATCTGGATGAATCTGAATTAGTATACGATTTTAATTCAGTTATGAATATCTGAAATTCCAATTCTTATGTGAGTATAATTTGGTTTAACCTATATTTTGTATCTGTTTTAAAAGGAAATCAAGTGTTGTTTCTATTCTGTAATTGTTACAAAAAATTTCAATATATATATATATATAACAGATTGATTTCAAATCATATCTATTATATGTATTTAATTGTGCTCTGTTGGATTCCATGAATGAGATTAAATTGACACACAGTTTACACATCAGTATGTGTTTGGACATGATAATTTGTTTAACTCCTAAAATTGTTACTTATCACTTTGTAACAATCCTAGTTATTGAACTACAGATCTGTAATTATGGATAATCTTTTTCTTTGTACATGTGACATGGTAATTCATTCATATTAACATTGGATAATCTGTTTATATCTGTAAACAATGCTAAAATAATGATCAAAACTTGTTTGATCCATGTATTAAAAGTCATGACCCTGTAATTTTGTGAAAAAGGAACCAAATTTACTGATTGACAATCAGTAATGTTTGTTTGTTTTGATCAAATTTGATTTATTGAAATCAATTTTAAGAAAAAATACACAGGACAAAATTTTACTGATTTTAATCTTTATATTAGAAAATAAAATCAGGACACATGATTTTAAATTTTGATAATAGATCAAAATAGTCTGTCCAGTAATTGAACATGGATTTGAGATCCATACAAAACTTTTATGGTTTGGTAGTTACATTACATTGACAATGACAAGAATTAGTTCATGTCATAACGATGTATATGGACATTAATATATTATATTTATATATACAGATATATATATATATATATCATTGGACAGCTTGTATATATTAATGATATATATATATATTTCTCGAATGCACCCAAAAGCAATATGATTGCATTATAAATTTAGTACTGCAATTTGATTTGCAGTATTATACAATTCTTTTGACAATATAAATTTGTGTTAGTTTACACTTATGTATATATATATATATCTAAAATAGTTTTAGATTATATACTTCTGTTTGTTTTAATCCACTCTTATGCTATTGGAATAGCTGAAGTGAATTTGATTCATTTCAAATAAATGAGTAAACATGGCCAACTGTTGATCTGTTCTCTCAAGATAGAATTGATCTGTTCACTCAAGATAGAATTTGGATACACATGATAGAAAAATCTGATCACTCATTGATTATATATATTAGAATTGATCTGTTGATGATATACTGTTAAAACCATCATCATCTCAGATATTAGCATTATGCGGGTATGAAATAATATTGTCGCTGCTCACTCTTAAACCTATTTGTTTATATGTAATCTGTAAAATTAGTTTCTGGAACTTGTAGATATAAATCAAAGTCTATAAACTGCAACTTTTGATTGTTCTGTGTTACAATATTGTACACAGAATAATTAGTAGAACATGATATATTGATATCATGATTTGCTGACATACTGATGCTAATCTGGGTAATACACACGGTTTATTAATATAAATCTGGGTTTATTTTGTATTGACATATGGGTTAACTTGATTTCTCCTATTAACATACAAACAAACTTGTGATTTTGATAATTTCCTTATTGATATTTAAACAATACACCTTCTTTTAGAAAGATTGTGAAATCATCTTAATTATCTTAATAGGATAAGTGCACACACAGGATAATGTACATAATGATGTGCTATTCATATATTCATGTTGGTGTGTGTGTGTATGTGTGTATGAGTGTGTGTATATAGATATGCATATATATATAAGTTGAAAATAAGATTTGCAACTGCCTTATACTAATTTGGGAAATCTGATGTGTTAAATAGATGATTCAGCACATTTTAAAAAATCAGTTTAATTATGCTTATTTGGATAATGTAACAACCCGGAAAATCTGGGCCAGTTTAAAATTTTTATTTTGGCAATTATAGCGAGTTTTGATTATTTAAAATGAATTATTTTAAATAATATCGACGAGAAATTTATTTTGAATATAATTCGACGTATATATTTATATACGTCGTCGTTAGAATATAAATATTTATATATAATTATAAATAGAATTGAAAATGGCGCGGTAGTTCGATAATTCGATTTCAAACTTCAATTGAATGTACCGGGTGCAAAACAATCCGGATTTTAGTGAAACCAAAAATAATGGAATCTAATAGTGGATATCTTTCTATCGAATCCGAAAAATTAGGATTTCATCTTAGGAATGATAAGATATGTCCAGTTGAAAATTCTGAATAGTCGCTATGGAATTCAGGCCCTTAAAAATAGCAATTTTGCAAACGACCTCGGATTTCGATGAAACCAGTTTTGTTGGGTCCGTGATGTTAAATTATTGCTAGGTTTCAAATTTCATAATTTTTCGAATCAATATGTGAGCGTAGCAAAGGAAAACGTGTTTTGACCATTTCAGTTGATTTTAATCGACTGGAAATTGGTCCTTTTTCAAACGGTCTCAGAATTCGACGAAACTAGTTTTATTAGGACCGTATCGTCAATACGAAGCTAGAAAGTATTTTTCTGGGATTTATAGAGTTCGTATGTGATCCCGGTAATTTGAAATGTACGTTTAAAATTCAATATAAGGATTTAAATTGTAAATTCAACGGAAACTGATTGTAACGATCAAACCAGCTTACGATACATATCCCATTGTGTCCGGAATGGGGGTGAAACGCTATGGGCGACAGGCGGTGGGCCTCGTTTAGAGGTCGTATGTGAAAGTCAACTTTTTAATAATTAAATAATTAAATTAAAATAAAAAAAAAATCCTTTCTCCTTAACTACCTAGGCCCCCCCCCCGTATCATTACAGAAAGGAAAATAAAAAAAAAAAAAAAAAAAAACAGATCTCGACGCGCCCTCGCGCCGCCCACCGCCACTGCCGATCGACGGCGCTTCCCCCCCTCCTCCTCTCGCCGACCCTCTCTCTTTTCCCCCCCTTTCCTCCTCGCCCGCCTCGAGAACCCGCACCCCCTTCTGAAACCTCCAAGCCCTAAACCCCCAGAATCGAGGCGCCTCCGCCCAGTCCTCCACCGTCCAGCCAGAGCGCGAGCCCCCCCTAAGCCTGCTGCCGCCAGTAAAACCCCCCCTGTAAGTCTTTCCTTTTAATTTATTTATTTTATATTTGATTATATTTAAAAACTGAATTTGAATATATTTATAAGCTTATAAAACTGAATTTATTTTAAAAGTTTAAAACTGTAAATTTTAAAAAGTTTAAAACTGAATTTATAAGAAAAGTTTAAAACTGAATTTATAAGAAAAGTAAAACTGAATTTTTAAAGAAGTAGAAAAACTGAATTTTTAGCATTTAAAAACTGATTTTATTTTTAAATTTTAAAATAGAAAATATCGTATTTTTAGAATAGAAGAGATCATAGTTTTAAATAGAAAAAAAAAAACGGAATTTTTATTGTGTATGAGGTTATGATTTTTAACTTAAAGGAAGAATTTATTTTTCTAAACAAGAAAAGAAATGTTTTTTTTATTTGTAAAGATTATATTTTTATAACGAAAAAGATTATATTTTTAGAAGAAAAAGATATATGCTTTTTGTGTGTAAAACATAGATTTTTATAAATATAAAATCCGATTTTCTTATATGAACGTTAGCAAAAAGATGTGATCTTTATAGAAGATAGAGAAGTAAAAATAGAATTTTTATATATTGAACTTCGATAGAAAAATAGAATTTTTATATATTGAACTTCGATAGAAAAATAGAATTTTTATATATTGAACTTCGATAGAAAAATAGAATTTTTATATATTGAACTTCGATAGAAAAATAGAATTTTTATATATTGAACTTCGATAGAAAAATAGAATTTTTATATATTGAAATTTGAAATAAAAATTCGATTTTTATATATTGAATAGCGAAGTAAAAATTCGGTTTTTACATATGTAGTGGCTACGGGCAATAAAGATGCCGAAGATGCGATAGCGATGAAGACTTCTGCAAATGAAGAGCCGTGGAGCTAGGATAGCTATATGTGAGAATTTCTCACCTTTCAATTTATTTTTCTAGTTATACATATATATACTAGGATGCAGACGGTGCTTATTAGAAGCACCCGACACCCGTCCACAAACCATGGACTTGTTTGATTGGTTGTGTAGTTGGTTAGATTATTTGATTTGGATTGGATTGTTTTGGTGAAATGAATTGATATGATTGATGTGTGAATGGCGTGGGCCTTCACTAGACCGGGGATAAGGCTAGGCCTTGTCCCGTTTCTAGTATCGTGCCGTTATGCCGCCGAAATTTTCTAAAATAAGTTAGAAAAATAAAAATAGCATTTTATTTAACGAATGAACTGAATAGAAATTCATATGTTAAAATAAAATGTGTTATCGTTAAAAATAATTTTTAACGTGAATGTGAATAAATAAATATTCATTTACAAACCAGACGGTTTGTTTATGTACACCTATTTGAATGACGTTGATTGGGTCGATAAATTTTACACATCGCCTAACTGCACAAATAAAATATGTGTTTGATTGTTTGAAACCCCACACGGGTGTTAGGATGAAATTTGAAGTTCACTCATCCTGATTGATTAAATATGTCGATCGATTGATTGACAAGCTGCTATAAGCGTTAAATGTCTATATTTGATGCTTATACAGTGTAGTGCACTTTGGTTGATGGTTGATTATTCATCGTTGTTGATATATACATGTGTTGTAGAAAATCCATATAATTAACATTATATGGTAATTGATTGGGCCTCATTCCAGTTTCGAAAAAAAAAGAAATATTTGAAATAGAAATATTTGAAATAGAATATTTGAAAATAGAAATATGTGAAGCCGTGAGGATTAGATTGACGCCATTTTGACGTGAACGATGTCTATATCGATTTTATTCATTTCGAAATGAATATTGAAAAGTGATTTCGAAATCGAATATTTTGAAATGAATTGAATTGAAAACGAATTCAAAATGAATTGAAAACGATTTCGAAATGAATTGAATTGAAAACGAATTCAAAATGAATTGAAAACGATTTCGAAATGAATGAATTGAAAACGATTTCGAAATGAATTGAATTGAAAACGATTTCGAAATGAATGAATTGAAAACGATTTCGAAATGAATTGAATTGAAAACGATTTCGAAATGAATTGAATTGAAAACGATTTCGAAATGAATTGAATTGAAAACGATTTCGAAATGAATTGAATTGAAAACGATTTCGAAATGAATTGAATTGAAAACGATTTCGAAATGAATGAATTGAAAACGATTTCGAAATGAATTGAATTGAAAACGATTTCGAAATGAAATGAATTGAAAACGATTTCGAAATGAATGAATTGAAAACGATTTCGAAATGAATTGAATTGAAAACGATTTCGAAATGAATTGAATTGAAAACGATTTCGAAATGAATTGAATTGAAAACGATTTCGAAATGAATTGAATTGAAAACGAATTCGAATTGAATTGAAAGTGAATTGAAAACGAATTCGAATTGAATTGAAATTTGAATTGAATAGAAATGAATTTTGAAACGAATCTATAAAGAAGGATTCAATTTTGCTTTGAATTGAAATGGAAGTTGAAATAGTTTTTGAAACGAATTCAAAACTATTTATATAATTCGTTTTAAATAGAAATCGACGAAATATATATTATATATATTATATATATAATATAATGGCCTGAATAGAACGCGCCGCGCCGCGGCAGTTCGCGAATTTCGACCATTGATTTCAAACGGACATTGCGGGAGATCCGACCGTCGGATTCTCCTAAAACCGGAACCGTTGGGTTCGTATCGAAAAGAGCTTTCTAATGAATGTTAGAAATTTGAAATCTAACGGTTGGATTTGGAGATACGTCCAAATCAAATTCGAAAAAGGTCGCTATAAGTGCAGTTCGATGGCCGTTAATGGAAATCGACTGCACGGGCCTTGATAAAATTATTAAAAATAGTAATAATTTGTGTAAAATCATAAGAAATGATTTGTGAAAGTTTGGGATGAAAAACTCCATATTTGAAAAGATAAAAATAGATTTTTATCGAAATGAACTAGTTTTGAACTAGAATTATAATTCTATTTATTTTTAAATAAATAAATGGAATTTGAAATGGTTTTGAAAATAACCAAAATTTCCAATGATTGCATTGGAGTGGATTTGAATCGAAATTGTCTTCGGAATATTTCGATGTTGGAATTCGTGATTATACAGGTGTTGTTATGGAAATTTGAAAGATATATTTATATCGTTATTTCCAATACGACATTTGTTAGTCGTAGAATTCGATATTGAATATAAGCCGATATATTTTCTATTCAGAGCCTTGTATTGAATATCGAATGTGATTTGGGTTTGTCGTGAATGGTGTCTTCACTAACACTGTTCTTGAACCCAGTTGAGAAAAGATTAAATCTTTTTATTTAGATTTAATGAAGTTTACCAATTAAATAATATTTAATTGGAATTGAATTGATATTGATTTTTGGGTTTATCGTGAACAGTGTTTTTAAATAGCACTCGTTCTTTAACCCGATAATTAATGAATGGGATTTTGGGTTTATCGTGAACCGTGTTTTAAATGACACTGATTCTTTAACCCAGTCGAAGATTAAAACTAAGTGGAGTTTTAATGAATCTTTAATTAGTTTGAAATGATCGAAAATGGAGTATCACCAGTTTTGCTCCAGGCGATAGTTAAATCTTTAATTAGATTTGAACGTGAAATGGTAATTGAATTTACCGATAACACTGTGGTGTTAGATATGAAGTATTACCAGTTTTACTTCATGGGATGAATAGGTTGGGATTGGGAAATTAAAACAAATGATTACTTCGGTAAGGTTCGCTAATCCCGACTAGTTTGAATTGATATTCAAAATAGATTAAAGAATAAATTCAAGAATTTATCTTTGATAAAATTAATGGGAACCTTTCCCTATGAATGTGAAATTTAGAAACTAACTGTCGGTTAGCCAAGCAGAATGGTTTTCTGGATATTGATCTGATGTTGGTTTCGGCCTTCGGGGTTAATATTTGGGGAATTATTCTCTTGATTAATTTACGGTTAGTGACTAATGAATTGGAATGAGGCGTATGTTGTGTTTGTGTAACACTTTTATAAAATATACGCGAGTTATTCGGGAAGACCGGGTTTATCCCATTCTGAATAACTGATACGACGATAAGTCGAAGATGAAGACGATGGTCGAAGACCGGAAGTCTTCACGTCGTTTGGGTAATTACTGATGATCTTGATTGGGCTGTACACCCAAGAAGATGGAAACAGTTGGTGATCGTCCAGACGTACTTGGAGATCGATGGATATGCGGGGTACTAGGTGCCTCCGGTTTCGTTCAGACCCAGAACGGACTTGTAAATGGACTGTGTGTCTGACATTGGATTTTAGTCCGTGTGATTGATCTCTATTAAATATATATCTGTTTGGCGGTGGAGAATTTATTCTCTTGCTTAACGCCCTTCTCTGAGACGTACGAGCTCAGGGGTTATATATTGATGGATATCAATCGCATGGAGTGGATTGCCTGTGTGGCATGCTAAGATGCAAATGATCAAGGCTTCTGTTGAAAAGCAAAGTCTTGTGGTTGATGATCGAAGCACGGCCTTTGTGGCGTAGCTTTGTGTAACGTTGATTCGCGAGTATCACACCCGGTATGAATCAAAAACGGGAGACGGACCTCAGGGAGGGCATGCGTTTCTTTCTAGTTATGAGTGGCGTCAGTGCTTGAACTGGCTGACGAGTTTGACTCATGTGGATGTTACTTATTATTACTTGCTGAAAAGCGAGGCGCCTCGTGATATCGGTTTCGGCCGATGCTTCTGGTCGGCTGACGGGCCAGGCTTACGCCCCAAAGGGTGGGGAGACGCATGTTCAGGCATTTTAATCCACATCGGTGGACCGGCCCTGACGATCCAAGGGTCACTCGAGCTCTGATCCTGAGGGGCGGACTAGAGCGTCTCGAATCATTGAGGATCTTGCCCCTAGCCTCGGTTCATACCATAAATGATAACCCAACTTCCAATACGACATTTGCGGTTTTGATTGTAAACATATATATGGCGACATAGTGTTATGGGCCGTTCATGCCGCCTATGATTGATACTTATGATTTGAAGTTGTTTTATACACTATGCACTTATAATAGTATCAAATGATTTGTTTTAAACGTATCAAGCATTCTTTGGCTGTTATAAGGGAAAACCCTATCCCCCGGCTTGCGATTGCATTGTGTGATAGGACCTGGGTCTTATAACAGCTTCATTTTTCTTTATTTAGCATTGCGCTGTTGTTTATGCACTGGTATTCTTGGGAGGAAACCCGTTCCGTGTTATACGGCGTAGTCCCTTGATTTACCTAGCTTTAAAAATAAAGATTAACTGTTTTAGTTCTCACACCAGTCACATGACTGACCTGGAGTTTATTGTTTTAACCTAAACTCTGGGTGCCCTTATTTTGACACGGGCAGCTAGTAGTTTTGGTTTTGCAGATTTATATTCACAGGATCCTGGTTTACAGCTGGAACGATATCCGGAAAGCTTTGTATCCGTATATCTACTTCTAGTTGTGTATTGTAATATTTTCCGCTGCTATGTATTTAAATGTAATTTAAATCTCTGATATTTCTGTGTAATATTCATTTATACTCTGTATATTCTTGTAATCTGATGCATTGTTGTAATAAGCAATGAAATGTTCTTCTGTATGCGTTCTGTTGTGGTTTGTTCTCGAACTATCCGTCGCTTTCCTTTACGGGGAAGTTACGGGTCTTCACAGTTGGTATCAGAGCTTTGGTTTACAAAGCTCAGAGAACAAGGCACATTAGAACCGTACGAAAGAATTCATCAGAAATTGGATTAGTAATATCCAATGAGAATGACTCGTTAGAGATGGGATCAGTAGTATCCTAGAACGAGTGTGAAGAGTATATTTTTAAAAGGAAAACAAATTTTTGTTTTGAAAATCTAAATCAACTATTCGTATTTGATTATTTATTTATATTAATGTGGACAATCCAGTATATATAGATTTTGCGTATACGTCTGATCAGCGTGTATTTGAAATTTTAATATACTGGATAGATATAGCATCACACTCTAGTCGCCCGAAGATGGTACTGATGATTGTCATGACATCATCAGTATTTATGTTCGTGTCTCGAAGGTGTGATTTTCTATATATTTCCATTAGGCTGGTGTGAGAACCCAAAACTTATATATAGCTAGAATTCATCGTTGTGATTTGGCATCAAAAACATGATTTTTGTATATATATCAAATTATGAATTTGAAACGTTAAATTCACTAATTGATTGATGTTTGTGTTGTTTGTTAAATTGTTTGATAATTTTTAACCAATTAGCCTGATTGAATCATATATTGACATATATTGAAAATTGGTCGCATTTGCTTGCATATACATATACTTACATTGAACAGGTCATAGCAAGGAGGCTAGAGCAGAGAATAAAATTTGTTTGCCCGACAAATAGGTACATGTTTATTACATAATTTCCTGTTTTGTTTGGGTGATGATGATTTTGTGAGCCTATTGGCTAGCCGCTTGGCTTTTTCTTTTTCTTTTTGAGATCTGAAGGACCGGGGAAGCTATTTGAAATTCCCCGATGCTCCCATTGCAGGGGAGGTTATGGCGAAATTTTTCAAAAATTTAGGGTGTTAGCCAAATTTTTTAGATTTTGGAAATTCTCAGAAACTAAAGAGTTAGAGAATGGAAGCCGAATCGAGCGTAGAGCTGAATAATCAAACCACTTTCGACTTTGTTCCTTTTCGGGGACGAAAAGTTTTAAGTGGGGGAGATTGTAACAACCCGGAAAATCTGGGCCAGTTTAAAATTTTTATTTTGGCAATTATAGCGAGTTTTGATTATTTAAAATGAATTATTTTAAATAATATCGACGAGAAATTTATTTTGAATATAATTCGACGTATATATTTATATACGTCGTCGTTAGAATATAAATATTTATATATAATTATAAATAGAATTGAAAATGGCGCGGTAGTTCGATAATTCGATTTCAAACTTCAATTGAATGTACCGGGTGCAAAACAATCCGGATTTTAGTGAAACCAAAAATAATGGAATCTAATAGTGGATATCTTTCTATCGAATCCGAAAAATTAGGATTTCATCTTAGGAATGATAAGATATGTCCAGTTGAAAATTCTGAATAGTCGCTATGGAATTCAGGCCCTTAAAAATAGCAATTTTGCAAACGACCTCGGATTTCGATGAAACCAGTTTTGTTGGGTCCGTGATGTTAAATTATTGCTAGGTTTCAAATTTCATAATTTTTCGAATCAATATGTGAGCGTAGCAAAGGAAAACGTGTTTTGACCATTTCAGTTGATTTTAATCGACTGGAAATTGGTCCTTTTTCAAACGGTCTCAGAATTCGACGAAACTAGTTTTATTAGGACCGTATCGTCAATACGAAGCTAGAAAGTATTTTTCTGGGATTTATAGAGTTCGTATGTGATCCCGGTAATTTGAAATGTACGTTTAAAATTCAATATAAGGATTTAAATTGTAAATTCAACGGAAACTGATTGTAACGATCAAACCAGCTTACGATACATATCCCATTGTGTCCGGAATGGGGGTGAAACGCTATGGGCGACAGGCGGTGGGCCTCGTTTAGAGGTCGTATGTGAAAGTCAACTTTTTAATAATTAAATAATTAAATTAAAAAAAAAAAAAAAATCCTTTCTCCTTAACTACCTAGGCCCCCCCCGTATCATTACAGAAAGGAAAAAAAAAAAAAAAAAAAAAAAACAGATCTCGACGCGCCCTCGCGCCGCCCACTGCCGATCGACGGCGCTTCCCCCCCTCCTCCTCTCGCCGAACCTCTCTCTTTTCCCCCCCTTTCCTCCTCGCCCGCCTCGAGAACCCGCACCCCCTTCTGAAACCTCCAAGCCCTAAACCCCCAGAATCGAGGCGCCTCCGCCCAGTCCTCCACCGTCCAGCCAGAGCGCGAGCCCCCCCCTAAGCCTGCTGCCGCCAGTAAAACCCCCCCTGTAAGTCTTTCCTTTTAATTTATTTATTTTATATTTGATTATATTTAAAAACTGAATTTGAATATATTTATAAGCTTATAAAACTGAATTTATTTTAAAAGTTTAAAACTGTAAATTTTAAAAAGTTTAAAACTGAATTTATAAGAAAAGTTTAAAACTGAATTTATAAGAAAAGTAAAACTGAATTTTTAAAGAAGTAGAAAAACTGAATTTTTAGCATTTAAAAACTGATTTTATTTTTAAATTTTAAAATAGAAAATATCGTATTTTTAGAATAGAAGAGATCATAGTTTTAAATAGAAAAAAAAAACGGAATTTTTATTGTGTATGAGGTTATGATTTTTAACTTAAAGGAAGAATTTATTTTTCTAAACAAGAAAAGAAATGTTTTTTTTATTTGTAAAGATTATATTTTTATAACGAAAAAGATTATATTTTTAGAAGAAAAAGATATATGCTTTTTGTATGTAAAACATAGATTTTTATAAATATAAAATCCGATTTTCTTATATGAACGTTAGCAAAAAGATGTGATCTTTATAGAAGATAGAGAAGTAAAAATAGAATTTTTATATATTGAACTTCGATAGAAAAATAGAATTTTTATATATTGAACTTCGATAGAAAAATAGAATTTTTATATATTGAACTTCGATAGAAAAATAGAATTTTTATATATTGAACTTCGATAGAAAAATAGAATTTTTATATATTGAACTTCGATAGAAAAATAGAATTTTTATATATTGAAATTTGAAATAAAAATTCGATTTTTATATATTGAATAGCGAAGTAAAAATTCGGTTTTTACATATGTAGTGGCTACGGGCAATAAAGATGCCGAAGATGCGATAGCGATGAAGACTTCTGCAAATGAAGAGCCGTGGAGCTAGGATAGCTATATGTGAGAATTTCTCACCTTTCAATTTATTTTTCTAGTTATACATATATATACTAGGATGCAGACGGTGCTTATTAGAAGCACCCGACACCCGTCCACAAACCATGGACTTGTTTGATTGGTTGTGTAGTTGGTTAGATTATTTGATTTGGATTGGATTGTTTTGGTGAAATGAATTGATATGATTGATGTGTGAATGGCGTGGGCCTTCACTAGACCGGGGATAAGGCTAGGCCTTGTCCCGTTTCTAGTATCGTGCCGTTATGCCGCCGAAATTTTCTAAAATAAGTTAGAAAAATAAAAATAGCATTTTATTTAACGAATGAACTGAATAGAAATTCATATGTTAAAATAAAATGTGTTATCGTTAAAAATAATTTTTAACGTGAATGTGAATAAATAAATATTCATTTACAAACCAGACGGTTTGTTTATGTACACCTATTTGAATGACGTTGATTGGGTCGATAAATTTTACACATCGCCTAACTGCACAAATAAAATATGTGTTTGATTGTTTGAAACCCCACACGGGTGTTAGGATGAAATTTGAAGTTCACTCATCCTGATTGATTAAATATGTCGATCGATTGATTGACAAGCTGCTATAAGCGTTAAATGTCTATATTTGATGCTTATACAGTGTAGTGCACTTTGGTTGATGGTTGATTATTCATCGTTGTTGATATATACATGTGTTGTAGAAAATCCATATAATTAACATTATATGGTAATTGATTGGGCCTCATTCCAGTTTCGAAAAAAAAAAGAAATATTTGAAATAGAAATATTTGAAATAGAATATTTGAAAATAGAAATATGTGAAGCCGTGAGGATTAGATTGACGCCATTTTGACGTGAACGATGTCTATATCGATTTTATTCATTTCGAAATGAATATTGAAAAGTGATTTCGAAATCGAATATTTTGAAATGAATTGAATTGAAAACGAATTCAAAATGAATTGAAAACGATTTCGAAATGAATTGAATTGAAAACGAATTCAAAATGAATTGAAAACGATTTCGAAATGAATGAATTGAAAATGATTTCGAAATGAATTGAATTGAAAACGATTTCGAAATGAATGAATTGAAAACGATTTCGAAATGAATTGAATTGAAAACGATTTCGAAATGAATTGAATTGAAAACGATTTCGAAATGAATTGAATTGAAAACGATTTCGAAATGAATTGAATTGAAAACGATTTCGAAATGAATTGAATTGAAAACGATTTCGAAATGAATGAATTGAAAACGATTTCGAAATGAATTGAATTGAAAACGATTTCGAAATGAAATGAATTGAAAACGATTTCGAAATGAATGAATTGAAAACGATTTCGAAATGAATTGAATTGAAAACGATTTCGAAATGAATTGAATTGAAAACGATTTCGAAATGAATTGAATTGAAAACGATTTCGAAATGAATTGAATTGAAAACGAATTCGAATTGAATTGAAAGTGAATTGAAAACGAATTCGAATTGAATTGAAATTTGAATTGAATAGAAATGAATTTTGAAACGAATCTATAAAGAAGGATTCAATTTTGCTTTGAATTGAAATGGAAGTTGAAATAGTTTTTGAAACGAATTCAAAACTATTTATATAATTCGTTTTAAATAGAAATCGACGAAATATATATTATATATATTATATATATAATATAATGGCCTGAATAGAACGCGCCGCGCCGCGGCAGTTCGCGAATTTCGACCATTGATTTCAAACGGACATTGCGGGAGATCCGACCGTCGGATTCTCCTAAAACCGGAACCGTTGGGTTCGTATCGAAAAGAGCTTTCTAATGAATGTTAGAAATTTGAAATCTAACGGTTGGATTTGGAGATACGTCCAAATCAAATTCGAAAAAGGTCGCTATAAGTGCAGTTCGATGGCCGTTAATGGAAATCGACTGCACGGGCCTTGATAAAATTATTAAAAATAGTAATAATTTGTGTAAAATCATAAGAAATGATTTGTGAAAGTTTGGGATGAAAAACTCCATATTTGAAAAGATAAAAATAGATTTTTATCGAAATGAACTAGTTTTGAACTAGAATTATAATTCTATTTATTTTTAAATAAATAAATGGAATTTGAAATGGTTTTGAAAATAACCAAAATTTCCAATGATTGCATTGGAGTGGATTTGAATCGAAATTGTCTTCGGAATATTTCGATGTTGGAATTCGTGATTATACAGGTGTTGTTATGGAAATTTGAAAGATATATTTATATCGTTATTTCCAATACGACATTTGTTAGTCGTAGAATTCGATATTGAATATAAGCCGATATATTTTCTATTCAGAGCCTTGTATTGAATATCGAATGTGATTTGGGTTTGTCGTGAATGGTGTCTTCACTAACACTGTTCTTGAACCCAGTTGAGAAAAGATTAAATCTTTTTATTTAGATTTAATGAAGTTTACCAATTAAATAATATTTAATTGGAATTGAATTGATATTGATTTTTGGGTTTATCGTGAACAGTGTTTTTAAATAGCACTCGTTCTTTAACCCGATAATTAATGAATGGGATTTTGGGTTTATCGTGAACCGTGTTTTAAATGACACTGATTCTTTAACCCAGTCGAAGATTAAAACTAAGTGGAGTTTTAATGAATCTTTAATTAGTTTGAAATGATCGAAAATGGAGTATCACCAGTTTTGCTCCAGGCGATAGTTAAATCTTTAATTAGATTTGAACGTGAAATGGTAATTGAATTTACCGATAACACTGTGGTGTTAGATATGAAGTATTACCAGTTTTACTTCATGGGATGAATAGGTTGGGATTGGGAAATTAAAACAAATGATTACTTCGGTAAGGTTCGCTAATCCCGACTAGTTTGAATTGATATTCAAAATAGATTAAAGAATAAATTCAAGAATTTATCTTTGATAAAATTAATGGGAACCTTTCCCTATGAATGTGAAATTTAGAAACTAACTGTCGGTTAGCCAAGCAGAATGGTTTTCTGGATATTGATCTGATGTTGGTTTCGGCCTTCGGGGTTAATATTTGGGGAATTATTCTCTTGATTAATTTACGGTTAGTGACTAATGAATTGGAATGAGGCGTATGTTGTGTTTGTGTAACACTTTTATAAAATATACGCGAGTTATTCGGGAAGACCGGGTTTATCCCATTCTGAATAACTGATACGACGATAAGTCGAAGATGAAGACGATGGTCGAAGACCGGAAGTCTTCACGTCGTTTGGGTAATTACTGATGATCTTGATTGGGCTGTACACCCAAGAAGATGGAAACAGTTGGTGATCGTCCAGACGTACTTGGAGATCGATGGATATGCGGGGTACTAGGTGCCTCCGGTTTCGTTCAGACCCAGAACGGACTTGTAAATGGACTGTGTGTCTGACATTGGATTTTAGTCCGTGTGATTGATCTCTATTAAATATATATCTGTTTGGCGGTGGAGAATTTATTCTCTTGCTTAACGCCCTTCTCTGAGACGTACGAGCTCAGGGGTTATATATTGATGGATATCAATCGCATGGAGTGGATTGCCTGTGTGGCATGCTAAGATGCAAATGATCAAGGCTTCTGTTGAAAAGCAAAGTCTTGTGGTTGATGATCGAAGCACGGCCTTTGTGGCGTAGCTTTGTGTAACGTTGATTCGCGAGTATCACACCCGGTATGAATCAAAAACGGGAGACGGACCTCAGGGAGGGCATGCGTTTCTTTCTAGTTATGAGTGGCGTCAGTGCTTGAACTGGCTGACGAGTTTGACTCATGTGGATGTTACTTATTATTACTTGCTGAAAAGCGAGGCGCCTCGTGATATCGGTTTCGGCCGATGCTTCTGGTCGGCTGACGGGCCAGGCTTACGCCCCAAAGGGTGGGGAGACGCATGTTCAGGCATTTTAATCCACATCGGTGGACCGGCCCTGACGATCCAAGGGTCACTCGAGCTCTGATCCTGAGGGGCGGACTAGAGCGTCTCGAATCATTGAGGATCTTGCCCCTAGCCTCGGTTCATACCATAAATGATAACCCAACTTCCAATACGACATTTGCGGTTTTGATTGTAAACATATATATGGCGACATAGTGTTATGGGCCGTTCATGCCGCCTATGATTGATACTTATGATTTGAAGTTGTTTTATACACTATGCACTTATAATAGTATCAAATGATTTGTTTTAAACGTATCAAGCATTCTTTGGCTGTTATAAGGGAAAACCCTATCCCCCGGCTTGCGATTGCATTGTGTGATAGGACCTGGGTCTTATAACAGCTTCATTTTTCTTTATTTAGCATTGCGCTGTTGTTTATGCACTGGTATTCTTGGGAGGAAACCCGTTCCGTGTTATACGGCGTAGTCCCTTGATTTACCTAGCTTTAAAAATAAAGATTAACTGTTTTAGTTCTCACACCAGTCACATGACTGACCTGGAGTTTATTGTTTTAACCTAAACTCTGGGTGCCCTTATTTTGACACGGGCAGCTAGTAGTTTTGGTTTTGCAGATTTATATTCACAGGATCCTGGTTTACAGCTGGAACGATATCCGGAAAGCTTTGTATCCGTATATCTACTTCTAGTTGTGTATTGTAATATTTTCCGCTGCTATGTATTTAAATGTAATTTAAATCTCTGATATTTCTGTGTAATATTCATTTATACTCTGTATATTCTTGTAATCTGATGCATTGTTGTAATAAGCAATGAAATGTTCTTCTGTATGCGTTCTGTTGTGGTTTGTTCTCGAACTATCCGTCGCTTTCCTTTACGGGGAAGTTACGGGTCTTCACAGATAAGTATAGTGTTGCAAATGGTTTAGCTTTTACTATGTTTTATTATTCAAGCTCTGTTTCATTTTGAGTTTAGAATTAAAAATGATATATGTATATATATTATATACATGCAGTGGCAAAGGTGATTTGCCTACTACATATATTCAAATTGCCCTTGTGACCCATGAACTTTATGCAAGTTTATCTAAAATGATGTACATATATATATATATATATATATATATTGATATATGAATCATTGTTTTAATCAGTGTTGTCATATATATAGATACATGATTCACTGTATGGATAATAATACATGGGTAGAGTTGCCAAATCAAGCACTATTGATTTTATTGTAGTCTCTACATTATACAAATTTGGTGTTTACTCAATATGATTAGTGGTTGACTCCTAAATTATGTAATCACCCTGTTATGATTAATTTCTGGAACAAATTACTTCAATCAATTGTATAATCCAAGTTATTGAACTATGGATCTATGATTACAAATATTGGTTCATTAAATTTATGACAGAATGATTCCATAATTATATATATGTAGAATAGCATATACGAGTTTGAAATTCACAGTAAAATGTATGACTTCCTCGAACCATTTGATGGGCAGAATAAAATAATCTGTTAATGCATATTTAGCACACATTAGTTATGTGCGCCATTTAGTGTTAATGAACCAAAATACTGAACATAAATTTGAAAAGGCATATTAAATCAAGAATGTCTTGTGTAATAGATGATCCTAATATGTTCAGTTTAAAGCATTTTAAAGCAAATTTGATTTGCAGGAATAAGGATTCTAAAGAATGCTGAAGAGAAGTCAAGAAGAACAAGAACAAGTCAGACTTGTTCTATCTGAGTGATGGAAAAGTATATGAGAATCAATGGTTATAATTTTGGTTAATATATGTATGTATATATATATATACTGTATATATATATATACACACATTTGTATAATGTATGCAAACACTGAAAAACTGCTGTGGTTTGAATGGACTATGTTATTTGTGTATAACAGGTTATACATATATGTAAAATATGCAGGTATGTATGAATATGTATCAAGTTAATAGACTGAAGTCCATAATGTTATCATATTTGAAAGGGTTTGACCCTTTATTTGTGTACATATGAATATAAGTTTTGTATAATTGATACAAAATAAAACAAGTATGACTTGTTTGAAGGCCAATCTGTGTATGATTTTGCTTGTTTATATTGATCATGCGAAATTTTGTTTTGTATAATAGTATGGAGTATGATGCACTGTATATTGACAAATGATTTGGTATGATAAATTATATATGCAGCTGAATCTATATTCTTAGTAATGACGGGTCATGTTCAGTTACTTATCCTAGCATGTGTATATATTGCTGTCACACAGACCATTAGAAATTATTTACTCATGAATACCGTGTACAAGTACATATTTTTGATAGCATACAAAAGTTTGGTTTAGACTATCATAATTTTGAAATGATCAATAGAAGAGTATGCAAGCTATCTATGAATATATCATTGAATTTAGATGTAAGATATGTATGGTTCATATATTCTATTTAAATTCAATTAATATTATGAATATAAAAACATATATTTGATATATGCAAATAACTATAATATTGTTTCGCACTACGAATTATAAACTCCCTTTAAAGCAAATACTTTTGTTATATTAAGTCATGGCGACGTCTTCCAATAATATACTCATCACTGTCCAAAATCACTGGATGTAACTAACGCCAAAGCGTTGTGCACCTTTTATTTTGGTTATATACGATGGAGTAAAATGTGGTGCTCCAACCTATTATTGGGTTTGACTTAACTAGGCTGCATAATACGATTATGGCTTTAGAGACAATAGCATGAATTATTCTATATTTTGAGCAAATGAATAATACTGAACAAAATGTTCATCATGCGATCCAAGAATTATATATGATATAATTGACATAAGATGTCTACCTAAAAGGTCGTGTTTTGAGTTCAGCCAAAGCAGGGTCAAGGCATGACTAGATATGGATCTTGGAACACCATTATATGTATATAATGATATATATATATATATATATATATATATAAACAGAGGGATGTTAATTTGAGTGGGAGCGTATTTTAGTTTAAATTACATATTTATGTTAATATAAAGTTTTGACTGTCAAAAATTTCATATTAAATAAATATTACAGAATCAGTTATTATTTTATTATCTAATGTAGATATTAAATAATAAATAACTCCGATAATTTAAATTAATCCTTAAGAAGGATAAATTGAATTAAATCAAATTTCTTGACTAATATTAAAATTTGTGGATTGTCCTCAAACAAATTAAACGTAATTGTTTTAGATATAATGAGAGGATCTAAAACGAGTTAAAGTATGACTTTAACCCGTTAAGATATAAATGATATAAAATCTACTTATGTATATTTCTAGTATTAGATACTAGATATAAATCGCATAAATGTATGTTGATTGCATAATGAGTAGAAATTTAATTAAATAGAAAAGTGGACTTACGATTGGAATTGAAGCAAATGTTGCTGAATTATCCAAAGGAAGGCGATTCTTTTATTATACTGGCTTAATTAAATAAATAAAATAATTATTATAATGAAATTCCACTTAAAATAAATGTTATAATATATCTTGTTCAGACAAGTTTGAATTTCATTTGTGAATAATTGTTATTTATTTTATTTAAGTGAAATATCGTATGGAATTTCATAAACAGTTAATGATATTTGTAAATCCTTAACTATAATGTATTTGACATTGATAATGAATGGATTAAATTTAGTGATTTAAATCTAATATACCTTTAGTATTACCAGTTAGCTCAGTAAACAAGAAAGTATGTCAAAACTCCATAATGATGGAATTTTGAATCCAATTGATTTTGAATCATAGAAGAATACAGATCTTGTTTATTAGGCAAAATAACTGAATCACCTTTCACCTAACACGACGAATAAGTGATAAGTATTGGGTCTCATACATAATGATGTATATGGAGCAATGAATACATAAGCTAGAGGTAGGTTTTATTACTTCATTATATTTACTGATAATGTCAGTATATATAGATATGTGTATCTTATGAAATACATATCAGAATCATTTGAAAAGTTCAAAGAATTCAAAGTGAAGTTAGAAACCAATTTTAATAGAAAATAAATTCTCTCTGAAAGGATCAAAGATAATATTTAAGCCAATTAATTAATGACTGTCCATATGAGTTTGAAATTGTTTCATAACTTGCTCCATCTAGAAGACCATATTGGATTGGTGTATCTGAAAGGAGAAATCGCACCTTATAAGATATAGTACGATTAATGACAAGTCATATAGATCTTCTAAATAAATTGAATTAGAACAATTGCATTTAATCCTACTAAAATGAGTCCTAAGACGCCATATAAGATATGGATTAGGAAATGTCCTAGTATGTCTAAATGCGCAGATTTGGGATGTATGGTGCTTGTTAAACGTCATTCCTCTGATAAGATCAGACCCAAATCAAATAAATATTTTGTGGAATATCCAAAAGAAGAAAATGGATATTAATTCTATAAATCCTCTGAGAAAAAAAAATGCTTATTACTCGAATTGGTATCATTATAAAAGAGAGTCAGTCTCTAACATACCGATGAGAATAAAATAGAATCTGAAATGTCTCGGAGACCACAAAATACCATTGAATCTTGTATAGACAAGAAATTGAGTGGGAGTGACACAATAATTCTGATGTTATTTGATAACACATTAATTATTGTAAATGATGTTAATTTAAAAACAAGAAATAAATACTGATTCTAAGAAAGAAAATTGTTTGGATTAAGAAGTTCATGTTTGAACTTAAATCATTGTTCATCGAGTGATATACATTGCGATAACAATATGGCTGTTGCTTAGGCCTAAAACGATAAACTCATCATCAATCCAAACATATATTTTAAGAAATATAATTCTTATGTGAAGTTGTTCACATAGGAAATGAACATATCTACAAAGTTGCAAAAGTTGTAAAGTTGCAGACCTACTGAATTAAATTCTGTCGCAGCAAAAGTTTAATAGCCACACTAGTTTCATGAGTATATGATACGTAAATGATTGACTCTAGTGCAAGTGGGAGATTGTTAGAGTTTATGCCCTAGAGACAATGCATTTGATGAAATTGATAACACTGTTGATGTTATTATTTTATTTGGAATAAAATAAAATATTCTGTTATGGTATATTTACTGCGTAATATAAATATTAACATAATAGAAGTTCTTAGAATAATAATATGGAATTATATGGTTCGAGTAAGACTGAACTTGAGATTATATAATGTGATAAGTATTATAATTCTTAAATGTCCCTAGTCGAGTTTTATTGTTTATATAGGACAACAATAAAGCGTTGAGACTAGTATATTGATTGACTGATGATCACATCTCATTGATCATTAATATACGTGATACTAAAGTCAAGATATAAATACGTATTGGAGAATAGCAAATTGGGCTGACCCACTGTGTGATAACTACATGGAATATAATCAACAGTATCATAAGTTGTTCTCATAAGTGACAGTGATGTAATGGTCCTCAGACCTGAAATCATTATAATTTTATTCGAGGATATTTGTGTTTTGATATCATCTAAAGTTATTTCGTAATAGAGTAATGATAACGGTGATTATTGGATACATCTCGAGTCGAATGAAAATTATGAATGATCTAGATGGAATTTAACCCTACGATATATTCGTAGTGATATCCATGGGCCTCTTGATTGAGTAAGACTGTGAAATGCATGGCCATGCTCAAATATTGATTTGTTTTAAACAGTCTACTCATCGATCAAGAAAAACGGATTAAATTATGAAGAGGATGATACGATCCATGCCTCTAGTTTAATCCTGGATATACTGGTTAAAAGGATTATATTACATTGATACATAGGTCACAAAAGGTTATATCGAATCAATGATATTATTATAATTTGGGTAACAGTGATGTATTACTAGATGCCGCTCACTGTTTATGATTTAAATCATGTTTAAATTATTGCCAACATTATGATAACCTGCAGGGTCACACATATAAGCGTTGCAAATTGTGTTAGTATTTTCTAAAGAATATCAAAAGAGTTTTGACCAATTCTTTATTAAAAACGTTTGAAAGGGTAAAAGGGTAAAACCGAAATGTCGGTTGAAACTATTATAAAAGAGAGATGAGACGCCTTCATTTTCTGGTATCTGAAAAACGAGAAACCCTAATTTCTCCTTTCAATTTCGGCTAGTACCGAAACACAATTCTTGATTGAGATTGTCGTCATCAGGGCTTCGCTTGTGGATCTCCAGCAGAGACACCCAATTTTAGGTGTTCGATTCAACAACCAAGTGTAGGAAGAACCCGACGGTTTTGAGATTCAAGTTATGGTTTTTCATTCGATTTGATAATCAAAGAAGAAAGGTACTCATTCCTATTCGATTTCGTTCGATTTTAATTATTAGGGTTTATGTTTTGTTGTTTTCGCTGCAAATTCGATCCTTATTTACCTTCAATTAGAATAGAAGGAAAGGACTCTTAGAGCTAGGACTAGTAATATCCTAGAAGAGAAACTCATTAGAGATGGGGTTAGTAATTCCCTAGCATGAGTTTAGAGTATTAATTATAGAAGAGAGCATAATTACGATATAAAATGGATTTTGAAAAGTTATATTTTAAATAGAATAAATTTTTTTATGGTAGTTATGAAGAATTTGGATTAGAATTTAAATTTATCGAAGATTTTTGACTGTCGATAAGTTCTGAAATATGTTAGGTAAGAAAACAAAATGTGTATGATTACCTTGTGAATTAAGTTTCACAATTTGACTAGAAGGTATTTGGTAATCAAAGGCAATAAAGAAGTCAGAAGCTATCTAAACTATGGTACTTAGGTAAGCTAATCATGCGAAAGTATAACTTTTTCCAATAAAAATATTCTTTTTGAGGGAAATAAGTTCATAACATCTGAATTCGAGATAATTAAGAGAACACATTTTGGAATATACATGATTGAATATATATATTTTGAGCAATTAGTTAATTAAGATTGTTAAGTTTGGATATGGGCATCGTGTGATTAAAATTTCACGATTTGACTTAAGATGTTCATATGGAGTTGTAACCAGTGTTCATTAACTAATAAGAATATATAATCTAAGTACGTATGTAGGATATTCTATGAAACTTGAGAAGTTAGGAAGAACTTAAGTTAAACCATTAAAGTATTTCGAGTTTAGATAAAGATTCAGAGTTATTGAAAATTTTGGATAATCAATAAATTTTGATTTATTTTGGATAAAAAGGTAATTATATTTGGATAGGTGAAAGCAGTTCAAATATCATATGAACAAGTTTCATAACCTAACAGAGGGATATTTAATAGTTAATTTAAAGGGTTATCTAAATTGAGCAATATAGATAAGATATTTGGATCTATGTATAAGTATTGATACAACATCATATAGTTATGAGCTTATACTCGTTTTCGTTCAAATTTCGAGGATGAAATTCTTTTAAGCAGGAAGAATGTAACAACCCAGATTTTTGAGCCTAATTTAGTTTAAATTAATTCAGAAGATTTTTGAATTTTTAACATGGTTTTAAAGATATGGTAATATTAAGATTAAGTTTTGTCATGTTTATAGCAATTTAACAATTTTGTCAAAAGAAAGGTTTTTGTCAAAATAAGAAATTTGTAATTTGTAAAAATTCATTTGATTTAATCACTTGGAAATCTAGATTAAATTGATTTTAAATTTAATTTTAAATGAGTGTGAATAATAAATAACTTGTTTAAACTTATGGAATTCAACGATAAAATACATTGACAAAATATGTCAGCTTTTGTCAAAATCGGGTTTAATCAAATATTAAAATTTTATCAAAAAATAATAATTTAACTTGACATATTTAAGTTGATTTATACATTTAAGAATTTTTATTTAATGATGTTAAGTTAGATTTTGAATTCAGTTTAATAAATAGTTGTTTAAATCTATAAAATACAGATGTAAAATAAGTTGATAAAAATGTATCGACTTTTGTCAAAATGGACTATTTAAATTCGTATTGAAAAAATCATTTTAAGTATGATCTTTCTAGATATAGATTTTTAATGAAATAATTATTTTTGAATTATAAAGTAACATACAATCATCAGATTTTGTCAACAAAAGTCATCGAATTTAATCGGTTTATTCGTTAGTTTTTTTAATTGACAAAAGATAACATTATTGTTGAAATGTGTAAGGGTTGCAAGATTGAAACACTTAAAATTATAGCAAAAGTGTGGCAAATGGTTAGGAATTAACCATTCCTTCCTAAAGCAAATACCACTTATGCCTTTTGATAAAATCATGTGCTAAAGCTCATTGTTTTCCCTTGTACTTTTGCACTTTACCGCTTCCTATCCACTTATAAAAGAAGGCCTTACCCACTCATTTCTTCACAACGTTTCGTCGTTCCTTTCTTAAGCTTTCCTCCTTTCTCTAATGGCTTTCAAGCCTATTACTCCTAATTCTTCTCTTCTTCTCCCTCTTCCTCCTCGTTCTTCTTCCCTCCTCCTCCTCCTCTTTGGCCATAGGCCACCACCCTTTGCCCTCCCCTTGTGCACCACTCAACCCTCCCCTCCTCCTTGCTCCCCCACCTCCAAAGTTCGGCCCCCTCCTCTTAAATAAACAAAAGTTAGAAGAGAAAGAGAGACAAATAAAAAGAAGAGTTATGTGTGTGTGTGTGTATATATATTTATATTTGGGTAGAGATAGAATGTAATGCGAGACGCGATTACACTACCTGACAGTTTAGTCAAAGTTTGGCGGAGTAGAACACAAAGGTGAGAAACTCGATTTTTTATAAATATATTAGTATGGAACTCAATTCTTATATATAAACATTTATATAAGTTAAAAATGTTATGTATATATATATATTTGAATATCAAATATATAGATAAAATCTAAAATTAAAAATGGCATCCTCATATGGAGGGCGAAACCCCAATGCTAATTCAAATCCTGATCTCGCCTGGCAAGTGGTACGAAACAGAAAAGCAAAATCTTTTAGAGAAGCTGTCATTGGATCCAAAGCAAATAATGGAAAGGCGGCTGGGAATTTTTGAAAACGATAGGAATTGCCAAAATTTGGACCAGGTGTTGGACCCTGGTCACAAGCGGTAGCAGGCAACACCAAAATTGAAGGATATGTGGAATACTTTTCAACCACAATAGATGTTGAAGGTTGTTATGCAGATCTAGATGATGAGGTGTTTGAAAAAGCAAACTCCATATGGAATATTTCTATCTACATTTATTTAGAAGGACGTAGACCTTACTATGTGGATTTAAACGCATATATCAGACGTGAATGGAAACCATCTGGTAGATGGGATGTGTTTGCTAAGGAGAACGTATTTTATTTGATAAAATTTGAAATTGAAGCAGATTGCCAGAAGGTGTTAGCAAAAGGACCTTGGTTCATGGATAGTAAGCTTTTTTTCATTAAAAAGTGGGAACGAAATTTACAACTAGAGAGAGATATGATTAATTCGCATCCTGTTTGGGTGAAATTACATAATTTAGATTTATCTTTGTGGAATGCTAGAGGTATTAGTAAATTTGCAAGTTTAATTGGCACCCCTCTAGACATGGATGATTAAACCAGAAACGTTAAACGGCTGAAATATGCTAGGGTACTTATCGATATTAAAGCGACCAATCCTCTAATTAAACAAGTGCGTGCTAAAGATAGAAATGGTAATGTTTATATTCAAAATGTGGAGTATGAATATGTTCCTCCTATGTGTACTCATTGTAAGTGCTTTGGTCATTCACTAGATCAATCTGCAACTGTGGTAAAACCAATTACGCAAGTTTGGAAAGTCAGAACTGATAATTCACACACATCTACTTCAGAAGGTTCCCCAGTTATATCTACATCACAAGACAATACCCAACAACAAGTGGGAAGTACAGATGCAGATCCCTTCACTGCACATACAAAAACTCCTATATCTACAGAAGACGTGGAGATACTACATAATACTAGCTATACAACTCCCCATAATTCAAAAGTCGCTGAAGTCATTAATGCTGAAGATCAAACGAAATAACATACCAAGGAAGTGAAACAAACTGAATTTCCCCCTGCAGAGAAGTCCCCACATGATGACGCTCTGGATGATCCTGATAAAGAAGAAAATATAAACTTAAATGACATTGATCTCTCACAGGAGGAAGATGAGGAATCAGTTGATTTGCATTCAGGAAAGCTAACGAAAGGAAATAGAAAATATGACAAGCAATTTGAAGACAAACAAAAGGAAGCAAGAAAGAAAGATGTGGTATGTTCCTCACACATGACTTTGAGGAGCAAGTTACCACATTTTAAATGACTATATTCACATGAAACATTAGAGGTCTTAATAACGGTACTCGTCAACTAGACCTCTAAAATATTAGATGGACTTATGCACCTTATATTATGTGTATACTGGAAAACAAGTTCACTGATGACAATGCAATATTTCATTAACACTTTTGGGAATGAATGGGTATCATGCAATAACAATGATACAGGATGCAAAGGTAGAATTCTTGTAGTGTAGTGTAAATCAGTATGGCAGATAAACATAATTGACAAGGATTCACAACAAATTACCTTGGATGCTAAAAACAGTGGGGGTTTACATCTAATCATCACTGCAGTGTATGCAAGTAATTTTGCCGAAGAGAGAAATGCTTTGTGGAATAAAATTAAAAGCATGTCAAAAAATGTAAGTATACCCTGGATTATTATTGGAGATTTTAATGTTGTACTAAATAAAGAGGATAAAATTGGTAGTGTGCCTCTGGGAGTAGCTCAACTTACAGAGTTCAACAATTGCATTTCTGGTGCAGGACTGTTGGAACCTATGCATAATGGCCTGAAATATACATGGAGAAGTGGGGAAAATAAGAAAATGTCTTTTAAATTGGACAGAGTGTTGGTTAACTCTGAATGCATCATAAACTTGCCAGACATTAAAGTGGAAATTATCTCCACTTTCACAAGTGATCACAACCCTATACTTATACAATTTTTGGAAAGGATGAATAACACAAAAGGCAAACCTTTTAGATATGTTAATGCTTGGAAAAACATAGATGGTTATGATGAAGTTATAAACTTTAACCTCTGCGACTTACAAGAAGGATGTGCAGGTTTTCAAATTCTATAATTGCTCGAATTTTCAAAAAAGAGACTTAAAGAATGGAACAAATGCAGACCAAGGGATAATGATAGCATCGACCAACTTCAGAAAGACCGTGCCAAGTTTTTGCAATTGATAGATGATGGAGACAATTCAGATGATACCTGGAGTAAATATCACTCTGCCCAAATGGAGTTGAAAAAAGCACTTGAAAATAAAGCTGTTGAAATAAAACAAAGAACAAAAGTGCAGTGGCTAACTGAAGGAGATGTATGCATGAAATTTTTCTACACTAAAATGTCCATTACAAAACATATCAACAACAGTTCATACTTAATTGATAATCAAGGGAACTACTGTACTGATCATAAAAAACTTGAGAGAGAAGCAATTGAATACTTTACTTCGCTATATAATGGTGATTATGAAACTAACTTACCTGTTATTCACTGCATGCGAGTTGTTAATGCCATAGGAAGGAGGCTGCTGTGTAGCAATGTCATGTATGATGAAGTTTGGTTGTCTCTCCAATCCATTAGTGTTAACTCCAGTCCAGGTTCAGATGGGATAGGGGCTGGGTTCTTCAAAATGCACTGGCAGAACCTGAAAGAAAATGTAACACAAGCCATTCAAGAAGCATTCGACTTTAGTAAAATAATTAAAGAAATGAATCACACTTTCATATGTCTCATCCTAAAAGTTGAAAATCCCATATGACCAGAAGAATTCAGGCCTATCACTTGCTGCAATGTGCTATACAAAATTCTCAACAAGGTAATATGCAACAGAATGAAACAAATTTTACCAGACATCATCTCTGAGTGTCAGAGTGCATTCATTAAAGGTAGATATATTTTAGAGAACTCGTTGTTGGCTCATGAACTTGTAAGAAATTTCAATAAACCTGGTGCCAACAAATTCTGTTTGAAAGTAGATCTTCACAAAGCATATGATAAGATAAACCGAAACTTCATAATTCATATGTTACATTACATGGGTTTTCCTAATAAATTTGTTAAGTTGGTTAATAAGTGTATATCTACGCCTACTTTTTCTGTTTTGATCAATGGTACACTAAAGGGATTCATTGGATCAAATAGGGGGATAAGACAAGGAGATCCATTGTCTCTTTACTTGTTTGCCATTTCTATGGAGTACTTTTCTCTCCAGATGGAATTGTCGGAGCACAACAGACAAATTTAGACAGTATACAATTTCCAACCTAAGACAAGCCACCTCTTATATGCTGATGACCTGATAATATGCATTAAATCGAATGAAACTGCAGCTAGAACCATCAAAAGTAATTTTCTTCTATTGGAGAAATATATTGGTCTAAAAATGAGTGAGAATAAAACAAAATGCTGTTTTAACAAGTTTTGTGAACATATAAATGAGATTCTTGAAATTTTGGGTGTGACTAAAGGATCCTTACCAGTAAAGTACTTGGGCGTCCTTCTATCTACAAATAAAATAACTGACAGAGAATGTGTTGAATTGATAAGCAAAATTAAAGACAAGTTGCAAGGTTGGAGTTCTAAAAATTTATCGCTGGCAGGAAGAATTGAATTGGTGCATATTATTACACATGCAAAGATTAATTTTTGGTTACAAACATTTCAAATTCCTGTTACATCAATTGAAAAGATAGAAAGGGTATGTGAAGATTTTATATGGAGAGGTGGATATTATAAAATCAAATTTGCTGATCTCTGCAGGCCAAAGGAAGAAGGGGGTGTAGGATTGAGAAACATTTGAGACATGAGAGACGTTTTCACTCTCAAACAAGGATGGAAAATAATTACAAGTAAAGGTTTATGGGCTAGATGGATGAGACAACAATAATTAAAAGACAATTTTTGGCAAATGGCAATGGATAATAATGCATCACCAAATTGGAAAGCTATTCTAAAGATGAGAGACAAGCTAGCTAATAACTGCACTCGTGAATTTACTACTGGTAAGGACACTAACTTATGGAAAGAACCATGGATATTGGGTAAATCTATGAATGACATTGTTGGCTGGGACACATACTCTGCTTTTGGTTCTCCAAATACTAATGTTGATACAATTATTGATAATCATAATTGGAAATGCGATCAACTGCCATGCAACAGGGATATTATACAGAAAATTCAAGCAATGCCAATTTATACTGGAAGGGAAAATGATATCTGGGCATTAAACAACTCAAAAGGAGATTTAGCTATCAATAAAGCTTGGAATTCAATTCGAACCAAACATGAGAACAAAATTTCGAGCAAAACGATATGGGATAAAGCAATTTATCCAAAAAATTCATTAACTGCCTACAAAGCAATAATGCAATGTCTTCCTACACATGATAGGTTATTTAAATTGGGCATAACAGAAGACAGATTATGTGTGTTATGTGGTTCATCGGAAGAAACACATAAGCATCTTTTCTTTGCATGCGAGTACCCTAAAACAATTGCACAAAATTGTACGGTAAAGATTGACCCTTTAAATCAAACATACGACTTACAGATAATTGCAACGTACCTGGCCAGGCACCCAAACAATGATTGTCTGATAGCCAAATTCAACAAGGTTGCCTTGACATATGCTGTAGCATCAATTTGAAGAGAAAGAAATGCGCGAATTTTCAATGGTAAAACAAAAACAGCGAAGGTGGTTATTAGTAGATTTGCCATTATTGACATAAACATTAGCTAACGATGAATTAAAGGGAGAGAAGCTACCGATTGTAACGACCCGCATTCTACGCATCATAGGATCGTAGGATATTTATTTCTTTCACATACGAAGTCGTATGGTCATGTAACTTTGGGAGACGACTATTGGGGTCATTTCCCATGTTCATGAATTTTCCCGATTTTTAAATGACCATTTTACCCCTAGTTGGCACTGTTTTGGCCATAACTTTTGACTGGAAAGGAATTTTGACCTGAAACCACTTCCATTGGCTCCGGATGATGGTTTCTCTTTCCGTAGAGTGGTCACATTAGCCAAACGGACTCACCGTTTGGGAGATATGGCCGAATTAAGATTTAGAGGGTTAATTTCAGCTAATTGGGCTTAACCGGGTGGTTAGCAGCTAGGCCCAGAGGGGAATTTCGGGTTTAGGGGTATATAGGGGCTGATTAGGGTTAGAAAACATTTCTTTAGACATTTTCCAGCCGCCACTTTCATCCTTAGACACTCTAACAATGGCCTCCTACATCTAAAACACCCCAAATCACTTTCTAATTGAAGATTAGGCTTAGCAACATCAAATTAAGAAGAAAAAGCACCAAAGCAAGGTTAGAGCTGCTGTTGGACATCAGTATTCGCCCCAAATCAGAGGAGTTTCAGTTCTGAGAATTTTGTTTGTGGCCAAGGTGAGTGGTTAGCATTGTTTTGACACTAATTACAGTTAATCAGGGTGATTAGTGATAATTGGTAAATTCTTACATTATAAAATTCTGGAAAAATATTCTAAAATTCTGAAATGTTATTTTAGACCTCTGTTAGAAGTTTGTGATGATTTGGTTAAGTTTTGCTAATCGTACCATTAGATTTGCCTAAACATGCTTAAGGGAAAAACATGGGTTTTGGGTACGTTTGATCCATTTTTACATGTTATATTGCCGTTTTGGTGTTTATGGTCGATTTTATATGTTGCTATGACTGTTTGGAATGATTTATGATTGATTAGAAAAGTTAGATTGGTCAAAAACGTCGTCGTATGGCGTAAATAGCTTGCTGGAAGAGTTGCAGGAATTTGGACCAGATCGGATCGCTCCCACACTCGAATCGTGGGGTATGACCACGAACCGCACACCTGGAGCGTGACGAAGTATAGCGATCCACACACCTGAAGCGTGAGGATGACCACGATCCGTTCCACTTCGAAGGCCACGAACCGATGCAGCGCCGTGTCCAAACTGAAGTACCTCGATCCGAATCGCTCCAGCTTGGTGGACCACGAACCGATCAGAAGGTGCGATCCGAGATGAGGCGCGACGATCCAGACGAGGTAGCATGACCCGAACCCAATGGGTTGCCAGCGCCACGAGCTGTTGAGGTGCGATCCGTATGACGCGACACGATCCGATGGAGCTGGAGCACCACGAGCCAGCAGGAACTCGATCCGATCCGATTGGGGAGGCGCGTCACGAACCGAACCATCCAAGGGAACACGATCCGAGGAGAAGACTAAATGAAGACCGATCCGCAAGTGAAGACTACAACCCGAGATGCAAAGGAAGTCCAAATGAGAAGTTAGAGCTCAAGATTCAGATGGGAATCAACGAGTTCGCTTCATGGTTGGGTTTTGCTGCGGGACGCGTGCCAAGGAGTTATCGACGTCTATAGCTTTAGACCACTATGGTAGGAGGTACGAAGGCGGATTCAGGGCCATTATGGCATAGGTAGGACCAAGGGCTACAACCAATGAAGTGGGTCATTGAAATGTTTGGTCATGACTCCATATGTTTAGCTTGGTCATAGCAGGGTTTCTACAAGTCGGGATTCGTCGTTACCTCAGTTTGTTTAGTGTTCCAAAGTGGTAGATATCGTATGCTTTACGCACTGAGTGAGAGATGTGAGGATGGTTGCTATGGATGATTTGTTTGCTATCATTGTGACATGCACACCCCACCCTCGTATTCTTACACTATTTATTATGGCACCTTGGAGTATTGTACGGTATGTGGTACTAACTCTTTGGTTGCAGGTCCAGGTTCAGGTATGGTTTAGTATACCTGTTATTATTCTGTTTAGATGCTTATCGCTCATACCAGGCTTTATGTCTGACCCAGAGTTTTATGTCTCCTCTTATTACTCTAGGTGCTCACACGAGCAGACTAGAGACAGGTTAGCTGGTGATGCACGGGTAGATGATCCGGAGACGAGCAGGAGGCTTCCACGTAATATATATATATATAATATTCTCCCTGTGTTGTTGAAGATCGCTGCTTGGGAATTGGTGGTGCATCTTCTACTTTAGCTTTCTTTTGTTTAGAGACAGTAAATTTGGAAAATTGTAATAAGCTGTATATGGATTTCCGCTGCTCTGATGATTGATGTTGATTTTAGTTATCAGCTTATGCACTGTCTCACCTGTTTTATGTCAAGTATGTTGTTAATATATTTTATTCCATGCGCTGTGAGACATTCTACAGGTTCCTTGATTAGTTCATTCCCTTCTTTCCTTTCTTTGGCGACCGTTCCGTGCTAATCGGGCACGCGTACAGCGCACTTTCGGAGGAAATGCCGACTGGTACGGGGCGGGCCGTCACACTTGGTATCAGAGCTCTAGGTTGCGTAGTTAACCTAGGGAAGTTATCAGGGAGAGATAATATACGTATACGAGAGATCGTATTTGTGATTATTTTGATTTTTAAAAGCTATATATATATATATATATATACTATTAGTAGTATAAAGATGAAGTCGTACTGCACTAGCACCACTATGGGGTCGTTAATCGTTTCCTTTTTCAGATTGACGATGAGCCGATATGTTAGAGGTACCGGTAGAGGGGCCAATAATGGGAATGCTGCTGACATGAGGACGATGTTTACTGACCTCATGAGAGAGATGCTTAGAGATGTACAGAGGGCAGCTCCCAATGGTGGAAATGGTGGTGGTCCAATAGTGCAGGCACCAAGAGTCGACTTCGCCAAGCTGAATAAGGATTATACTAGCCTTGGTGGGAAGCCGTTCCATGGAACGGAGTCGGCTACGGATGTTCAGGATTGGTTGGATAGTTGCGAACGTATCTTCGAGGATTTGGGTATCGAGGATGCGATGAAGAGAAAGCTAGCGTCCCGTCAGCTGCAAGGGCGGGCAATGAATTGGTGGAATGCTATAAAGGCAGCTACTCCCGAAGATCAGATTACTTGGGAGCAGTTTAAGGCTCGCTTTAGCGAGAGGTTCATTCCAGCTGCTCAGAAGTCAGTGCTGTTTAAGAAATTCTTGGAGCTCAAGCAGAATGGCAGAGCTGTCTCGGAGTATATTGCTGAATTTGACACTTTGTCAAAATATGGGTTATCTCTTATTGATACTGCCGAGAAAAAGAATGAGAAATTCATAACTGGTTTGGATCAGTACTTGGGGGAAAAACTTATTAACCACATCGATGAGACGTTTGAATCGATTGTGGGGAAAGCGTTAAGATCAGAAAGTCTCTACCCTAAGTCGAAGACTGAGGTTGCATCTGCAGAAGAGCCAAAACCACAAGCAAGTGGTGGAGGCAAGGGTGGTTCCCAGAATAAGAGAAAGCAGAACCAAGCTAAGGATGGCCAGAAGAAAAAGAATAAGCAAGATGTGGAGTGCTTCAGCCGTGGTAAGAAGGGCCATTATGATAGTAATTGTCGGGCCAAGCCAGCGGATAGGAAGTGCTTCAACTGTGGCCAAATGGGACATCACAAGGACAAGTGTCCGCAACCCCTTAAAGAAAAGCAAATGGTGAAAGCATATGCCCTTAATGTTATTCCTTCTTCGTCGAATGCCCCAACTGCGGCGGAGAAAGGAAAGAATGTCGTCATTCAAGGTATGCTTTCTGTTTACGATGTTCCTGTTAGAGTTTTGTTTGATACCGGAGCTTCCAGTTCTTTCATATCTAGTGACCTGGTAGATAGGTTGGGATTGGAACCCGAGATTGTCGATAGACCTTGAGTAGTGACGAACCCGATTGGTGGTTCGACTAGCCTTAGCATGATTTGTCGTAATGTGGTCTTATCGAGTCATGGATGCATGTTTGTTTGTGATTGCTTTGTTTTGGGCTTACTGGGTTTGGCATTATTTTGGGAGTAGATTGGCTCCGAAGGTATGGGGTGGTGGTAGACTGTGAGGGCTTTTTGGTGACAGCTAGAGCGGATGATGGGCGGATGATAGTGTTTGGTGGTCTACCCAGTAAGGGGGTATTGGCTAGTTTTCTAAACTCCCTCGACATTCCGCATAGTGAGTTGTCAGGTTTGCCCGTGGTTGGCCAGTATCCGGATGTTTTCGAAGAAGTGACCGGACTTCCACCACACCGAGAGATTGAGTTTCGTATTGATTTGGTAAAAGATGCCAGACCTATAGTGATGCCACTTCGTCGTATGGCACCAAGGGAGCAGCGAGAGCTCGAGGTGCAAGTCAGCGATCTTTTGAAGAAGGGATTTATCAGAAGGAGTGTTTCTGAATGGGGAGCACCAGTTGTGTTTGCTACCAAGGCGGATGGTTCCCTTCGTTTGTGTGTAGACTACCGCGAGTTGAATAAAGTGACGAGGAAGAATAAGTATCCTCTACCGCGGATAGATGATTTGTTCGATCAGTTGAGTGGCGCGAGAATATTTTCTCAGTTGGATCTCGCGACAGGTTTTCATCAGCTTAGAGTGGAAGCTGAGAGTATAGCTAAAACGGCATTTCGAACGCCGTCTGGATTTTATGAGTGGTTGGTTATGCCATTTGGGCTGACTAATGCCCCGGCATATTTTGTGGATCTTATGAATAGGGTATTCAGAGATCAGTTGAATAAGTCTGTCCTTGTGTTCGTTGATGATATTTTGGTCTATTCAAGGACAGAGGAAGAACACAAGGAACATTTAAGAGTAGCGATGGGGTGTTGAGAAAACACCAATTGAAAGCAAAGTTTTCTAAGTGTCACTTCTGGAAGAGGGAAGTGAGGTTCTTGGGCCATGTTGTATCAGAGAATGGTATTGCCGTGGACCCGGCAAAGGTGGCTACGGTACAAGATTGGCCTACGCCCAAGAACGCAACAGATGTAAGAAGTTTCTTGGGATTAGCTGGATATTATCGTAAGTTTATCCAAGGTTTCTCCAAGATAGCAGCACCATTGACCCAGTTGACCAAGAAGAATCAAGCTTTTGTCTGGGATGAAAGGTGCGAGAATGCATTTAAAAATCTAAAGGACAAGTTGACAAGCGCACCAGTGTTAGTCATTCCTAAGGGGGATGAAGAGATGGCGGTATACACGGATGCCTGTGGTACCGGACTGGGTGCTGTATTGATGCAAGGCGGTAGGGTTGTAGCTTACGCAAGTCGGCAATTGAAACCGCACGAGAGAAGATACCCTACCCATGATTTAGAATTGGCAGCGATCGTGTTCGCGTTAAAGATGTGGAGACACTATCTCTTGGGAGAAAGATTTGAGCTGTTTACAGATCATAAGTCGTTGAAGTATCTATTCTCCCAGAAGGATTTAAATCTCCGTCAGCAGAGATGGTTAGAGTTCTTAGCTTCCTATGATTTTGACATCGCATACACACCGGGAAAGGGCAATGCGGTGGCTGATGCATTGAGTAGAAGACATGCCAGCTTAGGGGCTATGTTCCTTGAATGGAAGCAACTGGAGTTTATCGCGGGGTTTGATTTCAGACCAAAGTGCGAATTGGATCCAGAAATGTTAGCAAGTTTGACGATCAGACCCACTTTGATTGAACGGATCGGCTCTAGTCAGAGGGACGATCCTAACCTATTGGAAATCATCTCCAAGTTAGAGATGGGTATCGATGAGGAGATGAACAAGTATGGGCTTGATCGAGATAGATGGCTTAGAAAGAATGGAAAGCTTGTTGTACCCAATGTCAATGGATTGAGGGATGAAGTGCTTAGAGAATGTCATCACTCAAAGCTGACTATACACCCCGGTGGTAACAAGATGTATCGAGATATGAAGCAGACTTACTACTGGGAAGGGATGAAAAGAGACGTTGGGAAGTTTATATCCAAGTGCATGAATTGCCAGCTAGTTAAAGCCGAGCAAAAGAAGCCTAGTGGGTTGTTACAGCCCTTAGAAATTCCCGAATGGAAATGGGAGCAAGTCTCGATGGATTTCATCGATGGTTTACCAAGGACTAGATCGGGATATGACATCATTTGGGTAATTGTAGATCGACTGACTAAAAGTGCAAGGTTTATACCAGTCAAATCGACCAGAACGGCAGCTAAGTTAGCAGAATTGTATATGAAGTGGGTAGTGAGATTTCATGGAGTACCTAAAGGCATTGTGAGCGACCGAGACCCGTTGTTCACTAGTGGGTTTTGGAAGAGCTTACAAGAGGCTCTAGGGTCAGAGTTACATCTCAGTACTGCATATCATCCTCAAACCGACGGTCAGACGGAGAGGGTGAATCGTATTTTGGAAGATCTCTTGAGAGCATGTATATTGGATTTTGGTGGATCATGGGATGACCATTTGCATCTAGTAGAGTTTGCATATAATAATAGCTACCAATCCAGTATCGGTATGGCTCCGTTTGAAGCTTTGTACGGAAGACCGTGTAACTCACCATCATGTTGGATAGAGACTGGCGAGAAGTTTATGCTTGGACCAGATGTGGTGAGGGAAACTTCAGATAAGATCAAGATCATTCAACAACGAATGAAGGCAGCCCAAGATAGGCAGAAGAGTTATGCCGATAAGAGAAGAAGAGACTTAAAATTCTCCGTTGGTGACTTGGTGTTTGTCAAGATTTCTCCGTTGAAGAGCATAATACGATTTGGCAGGAGAGGCAAGTTGGCACCAAGATTCGTTGGCCCATTCCCTGTTCTTGAACTAGTCGGGAATTTGGCATATAGAATTGACTTACCAGAGAAGATGGCGGGAGTTCACAACGTATTTCATGTTTCCCAACTAAGGAAATTCGTTCACGACTCAGATATGACTATTTCACCTGATCAGTTAGAGGACTTCGAAGTAGAACCCGAGGCGGTTGGGAACCGCAAGTCGGCCCGTATTGTCGCGCACGACATGAAGCAACTTCGAAGGAAGGCGGTGAAGCTAGTCAAGGTATAGTGGAGCGAGGACGAGAATGATTGTACTTGGGAGACAGAGGAGGACATTAGGAAGACACACCCAGAACTCTTTGCCTGGTAAGATTTTGACTTCGATTTAGTTTTCCGCATGCTAGGATAAGCTTGTTTGCTTGTTTTGCATGTTTGATTGTTGTATGTGGTTGTTAGGCATGCGGGATCCTTAGTGTGTTTAGGGTTAAGGAATTTCAGGGACGAAATTTCTTAAGGGGGGGAGAGTGTAACGACCCGCATTCTACGCATCATAGGATCGTAGGATATTTATTTCTTTCACATACGAAGTCGTATGGTCATGTAACTTTGGGAGACGACTATTGGGGTCATTTCCCATGTTCATGATTTTTCCCGATTTTTAAATGACCATTTTACCCCTAGTTGGCACTGTTTTGGCCATAACTTTTGATTGGAAAGGAATTTTGACCTGAAACCACTTCCATTGGCTCCGGATGATGGTTTCTCTTTCCGTAGAGTGGTCACATTAGCCAAACGGACTCACCGTTTGGGAGATATGGCCGAATTAAGATTTAGAGGGTTAATTTCAGCTAATTGGGCTTAACCGGGTGGTTAGCAGCTAGGCCCAGAGGGGAATTTCGGGTTTAGGGGTATATAGGGGCTGATTAGGGTTAGAAAACATTTCTTTAGCATTTTCCAGCCGCCACTTTCATCCTTAGACACTCTAACAATGGCCTCCTACATCTAAAACACCCCAAATCACTTTCTAATTGAAGATTAGGCTTAGCAACATCAAATTAAGAAGAAAAAGCACCAAAGCAAGGTTAGAGCTGCTGTTGGACATCAGTATTCGCCCCAAATCAGAGGAGTTTCAGTTCTGAGAATTTTGTTTGTGGCCAAGGTGAGTGGTTAGCATTGTTTTGACACTAATTACAGTTAATCAGGGTGATTAGTGATAATTGGTAAATTCTTACACTATAAAATTCTGGAAAAATATTCTAAAATTCTGAAATGTTATTTTATACCTCTGTTAGAAGTTTGTGATGATTTGGTTAAGTTTTGCTAATCGTACCATTAGATTTGCCTAAACATGCTTAAGGGGAAAACATGGGTTTTGGGTACGTTTGATCCATTTTTACATGTTATATTGCCGTTTTGGTGTTTATGGTCGATTTTATATGTTGCTATGACTGTTTGGAATGATTTATGATTGATTAGAAAAGTTAGATTGGTCAAAAACGTCGTCGTATGGCGTAAATAGCTTGCTGGAAGAGTTGCAGGAATTTGGACCAGATCGGATCGCTCCCACACTCGAATCGTGGGGTATGACCACGAACCGCACACCTGGAGCATGACGAAGTATAGCGATCCACACACCTGAAGCGTGAGGATGACCACGATCCGTTCCACTTCGAAGGCCACGAACCGATGCAGCGCCGTGTCCAAACTGAAGTACCTCGATCCGAATCGCTCCAGCTTGGTGGACCACGAACCGATCAGAAGGTGCGATCCGAGATGAGGCGCGACGATCCAGACGAGGTAGCACGACCCGAACCCAATGGGTTGCCAGCGCCACGAGCTGTTGAGGTGCGATCCGTATGACGCGACACGATCCGATGGAGCTGGAGCACCACGAGACAACAGGAACTCGATCCGATCCGATTGGGGAGGCGCGTCACGAACCGAACCATCCAAGGGAGCACGATCCGATGAGAAGACTGAATGAAGACCGATCCGGAAGTGAAGACTACAACCCGAGATGCAAAGGAAGTCCAAATGAGAAGTTAGAGCTCAAGATTCAGATGGGAATCAACGAGTTCGCTTCATGGTTGGGTTTTACTGCGGGACGCGTGCCAAGGAGTTATCGACGTCTATAGCTTTGGACCACTATGGTAGGAGGTACGAAGGCAGATTCAGGGCCATTATGGCATAGGTAGGACCAAGGGCTACAACCAATGAAGTGGGTCATTGAAATGTTTGGTCATGACTCCATATGTTTAGCTTGGTCATAGCAGGGTTTCTACAAGTCGGGATTCGTCGTTACCTCAGTTTGTCTAGTGTTCCAAAGTGGTAGATATCGTATGCTTTACGCACTGAGTGAGAGATGTGAGGATGGTTGCTATGAATGATTTGTTTGCTATCATTGTGACATGCACACCCCACCCCCGTATTCTTACACTATTTATTATGGCACCTTGGAGTATTGTACGGTATGTGGTACTAACTCTTTGGTTGCAGGTCCAGGTTCAGGTATGGTTTAGTATACCTGTTATTATTCTGTTTAGATGCTTATCGCTCATACCAGGCTTTATGTCTGACCCAGAGTTTTATGTCTCCTCTTATTACTCTGGGTGCTCACAGGAGCAGACTAGAGACAAGTTAGCTGGTGATGCACGGGTAGATGATCCGGAGACGAGCAGGAGGCTTCCACGTAATATATATATATATATATATATATATATATATATAATATTCTCCCTGTGTTGTTGAAGATCACTGCTTGGGCATTGGTGGTGCATCTTCTACTTTAGCTTTCTTTTGTTTAGAGACGGTAAATTTGGAAAATTGTAATAAGCTGTATATGGATTTCCGCTGCTCTGATGATTGATGTTGATTTTAGTTATCAGCTTATGCACTGTCTCACCTGTTTTATGTCAAGTATGTTGTTAATATATTTTATTCCGTGCGCTGTGAGACATTCTACAGGTTCCTTGATTAGTTCATTCCCTTCTTTCCTTTCTTTGGCGACCGTTCCGTGCTAATCGGGCACGCGTACAGCGCACTTTCGGAGGAAATGCCGACTGGTACGGGGCGGGCCGTCACACCGATAGTTTGGAATCTGCACCCACTGGATTGTTAGAAATGGATCTGAAGGAAGCATCGACACAAATTCCAGGAACTAGTACATCGTTTGACACGCCATGAATTTGCGGCGCAGTAGAAAGAAATGTAGAAGACGAAGTGTGTATTTGGGGAAAGTTCTAGTTGTATTAATTCATTTGTATCTGGGCTTCCAATTATTTGCGTTGCGTGGTACATAGGCTTTAAGCCTAGTATGTAATCCCCTCTATTTGGGCTGAAATGCCTAAAAATCTTTTTACCCAGTTTCAAAAAAAAATCAAATACATAGATAATAATTATTGTGCATGTTTATGATTGGTTGATGGATGTGAAATTATGGTTAATTAGTTAATTAACAAAATATAAGCATTAATTATATAATGCTTATACTATATGTTCATATGTTGTATATATACATACATTACGTATATATATATACATATATATGTTATGTGTGAATGGTTGTTATAATAATGGGAAATAGTATTCTAATGATTAATAGTGATAATGTGTTCACTACACACACATATATGGAAGGATATGGGTATTAATTAAGTCTTAGTTTATTTTGATAATTTAATATTATATTAAATTAAATAAAGAGGTAAAAAATAAAAGTTGAATTTTTTGTACCAGAAATGGTTCGGAAATATAATTAAAGTAATTACGAATACCTATCTATGGACGGAAATTAAATTGAAAAAGATTTTAAATATATATGGCATGTTCTTATTTGAAGTCAAATTCTGAGTAGCAATTTGAAAAAGTGAAGTTGAGTTTGGTATATATAAATGATGTCGAAAACTCAATTTTATTACTCCAAACTATCTTATGTTATTTTTAAACGGATTTTACGAAAGTTTGGGTTCGAAAGGATTAAATATGGGTAATAATATTATTTTGATAATAAAATAACAATATTATTTTCATTTAATATTTGAATATTAAAGTTCAATTTTGAAATGTTGTTGTCAAATAAGTTTAAATATGTTTTATAAAGATTATAAACATATTTGATGTAAATCAGATGAGTTTTAAAATAAATTTAAAATATGGTCTGAATAGGACTAGTCCCGCTGCGGTAGTTCGCGAATTTCAACTATTAACTTTAAATGCTTATAACAGGAGCAATTTAAATTGGATTTCTTCAAAACGAAAAACGTTGGCTTCCTAAAGATAATAGTTTCAAATGGAAAAGGAATTTTTAAAGTTCAATATATAGATTTCAAGTTATGTCCAAAACTATTTTTGAAATGGTCGTTATAAGTGCAAATCGTTGGCCATAACGATAAACGACTATTTTTTTAGATGACTATTTTTAACTATATAAAAACATGATTTTTTTTTTGTAAAATCATTACAAATCATTTAAAATTGATTTGAATTAATAATGTGAAGTTTTGTAAAATCATTTCAAATCATTTACAAGTGATTTGAATTGATAATGTGAAGTTTTGGATAATATAAAGGTCGTTTTGACCAAACTAATGAAAATAAGCCTGTTTATAAAACTTACGTAATGCTTTCACAACATTTTCCGACAATGGTTTATTTAAAGGTTTTAAACTCATTTGTTTTCATTTATGACTTAAGTAATCATTTTTCAATGATAAATGAAATGTTTTAAGATGACTTAAGCATTTAAATGGAAATTACTTTAAAATGTGAAGCAACCAATTTTGCATCTAAATCCTACCATCCAAAACGTCACGCAACTAATCGCTTCCTATTTAATTTCTCCTAAGCCAGAAAAAGGAAATAAAAGTGAAGAATTTTAGCGTTCCCTTTGCTTATAAATATTCCAATTTTCATCCTATAGTGTAATTTTACCTCAACTCCCTAAAATACTCCAAAAACTTCCATTTGTAGACTTTAAAGGAGGCTTAAACAAGTTATAAAACGTTAATTGAGTTAATTAACAACTCGTGCACATTGTTGACAACGTGTGGAAACAACGTTTCCAAAGCTAGAACAACCTTTTCCTTGTTGTTATTAACGTTTTTATTGCATGGCCCTACTGCACCGCTAAAACGAGCACACAAATCATCCAAATATCTTCCTCGCGTTGTTTGTGTGGCCAAAAATCGAAAAAAAACCCACAAAAATAAATTTTTGCTTTAAAACTTCTTTTGTAAATTTTGAAATTTCTTTTCAATATTGTTTCACTTTCCATATGAGATTCATACAAAAGCTAAAGTTTTTGTAATGTGCGCTTTGCGTTATTTAAATCTTTGATTTTAATACAAAACAAATGACTTGAATATGCACAAACTACCATACCCAAATCCAAGTTTTCATGCAAACCGAAAGAAAGTAAATTAGTAAAATAGAAAATTCAAAAAGGATTAAAAAAATTCAAACAACATTTGCAAAAAGTTTCAAAAAGGTATTTTGCGAAAGCATACACCATTCAAGTCACATGTTGGCGGAAAAGGAAGCCGGTCACGCGAAAGATGCAAAAACCGAAACCACACACAAAAAGAACAAAATAAATTTTAGCTTAACAAGGAATAGGTGATAAATGTACCTGCGATGAAAATGATGCAAAACCTGTCCTTCGCTAAAATTTATTCAATACTGAGTTTTATTCCTTCCAGCTCTAAGATAACTGTTAGTTAGATAAGAAAAACGAGATTTCAATTAGATATGCGCAAATGACACAAATATTTCTAAATACATAAATCTCATTAAAAGTCGTGCGATTACGAACAACATTAACAGTTACAACCGAACTATGACAACAAAGAAAAAAATTATGGAAAGGGAGACACATGATACAAGATACACTATACATAGGCTAACATCATCTAAGCACTACGAGATGGTCGGGATCCACAACTGGAACTCGATCCATTACCACGCCCACGCCAGAATATAGTATGGCAGAAATGCAACCAATCTCGTGCGTCTAACAACACTGCTCCCTACAGACCTCACGAAGCTCGATCTAGAAATTGCGGAGGATGAAGAGCTATGGGCTTTCCTGGCCAGGCTGATGTGACGGCTGAACAGGAGTGGGAGGTGTAGGAACAGGAGCACCAAGGAGCTGAATGCCTGATGTCGATAGGCATCTTCTTCACCGCGGTCTCTCCAGTAAGCCTCACCTGAAAGCGTCAGAAGACACCAGTGAGAAGATGACTATAAGGGAAGGGAAATGTCTCCTCAGAGTGACAATGAAAGGCTCATAAAGGTGAATTATTAATATGCACGCCCAATTGACGGCTATACCACCCAGAATAGCATATGCGGCGTGACACACCGAAGGATAGATCCGATCCAAGCTTCCTGTCTTTGGGATGATGTGGTGTTGAATGATGTGCACAACTAAACGAGCAATAGGTCGTATATTGGTGGTGGTCCAAACTCTAGGGACTTCAAGGGAGATGTGCTCAAGGATCTGCTGGTAATCCATCTCAATGGCATCCAGCTCAGCTCCGACCACTAAGTGTAACAACCCGTATTTTCAATAACCTGTTATAACAGAAATCGAGGCAGAATTTAATTTATAAATCTGAATCAAGGGAAACGGTCTATGCCATTGCGTTCGTCTCGGAAAAATACGCGAAATAGAGTCCAAGTTTTCGAAAATCGAAGTTCGTATGACCCGATTAAGGCCCGACGAAGTTTTCAGAAAATTTCTAAGTAAAAAACAGATTTCAAATTCAAATCTGAATTTGGAAATTGGGCCAGTTTGGGCCAGGCGGGAGAATTCCCGCCACAGTACCCAAGTCGACAGCCCTGTCGACTTGGGAGTCGACTGGGTCTGACCAGGTCGACAGCCCTGTCGACTTGGCTCAGACGCCCAGTTCTGCCTGGTGCACCACTTTGGGTTTTGTGTTGAGCTTGGGGGCCAGATTCGATTTGGAGGGTTGAGATGAGAACTAGGGTTTAATCCTATGGTCTAAATCACTAGCCTAATCTATAAATAAGACCCTAACCTACCCTAAATCATCATTAATCTATCCTACAACTAAACTATGGCAAAATCAAACCTCTCATGGCCTCCACTCTCTTCATACAATTCCTAAACAAATTTCTAAGAGATTTCCATGCATACAAGTGGATTTAGGCTTGTATGATCCTCTTTAGCTTGCATTAAAGTCTTGTTTCTCTATTGGCATCATAAAGGAGGAGTCTTGATCAAGTTTGCTTGCATTTTTGGGGTTTTAATTTGTTGCATAAGGGGTTTCTTACATTTGCTATACTCATTTGAGTCCGCATAAGCATAGTAAGCCCTATTCCTTTCATACTTGAACTTTAAAGTTAAATGTATGATATGCAAGTTTCCTATGATGTGTCATGCAAGTTTTGTTATGCAAGTTGATATGCAAGTTGTCATATGTTATACAAGTTTTGTATGCAAGTTTGATGTGCAAGTTGTCATATGTTATGCAAGTTGATATGCAAGTTTATCATGTTGTAATATGCAAGTTTATAGGCAAGTATGTCATGTTATGGTATGCAAGTATGTTATGCAAGTTTGGGTTGAACATTTTGTTCATGCTATCATGTTATGCATGCATATGAACACTATGCAAGTTAAAATGATGTTATGCATGCATATGAACTTTATGAAACCATGTTATGTATGCATATGAACACTATGCAAGTTAAAATGATGTTATGCATGCTTATGAATATTTTGCAAGTTGATAACAAGATATGCAAGTTTATGATCACATCTTTGTCCCATATGCCACCATGTTTAACTTGTGGCTCCAACACCTCTATGTCATGATTATGCCAAGTTCCCTCTTTCTATCCTTTATGCGATATTGCGATATGTAAGCGAGGGGATTGCGTTTGGGGTTGGGTAAACTTAAAGGACATAAAAACATAAGCTTGGGAATTTACCTATTAAGTTAGGTCTACCCTTTGGGAATTTACCTATTAAGTTAGGTCTACCCAATTGCTTGAAAATTTGTAATGTGTTTTGAAAGCATGATGGACATGACACTTAGAAATATGAGGATGGCCAACTCGAGGTTGGGTTGAGCTTGTAGCATAAACCTACCCGGAACTGACCGGCTTAACTAGTGGCTACAAGTAATAGGACCCAATGTGAGTAGTTGGTCATGTTGCACGTGGAACCCGAGGTTAGACTAAGTTGTGGTGTAAACCTACCCGGACCCGCCCGGCCTAACTAGTAACCACAACAAGGTCTAATGTGAGAGGTTGGGTGCATTAAATTAATTAATGCCACATGGTAGGGTTAAGTCATGGACCGCTGGAATACTTAACCAATGAAAAACACGATGGGTTGGTAGGGTTAAGTCATGAACCTTGGGTACACTTAACCAACTTGGTACTTGAATGAGTTGGGTTAACCACGTTAACCCATTAAGGAAACCCTAGTTGCGTGGTCCTTTGCACCAGTAACCCTCTTAGTTGTATCATGACACCCTAGGGACTAGGCTAGGGAGGGGCACGATTACTGGGACGACATGTAAGCGACCAAAACGACGGGTGTGTAGGTGCACCGGTGTAGGTTCAGGCGGGCCATGGTCGTGCACATGGTCCGGAGTTGAAAAAGCAGGCACGGGCACCAGTAGGTTTAAACTGTGCGTGCTTGGTTTGTGTCAGTGGTTGACACCCTAGGACTTGATACACCCTAGGGTGGACCTAGCACAGTTTAGCTACACTTCGTAGTTGGGCCGTATGACACAGACACTTGACGAGTTAGGCTTTAGGGAGCCGATCGACTAGACCGTGCTAGTTGGACCTTGATTTAGGTCATTCATGATGTTGGGCCAAACTTGGGCCTGGGGATCACTTCTTGTTTACACTTTGGACCTCGTATTGGGGTCACTTCATGTTATTGGGCCAAAGCTTGGGCCAAGAGATCAATACTTGTTTATTCAAGTCATGTTAGTTTACTAGTACACCTGTGGTGCAAAACCTTAATCCTGATTATGCGATGACACCTTTATCTACCTTGATAGTTAACCATCATGCTAGTATGTTGTTATCCTTATGTTCATCCCTTGCTGCCCATACCAGTTAACTTTATCAGTTTACATTGATTGTAGTAGGGCTTACTCAGTCTTTTTGACTGACCTGTTTTCTTTCGCCTCTTTTCTTCCGTTTCCCCCCCCCCCCCCCCAGGTTCTCAGGGAGGGAACGCCGGCACTTAGCTTGGATCTTAGCAGCTTTTCTTGGATAGCTCATGTATGCTTTGGACTTGAGCTCGCTATGGTTTTCTACCTTGGGGATAGCTACTTTATGTTTTCCTTTTCCAGTTTCCAGTTTTATGTTTCTAGACTTTGTTTATGGAAAATAATGATCAAGTACTGTGTTGTAACTTAACTTATGGTTTTGATATGCTAGTTTTTATCCGCTGCTATTTACTCTGTTTTTACTTATATGTTCTGTCTTGTGATATCTGCATGCATGTTTACCTTGTTTAAACGCCCCTCCAAAGTCAGTGCCCTTGCAAGAGTGGCACTGGCGGAGGTGGGGTGTTACATTTGGTATCAGAGCATAAGTTTTACGAGATTGGAGCAAAAAGGGTTTTAAAGTTACTTTTAAAAGCTATTTTCAAGACCAATTAAGTATTTTCCAAAGAAAAGTCTAGTTTATTTTGAAAGGCTATCCCCCAAGAGCCATAAGCACTATCCTTCGTTTCCTCGTTCTAAATCTATCTTTTCCCTTTTTCAGCATGGCCGATCTCAATCTTCCTGAGGGAGTCACCATTCCCGGATGGTTCCGGAGGTACTTGGAAGCTAGGGCCAACAATGCAGGCCCAGCAACCACTCCCACTATCACTGAGGTTCCACCCCCTCCTCCTCCTCAGCAACCGCAAGCCGATTTCGCCAAGGTTTGCAAGGACTTCAAGGCCATGGGTGGCAAAAAATTTATTGGGACAGAGATTTTCGTGGAAGCAAGAAACTGGTTGAAGGAAACCGAAGATCTCTTTGCCATCTTTGATATAGAGGACCGTAGAAAGGTTCTGTTGGCGGTTTGGCTACTAAAGGAGGAAGCTGCTTATTGGTGGGAGGTCACCAATGCTACTAGGCCCGTAGAAACCTGGGCCGACTTTAGGGCAAGGTTTGGGCTTAAGTTTCTATCGTCTACAGAGGCGAATTTGCAACTAGAAAAGTTCATAGCCTTGAAGCAAGGAGACATGACAGTGAGAGAGTATGTGAATAAGTTCAACCAGCTTGCCCGATTCGGTTTGGACATGGTCAATACTCCCGAGAAGAAGGCTCTACGTTTTGCACGAGGGTTAAATGAGCCATTACAAGGTCTAGCCATGTCACACATACCCATGGGGGCCACTTTCGAGAGCCTTGTAGATATGGCATTGCTGCAGGGAGAGGATAAGAATGGGAAGAAAGAAGTCAAGCCCAATGAGACTCAGTCTAAGAAGACAGACTCCAAGTGGGGAGGGAATCAGAGTAATCAGAATAACAAGAACAACAAGAACAACAAGGGAAACAAGAACAAGGCAAAGGACCCGAGAAAGTGCAACTTCTGTGGGATTGTTGGGCACATAACCAAGGACTGTAGGAAGAAGAGAATGAAATTGGGTGGGTGCTTTCACTGTGGAGAGACAGGACATTTTAGCAAGGATTGCCCTAAGAAGCAGGGGCATGGACAGACTCAACGTGCAGGTTCATCCGGAGGGCAAGTGCATGCTCTTAACGCCGCTCCAGTTCAGGATCGAGGTAGCATTTCTGTAGAAAGTCTTGTTTATATTTCTGATTATCCTGTTCGCACCTTGTTTGATTCTGGCGCATCACATAGTTTTATTTCTTCTGACATTGTTGAAAGTTTGCACCTAAGTACTAGCTTAGTTGAGGATCCCGTTTGTGTTTCGAATCCGATTGGGGGTTCAGCCCATTTATCTATGATCTGTATGGATTTGAGGATTTCTATCTTGACCGTAGAATTCTCGTGTGATGCTTATGTTTTCAGGTTCACGGGATACGGGTTGATCTTGGGCATGGATTGGTTATCCCGTTATGGAGCCATTCTCGATTGTGAGCATAGTGTGGTGAGACTCATGACTCGCCTTGGTAATACCCTAGAGATTTCTTGCAACCCGCTAGATCCCGTCATGCTATGTTATCTTGAATCTCTTGACTCGTCTATCGATGATCTGCAATCTGTAAGGGTGGTTCGAGAATACCCTGATGTTTTTGAAGAAGTTAAGGGGTTACCCCCTAAGCGAGAGATAGATTTCCGCATTTATCTGGTTGATAACGCTAAGCCAGTCTCCTTACCAGTTAGGCACATGGCCCCGCGTGAAAGGAGAGAGCTCAGTAAGCAAATCAAGGAGCTACTTGAGAAGAATTTTATTAGGCGAAGCATTTCCGAATGGGGTGCTCCTGTGGTGTTCGCTACTAAGGCGGACGGCTTGCTTCGTCTATGTGTTGATTATCGAGAGTTGAACAAGCTGACCAAGAAGAATAGGCATCCATTACCAAGGATAGATGACCTCTTCGACCAGCTTGTTGGTGCTTCTGTTTTCTCTCAGCTTGATCTTGCTACTGGATTCCATCAGCTCAGGGTAGCGGAAGACAGTATAGACAAGACTGCGTTCAGGACTCCAGATGGATTCTTCGAATGGCTTGTCATGCCGTTCGGCTTAACTAATGCACCCGCATATTTCGTGGACTTGATGAGTAGGGTGTTCAGGGAGTTCTTGAACAAGTTTGTCGTGGTCTTCGTGGATGATATTATGATCTTCTCAAAAGACGAGGAAGAGCATGCTAGACATCTCAGGGAAGTGATGGATACGCTTAGAGCCCATCAGTTGAAAGCCAAGTTCTCCAAATGCCACTTTTGGAGAAAGGAAGTCCGGTTTCTTGGGCATATAGTTTCTAAACAGGGTATAGCTGTGGATCCCGGGAAAGTGGTTGCAGTTCAAGACTGGAAGACTCCTAAGAATGCAACCGAAGTGCGAAGCTTTCTCGGTCTGGCAGGCTATTATAGGAAGTTCATTAGAGACTTCGCTAAGATTTCAGCCCCTCTCACTAGATTGACGAAGAAGAACTTAGTCTTTGCATGGGACTTAGAGTGTGAGCTCGCTTTTCAAAGGCTCAAAAGGGCCCTTACCACAGCTCCAGTTTTGGCATTACCCGATGGCGGTAAGATGTTTACCGTGTATACCGATGCATGTGGCACAGGGTTAGGCGCTGTTCTGATGCAGGTGGGAAGAGTGATATGTTATGGGGGTAGGCAACTTAAAGTTCATGAGAAGAACTACCCCACTCATGACTTGGAGTTGGCGGCGATTGTCTTTGCACTCAAGTCCTGGCGCCACTATCTTTTAGGCGAAAGGTTTGAGTTGTATACTGATCACAAATCACTCAAGTATCTCTTCTCGCAGAAAGATCTGAATCTTAGGCAGCAAAGGTGGATGGAATTCTTGGCATTATATGACTTCGAGATAGCTTATACCCCTGGCAAGGGAAATGTTGTGGCTGATGCACTAAGCAGAAAGAGGTTGACCCTAAGTCCTCTATTCGTTGAGATGAAGAATTTAGAGTATGTGGCAACCTTTGATTTCTCTTTGGCGATTGAGTCAATGACCGGTTCTTTAGCATCTCTGGAACTCAGACCTACCCTTCTTGATCAAGTTGGGGCTTCACAGAAAGAAGACCCTCAGATAGTTGAGATTATGGATAAGCTGATTCGAGGAGAGACGTCTGGTCATCTCGCTCGATACTCTATTGATCACAAGGGTTGGCTGAGGAGAGATGGAAGGTTATGTGTTCCAGTGGTAGAAGATCTAGTAAGGAAAGTTCTTGAGGAAGCGCATCGCTCCAAGTTGGCTATACATCCAGGCGGAGATAAGATGTATAAAGATATGAAGCGTATTTTCTTTTGGCCTGGGATGAAGAAGGATGTGGCAGAGTTTGTTTCTAGATGTATCATTTGCCAGCAAGTTAAGGCCGAGTCGAAGAAGCCCGGAGGGCTATTGCATCCTCTAGACGTTCCACTATGGAAGTGGGAGAGTATTTCCATGGATTTTATCGATGGGCTACCAAGGTCAAGGAAAGGGAATACGAGCATTTGGGTTATTGTGGATAGACTTACGAAGAGTGCTCATTTCATTCCGGTGAAGAGCAAGAGGACCGCATCTTGGCTAGCGTCTGTATATCTTCGTGAGATTGTGAGACTTCATGGAGTCCCTTCTAGTATAGTCAGTGACCGTGACCCAATCTTTACAAGTCAGTTCTGGAATAGCTTGCAAGAAGCCATGGGCACGAGGTTGAATCTAAGTACGGCTTATCACCCACAGACGGACGGTCAAACCGAAAGGGTGAATAGGGTACTCGAGGATCTGTTGAGGCTTTGTATTCTGGATTTTGGTGGTACTTGGGAAGACCATCTTCCTCTTGTTGAGTTTGCATATAATAACAGTTATCAGGCAAGCATAGGGATGGCACCATTTGAAGCTTTATATGGGAGGCCGTGCAAGTCGCCTACATGTTGGTGGGAGACTACAGATGAGCTTATACTTGGGCCTGATATGATCAGAGATACATCCGAGAAGATCGAGTTGATTCGGAAACGGATGAAAGCGGCCCAAGACCGACAGAAATCCTATGCTGATAAGCGAAGAACGGATTTGGAGTTTGATGTTGGGGATATGGTTTTCGTGAAGGTTTCTCCTTTGCGGAATGTGGTCCGATTTGGAGCTGTTGGGAAGTTGGCACCGAGGTTTGTTGGACCATTCCCTATTATAGAGAGGATCGGGCAGATGGCTTATAGAGTGAAATTGCCCGAGAAGCTTGCCGGAGTACACGATGTTTTTCATGTCTCGCATCTCCGGAAGTGTTTACATGAGTCAGTAGAGGTTGTTGAGCCAAGTGTTCTGGAAGATGTGGAAGTGGAGAAAGAAGCTACTTTGAGGAGAGCTACGATTCGTATCTTGGGGACGGAGACCAAGAAGCTAAGAAATCGAGAGGTCAAATTGGTGAAGGTTCAATGGGGTGAAGCCGAAGAAGACGCAACTTGGGAAACCGAGGAGAAGATGCGTGGGCTTTATCCATTCCTTTTTGAGGGTACACTCTCAATCTCCTTTCTTTGTTAACATATCTTTCTCTTTGCTATCCATGTTTGTCTAGTTATCGTGCTAATCTTGTCATGAGAACCTTAGGTAGAAACCCTTTGGATGAAACATGTGTTTGAAACATGTTATGCTTGATGGTTGCAAGTGGCTGCAAGTGGTTGCAAGTGGTTACTCGTGGATGCATTATACACGATTAGGCACTAGATCGGCTCACACACTCCTCATATTGCATATGCATGAGTGTTTATGCTTATTCATGGATGAAAATTTTTTGTGTTATCACATGGATGTTGCATATGGATGTATGTGATGTGCACACATATAGATGGTATACATTATGTTAGGAATTGCATACATATGGATTCATTTCACTAACATAATCTGCATTGATGATATTTGCATTAGATAAGTACATATACACACACCTTTGCATATGTTCATACAGCATTTAGAATCTTGTAAGGACAATGATTGCTCATGGATGATGTTTTGAGTAGATGGATGTTGGATGGTAGGATACGTTCTTCCTAACTTGAGAATTTCGGGGACGAAATCCTTTAAGGAGGGGAGAATGTAACAACCCGTATTTTCAATAACCTGTTATAACAGAAATCGAGGCAGAATTTAATTTATAAATCTGAATCAAGGGAAACGGGCTATGCCATTGCGTTCGTCTCGGAAAAATACGCGAAATAGAGTCCGAGTTTTCGAAAATCGGAGTTCGTATGACCCGATTAAGGCCCGACGAAGTTTTCAGAAAATTTCTAAGTAAAAAACAGATTTCAAATTCAAATCTGAATTTGGAAATTGGGCCAGTTTGGGCCAGGAGGGAGAATTCCCGCCACAGTACCCAAGTCGACAGCCCTGTCGACTTGGGAGTCGACTGGGTCTGACCAGGTCGACAGCCCTGTCGACTTGGCTCAGACGCCCAGTTCTGCCTGGTGCACCACTTTGGGTTTTGTGTTGAGCTTGGGGGCCAGATTCGATTTGGAGGGTTGAGATGAGAACTAGGGTTTAATCCTATGGTCTAAATCACTAGCCTAATCTATAAATAAGACCCTAACCTACCCTAAATCATCATTAATCTATCCTACAACTAAACTATGGCAAAATCAAACCTCTCATGGCCTCCACTCTCTTCATACAATTCCTAAACAAATTTCTAAGAGATTTCCATGCATACAAGTGGATTTAGGCTTGTATGATCCTCTTTAGCTTGCATTAAAGTCTTGTTTCTCTATTGGCATCATAAAGGAGGAGTCTTGATCAAGTTTGCTTGCATTTTTGGGGTTTTAATTTGTTGCATAAGGGGTTTCTTACATTTGCTATACTCATTTGAGTCCGCATAAGCATAGTAAGCCCTATTCCTTTCATACTTGAACTTTAAAGTTAAATGTATGATATGCAAGTTTCCTATGATGTGTCATGCAAGTTTTGTTATGCAAGTTGATATGCAAGTTGTCATATGTTATACAAGTTTTGTATGCAAGTTTGATGTGCAAGTTGTCATATGTTATGCAAGTTGATATGCAAGTTTATCATGTTGTAATATGCAAGTTTATAGGCAAGTATGTCATGTTATGGTATGCAAGTATGTTATGCAAGTTTGGGTTGAACATTTTGTTCATGCTATCATGTTATGCATGCATATGAACACTATGCAAGTTAAAATGATGTTATGCATGCATATGAACTTTATGAAACCATGTTATGTATGCATATGAACACTATGCAAGTTAAAATGATGTTATGCATGCTTATGAATATTTTGCAAGTTGATAACAAGATATGCAAGTTTATGATCACATCTTTGTCCCATATGCCACCATGTTTAACTTGTGGCTCCAACACCTCTATGTCATGATTATGCCAAGTTCCCTCTTTCTATCCTTTATGCGATATTGCGATATGTAAGCGAGGGGATTGCGTTTGGGGTTGGGTAAACTTAAAGGACATAAAAACATAAGCTTGGGAATTTACCTATTAAGTTAGGTCTACCCATTGGGAATTTACCTATTAAGTTAGGTCTACCCAATTGCTTGAAAATTTGTAATGTGTTTTGAAAGCATGATGGACATGACACTTAGAAATATGAGGATGGCCAACTCGAGGTTGGGTTGAGCTTGTAGCATAAACCTACCCGGAACTGACCGACTTAACTAGTGGCTACAAGTAATAGGACCCAATGTGAGTAGTTGGTCATGTTGCACGTGGAACCCGAGGTTAGACTAAGTTGTGGTGTAAACCTACCCGGACCCGCCCGGCCTAACTAGTAACCACAACAAGGTCTAATGTGAGAGGTTGGGTGCATTAAATTAATGCCACATGGTAGGGTTAACTCATGGACCGCTGGAATACTTAACCAATGAAAAACACGATGGGTTGGTAGGGTTAAGTCATGAACCTTGGGTACACTTAACCAACTTGGTACTTGAATGAGTTGGGTTAACCACGTTAACCCATTAAGGAAACCCTAGTTGCGTGGTCCTTTGCACCAGTAACCCTCTTAGTTGTATCATGACACCCTAGGGACTAGGCTAGGGAGGGGCACGATTACTGGGACGACATGTAAGCGACCAAAACGACGGCTGTGTAGGTGCGCCGGTGTAGGTTCAGGCGGGCCATGGTCGTGCACATGGTCCGGAGTTGAAAAAGCAGGCACGGGCACCAGTAGGTTTAAACTGTGCGTGCTTGGTTTGTGTCAGTGGTTGACACCCTAGGACTTGATACACCCTAGGGTGGACCTAGCACAGTTTAGCTACACTTCGTAGTTGGGCCGTATGACACAGACACTTGACGAGTTAGGCTTTAGGGAGCCGATCGACTAGACCGTGCTAGTTGGACCTTGATTTAGGTCATTCATGATGTTGGGCCAAACTTGGGCCTGGGGATCACTTCTTGTTTACACTTTGGACCTCGTATTGGGGTCACTTCATGTTATTGGGCCAAAGCTTGGGCCAAGAGATCAATACTTGTTTATTCAAGTCATGTTAGTTTACTAGTACACCTGTGGTGCAAAACCTTAATCCTGATTATGCGATGACACCTTTATCTACCTTGATAGTTAACCATCATGCTAGTATGTTGTTATCCTTATGTTCATCCCTTGCTGCCCATACCAGTTAACTTTATCAGTTTACATTGATTGTAGTAGGGCTTACTCAGTCTTTTTGACTGACCTGTTTTCTTTCGCCTCTTTTCTTCCGTTTCCCCCCCCCCCCCAGGTTCTCAGGGAGGGAACGCCGGCACTTAGCTTGGATCTTAGCAGCTTTTCTTGGATAGCTCATGTATGCTTTGGACTTGAGCTCGCTATGGTTTTCTACCTTGGGGATAGCTACTTTATGTTTTCCTTTTCCAGTTTCCAGTTTTATGTTTCTAGACTTTGTTTATGGAAAATAATGATCAAGTACTGTGTTGTAACTTAACTTATGGTTTTGATATGCTAGTTTTTATCCGCTGCTATTTACTCTGTTTTTACTTATATGTTTTGTCTTGTGATATCTGCATGCATGTTTACCTTGTTTAAACGCCCCTCCAAAGTCAGTGCCTTGCAAGAGTGGCACTGGCGGAGGTGGGGTGTTACACTAAGACACCCAAAATCTCCACCAAATCATCGTCATAGAACCCAATATGGGTGCCCATGTTAGCATCCATCTGAGCATCGAAGAGGCGGATGCAGTGCGGATAGTATTTGTGTTCGAAGGTATCGAAGCACAAGACCGGTGTCAGGCCTGCGATGACAAACAGCTTCTCCAAATAAAAAGGGTTGAAATCAGCGAACTTCACCGGTCTGCCATGGTGAAAATCATAATTGGTCGTAGCCAAGTAACGTTGAATCTTCTTCTCGATACGGTCTAGCGATGTGATCTCCTGAGGTATGAGGCCGAGATGTTGAGTGACGATGTTTGAAGGAGGAGCCATGGAGGAAACGACGAATTGGACAAAATAAATTGCAGATCTGGAGTATAACAGGGTTGAGATATGCGTTAGGATGATTTTAGTGGAAATTATAAGCGAAATGCTGTGGGGGATGCTTAGGTTGGAACTTGGGAAGGAGGAGGGTTTGGGTTTGCTGAAAAAATGGAGGTGGGAAGGAAAAAGTCGGCTGGACGATATATATATATATATATACACACACATATATATATATATCGTTCTACCACCATTCAGGCTAGGTTCCAGGTCGCGCCCAGGGTGCATAGCGGTCGAACTTCCCCCCGAAGGGTGGTCGACTACTTGCCCATAAATGGGCATGGTGTGAACCTTTACCCAACGGACCGTTTTGATTTATAATAAATATAATAAAAATCCTTGTAATACCATATCGACTTTCGAATCCCAACTGAAATCTCGCGCTGACTTCCACCACTTGTCGAGTTGAGAATTTAAATTTCCAACACCTTATTCCCTTCCTCCGAATAACTACAACCACCAAATGAACGAACAAATTTTTGAAATTGAAAATCACCTAGAAATTCGAAATAAAAATTAAGACAGATTTTCCCCTTACCTAGCTGACACATAAATAAACGATTCGCAAATCAAATACCCCAAAATCATAATGAATTTTTTCCTTAGTCTTTTCGAAAGAAAATTTAAAACTATTTTTGAAATTGATTTATTTATGGTAAACTAAAGGTTTTGTATTATAAATACATTTTATTATAATTTATATTCCATGAAAATACGTGTATGTGCTAATATAATACACATGGATCGTGTAATATGGTGTATAACACACAAGTATGAAATAATAGCTAATCACATATATATATATAAAACAGTAGATGCAGTAAACTAGAAAAATTGACAATACATGTACGTGCAAATATAATACACACGGATCGTGTAATATGGTGTATAACACACAAGTATGAAATAATAGCTAATCACAGATATATAAAACAGTAGATGTAGTGAACTAGAAAAATCACACCAAGGATTTTTATACTAGTTCAGAGCACCGTCCTACGTCCAGTCCCAGATTTCTATATGGATTTTCACTAACAACTACCTCACTTCACCTGAAGGAACAGGAATACAACACCCGAGAAGATGAACGGGATTTCATGCCTCTAACAACACTAAGGACTTCAACACGTGCCTCTTACAACACCGAGGACTTCAACTGAGATGAATATACTTTGATGTTTGACAGTATGCGTTCTTGATAACACGATTTTGTCACTTGTAGTGCAAACTTCCTATAATCTTATCCTCAAATAATATATTTGTGTATATGAAGATTTGGAAGTGGATATCGTATTGAATCCAAAGATTGTTAAATAGTTTCTAAGATTCAACCGATATATGATAGAATATGAGCAATTTGAGCGCTTGAGAGTTCAAGATTGAAATCAAGAGAATAAAGATTAGATTGATAGAATCGGTGATTTGGAATGATGATTTCATGATGTTTATATAGAGGATAAACAGTTGTAACCCTTTGTGAAGAGTTACAAACAATGGCCATGATTGTTGGCGAAGAGAAAGAGAAGTATCCTTTAATGAAAGAAGGCGACTCTTCGAAAAGTTGCTATCTGGAAGAAAAAGGTCGACAGGTCAAAAAGGACCAGTAGACAGGAATTTGAATATATATACGTTATGTACCCTTATTCACGTTATCTGTGCATTCTGGGCAGAAACGGTCGACCGCCTGGTTTCAACCGGTCGACCGGTTTAGCCCAGATTGCACAATTAATGTGCACTCATATATTCTTATATATATATTCAAAGATTGGAGGTGTAAGATTATTTAAACACCTATGGAAACCTGACCTTCTTGAGATAATCTGGGAGTTGTAACGAGGAGGGGGTCAGAACAATAAGTTCTGGAGAGAAGAAAGAGTATAACACAGTTTACAATGCACAGATATATCCTGTTTGGTTTAACTAGATACATATGTCTATCAAGGCTAGTAATTCTAAACTAACCTTGTAAACACATATGCACAACACTAACTACCTTACCTACGATAGCATCCCCAACTGATAAGGATACTGAGATAGAACGTTTATGCATAATTATGAAGCCGGTAAACCATCATTCAACCAATTACCAAAAACTAAGAGGTGGGCTCTCAACTACTCACTAATCATATGGAGGTTAATTATTTCTATATAGCCACTTTAGACCTCATTATCTAAGGGTGGATCGTTTTGATCAATTAAGACCCAAGGCGGACCCATTAGTCACTTAATACATTTTTCGATGGTTTACCCTACACTAATATAAATTAGAGGACACTAACTACAAATCCTAATAATTTGAGGCTTCTGTCATTCATGCATATAAACCTATGCCCACGTAAGGCAAGAGATAGTAAACAATAATCATTTAAGACTAATCAGATAGGTAGACTAGCACGCTATTCAAGACCTCCCTATTGAGGACCCACTCGTTTCCATCTAGCTGAACTTATTAGGATAATCCCCTAATCACTTATTACTTCCCTAGGTTGATTTTTGGTACTTCCGTAGTGGCCATTTAAAACATATCCCGCCTGGACCCATAAATCCAGCCACTTAAAACCCAAGTGAAGCATACTAATTAAGAAGATTATCAAAATCATACACAGTTAGCTTCTAATGCTTTCATTTATGGGAGGTGGGCTACGCGATCACTTAATACCTTTAAACGTGGATCTAACCACTTAAGACCTTAATTCCTAAAGCAGGCCACATCACTAAATTGTTTCTTTTTGGTTTCTTCTTTCGGACGGGAGAAGGGCCCTACAACCACTTAAGACTTCACTCATAAAGCAAAACCTAAATTTGGAAATAATTTGTAACGACCCGTATTTTGGCCGTCAAATATTTAATTTAATTTATTATTTTAAATATGATATTTGGAGTGTTTATGGATTTTAATATTTAATTCGTTATTTAAAACGAAGTTTGAACGTTAATTTTATTTACAATATAAAACGAGCTCGAAATCGCGCGGCAGTTCGTAATATGGAGTTTTGAACTTCAACTGAGAATACAGGAGCCGATATAAGTCGGATTTCTGTGAAATAAGAAACGTTAGAACCGTATTGATGATAATTTTCATATAAAAAAGAAAATTTCAGATTTCGTATTATAATTTGCTAGTTATGGCCAAATCAAATTTTGAAATAGTCGCTATGGAAAATCGTTATTAAAATATACGTGTTAAAATAGCCATTTTGCAAACGGACTCAGATTTCGACAAAATCAGTTTCATTGGAACCGTATCGTTAAATTATTGTACGGTGTTGAATTGTGTGGCAAACCGATGTCGTATGGACCACGGCAGCCACAAACGCCCGTTCAATTTCTATAGCGCGTAATTAATTTAAAAAAGGGTTATTTGAGTATAACTTGAAAGACAATCGAATTAGGCCGCGAAACTAATTCCGTTGAGTTCGTATTGTCGACTATAGTCAGGATAGGTATATAGTTTGTTATTTTTGAAGACCGGGTAATTTGGTGTCCAAAATGGCGTTGCGGTGCACGTAAAAATAGCCTACCGGGGAAACTGTATCAGAATGCGACGAAACTGGTACCGTTGGGTTTGTATTGAAGAATTATTATAAGATTTCAAAGTTTCAAGTTGATTTGATTTATCTAGTGATCGTGGAAAAATTAAATGCGTGTTTATTTCTGGTTTTATAAAGGAATTTTTTTCAAACGATGTTGGATTTCGACGAAACCTGTCCCATTGGGTCTGGAAAACTTTTTTATACTAAGATTAGTTTTTTATCAGAAAACAGAAGTCGTTTGAAGTGATTTCTGTGTGTTACTTCGTGTTGAAGTTTCGTAGTAATATTTAATTATAATTTGGACCCTATATATATATATATATATATATATATATATATATATATATGCTCGTATCATCAGCTTCAACCTAATTTTAGTATGCCCTAGTCAACACGTATACTTGTGCCGCCACTATCAAAGCAACGGCCAAACTCTCACGACCTTCTCCTGTCATTTGCTCTCCATTCACTAATCGTTTTTAAAATTTCTCAATTATAAAAAGGACCGGCTTCCTGATGTTGAATCCAAAACTAACGTAACAGTAAATATGTAAATAATTAGTTTAATTAGAAGTAAATGAAAAAGGTTAATTAATATAAAATGGTTGCAGGTATACAATATGAAGGCAAACAGCTTAAGAAGAAGAAAAAAAAAGTTAGACTGTCCCAAAATGTAAGCCAAAAGTTGAACGTGGGAGAGGAATTTTCCGCTAGTTCCTTTGCAATCCAGAAGAAAACCAAAGTAATAATTAACTAGGTTTTAATTAGCTAGTTAATTATCTTGATTTAAAATAGTATAGAAAAAAATGTGATTAACTTTTTCATTTATGAACAGGACCATGGAACGAAGCAGTGGGCAGTTCACGAGAGAGATAGTTGCTGAACAAATTATGAAACGTAATTATTTATACTAATTATTTAATTAGGAAAATAATTAAGGAAATAATTAATTAAATTAATTTGTATGATCTTATAAAATCAATAATAGGCTCATATATGAACAGAATTTGACAGAACAAAATGCACTGGAAATGCGGTAATGAACACTACATTCTGGAACTGTTCTAGACAGAAACAAACGTGACTCAAATCAACCAGAGTTTCTAATTAAATTAAACGACTGTTTAATTTAATTAAAAAGAGCCGCCGATGGTGAACGAAATCAACTCAAGGTGAGTTAAACTCACTCAGTTTTTCCCATTTATATTTTATATAAATTGGGTTTTTATTTTGTGTGCTCTGTTTGCTAATGGTTGACTGTTTGCTAGTTATATATTTATTTGTTGATTTAACTGATGAAATTAAATCGTTGTTTAATTTTAGTAAAATACCAAATCGTTATTTTAACCATTGGTCCCAATAAAGGTAACTTACCTTGTTGGTCACGTTTATAAAATAAACGTGTTTAAATGGTTTGACTTGTTTGATCTGATTGAATTGCTTTGTTAATTGGTCGATATGAAATAGTTGTTATTTACTATTTTATATCAGTTAAACGGAATGGAAAGATCTGGTTTGTGATAACCATATTGTATACAGGGAAGAACATGTTGGAGGGATCCAACCGGATTCCTCAAATATAATATTTATTTTCGTATTATCATATATGAACTGTCATGATTGGGTTATTGGTTTAGTAGTGATCATTGACTGAATAGTCAACATGTGTGGTGGTTTTAACCAATGGGCTATATTGGTTGAGTAATCGGCAGTAAATGGCCTAAAAGTAAATCGTTTTGATTATATGGATTCACCGTTGGGTGAGCCGATAGAGATGAAGTTATAAAATTTAATTTATAACTGGAGATAGATTTTGGGATATATTATTTTGAATAAAACTTTATTAAAAGGAAATAAACATTTATTTTTATAATTAATTATAAATTGATTTTACGAAGTAAATTCTGAGATTAATCAGATTTATAAATATGGGAATAGAAATTAACCTTAACGGTTAAAATTTGGAAAATTTGTTATTGAGAATTAATTAAATGGAATGATTTAAATTAATTATACTATTAATTAATTTAAAGTGAGAATGGATTGGAATGGGTTAACGAAGTAACCGTGCCTTGAGTTGACTAAGTCAACCATTGTAATTGGAATTGATTTTAAATTAGTTTGATTTGAATTAATATAATCGAATAGTTTAGTGAATATTGTTTTAATTTTAATAAGATCTTTAAAAATGGAATTAATATTTATTCTAGTAAATAAAGGAATTGACTACGGAAGTAGTTAACTATCGAAGTAAATTATTATTTTAATTGATAAAAATTTAGGAAATACTTTTTAATTGAACTTCATTTAAAAAGTACTCGAAATGGGGAATGAAATACAATGGAAAGGTGAAAGGAGTTTATAAACAAATTTTGTTTAAAACCTGAGTTTTTATAACAAAGATATAAAAGAGTATTTAAAAGCGAATATTATAGCTTAAATTAAATGTTACTTAATTATTTGAATTAAGTAAAAGGAAATTTAGATAAAAGGGTTTTATAATAAACCAGGGTTATATAAATGAGATTTTAAAGTGTTAAAGCGTTAATTTTACATTAACATTACTTAATAATGGAATTAAGTAAAAGTGAGGATTTGAGAATAAGATTCCAAAGTGGAAAATGGTGTAATGAATTTGGAAAGGGATTGGTAAATGTGAATATGGTAAAAGAAGTGGATCATAGGATTTGATAAACAAATCCGAATTATAAAATGACTTGGTTTAAAGAGACAGAGTTAAAGGGTGTTGTTTATAAGAAGTCACTTAATTAGTTAATTAAGAACGGGAATACCCGAGAAAGAGATTTCTAAAGCATAAGAAGATTTTATGAAACCATATGTTGAATAAAATAGTGGAATGGAATTTGTGTTGATATTAGAGTGAAATATTGGTCTTTTGTGTTACAACTCGTATTTGTCTTTAGATATGAACGTTATTGATCAGGGTCTGAGAGGTAATTAAAATACCCCAACTTGAACGACTTCAGGATTTTTCTGAGGATGATATAAGTTGTAATGGTGAAAGAGGTTAGTAAAATTTATTATTTCACTAGAGAAATAATAACGCAACATTTTGATAAAGATTTGGAATATATGTAATGATGATTTTAAAGTAAAAGGAGAAAAGGGGAAATTGCGTAAAATTATAACGAGATCCGCAAGGTTAAAAGGAAATGTAAAGTTGAGTATTGAAATAGATTTGTTCTATAAAAATAAGAGTTGGTTATTGTTGTCAAGTAATATATAAAAGATATCTCGTAGCGTTGTTTTACGAGTATTGTGTTAAAATGATCTCCTAATATTATAATAACGTAGCTAATGTTTGAAAGTGAAAATAGAAACAAAATATGATATAGGATTTTCCTAGGTATTAAATCAAATTTGTTTAAAGAATAAATCTTATGTATAATCAGAAGCGTAAACTATATTTGTAATATCGAAGTATGTAAGGGTTTTAAATATACATTTGTTTTAAATTAAAAGGCCAAGTGAGACCGAATATTGAACCAGTGGACTCACTGGATTGTCATGATTGAAACACTGTTTATTTTGATAGTTAAATCACCGACTATCAAATCTATCCAATACGATTGTTGGTATAGAAAGACCGGGATCGAATTTATATTTGAAACCATTCCGAGCAACAAATATGTGAAGATATTAGAAGATGATCGAGATGGAGCATTGAAGACCGTAGATTTTCGTAAACGGAAGAACTGCTAATAATCTCTGGTCTGCAGCCAAAGATGTATTGTGGTTCTGTCGTGATTGGAACCTACGGGTTACAAGGACTTCTCGCTATTGATCCATAGGGTGAATCCTATATTGGATGCAGTAGGAGAGTACCTTAGGTTCATCCTGTTCCTGGATGACTTCTATGGACGAATGTCTGACAGTGTATTTCCTGAAACCACCTACGTTGATTTTTACAAATATACCGAGTGGTGGCAAAGAGGGGCACTTCTTTAAAACCCAGAATATATTTGTGGACATCAATTAGTGACTTGACGGATCTGACGATGTGGCATTAAAAGTGAATGGTGGCCCAATATCCCAAAAAGTAAATCTAAACCTCAAGCCTCATCAACTGGGAAACGACAAAAATCGGGCAGGCAGCATGGCTATGTGGGTCACTCCCATTAGGGTGTATAATCACCTGTCTAGAGAAAAATCCATTTGCTTCTTTAATCTATTTCGATGTTGTCCCTTTTCGGGAAACGGTGGGTCGCTTCCAACCGTTGGTAATATACATTCGATACTCTCAAGCGAAATGAGTGGTCGGTCATGTGAGGGTCGGGTTACAAGACGTTCTTGTTGAACCCAATGTATTCGCCTCTAGAGATACACTATCGGCAGGTGGTCCCATACCTTGTCATAGTCGGAATCCAATTCCCAATAAGCGCCCGCGGTTTTTGATTGTATACTATATATGTGGAGCATGAGATGCAAGCGTTCTGCTAGATTTATATTTACTTGTATTTAGACATTATTATAATATCAGACAAGATATTGGTTTCAAAATGTTTTGGGTTATCGTAAGGTAAAAAGAACGTCCGTATTTATGTGTGGATTTGGTCTTACGATTATCCTTTTCTTTGAAAGATTTTAACTTTAAAATCAGGTTGTGTGATCCCTTTAAACTTAATGTGTTTATCTCACTTTGGTTCACTAGACTGACCCGGTGCTTTGTAAATGCTTGGGTTAGCCCGGGGTGTACAGGTTCAGGTTATCGAATGTTGTGAAGAGACAAGCTGGAGGTGTACAGACATATGATATTATATAACTACTATTCCGATGTGTGTCGTATGTGAAGACAGATTATTATAACTGTCCAGTGGTGTTGATGTACTCTGATATTGTAAGTTTTATTAAAGCACTCAATAAAGTTATTTCTGTATTATATTTTGTTCCGCTGCGATGTGAGACTCTGTGTTGTGTTGGTTCTTCTTCTTCTTCTATTCTAATATTTATTTCTTTCTTATCTCACTCTCTAACTTCTTTCTCCTAGTAATCCATTTTATGTACACTTTGGGTCGGACTGGTGTGGTTTGGTCAGCTCAAAAGGTACCGGAAATTTGGGTCGCTACATAATTCACGCTGTGCAATTAAAGCACTTAGTGGTTCTATAGCGGTAGAGGCATAAAAAAATATAGTGGGGATAAAGCAGGGAAATAGAGAGGATATAGAGGAGGTGCAAAAATGTTAATTAGATGTAAAACTATATAATTAAAATTAGTTAATTACCATTCTCGCATCCTTTATGTTGAAGAAATTAATATTAATTAATATTATGTAACAAAATCAAATAATATCATGGTTATGCATACTAGATTCGAGGATTGCTATAGATTTTTATCTTATATAAGGCACTTATGACTTAAAATTTGCACTTTGCATTAACTTTTTAGTTTTATTTCAAAAGAGAATGGTGGAATCATCCTTTGTATATTAATATTGCTAAAGCGGCTGCTAAATAGCGTTGATTTAGCGGGTGCAGCGGAAAATAGCGGGGCTTTAAACAGAACTAATGTTCATCAGTGCTAAATTGAAATAGCGTAGCGACTGGAGAGCTCTACGGGATATAGCAGGATTTTGTGGGGCTTTAACTACATAGAATTCACGTACACAAACTAACTATCGTCACGGGTTCCTATGGTCAATGATGTCTCACATCAGTTGGACATATATTCGACTGTTTGAAAGTGCAGACTTCTGTCGAATAAGGCAATTGACCTTGCATCATTAACCTACTAAGTCCACTTCAAATTCTAATTATATTGATTCTAGACTAACTAGAATAACATAAGGAAAACCTGTACTTTTCCTATCTTAGGATATTTAATTCATTGTTTTCTTATTGGACTTAGTATTTAAAACGACAACCAATACTCATTAATCCACTTTTAATTTCATTTATTGCTATTTATCAGGGTTATTGCTATTTATGGCCATAACGGTCATATTTTCGCACTAATTAACCCTTTAAATACCATTAATTATAATTAATGTCATTTATGAACCTAACGGTCATAATTTTCTTAAGACATTAATTAACAATTAATTGTCCTTATTGTATTGGTCCCTTATTATTCTAACTACTTATTGTAACGCCTTAAATCTTTCTATTTTTTTAACTTGATTCATTCTTGTTGTACACGCATATATATATATATATATATATATATATATATATATATAAGATAGGTAATGTTTTTATTAAAGGCTTCGCAGCCCAAAACCTTATAATAGCCACTTCGGCCTTCACAATACTAGCTTAAACCAACTAAATAGGCCCAAGCCCAAATTGGCAAGAGAAAATCTATCACATAACAAAACAAATCCACCTTTCTCTGAACATTTCAAAACTCTCGAAAGTTATGCTTCTTTCTTCGACCTAAGAATTAGGTCATGGCGGCCGATAATTACTACCCACGAATCGGCTTCCTTCCGCTTCATCCCCCGGATCCTCTACTATCAATGCCGCTGCTGATTCCTGGCTATCAGTAAGTCCTCTTATCCGAATTCTTTTCGCTGTAATTCTCACATCTCCCCAATTCAAGTAACTAACCTTGTTTGGGTTTTGTGCCGCTTGCCTGAATATTCTGGCGTTTCTCTCCCTCCAAATTGTCCACACAGAGTTGGTGACATCAATCTTATAGAGTTTGTCTTCGTAGTTTACCAGCTGCCTGCTGACTTTCAGGTAATTGATGCATGTAGTAAGATTGTAACTGCCGTTGTTTATGTTCAATTTCCTTATGCAATTTCCCTAAATCTTCTTCGAAAAGTTGCATTCAAAGAATAAGTGTTGATGTGTTTCCACTTCTTTACTACATAGAACACTTAAATTTCCTGAATGATTCCCCATGTCAAAAGCCTGTCTTTTGTTGGCAGTCTCTGTTGAATAGCTGTGTAAGTGGTAGCAGCCATCTTTGGGTAATCAACCCTATCCCAAATGAAATCATGTCACTCCTTAATTTGATGCTTCACCCTTATATCTTCCCATGCAGATCTAGTAGTAAACTCCTTGTTGTGTTTCCATGCCCATATATCCTCTTCCCTGTTGTAGAACAACGACATGTACTCAATTTTTGCTTTTATGTCTGCACCGCACGACAGACTGCTATAGCTCCAATTGTTGTCAATTATTAACTCTTCCACTGTTTTATTTAGACATCCATTGGCTGAGTATGTGTCCCAACCCAGTAGTTCAACCAGAGACTTACCATCAATCCAAGTATCCTTCCATAAGTCTGTCTCTCTCCCATTAGCTATCTATTTCATAGAATTATTGGCCAACTTATCTCTGATTCTAAGAATTGCCTTCCATGTAGGTGAAGCATTGTTGTCAGAGTGTAATTTCCAGAAGTTGCCCTCCAAATATCTACTTCTCATCCACTTAGCCCACAACCCACTTAAATTAATGATTTTCCACCCCTGCTTCAATGTAAAAGCATCTCTCATTTCTCTAAGGTTGCTTAATCCTACTTCTCCTTCTTCTTTGGTTCTGCACAGATCTGAGTACTTGATATTGTGCATACTTCCCTTCCATATGAACTCTGCACACACTTTTTCTATTTTTTTCAATAGATGCATTAGGTAGTTGGAAAGTTTGTAACTAGAAATTCACTGTACATACATATATATACACATATTTATAAGAATTATTTATTTACCTAATTGGAGTTACAATTCACATTTCTTGTCATTGTTTTTAAATTGTAACCATTTAAACATAACTACCTAATTCAATTTATTTTCCCTAGATCAACGATAGTTACAATAGTTATTATTCCTTTATGACCTTATTTATAGCAAACTAATAACATTTATTGCTACAACGGCCATAATATATATTTGCATTCAATATGGATTACACGTCCATATGTAGTTCCACAAAATGGAAAACGTTCAAACACATATATACAACAAACATTAATTATAATATATGTTTGCGTTATTTATGTAGACTTGGACGGATAATGTGTGTGTGTATATATATTCGTGTAGTTAACGTAGTTATTATCTTTTATTTTTGTTATTATTAAATTCAATGTTTTGGTTTAAGATAATAACCAGAACAATCTTATTTGTGTTCAATTTTGTAATAAGATTCCAAATCTTACAAAAAGGTCATTAACTATAGTTATTGTAAATTATGCATAAAATATTTAAAAGAGGGATAAACGTATTTCAAATCATAAAAAATACATAATATGTATATTTTTGGAATGGTTAATCTAAACTATGCACAAGCATATATAAAACAATATCTGTACATGAATTTATACAACCCTTTCCTTTTCATTTTTACATACTTCTTATTGATTTCAAATAATTTCTTTTTATTGAAAAAGAACAAAAAGGCATATTTACAATAATCAAGTTAAAACCCAAACAAAACTGAATAGAAACAGTCTTATATCTTTTAACAAAACTTACATGAACCACAAACCAACACCAAAACTATAGTTCTGGAATAAAACTATACTTTAATAATGATTTATGGGACTGATTTCTAGATCTATAGTGCTTACAATGACCACACTATTTTTAAACATAATTGTAGATAGTAATATGAACAATCTAATAAGCCTACAAAATAATAATATTCAAACACCAATATTCTTTCAGATCTAACAAAAACGATTACAGATCTGCTAAACACATGGGCATATATTTCAGGTTTAATATAAATGAAGAAATCAGATTATTATAAACTATGTATATATACTTTCCACTCACCCAAAAGCATCCAAATATGAATCAGATTAGTCTGTTATGCCTACAATTCCTAAATTCTTACAGATTTACAGGTATTATGAAAAGGGGATACTTTCAGATTTGTAGATTTGCAAGAAAATAAGAAAAGAGAGAAGAAATCTGATGAAGAAGAACCTAAACACTAATCCATACCCTTTCCCGCTTGAATCTGATTAATCTCCTCAAATCTATATTGTTTACGTTTGATTATGTTTGTATATGAATATATTTTAGTTTAGAATTTATTTGAGGAGAAAAGAAATGGCAGAGCTTCGTTGCTGCTCTCAGAAATATGCGAAAAAGAATGGGGTTCTAACCCTCTATTTATAGGAGTTGAAATGACCATAAACCGTTAGATTTAATTTAATAAACATTCATCCATCCATATAATAGTTTATATTTAAAAACCTAAGTCGCCACCTGTTGTGTCGACCCAAATGGTCAACATAGCGGTCGACCGCTTCGGGTCACCTGGCAGGTGGGGGTGGGGCAATAAATATTTACTATATATATTATATTCCCTTTTTAATTATTCTCCGTCCGTTTTCGTATTTCGTCCGTAAATTTTTCATTTGATCTCCGTTCGCAAAACTACAAACATGAAAGTTCGCCGGAATTCCGTGACGAATGCAACACGCTAGTTTCATGGCCAAATTCCGTCATTTGCAGAAATTCTCATTTTTGTAAATCTAATTAAATAACTAATTTATTTATTGTTAAAATTTTGGGTTGTTACATTATAGTCTTGCTTTCACTATAAAGCTATAGCCATAGAATTATGCTTATTAAATTTAATTTATAACTGTAAAATTATTCATAATAAGTCTTCATTTCACTTTGAAATACAACCTTCGTATTATAATCTTGCTTGCACATATATCAAAACTTTCTATTATGATTCATTTTCGTATCCTCACAATTATCATAAGATTATTCTTGCCAACATGTTCAATTTGTCTATTATAATCTATTTAGGCCCCGTACAATTATCATAATATTATTCTTGCCACCATATTCAATTGCCTATTATGATCTATTTATATGCCCATACAATTATCATAATAGAATACATCATTTATGTCCATTGCATGTAAGCTTGACTTTCTTATTCTTTTATTTAAACAATCCCTTTTTGTTATGATACTCTTTTACTTACCCTCTTTGTATGTTTATCCTTTTAGGAAGTTATGTTTATTCCTAATTGATTGGTTATTGAAAATGAACAAAAATCCATTTCCATAGTAGAGGACAATTGTAACAGTAGAAATCCATAATTGCAATACATTTATTTTTATTTATCTAGTGCATAATATAGCTAAATCTATATTTCGCACTAATCTGTGTCCGTTTTCATTTATACTTGCAATTATTTTATCAATTTTACTTACACACCAAACTATGAAAATATTTCCACTTTTCTTAACTAACCAATCTAGGTTATTCCTAACTTCCTATTTAATACCTATACATTAATTCATGTTCTTAATTTATTCCCCCAAATTTGACATATTTACTGTATATTTGTACACAACTGGGCTTATGCTTGTAATAATCCTTTAAAAAATTTAACATAAAGGCTCCTTTGCTCAGCTGGTTAATACATTACACTGCCTTTCAATAGATCGGGAGTTCGAATCCCTAATCCTAATTACAATATGTCAAATTAAATTACACATAAGTTTAAAAGGGAAGATAAATTACTGTGAATAATTCTAAATTAAAATAATCGTAAATTAAACTGAGTTTACGGGAATGAAACGATAAGATATACCATTACTAAAAAGAATAATTTAAATCAAGCTTTAATCCTTGGTTGTTGAGTACTGCCTCCAAAATAGGGTTATAAAAATATCTAATTTTATAAATCTTCTCCCTTATGAAAATTTAGGTCAAGACCTTCACAAAAAGAGTGAATCCGAAGGGAAAAAGATTTTGTTCTGAGAAATTATCTTGACCTAATGGTCTTTTTATAGGTTATGATAGGGATTTCGGACCGTTGGATTCCTAGAATAAATCTAGGCCAGCCACGTCGTTCAACCAATAAGAATTCGCCATGTCAGCGCAGATTTGAAATAGGTTAACAGAGTCAAACCACGTAAGCAATACATCATCACTACTTCGTACCAGGACAAAGTAATGCCTAGGTTCATGAGTGTGTTGACATAGGCATGGTATGAGAAAACACACCTAATATAGTTATTACAAAAGCGTTATTAGTGCAGCGGTAAAGTGTGTGCTTCCCAAACCCGAGATCCTAGGTACGAGTGCCAAAGATTACATTTTTTATATCTTCATCTTTGTTCTAAAACTTCTTTTTGCGATAAATTATTCGTTTTACGTCTTCAAACTAATGTCTAAATTGATCAGAAAATTGCTACACAAGCAATGGCGCTAGCTTCATGACCAAATTTTGAAAATTAAAAAAATATTATTAAATTAAAAATACACGATATTGCATTCTCCCACCCTTTAGGAAATTTCATCCCCCGAAATTTGGTAAGGGTAAAATTACGTAATTCCTCACATAATTTACAACCATCATGTGTACATCCAATTTTACAACCATCTGTGTACTTGTGCAACGTGCAATACATTATAAAATTCATGAATGCAGTAATGCCTAAGCGGTACCTCCTATATAAATGCTCTTTTCTTTCAAAAAACCCTTGAAAACATGATGCACCCAACCTAAATATACCAACAATTTCTATATGAATGCAATGATTTTAAAAACAAAAATATCTTTTCATCTATTTTTTCTCATATCCTTACAGAAGAAGGACATAGTTCATCCAATTTTTGCATCCAGACTCTGCCAACCACTTTAAAACTGCAAATTTCAGAGAAAATTCTAAATTTAATTTCTTATGTTAGGAAAAGGTAGGAAATGGAACATTCTGTCTTTCCATTTCACTTTTACGCACATTTTCCCCAATACTTGAAGCTTTGGTGTTACCCTATAGAAATTCCTATTTTCGTTTCCAAGCACAATATACATAAGAAGAATTTCTTTTCCAATTCCCCAAACTTATTTTAGAAGAATTTATTTTCTCTTGCTTTTCTCATTTATTGCAGTTATCGTTTTTGTTGCTTTCCATAAATTTTGTATGTTTTTCTTTTAGTTATTCATCCATTGCTTCCATTGTTATTTTATTTACAATATCCTATGTCATTATTCTTTTCTAGTGATCATCAAAAACACAAAGAAAGAGAATGTCATACTAAATTATTCTATTTTTTAATAATAAAACAGAATACTACATAAGAGTGCAAATATGTACTAAAAGAAAAAATGCTCTACTGGAATCACTACTAAGTAGAAGATACAATAGTTAAATGTGGTTATCCACTTGGATAAGGAAGTCTAGGACCATGTCTCTCTTGACATAAGGAGGTCCTAATTACTTAATCTAGACAACCATGGCGTTCCTCCTTTCCATCTACCACCCTCTGCAAACTCATGTCGTGTCGCCCTAGTTCTACGGGCCATCTCCAATTAACAACTTATGATATACAGATACTCGTTGTAACAACCCTATTTTTGACAAACCAGATTTCTTTCAAAAATCCCAGTCTATCAAAGCTCGACTCGGCTTGTCTGGTATCCTGTAGAAAAGACAAAGATAATAAATATATCAGAGCTCAGAAAACATCTCACAGCGAAATGGATAAAATATAATATAATCAAAAATAGCCTTACTGAAGTAATAATATTGTAACAATATTTAAAGCTATCCAATCTCTGCAACAAATCTAAACTGCGAGTGTGTTATGAGGAGGGGGTCAGAACACAATAGTTATGGTGACTGGACAAATTATACATTCTGCAATAACCTTACATATAACGTTCAGTTATGTTTTCTTATTTATTAGATTATTTTTGGTTAACATCACTCAAAGCTCTATTGATATACATGTAAATGTGTTTATTTTATCCGCTTATTTATCTTGTTTTCTCTTTAAAATAATTGGACCGTGTATTTATAGTTGTGTTTTTAGATTATTGATGATGAATGGATAGATGCACTTAATTTTTGAAAAGCTTGAAGAATTGATGCAAGAAGAGTGTTGAGTTTTAGAGCTAGATTAAAGCTTGAATACCTAAGGAAATGTTGATGTTCAACCACCTTCTGTTTCATATTTTAAAGTCAAGATTAAATGATTTTCATAATGATCGCTTGTCCCGGATGTTATGGAGTTGTTATTCATGCTCAAAACAATTGAAGTTGAAGCCATTTGATGCCCGCAAGCTATGACATTTGCATGTCCATTCACACTGTTCACATTTACCTATTTGGTTTATTTGTTATTCGGGAAAAGGGTTTTTGTCCCACATTGTGTAGTTAGCCATTTAAACTTGGCTATAGCAACTATAAATACATTGTATCTCTTTCATTTAGAATGACATTGGGTTTTATTCTATAATTCTTCTCTTTGAATAAAACTATTCTTCTCCTTCTCTTCTTAGTTGTTATTTTATTTTATTTATGTTTATGTTGTTTATTTTCTTTTTCCCTTTTTCTTATTTAGCTATGTCTAGCTAATCCCCTTTAATTAGGGGGTGATGATGCTTAGAATCTATTCAATATGAATCACATAGCCAAAAAGATTAGGACTTTATTTATATAGATCTAGATCTGAACCAAGGGTTAGATTTGAACCTTCATACTCTATGTCGTTTAAGAGCAATGCTCCTTCACAGGGTATATTCGAGTTCGATCTAACGCTTATCAGATTTAGATCTAACTTTTAGGGTTTTGATAGCCTATGGTTGTTTAAGAGCATAGCTCCTACATAGGCTATACTTGTCGTTATTCACCTATTTGTTTCTAGAAACCTAATTATCGTTGATTCATGTTTATGACATAAACATTTATTGTTAAAAACTCTCTTTCTGTTTATTTTCTGTTATTTTGAAACAATCTGTTAACTACATGGCGAAAACGTGGTTCAAAATTATGAATTGTTCACAAGAGGAGACATGCGATTACAAACTGAATACACGAAAGCTTTTTCAAACAAATTGAATGAACAAAGCGTTATGCTCCTCAGTTTGCCAACAGATATATCGGGATGCGCAGATAGACACATCAGCGCGACCTACTTTATGTCGCTCACCTCTTTAGGTCGTGCCGCCATTCCTGGATCGTCCGGACCACTAAGGTCGTGTATACGACCTAACGATAAGGTCGTTAGACCATTTAGCTCGCTTCCTCAGATAGCTCGCACTCGTAATCTGCTCGTACCTCACTTGACTCATCCACCTTCTTCAAGTCACTGAGACCCGGCAAAGCTTTTAGGTCGTGGTCATCTTTTAATTCGTTGACATAAATGGAGACATATAGATGTGGGACGCATAAATCTATATCGAGTATTGACAATTGGCAACGTTACCTTCATGCGAGCCAAGGGCGTGTGAGCATGTTTAGGAACAATGTCCAATCGTGAATATCAATATATTAGTTGCAAGGGATAAACAGGTTTGGTCCACCACGAGTAATCACAATGCAAGTTCCAACATTACATAAGCTAAATAGACCATACACAAGACCGTATTTAGACCGTTCGTAGCACGTGAACTCGAGGCAACACTCCAGGTCATTGGTCATTATGATGAGCCCATCAGATTGAGAAACCATGCTTAGACCGTTAGCATAGAACACAAAAGCAGGTTGGTCGTAATATATGATATGTGGATGAATCATCATAAAACAGCTTAAATTGTTCACATCTCATATAAATCTGGGACCACCTGATGATATATGGGAGGCCACCTGTACCATTGCAACAGCCAAGATGAAAAGGCTATTTGGGTAGCTGCTTTAGATAATGAAGAAGTATCTAGGCGGTTGTTTCTAGGTCGTAAGTACAGCTGTCAATATCTGTATATATTTAAGTCGCTCCCATCCTTTAGACCGTGTTGGCATCTTTGAAGTCGCTCCAGTATATTTGCTACGTCTTGGACGAAGTTAGACCGTTTATTTCACGCCATATGCCACTTTGGGCATGTTAGGTCGTCAAGATCGTGTATGAATTAGAACATGATCCAAGTGTTTAGACCATTCATTCTTCAATTCAGTTCGTGACTTTATAATGTAAAAAGTTGGGTCATGTTCATCTTGGGATATGAGAACGTGGCGCCTTATATTGCTAGCTGTAAAGGTGGGGCTGCATATATTTTGTGGATCATTTATATTTCCATAAAAGTACACAACAGAAAGAGTTTTAGGTCGTCACATGTCTGTTCCAGCTATCACCAAGATCAAGTCATTTGCAAATAAAAGCAAGGTATAGAAGACACGTACTAGTTCAAACATCATGCCAGGTGTAAGAACTGTTCGCACAATGACGTGTCATAATATGATAAAGAACTTAGGTCATCTGTATATCTCAATTTGCTCGACGTCCTAAGCAATGAATCAGGTCGTAAAAACTACATTTTAGCCTGCATGAGCTTTTGGACCGTGGAATCCCTGATAGCCCGCAATGAGTTTTAGCTCACTGGAAGGTCTTTAGACCATGTTTTATAGCTATGTACAACTGTACACATACAAGTTTCACCTTAAATTACGACTCTGCCGCTCGGTTTATGCTCCAACTATAAATATGCCTCATAATCCACATTGAAAGGAGGACCTAATTTCATTCCTACGAGGAGGTTTCGCCAAATCTAAAGCTTTTCTACAACTTCACTAATGGCTCTCATGGATCTAACAACTCATCTCCAACTTCATGCGGATCAAATCCATTCCTATAATCATTAAAGCTATCTCCAATTGGATCAAAGCTTTTTGAATCTCATTCATACTACGTAAGAAAGCCCTCCAACACCATTCCAAGCAATCTTAAACCTTCTCCATTCCTCTCGAAGTTCGGATCTAAGCGCAAAATTCTATAAAATCATGGATAAACACGAGAGAACTTAAGTGATCAAGGATTAATACATCTACCATTGCAAAGCACGTGATCTCTTCCATCCATTTGCCAAATTTAAGTGAATTAGATCATAAAGGGAGTGAAAAGAGAGGATAATGAAAAATGAATGTATCGTGAGAGTTCATTCATGTTGTAAACAAAAAATCGTAATGAGAATTGATTGAAAAGTGGACGTAGATTCATTTAGAATCGAACCACTATAAAAATTCCTTTGTCCTCATTTTATGCTTTTTATTTTGTAATAACAGGGCTCCACATTTTAATCGTATCGAATCGGTTAAGTGCATCGTGTGCACCTTTGGTGTTGATTCCAAATTTGGAGTAAACACAATCAAACACTTGGAATAACTTGATTGGATTTATTAATAAAATAATTTTGGTCCCAAAGTTCTACACCCTTTGCAACAACTCTTGTTGTTCAGGAAAGCCGAACGAATTAAATAATTGTTTACAATTGTTAATTTGTTCGCAAACGCTCACGTCGCACCCATCCACGTCCCAGTAGATTAACCTAACATAGTGTATATGTAGCTACCTCAAATATAGGGTACTTCCCATGGTACCATCCTCACATGGGTCCGTCGTCATTCCACGAAAGTGTATGCAACTTTCATCCTGCGCCGAACGACGTACGAACATCCATACTACTATGCAATGTTATCACACAGAATCACCATTGCTTCGCCATGTAAGTGTATGATCTGTCATATCCGAACTTCTCGGTCGAATCAAGTCTCAAAATGGAGTAATGCCCTAACATCTACGATACACTACCCAGTGCGTATATCTAGACCCTCACACGTACTTTTTTTGAGGAAGACGGGTGTGTAGCGTGACACTACACAGCCGGTTACGCATAGATATAATTAGCTAGATAAATATCTAGTTGACAAGCCCAACCAGTGGCATAAAGTTCCGCTAAGAAGGCCAAAGTATATAGTACCAGCTTACTACAACGCAAAATTATACATCAGATAGATCAGAGCGTACCATAACTTATTAGATTACAAGCCAAAATAAAGCAAAGCAGGTAGCATAAGTGCACTGTGCCGATCAGAGCGGGATCTGGGTGCTACTTTCTTGTGAACCAGGCGAATGAGGCATAGGCAGAGTTATCCTGAAACGAGCAGGCCTGGTCGATCCTGTCCAAGAGTCGAAAAGATGCAAGATGTGATGACAAATACCCAACAGAAGTTTCTTTGGTCTGCCGAAGAAATCAGCGTTTCGTTCCAACCAGATACTCCAGGCAAAGAGAGCCACTAAAGAATCCAATGTAGGGTCTGGGGGTTGTGCTACCAATATTCAAAAAATGATTGAATCGAGGGGATAAAACCAAGAAGGAAGGAGCTGATTGCAGCCCAAACCGCATAGGAGAAATCGCATTCAAAAAAGAGGTGAGTGAGAGATTCATTATAACTATTACAGAGGACACAAATAGGATTGATATTGTTGTTGAAGTGAAAAATACGATCTTTGGTGTTGATGCGGTTATGAATGAGTAGCCATTGAAAGAAGATAACGCGAGGAGGAAGATGACAATTCCAAACACGAGCGAAAGTGAAGCACCTACCTGGGTGAATAAGGAATTTATAACAGGTCGCTATAGAGAAATTGGGGCCCAAGGCCCAAATAAATCTATCAGGATCAGGGTTGAATTGGGTTGAGTTAAGAATATGATCAATGCACACAACCTCATTAATCGTTTCTAGCCCAAAATAAGTGGAAGGTAAAAGGCCGAATGGGCCAGAGAATGTGCTGAAGCAACTGATAGGGGATTAAATTGGTTTAATAATGCCAAGTTTGGAAAAAGGGAGGAGAAGGGGATCTGTTCGTTCCAAATATCCATCCAAAATAAGCAAGAGTTTCCATTATTGACTATAACGTGAAAGAGAGATTTTAATTGGGAATGGTGGATAATACTCTTTTCCAGAAAGGCGATGGATTAAAAGAAGGGCTGAAGTGAAGGATGAAGAAGGGGTTAGCTTGATGCAGTCTGTGAAGTATCCAGTCTTTCCAAATAAATTGTCCTGGGGTAAGGCAGCGCCAAAGCCATTTAGCTAGAAGCGCCATGTTGAAGATAAAGAGGTCGTGAATTTCAAGTCCACCATGGTTCAACGGAAGGCAAACAGTTTGCCAATTGATTAGTTTTTTCAATTTACCCCCATTCCAGACGAAAGAGCTTCGAATTGAATCAATTTTGTTGATTACCAAACTGGGAGTTTGTGGAAGGACATCCAGTAGGTTGGAAGTGAAGTGAGAACATGCTTGACCAAGACAAGGCGGCCCGCTGATGATAATGAATTGGCTTTCCAACTTGCAAGTCTATTTTCAATTTTGGAAATGAGAGGTAGCCAGTCATATTTATGAAGTTTGGTAGGACGAAGTGGAATGCCTAAGTATGTGATTGGGAATGAATCCAGTTTGCAATTAGACATTCAGCAATTCTAGGACCCAGGTGAGTGCAATTGCCCAACATTATAATAGAGATTTTATTGAAGTTGATGGATAATCCTGAAATCATTTCAAAAGTGTAGAGGAGTATTTTGAGGTAGTGGATGTTAGAGGGTGTTGGAGGGGTGAAGAGAATAGTATCGTCTGCAAATTGTAAGCATGATGTATGAACATTTGAGTTTGGGAGTGAGATGCCAGAGAATATGCTCTGAGATATTGATTACTTAATCATTTGATTAAAAACATCTGCAATCAAAACAAAATTGAGGGGGGAGAGAGGGTCCCCTTGTCTTAATCCTTTTCTAGATTTAATTTTGCCACCGAATTCTCCATTAATGAATACTGTAGAGATGCTAGTGTGAAGAATTGCATTGATCCAATTACACCATCTCAAGGGGAAACCTCTATGGGACATAAGAGAGATTATAAAGTCCTAGCTAATTGAGCCAAATGATTTTGAAAAGTCGAGTTTGAGTAGAGCACCCGGGGTATTTGAATTATGGCAAAAGGAAATTACATCTTGGGTAGTGGCAACACAATCAAGAATGTTTCTACCTTTGATAAATGCAGATTGTACAGGGTCAATCAGTGATTCAATGTGGTTTTGAAGTCTGATGGCTAAGATTTTAGTGATAATTTTGAATGTTGTATTGAGAAGACTAATGGGTCTGAAGGAATGCAAAGTGTTGGCACCAGTGAATTTGGGGATGAGAATGATATTCGCATAATTTAATTTGGCAATAAATGAGGGGTTGGCAAAGAATTCAGAGCACATTTCAATGATATCTGTTTTTAGTGTAAGCCAAAAGTGTTTGAAGAAGACTGGGCCAAACCCATCAGGCCCAGGGGCTTTATCATTCCCCATTTATTTTAGGGCCTGCCAAATCTCCTCCTCAGAGAAAGGTTGATCAATAATTATCGGAGAAGGGTTAGGGTATAAGTGATGCCAGTTTATATCAGGAGAAGATGGAGGAAGTGAACCAAGAATGTTTCTATAATAATTAGTGAAGAGATGGCAGATGTTCTTAGAATCAGTGAATGAGGTGTTGTCATGAACGATTTCTGAAATGAAAGAGGAGCGACGATGTCCATTGGCAATTCTATGAAAAAAGGCAGTATTTTTATCTCCCTCCTTAATCCAATTACCTTTTGATCTTTGTTTCCAACCAAGTTCTTCTTGCTTGATTAATCTGTCTAACTCTAACTCATGTTCTTTCAGGTTGTACCGTTCAGAGTCAGACAAGGGACGTTGTTCCTCAATGATGTTTAAGTTGAGAATAGCATCTTGAGTGGAAGAGATGCGAGTTTTTAAGGAATTCCATACATTTTTAGCCCATGGACGAATTAATTTCCTTAAGGAACGAAGCTTGCATACCATCCTAACAGAGGCAGATTGGTGTTTGGTAATTTAATCCAGTTATGGATGATAAAGTTATCAAAGGAAGGTTCAAGCAACTAGAGTCTTTCAAATCTGAATGGACGATTGATAAGGGGACTAGAGCATGTATCAAGGAGGATTGGGCAATGATCAGAAATGGTGGTGGCTAGACCATTCACTAATGACAGAGGAAAAAGATCATCCCATATAAGATTGAAGAAGAAACGATCAAGTTTAGCCAAAGAGGGGGAACCTCGTCTGTTTGGCCAGGTATATCGACGGTTGTTGATCGGTGGTTCAATGAGGGAGCAAGATTGGATAAAAGACCCTCACACGTACTTACTGTCTATTGTACCCCGAGTCCCGTAATAGGGCTGCATCCAATGCACGAAACTCAGTCGGAAGCCTTTTCATATTTGTATAGGTCCACGTAAAGGACCTATAGTGTGTATATCCAAGTATGGTCTGCTTTTCACGGTGGCTATGGCCTCACCCAGGCCCCTCCCTTAACTAATGAAAGATTGCATCTAGAGCTAAGTGACGTGCCTCTAGCAACCAATCTATTATCCAATTTACGGTGTCCCTCAACCATGCCTTGATAGTGAAAGGTCAATGGTAACTTGGTTTAGGTCTAGTCTTTCCGCATCCCACTGACTGTCGATGACAGGTATCTGACGATTATTATCCTTAATCTGGTCCTGACCAACCTCTGATGAGGCTAATTGCTAAACACCCCAATGTCATACCGCCACAGCCTTCTGACTGTCAAGCTACTATTGCAGTCAAGGTATACCCACTGGGTGGTATCGCACAGTCCCCCACTTCTACGAGTACATCCTGAGCGTGTACCGCAATAGAGGACCACCATGGAGTACCCTACCACGTCCCTCAAAAGCTGCGTGCTCTTGTCCTTCCAAGTAATCAAGCCGCATATCGAGTAGAGTAATCAAGTAGACGTTCTCCTCCCGTTTCTCCAGACACCTCGATGATCTACCTCGTTGGGTTCTTCACCTTCGTTCGTACGGGCTGGTCCATGCGCATCACACAAACGTGTTATTAGACCCTATGTCTAATCTTTTAATCGCACTTACTTTAACGATAGTAATTTACAACCTTTTACCCCGGATTGTAATTGACGAAAGTAATCTACAACCCTTTTTTAATACCGTGTCATTTACTATCAATTACATGTTTACAAGTTACAATAACATGTTCTACTTAATGTATAATTAAGTATATCTTATTCCAATCCACATGTTTTATGTTAACATGTTACTTAATGTATATAATTAAGTACAACTTATTTCATTCCATAAGTCTACCTCATTCTTCCTTATTTAACCTGAATCTTACACTATCATTACAACCTATCGTTGTTGTTTACTTATTAACTTAGTTCCCTTACCTACGGTCAATTAATAAGTTCCCTGTTTATTTATTATAACCCATGTTATAATTCAACTTGTCCTTAGGACAATCATACCTATTATATTGCATTCTCATTAATTAATCATAATAGGTTATATTCCTTGTTCATCACATTTTCCTTTGGTTTCTTAACATTAACCAAAATTTTATTGTTATAACATTCTTTTAATTACCGTCTCAAATATTTTCACACGTACCATTTATTTATTTATTTCTTGTTGTATACGTATATTTTATATATGTTTAGGCACCATACCTCTCACATTAAGCTGGCCACTAGTGGATGTTGGATTTGTCGGGTGGTTTCGGACAGGCTTCCACCACAAGTTGAACTTGACCTTGTGTCTTAGTGCAGTTATCTACAATTTACTAATCATTGTAAATTTTTCCATACAAATTAGGCATGTCTATTATTTTTCCACTATTCCCAATTTCATTGTAATTTGATTTAAAATATCGAATTTGTCATTAACAACATTTCCAGTAGCATATTCACTTTTATTATAAATTCCACAATTTCAGTATTACGGTGATTTTTTTTATCCAATTGCAAATTCATAGAATAGATCTATACAATAATAGTATTCTTAACATAACTGAAAATGAATTATACTACAATTATCACAACTTACAGTTATTTATCATGTTAAGAATGACGGGGAATGTAAATAGTAATTATACCATTATTCAAATGGTATAATTTAAATACACTCACCTGACAGCTTTCCATTACTTGAATCTGATCCAGATCTGTTATTCTGTGGCTTTCCTAACTGAATCTATTATTAAAACAACACCGGGTTCACAAATCTAATGCTAAAAGGAGAGGGTAAGGAAGAGAGAAACCTAAATAAATCAGATTCAAGAACTTACCTTACGTTGATTAGAATTATGAATACCTATGATGTAGATTTATATCTCTTATCTTCAGATCTTGAATCGGAATACCTAAGAACTAATATTCTAATTTATGAAAATATTTAGAGAGGAAGGATAATGGTAGAGCCTAGGCAGCATCTTAGAAAATATGAGTTAGAGCTAGGCTCTGCTAGTCTATTTATAGATGTACAAGAAAGTTTGGTCCATCGAATTTAACCACATAAAATATGAACCGTATATTTTAGAAAACACGTCATTAAAAAAACATATCTGACCCTGACTGGGTTGGCCCTTGGTCGACACATGGGTCGATCCATGTGAGACCTGGGTCGACCCATCTTGGGTCCAGATGCGTTTTTCTCATTTGTTTCGAATTATGTTTTAACGTTAATTAACAACATTAATTTCCTACTTAATATAATTCATCTGATTTATAATACTCCAGTTATGACTTATCTTTTTGTTTGAATTTTGAATTTACGCATGTATATACGCATACAATCTTTTAATTCCTTGTCTGTTAATAGCTGCAACCAATGACACTTTGTTTTATTACTTTTAATGCATTTTAATTTCAAAGGCAGCTAATTTCTTGCCCATTTTTCATTTATTATGCATTAACTCCTTTCTGCTCTTAACTTGCACTTTTTTATTTCAACATTCGAATTTGTTCATACATACATATATATATACATATACACACACACGTAACCTTTATTTCTTTTTCAAAATTCAAATGGCGTTATGCCACCATTTATTTCTTACCTATTTTCATTGATTGCAGATTTATTTTGGATTTCCCTTTCATATGTATATATTTTGCACACAAATACACATATATTTACATATGCATGTATACATATATTTTTGTACTCATGTTTATGTATAACTTTTCTTATATGTGCATTTGTACATATTTTCCTCTTAGAACTTGCAGTTCTTTAACTGTCCCTCTAAAACAAAAATATGGCGCCAGCGGGACTCGAACTTGCGTCACTCACTTGAGAGAGACATGCCTCTACCAACTGGACTACACAAGCTTTTGCTAATAAGATTAAAAACAATGGTGGTTATTAATTTTTCTTTTTAGTGTTCTTATATCTTATTTTCATGTTTGTTGTAATATTTCATTTAAGGATATATTTTTTCATCTTAAATCTGTTTTCTGCAAAACATAGGTCTAAATTGATAAAAAAAATCGCCATGGATGCAATGATGCTATTTCCATGATCAAATTCTGAAAACTTTTCAAATTTTATCTTTAAAATGCGAGGTGTTACACTCGTTGGGTAACTATTTCCAATACCCTGATAGACATAAATCTGACCATTCTAACTTCATTATGAAGTAACAACGTATTTGTAGGACTAGTTTTTATTTCACCATAAAGTGAGACAACATGTTGAACTTTCTTTTTCCTCAAAAAGAACTGAAAAAGGATTTCCATTAATTGCAAACCATGTCATAATTTCACTTATACGAATCCCAAACTTCCTCTTTCTAGTCCATTTCCTCTTTCTATCTTTCCATATAAACCATATAAGTCTTCAAATTACCTTTAAGTTTTCTTTATTAGAACAGTAACAACATGGGAGACATCTTTTCAAATTTTCCTTTTTTCTCATTCCTTATATATTTTTGTATAACCTTTGAATGCTGAAAATTTCTCATTTCTTCTTCTTAATTTCTTTCTTAAGACTTTCTATACTTACTATTCAAATTTATGGTTTATTCACATACCAAAATGATTCCTCAAAGGTCTACCTAGTGTTCAAATACACTGTTGGAATCATTCTACTAAACCATCTTTAATTTTCTAAAATTTTATCTTCTCAAAAGTTAAAAATTAGTAAAGATAGGATTAATTAATTCTATTTATTCACCATGATTTTCTCCTTTTAAAATGGATTGTAACTTTAACTCGGTTGGAGCTCTTATCTATTTTAATACACATTTTTTTAAGAGGAATTAATAAGATTAAGTTTCTATGAATATTTTCTAAAGAATAATTTTGTTTCCTCTGCAAAGTAGCAAGGAAACTTCATTATTTCAAAAAAAAATGTTTCTTTGTTCAAATAGGTAGCACAAAGTACGGTGTTTCACCTATATTATGTACACCTCTTTTACTGCACATTTCCTAGTTACTTTAACAAAACATCTTTGCTTACAAGCTTATTAATTCATAAAAAATACCTTACAATTCTTCTTGTTCCAATGATTTAAAGTGTGTGTCACAATCCTTTTTTTATAAAAAAAATCCTATATTTTCTTCCCAAAACAAATCTTCATTTTTACATTTTCGAGTTTACCTATTGTTATACTGAAACATTTCTCTAGCTCATCCGTGCACATCATATATGTCTAATTCATTTACATTCATGTTTTCTCCTAGCCGCTTATATTGCTTAACACTACAACTTGCTTACACACTTTATTCCTTTGAAGTCAAATCTGTATACTTTTCTCCAAAAATTATCTTAGTGCAAACCTCAATATTACAAACTAATAAATCACTAAAACCCGTAAACTTTTAAAATTGAAACTTGAAAACCATTCTAGAAATATTTTTTCTATATCTATATTTTTTTTCAAGTGGTTTTCAAAAGTTCAATTGTGGGGCTAAGTACAAAGTGGTTTCTCAATTTTTCATTCCCAAACCCTTTGACCTAAACAATTCCTAATCCATTTTTCCGTCTTACTCTTTCTCAATTTACAAGGCTCTACTCCCCTACCGACTAATCTGAAATACCAAAATTTGGGATATTAACACATGGAATTCTCCTTTCTATTTCAAAATATTCTTATACACTTTATACCTTAGCCACTCATGGGCCTACTATCCTTGAATTTCCCTAACCATTATCTTAGTGCACAAAACTAACATTCCAACTTTTTCCATTTGTCGCTCCTCCTATTTAGTGGGTTCCCTTATAGATATAGGTATATATATAATATTTATATTTTGAAAATACAAATACGCACACTCACTATCTATATAAGTATCCTAAACCTAGGCTCTGATACCAGAATTAATAACCCAAATTATATCACTGGTTTACTTTTATTAGGTTGATAGAGTTTATAACACTCTCGCCACTACGCATACATCGTACCCATCCACTCCCCAGTAGATCAAACCTAATAATCCATATATTTGTAGCTATATGCCCAATATATCTAGGTACTACCCATAGTACCCTCCTCGAATGGTCTCTATCGGCATGCTATGAAAGCTTACTAAACTTCCATCGCTATGCTACGACAGCGTACTAAGTCTCCATCGCCATGCTATGAAACCATGCTAAGCCACGCTATGAAAGCGTCCAAGCCTCCATCGTCATGCTATAAAAGCGTACTAGGCCACGCTACGAAAGCATACTAAGCCTCCATTGTCACGGTAGGAAAGCGTACTAAGCCTCCATAGTCACGCTATGAAATCGTACTATCTACTATCTGAGTTCCGCTATCAGGCTAAACCCTTGCATGGAACTTAGTTCGGGGATCTTTATATACATGTAAGGGACAACTTCGTTAGGCCTATAATACAGGTATTCTTAGATTGGTCTGTATCTTTTCCTAGTGATTATGGCCCCACTTGGTTCCTCCTCAACTAATGAAAGACCATTTCAAGAGCAAGTGAACGTTCCCCTAACAAACGATCTAAAAATTCAATTGGCATTGTCTCTCATCCATTATCTCAATAGTAAAATACCATTGGCATATTGGTTTAACTCCAGCCATTCCCGAACTCGCTCTGATTGACGATGACAAGTATTTGACAATTTACTATACTTATTGGGTTCAAACCACGAAGGCTGCTCTCGGAGCTGAGGAAATCGTTGAATCTTAAAAATAATCCCATCAGTCCTCTGGTTTCCCTCAATACAAATGCAACTAAGGCATACTCTATGGATGGAACTATACAAACCTACATCTGGGGTAGCTTGCCATGGGCATCCCCAAGAGGGCCATCTAAGAGTATCGTTACATCCCATATAAGTCTCAAACTTCCTTCTATTCCTATCAAATATTAAGTTGGACATGCTTCCACCATGTCTCCAGACACCTATGATGATCTGACCAATTGGGCTCTTCATTCAAGATTCCATTGGACCGATCTAAACATATCTCGCTATTTTACTAGAACTTATGTCTAATCTTCCATTATGCATTTACCTTACTTTCATTTTCGCTAATTGACATTATTGTTCAATCCATTTTATCTGAACTTTAATTACTCATTATCAACTATATTAGCCACCATAGAACCATAGAATTCTTATTTACGAGGCTACCATGGAACCATAGAATGCATATTTACTAGTCTACCATAGAGTTTTTCTTATTAAACTTAATTCACAATTTTAAGTTTATTCATAATAAGTCTCTCTTACTTCATCTCACTTTTAAGTATAACTCTCATGTTATACTCTTACTTTCACCATAGTTGTATAGCTATAGAATTATGCTTATTAAGCTTATTTTACAATTGTAAGTTTATTCATAATAAGCCATCATTTCATTTTTAGTTATAACCTTTATATTATAATCTTCTTCTTTTTTGGCAAAGCCAACCGGTTTTTAGAGTGGACCGTAGCACTTTTTTATTATAGCAAGTAAGGAGTACAAAATATAACAGAAGATAGGCTGAATGACTATCTACTGCAGACATGATTGCCTTAACTAAGTCCTAAACTATAATCTATCATCACGAAGGGTAAGATGAGTTATAGAATTAATACAAGGCAGATGCAATATAAAAAAGTGCTGCTGCATTGCAGGCACAACAAACTAGGGTGCTAACAGTCCAATATGTAAATAACACAACTTTACTTGATAACTTCTATACTCTGGGCAATTACCAGCTTCTAGATATTGCTACAAGTAGCTAAAGCAGTGATATAGCAGAAAATTTAATCACAATCACCGCAACAAATACCAGAAGTAGTAACAGCTCAATTGAACCCTCAATAGGCTATAATATCCAAGTCTGCAAATATAGAGCAGGGAAAAGTGTGCAGAAGGATCGAGATACAAGCCAAGAAGCTAACAGTTCAAATACAGAACATAGAGGCAAAGCGAACACAAGAAGCAGAGAGTTGAAGTAGATTGTCTCTAATACTCACCATGCAAGAACTCCCAGCCAGATGCAGAAGGTAAATATAACTCCAGTCTGATTAATCTCTTCCATACTGTTATATTTTGTTGAATTTTGAGGCCAACGTATGTTAGAAAAATTAAGGTAAATAGAATGGTTTATGTATGTATATTTAATTAGTTACCATCAATATTGAGGGTCCCCACCCAAACTGTTGATTCAACTTTCTTGATGACAAGAAAAAGTTCTCCAGTTAAGATTTGTTCATTGACTTCACTCTTACATTCAACAACAGTTCCATCAATCGAAATGACATCTCCAGCCTTTACAGCAAGAGTAATGCCAGTTTTTGCTTCTCGAAAATCAATAAGTTAACCTTTTTCTGCCAATATAGCCTTTTGAGATGTCATGTTCATCAAGGATGTCATTCCTTCTGTGGCCTGACCCAGTAGGAAATAAAGTAAGTTAAACGATAAATGTATGTTTGAGGTCTTTGTACTATTAAGGCCATTCAAGGTGTTAGAACTAAAGGTCCTATAGTTCGTTTAGTATAAAAAGCCGTATGGTCTGAGAACGTGGTCAAATATACTGTGCTATTTTAAAGTCAATAGCAAGCATACACGTTTGCTGGTAGTCATTTGTGTTATCTGTTTATCAAAAAACTTTACACGCTCTAGCTGATAACATTGTAAAGCTCAAATATCACCGTACACAATGGTCGATTGAATATGCATGTGATTGGAACTAAGATAATAAGCACCTTCATACATTGAACAACCCTGGAAAAGATGCATATTTATCAGTTAGCCCAAGGTCAAATGTAGTAGTCTAAACCCGACACGGCACGATATGACATGACCCGTTTAGTTAAACAGGTTACACGGGTCAGGTCGGGTCAACCTGTTTATAAATGGGTCAGGTAAGTCTAGGAAAAAATGACCTGTTTAATAAACAGGTTGATCCGACCTATTTATAAATCGACCCAAACCCGACTTTCCACGATCCGAACCCGACCCAACAAGACCCATTGACATCCCTATATATAGGTTCAAGCACTCTCATGGTAACAACGACCAGAAATAATAAGACTCAAACTTAAAAGTAATCCAAGCCAAAAACTCAAAGCCTTACCCAAGAAACAGCAGCAACAATTCTTCCAGAACGTCAATATCGAAAAAGCTGAACTGAGGGGGAGGAATAAACAACCGAAGGAGGAGACAGTGGGGAGCAATACTCTAACTAGAAAGACAATAGCATCATCCAGGATGAAGGGGTGTAGCCTAAGGAGAAACTACTACTATTACCATGAAGACAAGGGGTCAGAAGCCAGAGAACGACCCGAAGAGGAATCTAGGGATGCTAGAACTAGGGTTAAGAGAAAGAAGAGAGGAGAGCGGCGGGAAGCTGTCAAAAAGGGATTTCAGGGAGAGATAACACCGAAAGATCAGATGCCAGAGTTAAGCGCAAGGCCAATCAGATTTGATGGTGGAGCGACTATTCCACATGGAAGAAAGCTAGGGCATAAGAGGGGAGAAGAGGTGTGGAAGCAGAAGATGAAGTGGAATGGGAAGAAAGGCCGAAGCATGAAAATGGAAGAAGGAAGATATGGGGAAGAAGGTAATTACCCAAGTTACCATAGAGAGATAGAGCTCATTTCTTTGGAATATAAATTCCAAAATGTTATAACCCAGGTTCATTTTATTATATTATAATCTTACTTTCATATGTATCAAAATTACCTACTATTATTCATTTTTGTGTCTACACAATTATCATAATATTATTCTTTTCAATATGTTCAATTTGTATATTATGATCTATTTATGTGCCTGTATAATTATCATAATATTATTCTTGCCAACATGTTCAGTTTGTCTATTATGATCTATTTATGCGCCCGTACGATTATCATAATAGATCACATTCATTTCTATCCATTGCATGTCATATTGTCTTCTTACTCTTTTTCTTTACATTATGCCTTTTTGTTATTTTACTTTTTTACTTATGGTCTTTGCAAGTTTATCTTTTTAGAAAGTTGTGTTTATTCCTAATTGATTGGTTACTAAAAATCACTAAGTCAGAAATCGAATCAGACAACAGATATCCAACATTATCTAATTGCACATCTTTATGTCATTTAATCCTGTGACATCTCATTCTACATCAGACCACAGCTAAAACTAGTTGTCTGATTTGAACTAGAGTAACATATAAAAACATAGTTGTATGTTGTCTGATGTGGTGTTCTTGTTGTAACACCCCGAATTTTTGAATTAACTAAAATTAAGAATAATTAATCTCAGATGTGAGAATCAAGGGAAATGGGTTGCGCCATTGTGTTCGTCTTGGAATTCTGGTTGAGATAGAGTCCGAGTTTGCGTAAAACGGATACCAGATGAAGGAGATATGGACGAACGAAGTTAGGCGGAAAAAAAATGCACTGGCACACTTGGGAAGTGCGCCAGTACAAAAATTGCACTGGCGCACTTGCCAAGTGCGCCCAGGCCGAGCAGAAAACCTGCATAGCTTTCTGGCGTAATCTAAACCATACTATGACTCATTACTGAGTCCTTTCTGACTCCTTGCTGAGTCATTAGGGCTGAGGTGTCACCCTATCCTGACTGAATGGTTTTGATTAACCCTAAGATCATCCGACATCTATAATTAAATTGAAATTCTATATAAACATGTGTAGACTCAAACCCTAAAATCAAATAAAAAATTGAATCATGGCCATCATGCTGTCATCTTGTAACCTAGAGTAGCCGCCGCCTACTAGAGGAAAACGAAGCTAATCAACACAATTCTATTCAGCTCTAATCTAAACAATAACGAATCTACTACAAAGGCGAGCTAAATCAATTTCAGAACTCATATTCCAGAACTCAAGACCTTCTTTGAGTTGTGAGTTTGATTTCTTTAATAAGATAATTAATAGTTTAATTGGGTTGAGATATGAGTTGGATTATATGGTTATGTTGTGAATCATTGTCCGTTATGTTATTATCTATGTTTTAAATATATGATGTTATTATCTATGTTGTAAATCTATGTTAATTGTTGGCTTATGTATAATTAATTCATAATGATGCTTCATATGCTAAGTTTGGTTATGTTTGTGAAACTAATTCATATGTTAAATCATATGTATGTATGCAAGTTAGATGTTAATTTAGATATGAATCATATGCAAGTTAGTGAGAATCATATACAACCTTACATGTTTCATGACATCTATTTTATGTGTAAAATTGGATCTAAAGTTAGGCTATGACATGTGTGAGTTAGATGCAAGTTTACACCTTATGATTAGATCTATGACATACATAGTTTATGCAAGTGTGCGACTATTGCCTATGCAAGTTTATACCTTATGATTAGATCTATGACATATATAGTTCTATGCAAGTTTGTGACTTTGGCCTATGCAAGCTTTAGATGAAAAACCTTATTCACACATGCAAGTTCACCCCTTATGTTTAGATCTAGTTTTTATTCTATGCATGATGTGATGTTTTCTGTTTATTCCATAAGTTAGACTATTCGAGTCTAACGTATATTTCACGTTAAATGAACGAACGTACAACGTGGGGCAATGGGATAACATTAAAAGATTTAATATTGAGAATTGGCATAAATGCCTTAAGTGTGATGTTAATTGGTATAATTTTATATACCATAAATAGATGGACATAATTAAGGTGTTAATTATGGACATAGTTGAATTTGTAATTGATTGGCAATTTGAATAGGGAAATTAATTCAAATTGGGGATAATTAATTATGTGTAATTAATCGCCTAAGACACGAGGTTAGGCTCTTTTGTGGTGTAAGACTGCCCGGACCCGCCCGGCAAATCCAGCAGCCACAAATGCCAGTCTAATGTGAGAGGTCAAGGGCATGAATTAAATGCGTAACAATTGTAAAGACAAGAGGTTAGGCTCGTTTGTGGTGTAAGACTGCCCAGACCCGCCCGGCAAATCCAGCTGCCACAAATGACAGTCTAATGTGGGAGGTCTTTACAAGGTTACGACCTTAATGAATTAAGAAACACTTAACCAGACAAACATGTAGTGGGACATAAGGGGGTTAAGTGGGTGCCTTGGGTGGCATGTGGAATTTAGTGGGTGCCTTGGGTGGCATGTGGAATTTAGTGGGTGCCTTATGTGGCATTTGAAATACGATTAGATGCACTTAACCAAGATTGAAACATGTAACAAGACATGAATAAGAATGGGGTTAAGTGGGAAAACCTTAGAGGGGACCAAGCATAGGTGGAAAGCTTGTGTCATGCATGGGAGCCCTTTTCAAACCAGTAACCCATTAAGTATCTTTGTGGGCTCGACCCAAGTTGAGGACGGGACACGCGTACTGGATTTGATTGTAAGAGGTCAAAACGGGTCAGTGGTGGTAACGCAAGTCCAATGGGTTCATATGCGTGTGTGGGCCCGGGCTGGTAAGTAAACATTGTTGCATCGTGTAGATATAAGCCGTGCATTTTGGTTGTATCGGGTTGCCACTTTGGGGAGTGATACACCCCACTGTGGGGCCAGCACGGGTATCTACGAGTTAGGGAGTCGATCGAATGGGGGTAGTGGGTACACCTAGTGGAGATAGGGACAGACGGCACCTATGGAGGTAGCTAGGGGTACACGAAACTACCATTAGCAGTATTAAGTTCTGTAGGTGGGATCAACCTTTAGGGTGACTAGTAGTGGTGTAGTATAGTAATTATCTTATAGTGATTAGGGTCGCCTTTAACATTATCTTTGTTCATCTTATTTCCTCGTTTGTTCTTTTATACCCAATTGTTCACAGTCATTTCCTTATTTTCCAGCTTATGCCTTATCCTAGTTATTTTGATAATTATATTGTTAAAGTTATCGCACTCGCCAGACTTTATGTCTGACCCCCTTTTCTTTCCACCTCTTTTCTTTCCTTCCCCCCTCCCCTAGGTACTCAGGGTGGGACTAGCACTAGCGGAGCTTGATTGGACAGCTTTATCTCTTGCTTTTAGAAGTTGCTTGGATCGCTGAAGTAAAAGTTCAGCCTATATTATTTATGGCTATTTTATGTTGGGGTTATGTCTTTCGGTTTATGTACTCTGATTTAGTCAAGATGGATACTATGTACTTGACTCTAGTCTTTGGTTTTTGATGATGTAATCAAACTTATGTATTTACCGCTGCAATGAAATGAAGTTTAAAATTTTCAAGTACTGTTTATATATGTATTGTTGTTAAGTTTCTGTTCTATACACACTTAAAACGCTCCATAGAAGTTAATGCATTCCCTTTGTGAGTGACATTAATGGACGTGGGGTGTTACACGTAGTATCAGAGCCGAAGGTTACCAGAACAGATATGAATTTTGAAAAAAATGTTTTTCAAAAGCATTTTTTGTGAAGAAATACTTTCAAAAATATGTTTTAAGGAGATTATTTTCAAGAGAAAAGTTTATTTTAAAAACATAATCCCCAAGAGCCATATATCTTCCTTCCGATTCTCCGTTTTGAATCTCTTCCTCTTTCCTTTTTGAATCTCTTCCTCCGCGTATAAATGCTTTTTCTAAGATATGTAAGAGCTTCCGTGTGCTGGGACTGGGACGTTTGTCAAAGTTATAAGTTTGCTCAAGGAAGTGGAGAACTTGTTGGTACCTTTGAGATGGACGATGGAAGGAAGGTTCAACCAGCTGCTTGGTTAATGAAGGGTGAAGCTTCATTTTGGTGGGAAGTCACGAATGGAAAACGTGTGGGGGAGACATGGATAAGACACACGATAAGAAAGTGGATCCAAAGAAAGATGGTAATGATAACAAGGGTCAAGAAAAAGAAAAAGGGGAAGTGCCACACTTGTGAAATACCTGGCCACCTAAAGAAAGGCGTTAGAAAGAAGAAGAAGACTATTTGTTATCATTACGAAGAGGCGGGACATCTTTTCAAGATTGTCCAAAGACGCAAGGGCAAGGGTAAGGACAAAGTATAAGATCTTCTGGAGGGCAGATTCGTTCCCTCACGGCTGATATACCTGCTAGAGATAGAAACATCTCGGTCGAAATTTGGTTTTCCTTTTTAATCATCCTGTTCGAACTTTGTTTGATTTTGGCGCTTCACACTCGTTTGTATCTTCTTCGTTAGTTGAAACACTGCACCTAAATACTAGTCTAGTTATGGATCCCATTGTAGTCTCAAATCCAATTGGTGGTTCGGCTCATCTTTCAATGATTTGCCGGGATTTGAGAGTGTCTATCTTGGGCGTTGGGTTCGAATGCAACGCCTTCGTTTTTGGCTTCATGGGCTACGGCTTGATTCTAGGCATGGATTGGCTTGCCAGATACGGTGCCATCCTAGATTGTGAAAGAAGGGTAGTTAGAGTGTTGACTCGTTGTGGAAAGACCCTTGTTATTTCTTGTGACCCTAAAGGTCCAGTGATGCTTAGCTACCTAGAATCTCTTGACGCGTCCAACGATGATTTGGAATTTGTTCGTGGGGTCCGTGAGTATGGTGACGTCTTCGATGAAGTTCGAGGTTTACCCTGAGACGCGAGATAGACTATCGTATATACCTAGTGGATAATGCAAAGCTAGTTGCATTACCAGTGCGCCACATGGCTCCGAGAGAGAGGAGAGGACTCAGTAAGCAAGTGAAAGAATAGCTTGAGAAGGGGTTCATAAGAAGAAGCATTTCAGAATGGGGTGCTCAATTGTTTGGTTGTTTTGCTAGTATAATCTCATGTAGATTGTCCGAATTCGGAGGAGGTATTCCTTGGGTGCTTGTCTGATATTGGTTTAGGCCTTTGGGGCTTGTACTTGGGGAATGTCGAGTTCGACTAGGATGGTTTGTGTGAGAGATAAATAGCTGTGGCAATTTTTCATTGCATGATATCTTGGTTTACTCGAAGAGTGATGGGTAGCCGTGACATGATAAGACTATTCGATGGTATGGACTGCCCTGAGTTAGACTCAGTAGGGTTATGAGATGACTCGAGTGGACTCGAGAAAGGCGTGAAGTAATGGATTGTTTAGGACCCTATGTTAATGCCATTTCTTTTGAGGAAGAAGGTGAGATTCTTAAGGCACGTGGTCTCTAAGGAAGGGATAGCTGTGGATCCCGTGAAGGTGGTGGCAATCCAAGGTTGGAAGATTCCTAACAACGCAACCGAAGTAAAAAACTTTTTAGGGTTGGCTGGCTACTATAGGAAGTTTATCAAGGACTTCGCAAAAATATCAGCCCCATTAACACGCTTGACGAAGAAGAACCTAGTTTTCACGTGGGACATAGATTGTGATGATGCGTTCCAACGTTTAAAGATAGCTTTGACCACAGCCCCAGTCTTAGTGTTGCCAGATGGGAGTAAGCCATTTACCGTTTATACAGATGCTTGTGGGACAGGACTAGGCGTTGTCTTAATGCAAAAGGGAAGGGTAATAACCTATGGAGGAAGGCAGTTGAGAGTACATGAGAGAAATTACCCTACGCATGACCTAGAGTTGGCCGCTATTGTTTTCGCGCTTAAGTCTTGGCGCCATTATCTTCTTGGCGAGAAATTCAAATTGTTCACTGACAAAAAATCGGTAAAATACTTGTTCTCTTAGAAGGACTTGAAGTTAAGGCAACAAAGGTGGATGGAATTCTTAGCGTCCTACGATTTCGAGATAGCATATACCCCTGGCAAGGGTAACGTGGTGGAAGACGCCTTAAGTAGGAAAAGGTTGTCCTTGAGTCCGTTGTTTGTTGAGCGGCGAAGCTTAGAGTTCATCTCTATGTTTGACTTTAGACCTTCCATTGACTTTGTACCTGGTTTTCTAGCATCCTTAGAGGTCAGACCTACGCTTTTGGGATGGATTGGTGAGGCACAGTGAGATGACCCATAGTTGGTTGAGTTAGTAGAGAAGCTCATAAGTGGGGAGTCATCGAGCCATCTCAGTAGGTATACCCTAGATGATAAGGGTTGGTTACGTAGGGACGGTAGAATTTGTGTACCACGAGACAAGAACTTGAGGAAGACCATTCTTGATGATGCACATCGTTCGAAGATGACCACTCATCCCGGCGGGGACAAGATGTACATGGACATGAGACGAGTTTGCTTTTGGGCCGGTATGAAGAGGGATGTGGCTGAGTTCGTCGCTAGATGCTTGGTGTGCCAACAAGTAAAAGCAGAGCAAAAGAAGCCCGGTGGGTTGCTTCACCCATTGGAGATCCCACAATGGAAGTGGGAGAGTGACTCGATGAACTTTATTGACCGGTTACCGAGATCGAGGAAGGGTAATATGGGGATTTGGGTCGTGGTAGACAGACTTACTAAGAGCGCCCATTTCATTCGAGTGAAGAGTAAGAGGATTGCTTCATGGTTAGCTTCCGTATACATTCGAGAGATAGTTCGTTTGCACGGTGTTCCTTCTAGCATAGTGAGCGATCGCGATCCTATCTTTACTAGCGAGTTTTGGAAGAGCTTGCAAGAGGCGGTAGGAACTCAGTTATGTTTGAGCACCGCATATCATCCTCAGACGGACGGCCAGACCGAGAGGGTGAATCGTATTCTAGAGGACCTTTTGAGGCTATGTGTTTTAGACTTCGGAGGTACATGGGAGGAGCATCTTCCTTTGGTGGAGTTCGCGTATAATAATAGCTTTCAGTCTAGCATTGGCATGGCACCTTTCGAGGCTCTTTATGGGAGGCCTTGTCGTTCACCTACATGTTGGTGGGAATCTATGGATAAGATCTTACTTGGGCCCGATATGATTAGAGAGACTTCGGAAAAGATCGATTTGATTCGGAGAAGGATGAAGACGGTGCAAGATAGGCAGAAATCTTATGCGGACAAGAGGAGGACAGATCTTGAGTTTGATATGGGGGACATGGTCTTTATCAAGGTGTCTCCATTACGAAATGTTGTTCGCTTTGGGTTCGTTGGGAAGTTAGCACCAAGGTTCGTAGGGCCCCTTCCTATTAAGGAAAGGATTGGACAAATGGCGTATAGAGTAGAGTTGCGCTAGAGACTTAGTGGTGTACACGACGTATTCCATGTATTGTAACACCCCGTATTTTCTATGATCGTATAAGTAACAAATCAGAGAATAATTAATTTTTAAAATAAGAATCAAGGGAAACGGGTTGCAGCATTGCGTTCGTCTCGAAATTCTGCTTGGAAACGAGTCTGAGTTTTCGAGAAACGGAGTCCATATGAGAGAGATATGGCCCTTCGAAGTTTCAGAGAATTTCAGAATCGAAAACAGCTCAAAATTCGAATTCGAAATTCGAATTCAAACCCAGAAGCGGGATGGGCGGGAAATTTCCCGCCCAGGACCCAGGTCGACTGGGTGGTCGACTGGGTAGTCGACCTCCCCAGGGCCAGGTCGACCACAGTGTCGACCTGGGGGGACCAGGTCGACCATAGTGTCGACCTGGGGGTCGACCTGCCTCCCGAACCCACTTCCTGAACCCAATGCATTCTGATGTTTTTGGCCCGATTTTCTGACCAGATTCATGACTCTAAACCTATATAAACAGCCCCCTAGCCTCATTCTCTCTACACCATTTCATTCTGCCTATGCTCTGCCTCTGTTCTAATTAAAATAAAAATGGCGTCGCTACTCTGCTGAGATCTGAACTGGAACTAGGACTAAAGCATCTTCTTCCAAACTGAATAAAATTAAAAAGAGAACAACTGCAACCCTTCTTCTTCTTTAATCCAATCAAGGCAAGTACAGTTATTTTCCGCTATAAACTTTAATTGTGATTGTGGCATGATTGTAAATCTGAATTTGAGGTTGTGTATGTTCTGTTCTGATCTATTTTATTCTGTATCTCTTTCTTCTTTCTATTCTATAGCCAGGCTACCACGAGCCTGCACCAAATCTCATAAGAGATTAATGCATAAACGCTAAACTTTGGGACAAATAACGAACGATGGCATAATTGGACATAGCTAGTCTGTGACTAAAAGAACATAGGTTGTAAACTAGATTTAGATCTATGCATATTCTGTGAATTGGAAGAAGAGGAACCATTTTATGTTAACATGTTACTTGAGACATTAGACATAACACATATTTTGAACTAAGATCTGTTATAATTTAAAGTTTTATATTGTTGGGCATATTGTTAAATAACAATTCATGACTTGAGATAAAAAGAGAATATGACTTAGGTGTGAAGGTCTATATTAAGATTTGATAACTATTAAATGTGAATAACACCTAAGTGGGAGATTTTTGAATATATGACATGCATTGAAATCGATGCTATATTTGGTATAATTTATATGTGAATCTCTTGTACTAGGCAAGTTTAACTAACTTTGGGACATGTGTAATATGGTGAATTATGACCATAATCTGTGCCATGTAAATTCAATGCAAACGTGGGGTATATGATCACACTGTGAATCATGACAACTATTTAGGCATGCAAACTTAGGCCAAATTTACAATTAGGCAAGATATGTTGATGAAACTTTAAGGAATGATTAAATCTATTATATTGCTAGTTCTGTTATATTGCCTAATCTGCTAGTTCTGTTATATTGCCTAATTTGCTAGTTCTGCTATATTGCCTAGTCTGCTAGATCTGTTCATCTGTTAAATCTGTCATCTGCTACGTCTGCTGAAAATGCCTAATCTGTTATATACTAAATCTGCTAAATTGCTTAATCTGCTAAATCCGTTAAGTCGCCTAATCTGTGAAATCTGTTATCTGCTATATCTGTTGAGTTGATATATTTAGTCTGTTATGGACATAATCTGAATTGGCTATAGTTATGAATAATTGACATGTATATTAGGCACGGGCATAAATGGTAAATTACTAATTAATTGGCCGCAAAGATAAACATGGCTAACTCGAGGTTAGAATGAGTTTGCGGCGTAATCCTGCTCGGAACCGCCCAGCACATCCAGTGGCCGCAAACAATAGGTTCTTATGTGAGAAGTTAGTCATAACGTGCTTGAAACCCGAGGTTAGACTCAGTTTGTGGCAGAAACCTGCCCGGAACCAACCGGCCTAACCAGTAGCCGCAAACTGTCAGTCTAATGTGTGAGGTCTGGGCATTAATATTTAATTAATGGAAATCTGAATAGGATGTCTAAATCGTGTTGGGTGGATAGGGTTAAACCAATTGGACTAATGAATTTGACAAACCCGTTTCATGAATCTGTAGGCCCAATTACAAAGTTAGACAAATCTGTAAATCTGTTAAATCTGTATATCTGATCCGTTAGTCTGAAAGCTTGTCTGATCTGTGAACTAGTTGGTCTGAACTTTGTATGTCTGAACTTGTAAACAAGTTAATCTGAAATCTGTTAGTCTGGGGGACACAAGGTTAGGAGGGAAATTACTTGTGTCATCTGTTGTTTGGGACCCATATTAGTCAGTAACCCTTTCTGGTATCAAAACTTTGACCCAACAGTAGGTAGGGTCCGGGCACGCTTACTGAACTAATTATAAGTGGTTCACTCTGATAATGGCGAGGGGTGTTGATGGCGCGTTCCAACCGGGTCATGTGCGTGCATGGATCTCGGTCTGCCTCTGAGGATGTAAGACGCCGTGACATCTGTAAATAGGCCTGTGCCAATAGGTTGTCACTTTGGGGAGTGATACACCCTATTGTGGAGCCGACACAGGGTATTTATGTATTAGGGAGCCGATCGCTTGGGGTAGGGTTTTAGGGTACACTTAGTTCTGTCTGTTTCTGTTGGTACTGTCTGTTTCTGTTGGGTGGCAACACCTGTCTGCGTGGTACCGTCTGTTCGGGTGGTAAAGGCCCATTTACTAGTGTACACCTAATTCTACATTCTGTTTCCGTAGGGATTAATCTGTTTCTGTCTGTTTCTGTTCGGGTGGTAAAGGCCCATTTCAGCATTCTGCTTCTGTCTGTTTCTGTTCGGGTGGTAAAGGCCCATTATTAGCGTTCTGTTTCTGTGGAAATTATTCTGTTCCTGTTTCTACTTCAGTTTAGACATTAGGGTGACACCTAATCCTGTTATACTAGTATTAGTGCAGAGAAATGAAAAGTAATATTATTCTGTTTCTTCTGTTTAACCTAAGTACATCTGCTGCTCCTGTTACTGTTATCTCTCATCCAGTTTTATTTGCCTGCCATGATTATTATTATCTGTTCATATGCTGACAGTCACTGGACTTGCCAGACTTTATGTCTGACCTTGCTTGTTTTCGCCCCTTTTCTTCCGTTTCCCCCCAGGTTTTCCAAGGAGGGAACACTTTAGCTTGATCCAGATTTCTTCTGCTTGAAGTACTTAGAGTGCTTAAAGTATGGCTTGACTCCTTATGGCAGCTTCTGTGGGATTATGATTTTAAAGTTTTGTACTCTGATGATTTTCTGAACAAGGCTGATATTTATGTACTTGAGTTTTTGGGAAAGATGTAACCAAACTGATTTCTGTTTTCCACTGTAATAAAGTTATAATTTCTCAAGTATTGTTTATCTGTCTTGTAAATTTCTGTTCTGTCTACTAAAACGCTCCACCAAAGTTAAGGCATTCCCTTTGTGAGTGACCTTAATGGAGGTGGGGTGTTACACGTATCACATTTGAGGAAATGCTTGCACGAGACCATGGAAGTGGTTGAGCCGAGCTTGCTTAGAGAGGTGGAGATAGAGCGTGATGCGACGATTCGACGAGCTCCTACATGCATTCTTGGGTCAGAGACTAAGAAGTTGAGGAATCGAGAGGTCAAGCTAGTCAAAGTGCAATGGGGAGATGATGAGAGCAACGCTACTTGGGAGACGGAAGAGAAGATGCGTTCATTGTACCCTTTTCTTTTCGAGGGTATGTCTTTTAATTTCTCCTTTATCGCTTAGCTTGTACTATTTTATCCTTAGTATGTCCTCTCGCTAGTATCTTTGACCTTTAGATAGGGTAGTCCTATGGTTGAAACATGTGTTTGAGACATGTTATGTATGATGGATGCATGTGAATGCAAGTGTTTGCTAGTGGTTTCTCGTGGATGCAAATACACACACTTTAGGCACTAGATCGGCTCAGTCACTTTCATATTGCATATAAATGGATGTATTTAGTAAAAATGAATGTACATTGAATGTGTGTATCATATGGATGTTGCATTTAAATGGATGGTTGTGTACACATGTAGTAATGATATGTATAGGATTCTTTGCATAACAGATGGATACATGGCACTATCATTATTTGCATTAAGGAGGTCGACTGAATCAGTGGACCGCCTGATTTTGCATTAATATACGGACATATACACACACTATGCATATGTACATGAAAATCATTAGAAATCTTTTAAGGACCATGGTTGCTAGTGGTTGATGGTTGAGTAGATGGATGATTGGATGGTAGGATACGTTCTTCTTGACTTTGAGATTTCGAGAACGAAATCCTTTAAGTAGGGGAGAATGTAACACCCCGAATTTTTGAATTAACTATAATTAAGAATAATTAATCTCAGATGTGAGAATTAAGGGAAATGGGTTGTGCCATTGTGTTCGTCTCAGAATTTTGGTTAAGATAGAGTCCGAGTTTGCGTAAAACGGATACCGGATGAAGGAGATATGGATGAATGAAGTTAGGCGGAAAAACCAGAATATATATATATATAAATGCACTGGCGCACTTGGGAAGTGCGCCAGTACAAAAACTGCACTGGTGCACCTGCCAAGTGCGCCCAGGCTGAGCAGAAAGCCTGCACAGCTTTCTGGTGTAATCTGATCCATACTATGACTCATTGCTAAATCCTTTCTGACTCCTTGCTGAGTCATTAGGGCTGAGGTGTCACCCTATCCTGACTGAATGGTTTTGATTAACCCTAAGATCATCCGACGGCTATAATTAAATTGAAATTCTATATAAACATGTGTAGACTCAAACCCTAAAATCAAATAAAAATTTGAATCATGGCCGTCATGCTATCATCTTGTAACCTAGAGTTGTCGCCACCAACTAGAGGAAAACGAAGCTAATCAACTCAATTCTATTCAACTCTAATCTAAACAATAACGAATCTACTACAAAGGCGAGCTAAATCAATTTCAAAACTCAGATTCCAGAACTCAAGACCTTCTTTGAGTTGTGAGTTCGATTTCTTTAATAAGGTAATTAACAGTTTAATTGGGTTGAGATATGATTTGGATTATATGGTTATGTTGTGAATCATTGACCGTTATGCTATTATCTATGTTGTAAATCTATGATGTTATTATCTATGTTGTAAATCTATATTAATTGTTGGCTTATGCACAATTAATTCATAATGATGCTTCATATGCTAAGTTTGGTTATGTTTGTGAAACTAATTCATATGTTAAGTCATATGTATGTATGCAAGTTAGATGTTAATTTAGATATGAATCATATGCAAGTTAGTGAGAATCATATACAACCTTACATGTTTCATGACATCTATTTTATGTGTAAAATTGGATCTAAAGTTAGGCTATGACATGTGTGAGTTAGATGCAAGTTTACACCTTATGATTAGATCAATGACATACATAGTTTATGCAAGTTTGCGACTATCGCATATGCAAGTTTATACCTTGTGATTAGATCTATGACATATATAGTTCTATGCAAGTTTGTGACTTTGGCCTTGCAAGTTTTAGATGAAAAACCTTATTCACACATGCAAGTTCACCCCTTATGTTTAGATCTAGTTTTTATTCTATGCATGATGTGATGTTTTCTCTTTATTCCATAAGTTAGACTATTCGAGTCGAACGTATATTTAGCGTTAAACGAACGTACAACATGGGGCAATGAGATAACATTAAAAGATTTAATAGTGAGAATAGGCATAAATGCCTTAAATGTGATGTTAATTGGTATAATTTTGTATACCATAAATAGATGGACATAATTAAGGTGTTAATTATGGACATAGTTGAATTTGTAATTGATTGGCAATTTGAATAGGGAAATTAATTCAAATTGGGGATAATTAATTATGTGTAATTAATTGCCTAAGACACGAGGTTAGGCTCTTTTGTGGTGTAAGACTGCCCGGACCCTCCCGGCAAATCCAACAGCCACAAATGCCAGTCTAATATAAGAGGTCAAGGGCATGAATTAAATGCGTAACAATTGTAAAGACACGAGGTTAGGCTCATTTGTGGTGTAAGACTGCCCGGACCCGCCCGACAAATCCAGCTGCCACAAATGCCAGTCTAATGTGGGAGGTCTTTACATGGTTGAGGTCTTAATGAATTAGGAAATACTTAACCAGATAAACATGTAGTGGGATATGAGGGGGTTAAGTGGGTGCCTTAGGTGACATTTGAAGTACGATTAGATGCACTTAACCAAGATTGAAACATGTAAGAAGACATGAATAAGAATGGGGTTAAGTGGGAAAAACCTTAGTGGGGACCAAGCATAGGTGGAAAGCTTGTGTCATGCATGGGGGCCCTTTTCAAACCAGTAACCCATTAAGTATCTTTGTGGGCTTGACCCAAGTCGAGGACGGGACACGCGTACTGGATTTGATTGTAAGAGGTCAAAACGGGTCAGCGGTGGCAATGCAAGTCCAACGGGTCATATGCGTGTGTGGGCCCGGGCTGGTAGGTAGGACGTTGTTGCATCGTGTAGATATAAGCCGTGCATTTTGGTTGTATCGGGTTGCCACTTTGGGGAGTGATACACCCCACTGTGTGGCCAGCACGGGTATCTACGAGTTAGGGAGCTAATCGAATGGGGGTAGTGGGTACACCTAGTGGAGATAGGGGCAGACGACACCTATGGAGGTAGCTAGGGGTACACGAAACTACCATTAGCAGTATTAAGTTCTGTAGGTAGGATCAACCTTTAGGGTGACTAATAGTGGTGCAGTATAGTAATTATCTTAAGTGATTAGGGGCGCCTTTAACATTATCTTTGTTCATCTTATTTCCTCGTTTGTTCTGTCATACCCAATTGTTCACAGTCATTTCCTTATTTTCCAGCTTATGCCTTATCCTAGTTATTTTGATAATTATATTGTTAAAGTTATCGCACTCGCCAGACTTTATGTCTGACCCCCTTTTCTTTCCGCCTCTTTTCTTTCCTCCCCCCCCAGGTACTCAGGATGGGACTAGCACTAGTGGAGCTTGATTGGACAGCTTTATCTCTTGCTTTTAGAAGTTGCTTGGATCGCTGAAGTAAAAGTTCAGCCTATCTTATTTATGGCTATTTTATGTTGGGGTTATGTTTTTCAGTTTATGTACTCTGATTTAGTCAAGATGGATATTATGTACTTGACTCTAGTCTTTGGTTTTTGATGATGTAATCAAACTTATGTATTTACCGCTGTAATGAAATGAAGTTTTAAATTTTCAAGTACTATTTATATCTGTCTTGTTGTTAAGTTTCTGTTCTATACACACTTAAAACGTTCCATAGAAGTTAATGCATTCCCTTTGTGAGTGACATTAATGGAAGTGGGGTGTTACACTTGTTTTACAAATAGTTGTGATGAATATTATATGTTGTCTGAAAGTTAATAAAATAACTATTTTATTTATCTTAACAAAATGCACATTTTCACTAATTTTCACAACCCTTTTCTTACAACAGATAAATGTATTTTTTAAAGCAATTAACATAACTCAAATCAGTTTTTGTATGTGTTGTTCCTTCTCAAATGAAATAACATAAAGCAACTCAACTAACACAGAGCAATTAAGATAACACAGCAGTTCAGATAACACATAGCAGTTTAGATTTCTGCCATATATCAACATTGATGCCAAATCCAAATATCGTACAAGCATAAGTTCAACACAAACTACAAGTCAAAATTGATGAAAACAATTTTAGTTTTGATTTTTCAACATGAACAGTTTGAACTGGACTATATGTCTAAGATTCCTAAATGACTTAAGTATTCCTAGTGAAAATGTCTCGCCATGGAGAACTAGAACAGTGTGGTCGACCACTCTTTTAGTAATGTCATTAGCTTCAGATGATCTGAATGGCCAAAACTAATAAAATTAAGCAAAAACGTTGAAAAGATATTGCTATAGAGTTGTAAGTTGTAGCTACTTGTAACCTAACTTACCTTAATTCATCTTGCCAAAAGTGTGTCTGCAAACCACCATCAATAGTCCTACTAATACAGAAATAGTCTATTGTTTCCTCCATCATTTTTTTCAATATTAAGCACCAATAAACCAAATGGTCCAAGAAGTCCATAGTGAATTACACATTCACTTGTGGTACAATTGTAAGTTACTTCTGCTTCAATCACAGCATCTATTGCTTCTTGGTTGATTTCAAACTCTGCTTCAATGTCAATCTTGAACAGAAAATAAACAGGATGTTAACTCTACATATCTTCGAAGTTATGAAGCTAATACTTTCTGTATATATAAGACGGTTGTACTTAAAAACAGTACCCGAGCTACAATGTCAACATCAAGATGGTAAATGGACCTAGGTTCGACAATAACTCCATTAAACTTCCCATAGTCATATCTCAACCCAATACCAATGCCAATAATATCGTCACATGGAACCCAGCTAAACGACTCCAAATAAAAAGTTTCAGTTACATAATAATCGTGCCTCTCATCTTCTGAAAAGGTTATCATCAATAATACATTGGTCATACCCATTTAATAATCCAATTCCTAAGTAACCTAGGTATCGAGGAGACCAAAACCTTTCAGCTAAAACAATGTCGGGTCGGCAAAATCAGTGTACCAATAGGTTGTTAACAATGAAATTTCAATACATACTAGTAGTAATCAAGTCCACAAACTGCTTTAGAAACTAGCATTTAGATATTAGGCTTCCTTCCCCCATCACTTCAAATGTTAAGACTGACATTTAAATATTATATTCATGAAATGTAAATCAAATAGTATACCATAGAAATGTAAATGTAGGCTCTAGGCCGGTCTTTTTAGTTACCTCTGCAATACTTAGACTATCCAAGGTAATTAATTTAATCGTTTGCTCTACTCTTCTCTTTTGAGTATACCAGATGAATTCTTAACTATATAATATAATGCAGATGTTTTTATTTGTTAATGATATCATTTTAAAGCCAAAAGCATTACATGTAGCTTTCATCAAATGATTGCATTCCTAACTATCATCCGTTTTTTAATCATGTTAAATAAGAGGAAAAAAATAAAAATTATTCTAACATATCATAATGGCACACATTAAAATTTTAAAATTACCAAAGTAACCCAACCTGTTAATTATACCCAACCAAAGCCATGATTAACAAACAATACAAGGGTTACTATATGTAATTCATTTTTCGACTTATTTCCCCCTTAAGCTGTTGAATGGTACCAATCCTCTGAAAAGATAATTAATTGTGTATAGTTGTTTTGATAATGAATATATTTATTATAATTGATAAACTCTAGATAAAACTAGATAACTTTGCATGCTGAGAGCATAAATGGTCGTAAAAGTTCAACAAACTGTACAGATTTAAATAGTGCATGTGCATGTGTGCGTGTGTGTGTGTGTGTTTGTATGTATGTATGTGTATATATATAGATATAGATATACGTGTGTGTGTGTGTTAGAACTCACATGCTCCACTAAATACACATCAGTGCAGTGAAATTTAGCTCTTGTCCGTTTTCGAGACTGATATGTAAGACAGAATAATAAACATTGTATTTCTATGAAGAATACCCTTCATGTAATAAACAAGAGATTAAAATACTCTATATTTTTCCCACTAGTAAAATTGACATGCATGATACGTGCATCTGCATTGCATGCGTATCCCTTCTCGATGTTGTTTATTCAAGACTTATTTCAATTTGATAAGAAGTACGATATAGAAATTCAGAAAGAAAGGAAAATCAATAACAAAAATATAAAAATTGAGTTATATAATTCAAATAAGTACCAAGAAAACAAAATATATACTTAAACAAGCATAAAAAAATGAATATAATAAATAAAATAATACTAAACAACAAAATTTGTCTACATCCTACAGGTTAGGATTCAAGTATAAGTTCCAATTGACATACATAGAATTGCAAAACGAAAACTTAGCTATTTAAGAAAACACAGGCGAACCTTTATAAATGTGTTATCCTCATTCACAATAAATAAAGTGATAGTTTACAATTCGTTCTCTTACCTTCATCTACGACTACGACTTTTTGAACTTCTTACGGCTTCAATGCTCCTTCCTTTACATCCTCATACAAAAAATATATTCAAAACAGTTATAAAAATGTTGAATAGAAATCAATATATTGACATAGTAATAGAAGTTTGGGTAAGGGTTGCAACAAAATAAGAATAAACTGTGGAAATAAGCATATACAAACAACTCACAAACTAGTTCATATATACAACTATATACAGCTACACCACATTCTTACCATCATGAAAACAAAAAAAAAACTAAGAAGTCATGCTTACCATCATGAACAACTACACCACATTCTTCATCTATGAAAAGCCAAATATTAAGAATCTAAAAAATAGAATAAATAGTTTGTATGAATAATAAAAAAATTGTTAGTCAATTAATTAATCTTGAATAGCCAAAAAACTAAGAAGTCACGCGTATCATCATGAGCATCGTTTGTTTACTTCTGCAACTTATTTTCAAATCGTTATCTCGTTCATATCAAATACTACTTACTTAAATCTTCATATAATTCAACATCAACCCATGGTTACAAGGAGAAACATTAACCTATAAGTTGTGCTAGCGGTATTTTAGCATGGTAAATAGTTGCAATAAAACAGTATCAAATCTTATTAATAACTGGCATTTATGTGGCAATTAGGGGATATACGATGTAATTGTCTATTTAACAGCTCGAGACTACCTTTTCTAACTAGATCTGAACTTGTTAAACAAGATATTCTAACCATTTTGAGCAATTCTATGCATCTATATTCAGTGCCTTATTTCCAAATCGAGAACCAGTTACCTTTTCTCGGATTGATCGGCAATAGTGTTAGTGATGATTCTGGTAGCTACTATATGTAGTTTTCGCAATTTCTTTAGATTTCAGATCTTGGTGGTCGATTTGAGGCTGAAATTTACAGTTGAGGATTTACGATTTACTTTCTACCATTTTGAACTTTTTTATTCTCTGACATATGACTTTGTGTATCGCAAAAAAAAGGATTACCTCATCGATCTATCAGTTCAATAGAAGGGAAAATGTTGTATAGATTTGGTATGGAGTGGGACTAAATGTTAGGGTTGAGGTTTGAGACTGAAAAAGTAGCGGGAGGGGAGAAATGAAAGAAAGGAAAATGATTAAATATAATGCAACCATAAAATAATTTGGTCAAATCGATGGAGGGAATATGGAGTCAAAAGTAACAAAATTGATAACTTTAATTAGACAATAGATCCTTAAGAAGGAAATAATTAAAGAAAAACGCGACAGTGTAACAAGTTGTACAATACTGAGAGGGAAACCAATATTTTGATAAGGAGGCAAAACCATTTTTTTTATAATTTCAATTAGACAACAGATAAAATGTTGTTTGAATGGCAAGGATAAAATCTTAATAGAACAAAAAATTCATGGGCTATGATAGCCAGCAAATAGTTTTTCTATGTATCGTGTGAAATAATGGTAAATATTGGGATAACATCAAATATACCTTATATTGCTTGATCGTAGTTGTCTGGTTCGATTTTTGGCGTAGTGAATGTACAAAATCTATTTCCATAGTATAAGATAATTGCTTCAATAGAAATCCATAATTGCAAGACATTTCTTTTTATTTATTTGTATACTATTGAATAGTGCATAATACGGCTAAATCCCTATTCCGCACTAATCCATGTTCTTTTTCTTTTATTCTTGCAATTTTATTTTCTATTTTACTTACACACCAAACTATGAAAATATATCCCTTTTTCTTAACCTACCAATCTAGCCTATTCCTAGCTTCCTATTTTAATAGGTATACATTAATTCCTGTTATTAATTTATTTCCCTAAATTTGACATATTTTTTCTATAAATTTGTACACAATTGGGTTGTACTTGTAATACTCTTCTCAAAGGGTTAAGATAAAGGCTCCTTAGCCCAATTGGTTAATGCATTACACTGCCTTCTTAGAGGTTGGCGGTTCAAAGATAAATTACTATGAATAATTCTAAATTAAAATAATCATAAATTAAATTGGATTAATAGGAATCAAATGATAATATATACCATTTCTATAAAGAATAGTTTAAATCCACCCACTCGTCATCCTAAGCATTAATCCTTGACTGTTGAGAATCTCGCCTACAAAATAAGATTATAAAAATATTTAATTTAATAAACCTTCTCCCTTATAAAGATTTAGGTCAGGTTCTTCTCAGAAAGAGTGAACACGTAGGGAAAAAGATTGTGTTGTGAGGAATTATCTAGGCCTATGGGTCTTTTTATAGGTTATGCTAGGGATCTTAGACCATTGGATTCCTAGATTGAACCTAGGCTGGCCACGTCATTCAGCCAATAGAAATTCGCCACGTCAGACAAGATTAGAAAATAGGCCAATAGAATCAAGAGACGTAAGCAATACAACATAACCACTTCGTACTTGGACAAATTAATGTCCAGGTTCCTGTGTGTGTTGACATAGGGCATGATGTAAGTCGACACACCTAGTATAGTTATTATAAAAGTGTTATTAGTGCAGTGGTAAAGTGTCTGTGTGCTTCCTAGACCTAAGGTTCTAGGTTTGAGTACTAGAAATCACATTTCTTTTCTTATTCCTTCATGTTTGTTTTGAAAACTTCTTTTCTCGGTAACTTCTCTTCGTTTTAAGTATGCAAACCAAAGATCTAAATTGATCAGAAAATTGTCACGGACGCAGTGACTCTAGTTTCGAGACCAAATTATGAAAATCTTATGAATTTTATTTTATTATCCAATTAAAAATGCGAGGTGTTACATAAATCAAAAGCGGCCGATGAACGTGATAGCTTGAAAAGATAACAGAGAAAACCAAAGTTCCCTTCGTATATTGAATGCATAATGGGAAGAATGTACATGGATACTACGGGAAAACTCCCTTAAAAAAACCGGCTTTGAAGAAGCCTTCAGAACGGTTATGAGATTGGGAAAGTATTGCATATTCCATGGTCTGGATGAACATATCGAAAACGAATGCTGAAACATAAAGGATTTGGCTGAGGAGAATTTGAGGAGTGGGCAATTCCTACAGTATATCAAAAACAGGACCGCGGTAATGAAACATACGTAGATGTTATTTGTCGCAAATCGAAGTAAGCATGGCTCCAGTTCATAGATTGTCATCTTCTGATTGGGATGGCATTAAACTAGATAAGAAACTCAACACTAGAACGGTCGAGTCACTTGCACATGTAAGAGATCATGATTGGTCCGCAGTTAGGCTCTTAGATGATGACAAACCGTCCTACTTGAGAGGCTGCACTTAGTTTTTGACTTTGTGGTGACATTAATAACTCAGATAAATGAATCTATAAATATTCAAACCCTGAATTCGTAATGATGAACAAAACAAGTCACGGTTGCCCCCGTTTAGAGAGATGGGAAGACGACTGCAAGGTGTCGAGTCCCTTTACCCAGAGAGTGATTAAATTAACACATACATCATACATAATCACAAGCCTTTGGCTGGAGAGTCGAGGTCGGACAGTTAATGCATGACATTTCGCTGGAGAGCAACAGAATGAATTTACATCCTCTTTTATCAAGTTTTCAAGTAGAGAGTGGAGGATAGAGGAAGGAAGTTAGTGCAATATTATCCTTACATGTTCTTGACGGAGAGTTACGATCGAAGAGTAAGAAGTAAGTCGCTTCGCTAAGGAGTGACATAATCGACTTACTTAATCATTGCGCTCCCTCGCCAAAAAGCAAGTATTTGGCGTCTATTTAGGGTCCGGAAAGACCGGGATCGGTCCAAGAGAACCATGGCATTGCATTGTGTTCCAGAACATGTAATTAGAGTGCATGAAGCAATGTAGCTTCGCCAAAGTGCAATAGGATCGAGGTACTTGTCATTGTTCCTCCTTTATTGGAGATAGACAGAATGAGGTACAACAAGGCTCAGAAAGCTTGTAATAGGTCCAGGAAGACCATCCTATCAGGTTCAGAGTACATGGATTCATCGGAAAGCGACATGGTCAAATCACTCGTTATTTCCATCGTAGAGTGACTTGATTAGGCTTAGCAAGGTTCCAAAGAGATCATTGATCAGTCTAAGGAGACTATGAACCTTGATACTGATCTAGAGACATTGTAGAATATAATATAGAATTCCCATAGATTTGGATAATGGTCTGGATAGACCTTGGATTCAGATATCTTTAATAACCTTGGTTTTGGGTACGTGGGTTAACGTATGTTAGTGAGGTTTGCAAATTAAGAGTAGAGAAAATAGAATACAAACTCAAAGGGAAAAAATTCATATAATCAATTAAGTTGTACAAATAGTGGATCTATGTGATTTTGAGTTGAAATAAGGACAAGTTCGCTTTAAACCATAATATAAGGAAAATTAAATTCAACGCATGCTTATTGAATAAATATAAAGAAAATTATGTTTGAAATTTTATATAATGTAAATATGGAGAAAAAACGTGTTAAAAGACGTTATTTGTCGAAATACAATAATTTTGTAAATTATTGTAAATAATAAATTTTATTGTAAAAGAGTATTTTAAACATTAAACAAGTTCAAATAAATATAGTAAGGGAAATATTGATTGAAAATCAACATTTAAGTGTTAAAACATTTGTGAAGAAGTTTGTATATTTAATTTGATAAGATAATGTATTTTGTATAGATTTAGATGTTGAAAATGTAGGCTTTAAACAAAAAGCAATGTGAATATATATATATATATATATATATTGAAAATTGGTAACCTTTATTGCAATACCAATCATATACTTCATTTATAAGCCTCATCAAAACCTTATGCCCCCCTAACCTAGATGGGTACCACATAAGGGAAAAGAACACATATAAAATCCATGTATTAACAAACATATATACTATAACAAACAACACAACAACATCCTCTCGCAACACACAACAAACCTCATAAGATCACAAACATACAACAAATAAAAACACATATCATCCTGTGTCATGAAGATCAATACCCCATTTCTTTGATAAATCCATCTTCATTTGCGTTCGAATGCATGAGCTACCATTGTCTTTCACCAGCCACATCACTTCTCTTTCAATAATCTTCAATTTAACTTCTTTAGAAATTGTTTTATTGCTAAAAATTCTTCCATTTCTTTCAAGCCATACATGATAAACAACACATGTAAATAATGCACAAGCAAGATCATAAGTTTGGTCTTTGTCTTTGAACACATTCATCAATCTTTCAGCTTAACTCTCCATTGTACCTACAACATGACAAGGCACACCCAGTTTTGATAATAATGATCTCCAAATAAACTTTGAAAACTCACATTCAAAAAACAGATGTCCTACTGTCTCATCCTGAACTTGGCATAGAACACAGACTATTTCACTTCTAACACCAAACTTAACTAATCTCTCCTTTGTAGAAAGTCTGTCCAAGATTGCTAAATAAGAAATTAATGCCATTCGCTTTGCATTTTTTGAATGCCAAATCAAATCAAAACACCTTTTGCCTTCTTGCTTGTCTCTTACATGATTCCACGCCTTATGAAAAGAGAAAGCACCACCATCTTTCCATTCATAGAAATCAGCTTTAGCTTTTGAATTAATAACAATGGAATTAACTTCATTTTGGATCTCTCGAGTAGTAGGATGAAGACTACTATTAATCCTTCCATCAATAATTAAAGAAGAGACTAATTCATTATTTCTACCAATGTTACTAAATCTAGAATAACCCAATATATCCACAAGGCATTTTGAATTAATCCACGGCTCAAACCAAACCAGAGTATCATTACCATTAACAATAATTTTGCGAAATAGTTGCCCACAAGAGTTTCTCCATCTTAAAATAGACTTCCTAGTACATGAAGAATTGTTGTCAGCTCTCATACTCCAGAACAAAATATTTTCACAATATTTGCTTTTCATCCACCGACTCCAAAGAGATTTTCCCTCCAAAAATTTCCACATTAATTTGATGCTAGATGCTTTCTTCAAATCGTTTAAAGATTTCATTCCAATGCCACCCTCATGCTTTGGCAAACACGGTTGACCCCAATTTACTTTATGAGATGATCTTCCCCAAAAAAAATCCGAACACATGGAGTGTAATTTAGAAATAACATGTGCAAGTAATTGATAAACCGAGAGCCAGTATAAGATGGTAGGATTAATAACTGGTTATATCAATTCGGCTCTGCCAGCATAGCTTAAGAATATGGCATCCCAAGATTGGATTTTAGCTTGAATTCTATGAAGAAGGGATTGGCACTCTCTATAGTGTATATAATTTGATGACAATGGCACACCAAGATATCTCACAGGCAAATAGTCAACTTGAAAACCCAATATACGAGAAATTTCACAAGTATGCTTTGCATTCAAACTAAAATATATCTTAGATTTAAGTGCACTAACTGAAAGACCACAGAATTTTTTAAGATATCAAAGCAGTCATTTAATGCCACAGCACAACGAGTAAAACATTTACCAAGGATCATGAGGTCATCTGCATACATTAGATGGGATATAACCGGATCAAAACCGTGGACAGGGATAAAACTTTTCAATGCAATAGCTTCATTCAGACAATATGAAAAATACTCCATAGCAATTGAAAACAAATAAGGAGAGAGAGGGTCACCTTGCCTCAGTCCACGATTAGATGAAATAAAACCGTTGGGAATGCCTTGTATCAAAATGGAGAAAGTTGGAGAAGAAATGCATTCATAAATGATGTTAATAAGGTGAATAGGAAACCCCATTTTAGACATTAAGTGGCAGATTAATTTTCTATTAATCATATTGTAAGCTTTGTGGAGATCTACCTTTACGCAGAATTTACTTACTCCCCTTTTTTTAAAGTCTCTCAACAATTCATGTGCCAACATAATATTTTCTCCAATATGTCTATTAGGGATGTATGCACATTGACTTGGTGATATAAGATAAGGCATGTACCACTTAATTCTATTACATAAAATTTTACTAAAAATTTTATACACCATGTTGCAACAAGAAATAGGGCGGTATTGTGAAATATGAGTAGGCCTATCTACCTTAGGGATTAAGGTTATAAAAGTGTGATTGCTACCTTTTGGAAGTTTCCCTGACTCAAAAATATCTTGCATTGCTGCCAAGAGATCAAACTTTATAGTTTCCCAGTGTAACATGAAGAATTTTGAGTTGAAACCGTCTGGACCAGGGCTAGAATCAATGTGAACAGAAAAAACTGCTTTCTTAACTTCCACTATTGTGATGTCTTGCATTAAATGATGTTGTCCAACTTCATTTATAGTAGCAATAGGTTGGAATGAAGGAAGCTCATTAAGAATTTCACCATTAAAAAGTGACTGAAAATACTCAATAGCTTCAGCCATAACTTCATTAGATTTATACAAAAGTGTACCATCATCCTTTAATAGAGCATTCAAATTGTTGACATGTCTTCTTGCTGACATTTTTGAATGAAAAAGTTTGGAGTTAGTGTCACCATCTTGAAGCCATGAAATCTTGGACTTTTGCTTATAACTCAGAGACTTAATATGCTTTTGGATGTATAAACTCTGTTTGGCTTCAAGCATACTATCAAACAAACTCAAATTTTCTGGATCAAGATCACATGCAGCTTCCCTTTCCTTAAATAAAGCTTCAGCTTCTAATAGAAGAGAATTATCATTAGGCCTTTCTTTATTCCACTTTTTAAGTTCAGATTTGCAAGCATATAGTTTTTCCATGAACACATAGCTGGCAAATCCCATGAAATGAGTGTGAAAACTTCTATTGAAACATGCTTCATATCCCATGAAATGAGTGTGAATATATGTATATATATATTTATTATTATTATTAAAAATGTAAATTATGTCGTGTTATAACAAAAAAATTGTTTTTTGTTTGAAATCATTCTATACATGTTTATGACAATTTCTGTAAGTTCAAACAAGTCAAGTTGTAAACTTCTCTAGGTTAAAATAAATTAAAGGTATGAGAATGGGTATTTTATGTTAAACATATACTAATTGTAGTTACATAACTAGTTTAAGCCTAATTTAATTAATTTAAGCCTAAACTGGTCTAAAATTAAGCCCATAACCTAAAATTATTAGGAGGAGAAAGATCTGGATTTTTTTTTACATATCTTACTTCCTAATTATCTCCTTTTTATAAAAATTATCAGGGAGAAAAATCTAGGAAAACAAAATTTGTACATATCTTATTTCTTAATCATCTTCTTCCTGTAAAAGTTAACAGGGAAAGAAAACTTACTATTTCTTCTCAAATTAACAAAACCCAAGCAAATTCATAATAAAAGTGAGAAAAAATTTGCTAACTAAATTTCTATAGGTAATCTATTACAAACCATTGATTTATTTCATAGATTTAAGAAGCTTGGCTATGGAACTCCCTGCATGTGTATGTAATTAATTTTATAGGTAGTCGAGATCTTCCTCAAGCCAAAAGCTCCAATTTAATACCAAACATCTACTGTAATTTGCATAATCATTAAAATGGTGAATATCTCACCTTTTATCTTAAATCTTGTGTTCATGACAATAACTCTGAGTTAAAATAAGATTTTGTGCAAAAAATCGTTCGTGTAAACATAAAAACTAAGATTTTGTGTTTATAGTGTATTCTTTATGTACATTCATCTTTGGGGTCATGTATCTCTTTTTTTGTTGCATTTGTATTTTATCTCTTCTTATTATCCCATATGTTCTACTTTATGCGTATTGAATTTCTAGTCTGTAATACGACCTCTGTAATTTGTTGAAAACACTTCTCAAACTTTGAATCGGAGCAGGAAATGCTCCAGATGAGATTACCAAAATAGAAGTTGACTTAGACCTTTATTGCTGACCTATATGTCGAACATGAGCCAAGTAAGGTCAATCTAAGGATCAATCTGAGATAAAGAGTCGTTGACCCTATTATTGCTTTGAATGCGACTTATTTTTCAGAGTTCTGGTGATTTTTCATAATGGATTCCTACACCCATTGAAGGATTTCTGAAACAATATCTGGTGTTGTTTTGATGGGCTTGACCTTACAATGGGGAAGCCAACATTATTACTAATCCATACTCCGGATTGGTGAGATTTCATATGTACGTTGTGTGTCTGTTTCATGAATAATTTCATGTTGTTGCTGATAATGTGCACATGTTTATAAATTATTTTCAAAAAGATCTCCTATAATAATATTATCGTTTTGAGATAAATGTTATCATAAATTGTTTTATAAAAATATAATAATCTCGAAGCTATTAAATATGTTAATATTTTCAGTTATAAAGATATTTTCAATGAAACAATTTCCAAATGATTTCCAAAGTCATTTCAAGAACTCATTTTCTCAAACCAAGTATTTTCTATATAAAGCAACACGTCTTTTCACTCTTGATAGTGTTAGTACTTTTGTAATTACACAATTGTATTACAAACAGACAGCAACAACAATCAACGTTAATCAATTATGCCACAATTATGACGTCAAACTATGTGTACAATAATCATAGAAAGCATAACCGATTTGTGCACAAGACTGAAGATAAATAGAAAGTGTTATGTTTTAGTAATGTACGAGTCCAGAAGTTTCCTGTTTCCTTGAAATAATATTGTCGTCGTATGCGCCAATCGACGTTGTTGCAATTTGTTTCCTAGGATAAAACGGACCAACTCCGTTGCGTAGTGCCAGCAAACGGGGCTCTGACGAACTGAAATTGATTATAGAAACCAGATCAGAGGATTACTTTGAAGAAGAAGATGAAGTAATGCAAGCAGAAAAAAGTGAATTCTGTCTTGTTTTGGACATTGTATATATAGGCAAGGAGGAGTGCCTGTTCGCATGCATTAGTAACCGTCAGAATAGGAAAGGTTGCGACCCTTTAACTGCTCGGTTATTAATATGCGTCTGTTGAGAATTCAAATGGTTGTCTTTATTCAGCTAACAGACATTCCTTTCAAATTCTGGACTGAACGAACACACCTTTAAAATTCTGAGAAAAAATATTCTCATGTCAGTGTACTAGCCCAATCAGCAACCGTCGGCCATATCCAATCAAGAGACCCTAAGAGCCCCAAGGCCCAAGGCCCTTATCTTTGACATTTTAATGTATTATTATGTCATGGCCAAGCCCATATCCTCATATCATCCCTCTCCTTTCTATTTTACATAAGCCTATTTGGCTTCTAATATATTAGGAGAAATTGTGCTAATATTTCTATGATGTGGGACTTTAAATGTTGCTATCTCTTCTTCTTCCTACTTTCCCCTTTCTTTGCTCATTCATTTCCAACAATCCCCCACATGAATGAGCAGTTGATCTTAGTTTCACGAATCATTTATCGCATCGGTTAAAGAAGCACATGGGCCTTGAACTCTCCTAGTGATTACCTATTTGAATCACAAGCGAATCAGTAGACATAGACTGTCCTTGAACTGTAAGCCTTTTGTGTAATTCCAAAGTAGATAACACGCGATAAATGTTTCTTATAACCCTTCGTTCTCTGTATGTGTTCGTTTTTGCCTTGAACACCTGCCTGGCCTCGTAAGTGCTTAGAGAATTTGGCCTCATAATTCTCTTTGAAGCGACGCCTTCGCACTTACGTAGGTGTTTCCGTAAAGGGCATTCTCTAATTCCTCAAATACATACATCATTAAAAGTACTCATACTTATCCTTATTCGACATATATTGCACTGACTTATCATAGGAATGGTTTGTGTGTAATAGTGCCATCAAGTTTCTCTTAAACTTCGTTGTCCCTTTGAACCTAGATCTTTGGATCTCCAGTCAACTAGGTGGGGTTTCCATTTTATAAAAACCTTTAGTTTGTAGGTCTTAGCCCCATTCCTTTCGATAAGGTTTGAACTTTCTCTCTTGGCAAGCCTTTTGTAAGTGGATCCGCTAAGTTATCTTTAGATCGAATGTAATCTATTATGATAACCCCATTAGAGAGAAGTTGTCTTATCGTTTTATGTTTACGACGAATATGCCTAGATTTACCATTGTATAGTGTACTATCAGCCCTTCCAATAGCTGATTGACTATCACAACGTATACATATTGGAGGCATAGGTTTGCTCCAATTAGGAATGTCTTCCAAGAAGCTTCGAATCCACTCTGCTTCTTCTGCAGTCTTATCTAGTGCAATAAACTCTGATTCCATTGTAGATCTAGCGATTCAAGTCTGTTTGGATGATTTCCATGAAATTGCTCCATTTCCTAATGTGAACACGTATCCACTTGTAGACTTTGTATCATTTGATCCAGTGATCCAATTTGCATCACTGTATCCTTCCACTATTGAAGGATATTTTGTATAGTATAGACCATAACTCTGTGTATACTTTAGATATCCTAGAACTCTGATTATCGCTTTCCAATGATGTTTACCAGGATTGCTGGTAAATCTACTTAGTTTGCTTACAGCATAAGCGATATCAGGCCTAGTACAGTTCATAACATACATGATACTTCCTAGTATACGAGAGTACTCCAATTGGTAAATACCATCACCAATGTTCTTTACCCAATTTTGGTTCACATCTACTGGTGATTTTGCAATAGTTACATTATATTGCTTGAATTTCTCAAGTATTTTGGTGATGTAATGCGATTGGGATAATGCATATCCCTGTGGTGTTCTCAGAATTTTTACACCCAATATCACATCAGCCAGTCCTAGGTCTTTCATATCAAATCTGGAGGATAACATATCCTTTGTGGATGTTATTATGGCCTTGTTATTGCCTAGGATCAATAGGTCATCAACATAAAGACAAACAATGACATATCCAATATGTGTATGTTTTATGTACACACATTTATCTGATTCATTAATCGTGAATCCATTTGATAACATAGTATTATCAAACTTCTCATGCCACTGTTTTGGAGCTTGCTTAAGGCCATAAAGTGATTTTACCAGTTTGCAAACTTTATGCTCATTTTCTGAGCTTAGAAATCCTTCAGGTTGTTTCATATAGATTTCCTCCTCTAGTTCACCATTTAAGAATGCAGTTTTAACATCCATTTGATGTATTTCCAAGTCATGTATGGATGCAATTGCAATGAGAATTCTAATTGACGTGATCCTCATTACAAGTGAATATGTATCGAAATAGTCCAGGTCTTCTTTTTGTCTAAATCCTTGGACTACCAGACGAGCTTTGTACTTGTCTATTGAACCATCAGGTTTCAATTTCCTTTTAAATATCCATTTATTACCTAAGGCCTTACATCCTTGAGGAAAATCAACCAATTCCCATGTATGATTGGACATAATGGATTCAATCTCATTGTTAATTGCCTCCTTCCAATAAGGGGCATCGCTGGAAGACATAGCTTGTTTATATGTTAATGGATCATCTTCTAACATAAATGTATAGAAGTCTAGTCCAAAGGTTCTTAAAGTCCTTGACCTTTTACTTTTTCTTGGTTCCTCCATTTGCTGCTCAACACTACTTTGCTGAGTGTTATTTTGTTCAACATCCTCAATAGAATAAGGAACTTCATCTTCCCTTGGTCTCTTAGGTACATGATTTTCAGTACCATGTTTCAAGGGAAATACATGTTCGAAAAATCTAGCATTTATCGACTCAATGACAGTATTTTCATGAATATCATCAATTTCAGATTTGTGTACCAAAAATCGATATGCAGCACTATTTTGTGCATATCCAATGAATACACAATCAATAGTTTTTGGTCCAATTTTGACCTTCTTTGGTTTTGGTACCTCTACTTTGGCAAGACACCCCCACACTTTTAGGTATTTATAGGATGGTTGTCTGTTTTTCTAAAGTTCATGAGGAGTTTTAGATGTTTTCTTTCGGGGTATTTTATTTAAAATATGATTTACCGAAAGAATAGCTTCTCCCCAAAAATTATCTGGCAAGCCAGAGCTAATCAGTAAGGCATTCATCATTTCTTTAAGAGTTCTATTTTTTCGTTCGGCTATACCGTTGGATTGAGGTGAATACGGAGCTGTAATTTGATGTATAATTCCATGCTTAGCACAGAATTCCTCAAATGGAGACTCGTATTCTCCTCCTCTATCACTTCTTAAAGAGTTGATTTTCTTATTGAGTTGATTCTCAACTTCTGCCTTATACTGTATAAACATTTCAAATGCTTCGTCCTTACTTCTGAGGAGATATATATGACAGTATCTGGTACAATCATCAATGAATGTAATAAAGTACCTTTTTCCACCTCTAGTTTGATACATTTTCAAATCGCATACATCGGTATGTATTAAGTCTAGAGGTTCAGTATCTCGTTCAACATGATGAAACGAGGTTCTTGTCAATTTTGCTTCTGCACAAACTTGACATTTATAGTTTGAATCTATATTGCATTTTGGTATAATTTCTAGATTAATCAATTTTCGCAATGTATCAAAATTTACATGCCCTAATCTCTTCTTCTTCCTACTTTCCCCTTCTTTGCTCATTCATTTCCAACAGATAGAATGAGGAAGCAATTTAAATGATATAATGAACCACATGGCATGGGACACTTTGATTTTCTATATCGGTTAATTCTAGACTTATTCGGCTGAAGCATATTTACTATGCAGTTAACTAACTTATAGTAAATCGATAACTAAGAATGTGTGATCTTGGATGCACTATTGTCACTATTCAAATTGTTATTTGGTAGTCTATGACAATGCTATTGTTGTTTTTGCCGGTACTTGAGGTGTTGGGTCTCTTATTCTATTTATTGGGATGATGGGTTCTAGTTGAGGCTGTTTGGTCTCTTAACCGATTTATTAGGCTGTTGGGTCCTAATTGAGGTTGTTAGGTTTCTTAATAAATAGTTTTGGTAGGCTTCGAGACGTTGGTTCGGCTTATCATAGTTGATATGGATCCATATGCTTTTATATTATTTCTAAATTTCTTTTTAATTTTCTAGAATTTGTTGACATTCAATGTTCTGGCCATTATTGTTGATGATTTTTCTATATAGCCTTAGAGCTATCATGTTGCTTATGATTACATTTATGATGCCTTGAACTCTTGAACGAGTTCGATGTCATATTAATTTCAATCTTGTTATTTTTAAGTGTTTTTAGGGGTTTTATTTATTTAGCTTAGCCTTAGAGATAAAGCAATACATTGATGATGGAAAGATTTAAACTTTTTGTCGTCGCCTATTACATGAGGATATTATATGTTGATTTAGTTGTAGTTATATCATGTACCACATGTTGAACCGAATTCATAATATTCCTCTCCCGTAAAAAAGAATCCTCATTTGTGTATCTTTATAATACACTTTTCATGTTCAAACCATTTTGTTTAAGCTAAACTGACTCGTGTATTTCATGTACTTGGGTCATACTGGGTTGTTTCAGGTTAGCACCTATTGTAGATATCTGATTAGCTGGTTCAGCTTTGGTCCATCTTATCTCCTTTTGATGCTTAGGCATACTTTGAGCAACTTGTCTTATAGTTCATTAGGTTGACTCTAATATTTACATATTCTTTTGTATGACATCTTGTTTATATATGTAGTTTGTTTAACCACACACTTATATATCATTGTGTAATGTACTTGATGTATTGTATATAGAGATGTCTAATGTTATGTGACCTGTGTTATTTGTTGTAATTATGTTTTGTTCTAAATAGATCAATTAGACACCGTAGTAATGTATTAAGCTAATTGAGTGCGTCGATCCATATGAGCTAATAAAAATATATAGCATTAAATCGATGTATTCAATACTTGTTCAATACGAGACTCACGGATGGTCACTACTAACTTGCCTTATTCTATGCACTAGCCAACTGTATTACCTAGTAGTACTCTTTTTTAATGTGGGTCACGAGATAGGGCATCACAATCTGGTATCAGAGTGAGGTACAAAACAAAATATGATGAAAACAAAACAAAACACAAATTACAGTACATCCGAGTATAATATAAGTGTTAACATAGTCCTAGATCGCCATTACATCGAATCATGTCCTTAATCTCTTTGTGCCCTTGGGGACAGGTATAAGTTAGGAATTTTTTTTTGGAATGCATTTTTAATTTCATAGTGTTCTGCATTGAATTATATCAATGATACTTTATTCCTATGAATAATCCTTATCTTTTGTCATCTTTTTAGCTTATGGCTGATAAAGATAGTGGTGACGTTCCTGGTGTTGGGCAATCCAACAGCCCACATCTAAAGAGCGTCCACATGTCCATCCGGCAGTTTATGGAGCTATTTTGCAGCACCCAACTTCCAGCTCGATCTTCTCCCCTGTGCAAGTCTGATTTTGCGTATATATGTAGCGACTTCACCCACATAGAAAGCAAGCATTCCAAAGGCTTAAAGTCGTACTTGGGGTTCTAGCACATCTTTTGTCGCATGGATTTACTCAGCCTCCATCGTATTCTTATAACATCTAACATGATGTAAGAACATGCTCAGAATTGATACGAGCTCCTTATAGCCGAGGCTAATGAGTCCACCCTTGAGTGGAAACAGTTTAGGAGCCTTTGAGCTTAAGTTCATTCCTGAATTTGAGAAAACCATTCTATCTCGATGTTTCCTTGAGCTGAAGCAGGAAAAGTCTTCTATGTTTGAGTATGTATCTTTCTTCGAGGCTTTATCCAAGCGTGGTCTTGAGCATATTAATGCCCATATAAGAAGAATTTTTATTTTTTAGTTAGAAGAAATTAATAAAGTATCAATGCACCAACTCAAGTTATCTTTTAAAGACTTAGCCGATGCGGCACTTCATCTCAAAGTTGTTAAGACGAAGAAGGATAGTAGTAGACTGACTTAATGTGGCATATGCTTCTGATGGATCTCCTTAATCCTGAGGTACCTTCTTTTCTTCTTTGGAAGTTCCATTTTATTTCCTGACCACATTATTCGAATTCTCTTCGATACGATACGAGTATGTTGCACTCATTCATATCAAAAGAACTTATATCCTTTAGGTATATCTTGTCTTTTGACATATTTAAAGATTATGAATCTTATTAGAAGATCCACAACATGTTGTATGTTTAGAGAAAATATTAAAACTGTCCTTTATGGTTTCTCTTCTCATGTAAGCTAGTATGTAATTAACTATATTAGATTTGAGATAAGTTTGGCGATATACTATTTATTTGATATGAAACCAAATTCTATGTTTCGAAAGAATCCTGTATATTGAGTATCCCAATTTGTTCGATCCATTATCTCTTATACATTGGGATGTTGATTTCTATTCTGAGGTTTCTTTATTTCCTCTTGTATTTCAAGATGATGATATATCTTGGATTTCTATTGTTTGTGATTTTTTTGTTAATGTGTTGGACATGTCTAGGGTTTACCACCCAAGCGGGCAGTTGAGCACCACATCAACCTTATTCTTATGGCTTAACTTATTAGTCGTTTTCCCACGATATGTCTACCAATAAGAAAAAGGAACTCAACAAATAGTGGTTGGAACTGGAACCTTTATCTCATTATGATAAGTTGTGATCATTTCCCTGCTCCAGCTTCTCCTGTTCTAATGCTTAGTGTGGTGATTCTTCTAGTTTATGTGATCGGAATGCTAATGCTTAGAGGATAGATCTAGATCTTATTCTTCGTGCTTAGCTTTGTAAGTCTGAATCCCATAATAATGAATTAAGTGCCAAGATAATAATTTGAGACTTATATTAGGGTAATAATTTGAACAACTTAGAGTTAGTCAGAGTTAAATGGAAGAAACTAGAAGATTATTTTGGTTGAGCTCAAAACCTAATAATTTGTACATAGGTTTTATAGGATGGTGTATGAATGATTAATTTATTGGAGAAAAAGTAGTAGTTTAGTTGTATTTATTTAAAAGTAAAATAAGAGAATGTTGGAAATAATTAAAGAAATACAATTAATGGAGCTTGTGAATATCTATTATGTTGACGGTGTCTGAGCATTATTTAAGGATTATGGTCGATACATGAGACATCATGTTATTGATGGGGGCTCTAAAAAAAATCATGTGAGTCATTTCAACATGGAGGGAAATATTTAATCAAAGAAAAGACTTGAATCAAAGTAATGTTTAGCCATTGAATGAATTGAGAAAAGTCATTAGCATAGCAAGGCAACATCGAGTATCGATTATGCAGCCAAATGTTAGAATGAATCACAAAGAATTTAGTGTCTTAATATTATTCTGAGATGAGTTAAAGTACTGTTTTAAGTGAAATATGTTTTGTAATATTAAGAAATAAACATAAATATACTTTGTATAAGAAAATATGTTTTAAAAGAGTAAAATCACTTCAATATGAGCAATGTTTTAGAATTACACTCTCAAGTTTCAAAACTTTATATGGCATATGCAACCATTATATCTTAACAATGATAGGAAAGAAGAATGGCAAGGCCGTTTTGATTTCATAATCAAAATAGCAACATTTGTTCAAGTGACTTTTTACAAACAGACGGCGAGGCATTATCACTAACCTATTGAGAACTGAAAAGATAAGTGTGTATTTTTAAAATATGTGCTATGAAAAGGATAATATGAGATAATTAATCTTTTGAGTATATTTTTCTTATATTTGGTATGGATTTTAAACTTTTAGTATATCCATGAATTTAAACTATATTTCTTTGAAAAAGGAAAATTTGCAAAGAGTTATTTTAGAAATGGAAACTAAAATTGTGCAATCATAAGAAAATTGCGTGGATGCAATTTCTTTAAGGGGGAGTCTGTAATAACCAAGACCTTTATTCGGATAAACATATTTTAATGTGGTTTGTAAATTGAGAGTAGAAAGAATACGAACTCAAATGAAAAAAAATGTATAATCAATTAAGTTGTATAAACAAAGGATCTGGGGAATATATGTGTAAGTGAGTTGAACTGAGGATAAGTTGGCTTTAAACCATGAGATAAGGAAAATAAAATTCAACACGTTCTTGTTGAATAAATACAAAGAAAATAAAGTTCGAAAAACTTTATGATGTGAATTTGGAGTCAAAACATGTGTTAAAGAATGTTATTCGTCAAAATACACTAATTTTGTAAATTATTGTAAGTGATGAATTTTATTGTAAAATAATATTATAAAAATTAAACAAGTTGCAAATAAAATATAGTAACTGAAATATTAATTGAAATCAATATTTAAGTGTTAAAAAAATTGTGTTGAAGTTTGTACACTTATTTGGATAAGATAAGTATGTAGTACAAATTTAGGTGTTGAAAATGTAGGCTTTAAACAAAAAGAAATATAAATTATACATTTTATTAACATTTAAATTATGTTGTGTTATAATAAAAAAACTTATGTTTAAGCTGTTTGAAATAATTCTATACGTGTTTTCGACAATTTTTGTAAGTTTAAACAATTTGTAAAAAAATTAAGGTTAAAATAAATTAATGAGGTGTGAGAACGGGTATTTTATGTTGAGCGTGTACTAATTGTTGTTACATAACCAATTTAAGCCTAATTTAATTAACCTAATCCTAAATGGGTTTAAAATTAAGCCGACAACCTAAAATGATTAGCAGGAGAAAGATCTAGAGGAACAAAATTTATATGTACCTTATTTCCTAATCATCTTCTTCCTGTAAAAATTAACAAGGAAAGAAAACTTACCCTCTTTTCTTAACAAACCCAAGTAGATTCAAATGAAAAGTGAGAAAAAGTTTGCTAATTAAATTTCTGTAGTAATCTGCAACAAACATGGATTTATTTCACAGGTTTAAGAAGTTTGATTACTAAAAAACTTTATTCTCGTTATATGTGTCTGTAATTGGTTTGACAGGTAGCAGAGATCTTCCTCAAACTAAAAAGCTTCAATTTTATGTTAAAACTCTATTGTAATTTACAAAATCATCAAAATGGTGAGTATAACTCACCTTCTAGCTTAAATCTTGTGTTCAATGTGTTAATTCTAAGATACAGAAAGATTCTATGTAAAATTCGTTACTGTAAATATAAATGCTAAGTTTTTGTGTTTACGGTGTATTCTTTCTGTACATCCACTTTGTGATCATGTATCTCTGTTGTTTCTTATCATATTTTTGTTTACCTCTTCTACTTTATTACCCGTATGTGATACTTTGTTCGTGTCGAATTTGAAATCTATATGGCCCTTGTAACATGTTGAAAACACTGCTCAAACTTTGAATCGGAGTAGGAAATGCTTCAAATGAAATTCTCGAAATCAAGGTCGACCTTGAACTTCTACGGTTGACCTATAAGTTGACTCAAAGCCAATTAAGGTCGACCTAAGGGTCGATGTAACACCCCGTATGTTGAATAACTTGCTATAATATAAAACAGGGCAGAATTAAATTTAAAAATCTGAATCAGGGGAAACGGGCTATGCCATTGCGTTCGTCTCGGAAAAATACGCGAAATAGAGTCCGAGTTTTCGAAAATCGGAGTCCGTATGACCCCGGTAAGGCCCAAAGAAGTTTTCAGAAATTTAAAAACAGATTTTCAGAAGTGGCGGGAAAAATCCCGCCAGACCCAGGGGGTCGACCTGGGGGTCGACTGGGGAGTCGACCTCCCCCCCAGGTCAACTGGGGAGTCGACCCTAGGGTCGACCTGGGAGTCGACCTCCCTGGTCGAGCCCAGGTGACCTTGGTGCATCAGTTTGGCTTTTGGGCTGAGTCTGGTGGCTTGTGACGTGATCTGACGGCTCTAATCTAATTTAGGGTTAATCTAAGGGCCTAAAACACCTAACTAATCTATAAATACACCCTAAGACTACCCTAATTCATACTAAAAATAGTTAGAACACCGTTATGCCGTCAAAATGCAACTTGAAGGAGCCTCCATCAATCTAAAGAGGAAGATGGCTTCTCAAATCAATCTCTAATCAACTCTAGCAACTTAATCTTCTTCTCAGGAGTGCTAATCAACAAGTTGTGAGTTTTCTATAGCCTTAATGACCAATTATTGAAATGATTATGATAGGATATAATGAGGTTATGGCTATGAATGTGGATCAATGCAAGTTATGCAAGTTATATGCTATGTGTTAATGATGTTATGCATGTTATGCAAGTTATATGCTATGTGTTTGAGATGTTATGCATGTTATGCAAGTTATATGCTATGAGTTTGAGATGTTATGCAAGTTATGCAAGCCATATGCTACATGTTCATGATGTTATGCAAGTTATGCAAGTCATATGCTACATGTTCATGATGTTATGCAAGTTATGCAAGTCATATGTTACATGTTCATGATGTTATGCAAGTTATGCAAGCTATATGCTATATGATCATGATGTTATGCAAGTTATGCAAGTGTTCATGATGCTAGTTGCTATGATAAACATTGATCCATTATGACACCATGATTATGCAAGTTTGGTGTATGATTATATGCAAGCTCATATATGATATGTTATGTAAGTCCATATATGACATGTTATGCAAGTATGGTGTTTGATTTTATGCAAGTAACATGTGCAAGTTTACACCTTAGTATGATATGCATACATATGCAAGTTAACCCCTTTACATGTCATACATACATATGCAAGTTTACCCCTTTGTATGACATAAGAAACTTATGCAAGTTAACCTCTTTATGACATATGTGATTCATGCAAGTTTGGGTTGATTATTTATGCTAGTTGGGTTTGATGCTATATGCATGTTGACACCTTTAAACCCATGTTGATGCTAATGTGTTATGCAAGTTGAACCCATTGTATTTGTGATGAATCTTCCCTTTTATGTCATGTTAGCGAATTACGTGGGGAACGATGGGGTTAATAAACATGCTAATGAAATTGTGTGAAGTTGGTATGATTATGCATACCACAAAGTGGATGGACATAATTGAGTCAATTATGTACATCGTTAAAATTGGAATTAATTAGGGAAAATTAATTCGGGGGTGATTAATTAGGTGTAATTAATCGACTAAGACACGAGGTTGGACCCTTTTGTAGCATAAGACTGCCCGGAACCGACCGGCAAATCCAGCGGCTACAAATGATTGGCCCAATGTGAGAGGTCTTAGGCACAAACTATATACGTGACAAGTGTAAAGACACGAGGTTAGACTCGGTTATGGTGTAAGGCTGCCCGGACCCGACCGGCAAATCCAGCTGCCATAAGAGATAGTCTAATGTGAGAGGTCTCTACAACGGTTACGTTCTTAATCAATTAAGAAACACTTAACCATATTAGCATGTAGAGGACATGAGGGGTTAAGTGGGTGCCTTGGGTGGCATGTGGAAAAATCTAGTAGTTGCCTTGGGTGGCAATAGAAAATACGATTAGAATACTTAACCGAAGTGGAACATGTAATTAAACATGATTAAAGGGTTAAGTAAGTGCCTTGGGTGGCATGGGAAAATCTAGTGGTTGCCTTGGGTGGCAATAGAGAATACGACTAGAATACTTAACCAAAGTGGAACATGTAACTAAACATGATTAAAGGGTTAAGTGGGTGCCTTGGGTGGCATGTGGAAATCAAGTGGGTGCCTTGGGTTGCATGTAGAAATCTAGTGGGTGCCTTGAGTGGCAATTGAAATATGATTAGATGACTTAACCAAACCTTAACATGTAGGTGGGCATGATTATGAAAAAAAAGGGGTTAAGTGGGATGCACTAGATTAAATGACAAGCTTAAGTAGTAGCTTGTGGGGATGCACTAGATTAAATGACAAGCTTAAGTAGTAGCTTGTGGGGGCCTTGAGTGGCAATTGAAATATGATTATATGACTTAACCAAACCTTAACATGTAAGTGGGCATGATTATAAAAAGGGGTTAAGTGGGATACACTAGATAAAATGACAAGCTTAAGTAGTAGCTTGTGGGGGCCCATTTCAACCAGTAACCCATATGTATCTTATTGGGCTCGACCCATGTCGAGGACGAGACACGCGTACTGGGCTTGACTATAAGAGGCCAAAACGGGGTAGCGGTGGCAACGCGAGTCCAACGGGTTTCATATGTGTGTGTGGACCCGGGCTGGTAGGTAAGACGTTGTTGCATCGTGTAGATATAAGCCGTGCACCATTGATATTATCGGGTTTCCACTTTGGGGAGTGATACACCCCACTGTGGGGCCAGCACGGGTATCTACGGTAGGGAGCCGATCGCTTGGGGAGTAGTGGGTACACCTAGTGGAGATAGGGGCAGACGGCACCTATGTAGTCAGCTAGGGGTACACGAGACTACTAATAAAATTACTAAGTTGTGGGTACACCTAGTGGAGATAGGGGCAGACGGCACCTATGTAGTCAGCTAGGGGTACACGAAACTACTATTAAAAATTACTAAGTACACTTAGTGGGATCAACCTTTAAGTAGGAATTACCCTTGGGTGGGTAGAACTGGTGTGGTGTAGTGTAGGAATTACCCTTGGGTGGGATCTGGGGTGGTGCAGTGTAGTATTTATCCTTGGGTGGATAGGCGCGTCTTTACCGTTATCTTAGTTTATCCTAAGTCTAGTTGGCTACTTAGTGTAGTCATTTATCCCCAGTCGTACCGTACCAGGTTTATATCATACCCTAATTACTTTAATGATTGTATTGTTAAGGTTATAGGGCTCACTCAGACTTATGTCTGACCCCGTTGTTTTTATCTTTTTCCCCAACCCTCAGGTTCTCAGAGTGGGCCTAGCACTAGTGGGCTTTGATCAGATTGCTTTATCTATCTTTTGGAGCTTGGACTCTTGAAGAAAAGCTCGGTTATCTTTTCTATTATGGCTATTAGTATGTAGTGGGATTATGTACTTATGTTTTAACGAGATGGATATTTTGTACTTGACTCTTGTTGGTTTTTGAGATGTAACCAAACATGTTTACCTTCTGCTGCAATGAAATGATGTTTCAAGTTTCAAGTATTATTTATATCTGTCTTGTGTAATTTTTCTGTTCTATATTCACTCAAAATGCTTCACCAAAGTTAAGGCATTCCCTTAGTGAGTGACCTTAACGGGTGTGGGGTGTTACACGTGGTATCAGAGCTTAAGGTTACCAGAACAGATAAAATTTTTAGAAAACTATTTTTCTAAAAACTTTTTCGGAAGAAGTATTTTCAAAAACATGTCTTTTAAGAGAAAAGTTTTTGAAAGAAAAGCATAATCCCCAATAGCTATATCTTTATCCTTCGGATTCTCCGTTTTGAATCTCTTCCTCTTTCTCTTTTTGAATTTCCCCTCCGCGTGTAGATGTCTTTTTAAGATAAATAAGGACTTCCGTATGAAGGGCGGAAGAACCACTTCAAGGGACTAAGACGTTTTCCAGGCCAAGAAGTTAGTCCAAGGAGGTGGAGGGCTTATGGGTACCTTTAAGATGGACGAGAGAGGAAGGTTCAAATATCTATTAGGTATATAAAGGACGAAACCTCATCGTGGTAAGAAGGCCACGAAAGGAGAATGTTAAGGGGAAGGCTAGTTGTTTTGGAGAAATAGGACACCTTGGGGTTGTCCAAAGAGGTAAGGACGAAGTACAGGATCTTATGGAGGGTAGATGTATCCCCTCATGACGGGTATACCCGATAGAGGTAGGACCGTCTAAGTTGAAATTTGGTTCTCTCGATCATCCTGTTCGAACTTTATTCGACTCTGGCGCACCACATTCGTTTATCTCATCATCATTAGTTGAGTCACTGCACCTAGACACCAGTTTGGTAGATGATCCCGTGGTTGTTTCAAACCCAATTGGGGGCTCCACTTATTTGTCCATGATATGTTTGGGTTTGAAGATTTCCATACTTAGCGTTGAGTTTAGAGGTGATGCTTTTGTTTGGGCTTCACGGGCTATGGGTTGATTTTGGGCATGGACTGGTTATCCAGTAATGGTGCCGTTCTTGATTGCGAAAGGAGAGTTGTTAGGCTCATGACCCGTTTGGGGAACACTCTCGAGATCTCTTGTAATCCCATAGATTTTGTTATGCTAAGTTATCTTGAATCGCTTGACGCTTCGGTCAAGAGTTTGCGATCTGTTAGAGTGGTCCGGGAGTACTCAGATAAGTTTGAGGAGATAAGGGCTTACCTCCGAAGCGGGAGATAGACCTCCGAATATATCTGGTAGATGATGCTAAACCAGTATCTTTGTCAGTGCGCCACATGGCTCCTCATGAGAGGAGGGAACTCCATAAGCAAGTAGGGGAGCTGCTTGGGAAGGGGTTCATAAGACGAAGTATATCGGAGTGAGGTGCTCCAGTAGTTTTTGCCACGAAGGCGGATGGGTCCCTCAGACTTTGTGTAGACCATAGAAAACTCAACAAGCTCACAAAGAAGAATAAACACTCATTGCCGAGGATTGAGGATCTTTTTGATCAGTTAGTTGGCGCCTCAATGTTTTCGCCGTGGGACTTGGCCACGGAATTTCATCAGTTGGGAGTGACTGAGGATAGTATAGAGAAGACCGACTTTAGGACTCCGGATGGTTTCTATGAGTGGCTGGTGATGCCATTTGGTTTGACGAACGCCCCCGCGTACTTTGTTGACTTGATGAGTAGGGTGTTCAGGGAGTACCTAAACAACTTCATAGTGGATGACATCTTGGTCTTTTCTAAGAGCGAAATAAGTTTTCATATGTGCTTAATAGGTTAAGCAAAGCCAGTTATTTGATCAACGGTGGTTTCGGAGCGAGACTGGCAAGGACATCCAGAGTTGGACAAGGGCTTAATCATTTAGCCGTTTTACTAGTATCATCTCACGTAGGTCATCTGAATTCGAAGGAGGTATCCCTTGGGTGTTTGTCTGATATTGGTTTAGGCCTTTGGGACTTGCACTTGGGGGATGTCGAGTTCGACTAGGATGGTCTGCGAGAGAGATGGATAGTTGTGATGATTTTGTATGGGAGAATATCCTGGTTTTCTCCAGAAGTGGAGAAAAGCATGCCCTACATCTTAGGGAAGTGTCGGAGACTCTTCGAGCGCATAGTCTTGAGACAGCAAAGGTGGATGGAGTTCTTAGCATCCTAAGATTTCGAGATGGCATATACCCCTGGCAAGGGTAACGTGGTTGTAACACCCCACACCCGCTATGGTCACTCGCTAAGGGAATGCCATAACATCGGTGGAGTATTTTTGTGAATATAGAACAGAAAAATTACAACAAGACAGATATAAGTAATACTTGAAAATTTTAAAACATCATTTCATTGCAGCGGAAAGTAAAACATGTTTGGTTACATCACAAAACCATAATAAGAGTCAAGTACAAAATATCCATCCTGATAAATAAAAGTACATAATCCCAATACATGAACTGATAGCCATAAAAGAAAGGGTAAGCTGAGCTCTACATCTATGGTCCAAGCTCCAAAAGAGAATAAAGCAGCCTGATCAAAGCCCACTCGTACTGGGCCCACTCTGATAACCTGAGGGTTGGGAAAAAAAAGATAAAAACAACGGGGTCAGACATAAGTCTGAGTGAGTCCTATAACCCTAACAATACAATCATTAAAGTAATTAGGGTATGATATAAACAAGGTACGGTACCTCTGGGGATAATGACTACACTAAGTAGCCAACTAAACACAGGATGTACTAAGATAACCGAAAAGACGCATTTATCCACCCAAGGATAATTACTGGATTACACCACCCCAGATCTACCCACCCAAGGGTAATTCCTACACTGCACCACACCAGTCATTCCTAACTTAAAGGTTGATCCCACCCATGGACTTATAAAATTAACTTAATAGTTCTCGCGTACCCCTAGGTGACTAAGTAGACGCCACGGGGCCCTACAATCCACTAGGTGTACACACTACTCCCCATTCGATCGGCTCCCTAACGTAGATACCCGTGCTGGCCCCACCGTGGGGTGTACCATTCCCCAACGTGGCAACCTGATAAAACTAACGGTGCACGGCTTATATCCACACGATGCAACAACGTCTTATTTACCAGCCCGGGTCCACACACGCATATGAAACCCGTTGGTCATGCGTTGCCACCGCTAACCCATTTTGGCCTCTTATAGTCAAGCCCAATATGCGTGTCCCGTCCTCGACTTGGGTCGAGCCCACAAAGATACGTTTGGGATATTGGTTGAAATGGGCCCCCACAAGCTACTACTTAAGCTTGTCATTTTATCTAGTGCATCCCACTTAACCCCTTTTATAATCATGCCCACTTACATGTTAAGGTTTGGTTAAGTCATCTAATTATATTTCAATTGCCACTTAAGGCCCCCACAAGCTACTACTTAAGCTTGTCATTTAATTATATTTCAATTGCCACTTAAGGCCCCCACTAGATTTCCGCATGCCACCCAAGGCACTTACTTGATTCCCACATGCCACCCAAGGCACTTACTTAATTCCCATATGCCACCCAAGGCACTTACTTAACCCTTTAATCATGTTTAATTACATGTTCCACTTTGGTTAAGTATTCTAATCGTATTTTCTATTGCCACCCAAGGCAACCCACTAGTTTCCTCATGCCACCCAAGGCACCCCCACTAGTTACTACATGCCACCCAAGGCACCCACTTAACCCCTCATGCCCCTCTACATGCTAATTTGGTTAAGTGTTTCTTAATTAATTAAGATCGTAACCTTTGTAAAGACCTCTCACATTAGACCGTCTTTTATGACTGCTGGATATGCCGGTTGGGTCCGGGCAGCCTTACGTCATAAAAAGGGTCTAACCTCGTGTCTTTACTTTAATCACGTATTTAATTTGTGCCTAAGACCTCTCACATTGGGCTAACATTTGTAGCAACTGGTTAAGCCGGTTGGGTCCGGGCAGTTTTACGCTACAACTGAGTCCAACCTCGTGTCTTAGTCGATTAATTACACCTAATTAATCACCCTCATAATTTATATTAATTATCCCTAATTAATTAATCATGTTTTCCAGAATATGGGTAGACCTAACTCAATAGGTAAATTCCCAACTCCGTAGTATGGGTAGACCTAACTCAATAGGTAAATTCCCAACTCCATAATATGGGTAGACCTAACTCAATAGGTAAATTCCCAATTATGTCCATTTAATTTATGTTACTCTTAAGCATACCCATTCCACATCATTTTATTAACATGCATATTAACCCCACCATTCCCCACGTAATTCATTCTCGTAACGTGACATAATAAAAGGGAAGATTCATCACAAATGTCATGGGTTTAACCAACATAGCTTATAACTTTATCATGGGTTCAAAAGGTGTCAACTTGCATATATGAACATACATTAAACCCAACTAGTATTTAACCCAAACTTGCATTATGCATATCATAAAAGAGACAACTTGCATATGAACTTGCACATAAACTTGCATATGAACTTGCATCATAACTTGCATATGAACATGTATCATAACTTGCATATAAACTTGCATCATAACTTGCATATGAACTTGCATCATAACTTGCATATGAATATGTATCATAACTTGCATATGAACTTGCATCATAACTTGCATATGAACTTGCATCATAACTTGCATATGAACTTGCATCATAACTTGCATATGAACTTGTATCATAACTTGCATATGAACTTGTATCATAACTTGCATATGAACATGTATCATAACTTGCATATGAACTTGCATATGAACTTGCATCATAACTTGCATATGAACTTGTATCATAACTTGCATATGAACTTGCATCATAACTTGCATATGAATATGTATCATAACTTGCATATGAACTTGCATAACATGCCATACTTAGAGACAAACTTGCATATATTATGCATATCATAAAAAGAGACAAACTTGCATAAAACCAAACACTTAGCATGCATAAAACCAAATACTTAGCATGCATAAAACCAAATACATAGCATGCATAAAACCAAATACTTAGCATGCATAAAACCAAATACATAACTTGCATAACATGTTACATATAGACTTGCATATAATCTCCCATATAGCTTGCATAACATGTTACATATGAATCAATGTTCAACATAGTGTTTTGCATCATAAAACATAGCATTAAACTTGCATATAGCACACAACATACACTATACTAAACTTGCATAAACACATTGATTCCACAAACATAGCCATATCTTATCATATCCTATCATAATCAATTTAACAATTGATTGTTAAGTCTATAGAAACTCACCACTAAACTCCAATAAGCAAACCCTTGCCACAAATCACCCAAAAACTCTAGCCTTGAACATAAATCTTGCAACTTGATGATGAATGCAAGCCAATGATCACTCATACAACTCAAAGATGCTTGTATGCACATGAAAGCCTTCATAGAAATAGTTTAGAAATAGGATGGAGGCTAGGGTTTTGAGTGGAGGCCATGATCATAGAAAATTTTGGCATAGTTTAGTTAGGAGATAGGATTATGACCATTTAGGGCTAGCTTAGGGTCTTATTTATAGGATTAGGCAAGTGTTTTAGGCCATTAGATTAACCCTAAATTAGATTAGGACCCTTAGATTTCGGAACCTTCCAGAAACCAGCCCTAAGATCAAGCCCAAACCCCAAACTGGTGCACCCAACCACAGAACTCTCTAGAAACTGTGCAGGTTTCCTGTCCCGACATGGGCGCACTTCCCAAGTGCGCCAGTGTATTTTTGTACTGGCGCACTTCACAAGTGCGCCAGTGCATTTCTGGCCTGTTTCGGGTTTTTCTGCCTAACTTCGTTCGTCCATATCTCTCTCATACGGTACCCGTTTTACGCAAACTCGGACTCTATTTCGCATATTTTTCCGAGATGAACGCAATGACGCATCCCGTTTCCCCTGATTCTCACATCTGAGATTAATTATACTTTAATTTGTGAATTTTAGCATTAACCGAAATTCGGGGTGTTACAGTGGTGGCGGACGCCTTGAGTAGAAAAGGTTGTCCTTGAGTCCATTGTTCGTGGAACGACGAAGCTTGGAATTTATCTCGATGTTTGATTTCAGACCTTCTGTTGACTTTATAACCGGTTTGCTAGCATCCTTGGAGGTCAGACCTACTCTTTTGAGACGGATTGGCGAGGCACAGCGGGACGACCCACAGTTGGTTGAGTTGGTAGAGAGGCTCATAAGGGGGGGGAGTCGTCCAGCCATTTGAGTAGGTACACCCTAGACGATAGGGGGTGCTTGCGTAGAGACGGTAGACTTTGTGTACCGCAAGACGAGGGTTTAAGGAAGAATGTTCTTGATGATGTACACCGTTCTAGGATGACCATTTATTCCGGTGGGGACAAGATGTACCAAGACATGAAGCGAGTTTTCTTTTGGGCCGGTATGAAGAAAGATGTGGCCGAGTATGTCGCTAGATGCTTGGTGTGCCAACAGGTGGAAGCGGAGCAAAAGAAACCCGGTGGGTTGCTTCACCCATTGGAAGTTCCGCAATGGAAGTGGGATGGCGTCTCGATGGATTTTATTGACAGGTTACCTAAGTCGAGGAAGGGTAATACAGGAATTTTGGTTTCATACCCGTGAAGAGCAAGAGGACTGCTCCATGGCTAGCTTCAGTTTATCTTCGAGAGATAGTTCGGTTGCATAGGGAGCATGACGTATTCCATGTGTCACATTTGAGGTAGTGCCTACATGAGACCGCAGAGGTGGTAGAGCCGAGCTTGCTGAGAGAAGTGGAGGTAGAGCTTAATGCGACTATTCAACGAGCTCCTACCCGCATCCTTGGGTCAGAGATTAGGAAGTTGAGAAACAGAGAGGTTCGACTAGTCAAAGTGCCAAGGGGAGAAGAGGAGAGTAATGCTACTTGGGAGACAGAAACGAAGATGCGTTCATTGTACCCATTTCTTTTTGAGGGTGCGTCTTTTAACTTCTCCTTTATCGTTTGTCTAGTACTTATCTTATCTTTAGTATGTCCTCTCATTAGTACCTTTGACCTTTAGACAGGGTAAAACCTATGGTTGAAACATGTGTTTGAGACATGTTATGTTTGATGGATGCGTGTGGATGCAAGTGGTTGCTAGTGGTTGCTCGTGGATGCATATACACACACTCTAGGCACTAGATCGGCTCAATCACTTCATATTGCATATTGCATAAAATTGTGTGTAGGTAGCTATATTAATGGATGTATAATGGTTGTATTATCACATGGATGATGCATTTTGGTGTATGGTTGTGCACTCATGTAGAAATAGTGTGTGTCGATAAGGTTCTTTCGCATACATATTGGATGCATGGCACTATCATGGTTTGCATTAAGGAGATCAACTGAATTAGTAGACCGCCTAATTTTGCATTAGACAGGGAACATATACACACACTCTTTGCATATGTTCATACAGCATTAGAAGCTCTAAGGACAATGGATGCCAGTATTTGATGGTTTGAGTAGATGGTTGTTTGGTTGGTAGGATACGTTCTTCTTGACTTAGAGATTTCGGGGACGAAATCCTTTAAGTAGGGGAGAATGTAACACCCCGTATGTTGAATAACTTGCTATAATATAAAACAGGGCAGAATTAAATTTAAAAATCTGAATCAGGTGAAACGGGCTACGCCATTGCGTTCGTCTCGGAAAAATACGCGAAATAGAGTCCGAGATTTCGAAAATCGGAGTCCGTATGACCCCGGTAAGGCCCAAAGAAGTTTTCAGAAATTTAAAAACAGATTTTCAGAAGTGGTGGGAAAAATCCCGCCAGACCCAGGGGGTCGACCTGGGGGTCGACTGGGGAGTCGACCTCCCCCCAGGTCGACTGGGGAGTCGACCTGGGAGTCGACCTCCCTGGTCGAGCCCAGTTGACCTGGGTGCATCAGTTTGGCTTTTGGGCTGAGTCTGGTGGCTTGTGACGTGATCAGACGGCTCTAATCTAATTTAGGGTTAATCTAAGGGCCTAAAACACCTAACTAATCTATAAATACACCCTAAGACTACCCTAATTCATACTAAAAATAGTTAGAACACCGTTATGCCGTCAAAATGCAACTTGAAGGAGCCTCCATCAATCTAAAGAGGAAGATGGCTTCTCAAATCAATCTCTAATCAACTCTAGCAACTTAATCTTCTTCTTAGGAGTGTTAATCAACAAGTTGTGAGTTTTCTATATCCTTAATGACCAATTATTGAAATGATTATGATAGGATATAATGAGGTTATGGCTATGAATGTGGATCAATGCAAGTTATATGCTATGTGTTAATGATGTTATGCATGTTATGCAAGTTATATGCTATGTGTTTGAGATGTTATGCATGTTATGCAAGTTATATGCTATGAGTTTGAGATGTTATGCAAGTTATGCAAGCCATATGCTACATGTTCATGATGTTATGCAAGTAATGCAAGTCATATGCTACATGTTCATGATGTTATGCAAGTTATGCAAGTCATATGTTACATGTTCATGATGTTATGCAAGCTATATGCTATATGATCATGATGTTATGCAAGTTATGCAAGTGTTCATGATGCTAGTTGCTATGATAAACATTGATCCACTATGACACCATGATTATGCAAGTTTGGTGTATGATTATATGCAAGCTCATATATGATATGTTATGCAAGTTTGGTGTATGATTATATGCAAGTCCATATATGACATGTTATGCAAGTATGGTGTTTGATTTTATGCAAGTAACATGTGCAAGTTTACACCTTAGTATGATATGCATACATATGCAAGTTAACCCCTTTACATGTCATACATACATATGCAAGTTTACCCCTTTGTATGACATAAGAAACTTATGCAAGTTAACCTCTTTATGACATATGTGATTCATGCAAGTTTGGGTTGATTATTTATGCTAGTTGGGTTTGATGCTATATGCATGTTGACACCTTTAAACCCATGTTGATGCTAATGTGTTATGCAAGTTGAACCCATTGTATTTGTGATGAATCTTCCCTTTTATGTCATGTTAGCGAATTACGTGGGGAACGATGGGGTTAATAAACATGCTAATGAAATTGTGTGAAGTTGGTATGATTATGCATACCACAAAGTGGATGGACATAATTGAGTCAATTATGTACATCGTTAAAATTGAAATTAATTAGGGAAAATTAATTCGGGGGTGATGAATTAGGTGTAATTAATCGACTAAGACACGAGGTTGGACCCTTTTGTAGCATAAGACTGCCCGGAACCGACCGGCAAATCCAGCGGCTACAAATGATTGGCCCAATGTGAGAGGTCTTAGGCACAAACTATATACGTGACAAGTGTAAAGACACGAGGTTAGACTCGGTTATGGCGTAAGGCTGCCCGGACCCGACCGGCAAATCCAGCTGCCATAAGAGATAGTCTAATTTGAGAGGTCTCTACAATGGTTACGTTCTTAATCAATTAAGAAACACTTAACCATATTAGCATGTAGAGGACATAAGGGGTTAAGTGGGTGCCTTGGGTGGCATGTGGAAAAATCTAGTAGTTGCCTTGGGTGGCAATAGAAAATACTATTAGAATACTTAACCGAAGTGGAACATGTAATTAAACATGATTAAAGGGTTAAGTAAGTGCCTTGGGTGGCATGGGAAAATCTAGTGGTTGCCTTGGGTGGCAATAGAGAATACGACTAGAATACTTAACCAAAGTGGAACATGTAACTAAACATGATTAAAGGGTTAAGTGGGTGCCTTGGGTGGCATGTGGAAATCAAGTGGGTGCCTTGGGTGGCATGTAGAAATCTAGTGGGTGCCTTGAGTGGCAATTGAAATATGATTAGATGACTTAACCAAACCTTAACATGTAGGTGGGCATGATTATGAAAAAAAAGGGGTTAAGTGGGATGCACTAGATTAAATGACAAGCTTAAGTAGTAGCTTGTGGGGATGCACTAGATTAAATGACAAGCTTAAGTAGTAGCTTGTGGGGGCCTTGAGTGGCAATTGAAATATGATTAGATGACTTAACCAAACCTTAACATGTAAGTGGGCATGATTATAAAAAGGGGTTAAGTGGGATACACTAGATAAAATGACAAGCTTAAGTAGTAGCTTGTGGGGGCCCATTTCAACCAGTAACCCATATGTATCTTATTGGGCTCGACCCATGTCGAGGACGAGACACGCGTACTGGGCTTGACTATAAGAGGCCAAAACGGGGTAGCGGTGGCAACGCGAGTCCAACGGGTTTCATATGCGTGTGTGGACCCGGGCTGGTAGGTAAGACGTTGTTGCATCGTGTAGATATAAGCCGTGCACCATTGATATTATCGGGTTGCCACTTTGGGGAGTGATACACCCCACTGTGGGGCCAGCACGGGTATCTACGGTAGGGAGCCGATCGCTTGGGGAGTAGTGGGTACACCTAGTGGAGATAGGGGCAGACGGCACCTATGTAGTCAGCTAGGGGTACACGAGACTACTAATAAAATTACTAAGTTGTGGGTACACCTAGTGGAGATAGGGGCAGACGGCACCTATGTAGTCAGCTAGGGGTACACGAAACTACTATTAAAAATTACTAAGTACACTTAGTGGGATCAACCTTTAAGTAGGAATTACCCTTGGGTGGGTAGAACTGGTGTGGTGTAGTGTAGGAATTACCCTTGGGTGGGATCTGGGGTGGTGCAGTGTAGTATTTATCCTTGGGTGGATAGGCGCGTCTTTACCGTTATCTTAGTTTATCCTAAGTCTAGTTGGCTACTTAGTGTAGTCATTTATCCCCAGTCGTACCGTACCAGGTTTATATCATACCCTAATTACTTTAATGATTGTATTGTTAAGGTTATAGGGCTCACTCAGACTTATGTCTGACCCCGTTGTTTTTATCTTTTTCCCCAACCCTCAGGTTCTCAGAGTGGGCCTAGCACTAGTGGGCTTTGATCAGATTGCTTTATCTATCTTTTGGAGCTTGGACTCTTGAAGAAAAGCTCGGTTATCTTTTCTATTATGGCTATTAGTATGTAGTGGGATTATGTACTTATGTTTTAACGAGATGGATATTTTGTACTTGACTCTTGTTGGTTTTTGAGATGTAACCAAACATGTTTACCTTCTGCTGCAATGAAATGATGTTTCAAGTTTCAAGTATTATTTATATCTGTCTTGTGTAATTTTTCTGTTCTATATTCACTCAAAATGCTCCACCAAAGTTAAGGCATTCCCTTAGTGAGTGACCTTAACGGGTGTGGGGTGTTACAGTCGACCTGAGATAAAGATGGGTCATGTAACAACCTTATTTCAATGATTTAATATTTAAATATTTGATTGAGATATTGATCGTTAATTATTCAATTGACAGTTCTAAAATGCAACTTTTCACAAATGATTGTATCAGGACTCGAGCCCAGTTCCATTGAGTCGGGATTGTCATTACATGAAGAATAAGTGTATGGATCGCTATATTTCGAGTTTGGACCATTTGGAGGTCATAACGATCTCGATGTACTCGTAAATTGTCGTCCCACGAGCACAATGTCGGATTGTGATGGAATTTATATTTTTAAAATCGTTGTTGTGAGTTATTGCACGTCATCATATTTCAGAGCGATCATACATACCTTTCAATCATGCATGAATAAAACATGTGTCAACTTCTAAAAGAAACTGGAATTGTATAATTCGAGTTTTTAAGACTAACTTTCACATACGATCGATTTAGGTCTTTAGACTAATCTCATTATTTTCAAAAGGCTTGTTAACGTAGATGACGACAGGCAGCAAGCCTTGATTGGAGTTCGTGGGGTTTTGAGCCTATTGGAGTTCGTGGGGTTTTGTGAAAAAACATGAAATTAGTATCGTTGAACTCGCAGGGCCAAGATTTACATACCCATGTAAACATTATTGGGGCCAGACGTCGTTGGTCATCTCCGACCATTTCCTACGAACCTATTGTTCAAATTTATGGTTGTTATAGGAAGCAATATATTAATCGGCTGTTATTACAACGTTTCTCTCGATGAAATGAACTCCCCTTCAAATTTGTGCTCGTTTGATCAATCCAGTCGATTTTCATCCACGACCATGTCGTGAGTAGGTGATAAAGTCGAAAATTGCCGAAGGGGGGAGGGGGAGGAATCAAGTTGAGATTTGTGGGTATGAACAGATCAGATTTTGGGTGAGAAGCACAAAAAAGAAAGCAGATTTGAGTTTTGCAAACACTTACTATGTATCATGGCAAACCCATGCACAGTATTATGTCCATTTTCATGGGTGCATGCATACAGGAAGAAAAATGGAGAAGCATTAGGCATTTGAATAAGTGTAACACCCCACGTTTTTAATTAATAACAAATTAGTAATTTGTATAATTTTCAGAATTTCGTCACGGAATTAGCGTCATTGCATCTGTGGCAATTTTCTGGTCAATTTAGACCTATGAGTTGCAGAAAACGGACTTAAAATAAAAAAGTTATCTTTAAAAGAAGTTTTAGAACAAACGTGAAAAAGAAGATATAAAAAAGAAACAAATAAGAATAATGGCTACCAATGTTTTTAGTCTTGTCAACAAAAGGCTAAATAGGTGAGTTGGTAGAGGCATGTCACTCCGATGTGAGTGGTGCAAGTTTAAGTCCCGTGAGTGTCATATTTTTAATTTTACAGGGACAGCTAAAAAACGCAGAGAAAAATATGTATAACTGTACATATAATAAAAATTATACGTATAGGTGAGTATAAATATATGCACATACATGTATATGTGTGTGTGTATATATATATATGTGTGTGTGCGCGAATATATATATATATATATATATATATATATATATATGTGTGTGTGTGTGTGTGTGTGTGTATGAGTAAGAATTCAAAAAGTAACTTGCAACCAATCAAATTGAGTAAGAAAAAAATGACAGTATAACGTCGTATGAATTTTGAAAAGAAATGAAGATTGTGTGTACATATATATACATAAATTCAAAATTTGAAATTATTTAAGGACGAAAAGTAATTAATACATAATGAATGAAAAATGACAAGAAGATAACTACATTTGAAATTATAATATATATTAAAAGGAAGAAATCAATGAATTATGGCGTTAATAATGACATTAATTGAGCAGCTATTAACGGACAAAGATTTGAAGAGTTACACACACACACACACACACATATATATATATAATTGAGCAGCTATTAACGGACAAAGATTTGAAGAGTTACACACACACACACACACACATATATATATATATATAATGCGCATAAAATTAAAATTAAAATATTGAGTATGTGTTATAAACAGAAGAATATAAGTTACATAGCAATATTAAGCAAGAAAAGAAAAGTTACAATCAAATGTTAAACAAGAAATCAATATAGGCAAAAATTAATGTTAATTGCCCAAGTCATTTAACGTTATATATTTCCACTTGTATGTTTCACATTTTATTTTATTTAGTCTGACTGACCAGAATCTTCTGTACACTTTACTAGACTAGCAGAACCTAGCCTCCAACTCATATTTTTTGAAACGACGGTAATGCTCTGCCATTTTCTTGCCTCTCCAAATCTTTCAGAAATTAGAAAATTAGATTTAGGAAATTCTGATTCAGGATTTGAAGTCAAAGAATGTAAATCTACAATAAAGGTGTTCAGATTTCTGATCAACGTGAGGTGAGTCCTGTGAATCTTAATTATTTAGGTTTCTTTCTTTCGTTCTTCTTCTAGTATCATATTTTTAAATCCGTAGTTATTTTAATACTAGATTCAGTTAGAAGGACCACGGAATCACAAATATAAATCAGATTCAAGGATTGGAAAGCAGTCAGGTGAGTGGGTTTAAAATTATACCTTTTGGGCAATGGTATATTTACCGTTTATATTCCTCGTAATTCTTAACATGATAAGTAATTGTAATTTGTAGTAATTGCGATAAAATTTTCTTTTAAGTACGTTAAGAATATTATTGTTGTACAAATCTATTATACTATTCTTCTGTCTGGATTAAGAATTACTGAAATTTTGGAATTTACAATAAACATGAAATGTTCCTGAAATTATTATTTAATGAGAAACTGGATATGTGGTAAATAGAATTACAATGAAATTGGGAATAATGAAAAAAGAATAGTTATTCCTAATTTGTATGGAAAATTTACAGTGATTGGAAATGGTAAATGAAAACACGAATTAACATCTAACTAAGAAAATAAAAAGGGGAAAATCTATAGTGGACTGAGTTAGTTGATTTTTCGAAAATGGATAGTTCCAAAATGGCAAAATTATTGCAAACGTAGTTGTAAGAAAAAAAAGGGAGAAGGGATTAGTGTGAAATAGGGATTCTTTTACCGTATTGCACACTAACAAAAAAAAGATATATGTATGTCTATGATGAAAATAAAAGAAATAGCTTGCAACTACGAATCTTGATTGACGTGCATTATAGAAATGGATCTTTACATCTTTCCACTAACCAATCTAATGAGGTATGTGAAATATTTTCCTGAAATAATGAGAATATACAAGACGGTAAATAGTTGGATGCTACAACAGTAAAAGTTTGGTTAATGTTAAGTAACCAAGGGAAAATGTGATAAATGTGGAATATAACCTATTATAGTTAATTATATGACACAACACCATAAAGGCTCGATTTTCACGCTTATAACCATTAGGAATTATATTACTCACGTTTATACCCGTTAAGCCAGCATGCGTGGGTAAATTTACTAACGGATATTACTAAGGTTATAAGCGTGACAAATAAGTAATTTCCTCACGGTTATAAGCATGAGTTTTTTTTCACCTACTAATAGTAATAAGTGTTACTTAGATGGAAATACTCACGGTTATAACTGTTGTAAATTTTTATATTGTAACTATTATACGTGTGACAAATAAGTGATTTACTAACGGTTATTAGTGTGACAAATAAGTGATTCACTAACGGTTTACCACACTTATAACCGTGATAAACCAAGATTATAACAATTGCACACTTCATACCTTTCGTCATCCTTTCCATACTGATCAATAATACACACTAACATATATTTCACATCTAACATGCACGTATATACATATTCAGTAATACCATTTACATACACAGTAATATATAAGCAATATACATGCATGTATATACATACATACATATATATATATATATTCCATGCTAGTTGCAAATATTCAATAGTACACAATAGTTAGAATAGAAAAAATACATGTATCTCATACAAAATACCACAAGTTGTATACCGTCATTATCATACATAGCAAATTTAGAAACAAGCTTCAACATATATCTTCTAAATTCAATCTTGCATCTCCAATGTCTGCACATTCCAACGCCAATGAATCGCCATCGTATGCAAACCTGTAACACAAGATATGTAAACACAAATATATAGGACTGTGCTTGGGCAACGTGTGGTGCAGCAACAAAAAACCTTAGCTTCAGTTTTGCATTTTGTACAATATAATATAATTGAACCTCAAATGACTATATCTATGTGAATGAATTAGGTGCTTAACACCAATATAATATAACAAAATGCCTTTTTACTCAATCCTTAGCTATTTCTCATTTCACTTAAATTTTGCATGTATTGCAAGTGAAAAAATCGACATAAAATATTCTAATAGCACAAAATTCATGCCGGACCTGCTACGAAATTCTGAGAAAGTGGAAGTGCAGGTAACTGCATGATTATTTTTGTTCAACATTTATTAGTTATCGACATTTACCTGTTATAATAACAAAGGGTATATATATGATGTTGCAGGGTGAGAAGATAAGAAGGCGTGGCGATTGGAAAACTTAGATTCTGCCTGATCAAGCTAATGCTTTATCTCAGATGCAAACTAATGCTGCTAGACGGATGCGAATGTAGAAAACGCTAACACGTACTATAATACAAACCCGAGCAAGCACAAGCTAAACAACACAGGGACTCCCAATCACCCGGGTGTGGCAGTCCGCACTTTCGTGTATGAGCTGTATGAAGAGGATTCGAGGCCGGGGGCAGAGTCAGAGAAGTAGTGGAATTGTTTGATGCGAATGGAATTCCTGTGAAGTAAGAGATGTTGAGAACATCACATATAAATCAAATCAGCACTAAGTAATAAACCATGATATCATACCATTATAGCTTCTAGCTACAGCAATATTAGTTTCACCAATCCAATAAAGAAAGCACTCCTCATTAGAATACGTTATATTCGTATTGTTGAGCTGACATCCAATAAGAGATTCTTGATCACTTGAAATTTCACTGCCTAACTTCTATGTCCTAACTACAACTTGAGTAGAAAAAACCCCTCTTTGAGACCAGTATACCCTTTCTATTTCAACAATTTCAGAAACTTTTTGGTTACAATTTTCAGGACTGCAATCTATATACTCATACACATGTTTCCAGAACAAGTCAGGAGATAAGCCACGAGACCATCTTTCTTCATCATCACCTGCTCTAGGAATATAATGCCAGCTGAACTCGGATGTTGTTCTTTGTTGAATCTCTCCATGTGTTGCAGATGCAGAAACTAATATAATGGGAGTGAAAAGATACGAGTCACAGTCAGGCACTTCATTCAAGCATATCACAGTTTTTTGAGAAATCCATTAAGGACGGAGAGACTTTTTCAGAAATGAAGCGAGAGAATTAATATCAGCACCACATGATTCAAGGTCGTTAACCCATATTTCAATTCGGTGCTCTATAGCTGCTTTTTCAGCACTAGAGACCCAAAGAGGAAGATGCAAAGAGCAATCCCATGTATCTGATGTACTTTTCCACTCCTATATTGCGAGCATATGTTATGCATAATTCAAATTTTCTTGAAATAATGTGATGAAAGTTAAAAGGACTAAGATACCTAGACTTAAGTAAAGTTTTACACTAATGTACTATATCAGTCATAATTACTATATGACACACTCTAGCACGTAATATCCAACCTTATTCTAGCACGAGGATTTGACCGACTCGGGAATGGTGTTGGCAAACTATATGACGGACGGGACGTTCTGCGTGGCGAAGGCGGGGGCGAATAAGAAGATACTACAGGCCTATTTGGATTGGGATTGTGGCCGGGGAGGTGGATTGTTCGGACTTACTACAATGGCAGAGGTGTTATGATTCGTGCAGTAACAAAAAACCTTAGCTTCAGTTTTGCATTTGGTATAATACAATATGATTGAAACTCAAATAACTATATCTATAGTAATGAATTAGGCACTCAGCACCAACGTATCTTGTAAACTAAATTGTTGTGCAAGCATAGTCAACCACTCCCATTTTAAAACTGAGCATATATTCGTCTATGAATATATAGTTTATAAGAAGAAAATAAGAAATACCATAAGAACGAATATATAGTCTTTCTTATAAATTATATAATGCATGCCATAGTATTAGATTGAAGAATAAAGGTTAATATTCATAGACGAAGTTCGAAACACAGTCTTTGATAATTTCTTAGAATATTATCAAAGTTGCGTCCAAAATTGTCTTAGTTGTTGGAAGCAATATCATTGGAAATGTTATAACCACACTTTAAATCGCAAGTCACAATCTATTCCACAAACACTTGGTAAAGATGCATAATATTGTATGACTAAAATACTCAATGAAAATTGCTAATTTATTTATAAAGCTCTGAAGATCACCCATTGACACTTCACATCTCTGACCATAGATACTTAGCAATACAAAATATATCAAATAAACCAAACTTACTTCCATTTTTCATTTGAATAATCTTTATCCAATGCTTCCCTCAAATCATAATTGGTAAAAAAAAATAAACAGATAAATAACCTGACTATTCTATAAGGATGGAGATGCCAAATAGTTCTTATTTAGGAAGAAAATGAAAACAGACATAAAAGCGAAAATAAAAAAGGTACTGGCGTATTGGACAGAAAATGAGATCTATTGGAACTATGCATATTTCGCCCAGGACTTTAGCCTTGGTTCAATATCTAAAACATCTATATATATCCATAAAATTTTCTTTTCAGACTTTATTCTTATGAATATTATGTTACTGACCTAAACAATTTTAGAGGACAAGAACACGTGAATATCTAAAACAAGTTTGTAATTGTTGGAAAATTTACTCAATAAGTTGTAGGTAAATACAAGTTATTTTATCTCGGTTTGAAAACTAAAAAAGTAGTATCTTTGAGAACTATAATTCAAAATTGCAGTCCAACGTAAATGACACTACAACACCAAAGAAAATACCTTTTTCCATGGGATTTCATGGGCATTAGTAATAACAGGCTGTAGAAGAGCGGCAGACATCTCCCACTAACAATTAGCATGAAAAAACAACGCAACGAGGGAGCTTGATTTCACCAATCCATTGAATATCAGTCGTCATTGCATACCTGTACATAGATGGTATTTGCAGCCATGGTTATTATTACACCACAGTAATGAATTATAAGAAATTAATGAGACAAATTACGGTTGAAGTGTAACAAAACGGGGGAAATTCTTGACATGACAGCACTAAATTTTAACAAAAGTGACAGTAAAATAGAATGTTATGTGCACTTTTAGAATCACATATTGTAATATAAATTTGACGACAACAATATCCATGTCGAAAAATAAAAGAAGTTATGCAAGTGCAAGTGCAATTGCAACCTGTAACACTTTTGACGTGTTCGATATCTTCATACTCAAATACATCCCCGTTGTCTGTTACAGGAATCAATGCTGATGCGGCAACATTAGCAATTCCACTCCAACAAGTAGGATCTCGTGGTCTATCTTTGAACCTTCTGCAACCACAAACAATTTTTTTAAGTTAAAGTATAGTTGCACTTTTTTGTCTATTTGGGTATAATCAAATTCGAAGTTCACAAATAACTGCAATTTCCTATAGCATACATCATGTACTGATAATCTCTATAACTTATAGGACCTTTCAAGAAAATAGTTCAGGTACTAATCAATATTGGGTTTCATATCATGTAAACCATATATGCATGCAGCTAGTGTCCTTTTTGGTGCCTGAGTTTGACTTACCATCCAATAAAAAAAAAGTCAAGTTCATGAAGTTCATTTTTATGCTAATAATTTCATTGTTATAGAGACATTGTTGTCATTTGTGTAAGATAAAAAATATATTTTTGGAAACAGTTTTATCTAAATGTTCATTAATAGAAACATTATTGGAGACCTACAATTTTTAAGACTATAAAAAATTAAAATGCAACACATAAAATCTTTGGAATTTAGAAAATTAAAGTCTTGTGCATTGCCCAATGAAATCCATACAAACCCACACTAGTGCTTTATGTAAAAATATTGTGTACTTCATCCGTGACCATCATTCTAGTGGAACCCCATAAAACTGACACTCTCACTTGCATTTTTATCATTAGCAAACAAATGGCTCACTTGGTTATGTATGTAATTGGTTAATGTATGGAAGAAGCGTTACATAGATTGTGATTTTGTAACAATCAGGAAGAAACATATCGCCGATTGGAAAATGTTAATTGCCAGGATTAAGCTTAGTAGCGTGGTATTATCTTAATAGCAAACTAACATTACCTCCAGATTAATAACATTAAAACTAAAGATAGTTATCTTGTATCAAGTGCAAGGAAACATCACTTGAATAACCATACATTCAAATTTCAGTTCTTAGCCCCTGGTAATTACTTTTGAAGCAAAGAGGACTAATGATTCTCAAAAGAAAGGTAGCACCAAACATCTTCATTAACAGGTTGATTTTCTGAATTAGTTCATGGAAAAAAATTGTAAAAAGTGCACACTGAAATAATTTGTAAAAAGTGCTCACTGTAAAAATTTGTAAAAAGTTTCTTCATTACAATCTCTAAATTTGTAAATCTTTTAAAAAGTCTACAGATTATGACATCATGTATATTGAATGAAAAAACATGCCATGTATGTTTACTTATTTAAAAAAGTAGTCATGATCGATCGAAAAGAAAATATAAATAGTTGTACAACATGTTTGTAATAGGCTAGATATTAAAGTCAAATGATTTGTACTTGCATTAGTTGTTCAGCAATGAATGTTTATGAAAAAATTCCAAGGACGTAGAACCTAAAATAATAGGAATTTCTTTTTATAAAAGGTAATATGTAACTTGCGCTGAAAGTATAATCTGTAAACCGAAATTAATTAAAATTTGATCTAATATCAATCCCAACAATTCTTTAGAATTTACATGTTGACACAAGCAACGTGAATTTTTTTGTATTTGGCTAAGATGACATGAACAATATAATCTCAAACTCAGATTCCTAAAAAGACATGCGAGAATGGAACAGTCCCTTAACACCCGATGAAGTAGATACAGCTCGGCCTTAAACAACAATAACCATCTTTGGATACCACTAAGGGGAAAGAAATAAAAACACAAACAATTGGTACAAGGACATAACATAAGAACAACTAAACTCTAACTATATATCCCGTAAAAATAAGGGAAAATAAGACTTAAGATCAACAAAACACACCCATAAAACAAGCACGCTGTAAAGAGAAATAAGAAAACAATACGGAAAACCCATTTCAAAAACATTAGATCGAATTTCGAAATTGAATTAAGAAGAAACTAATACAAAGCAAAATTGGTTAAATGTCAATAGAATTTGGATATACCTTAATCTTAACGTGAACGGTAGATACCAACTTGAACCTTAGATCCACGAACAATAATTACACCTTCGACCCTGGTTGACGATGTCAAAGTGAACCATAGATCTGAGTGCGAACCCTAGTTGTCAATGAGACCGATGGATCCCTAACGCGAACTGCAAATAGAAATGCATTGGAGTAGGAACTATGAAGGAACCGCAATGCATTAGAAGTGAATAAAAGACGGAGGGAGTAAAAGGAAAAAGGGAACAACAAATCCATCCCTAGAGCTTCTGACAATTTACAAAACGACCAGAACTTATAATGGTTTTGATTGTTATAATAGCTTATCACAGTTATTTCAGTTATAAATTTACCATGGTTATAACCGTGACGAATTACAAACAAAAAAGTGTGACAAAATGGCTTCTTTTGTGTTGTGTGAATGAGAATGTGATATAATAGGTAGGCTTGTCCTAGGGACAAGTGGAATTATAACATGGGTTATAATAAATAAAAGGAAAACTTATTAATAAACCTTAGTTAATTAAGTTAATAAGTAGACAACAACAACAAGTTGTGATAACAGTGTAAGATAAGGTTATGATGAATTAAGAAACAAATAAGTAGGATTATTGTTAAAAGATTTATAACTGAGAGCTTTAAGCCTAATAATTGTAATAAATAATAAGCGGAAGTCCGCCGGCGGCATAAGGATGAATAGAAAGTAAGCAGCCGATTGAAAGCTAATGAACCTGGTAACTTGAATGAAAATGAATATGTGGATAATTAAGTTAATTAGCAACCTGATGAGAAAAAGCAAGCGCCTGATTAAGAGATTAGACGTAAGATCTAATAACACGTTAGTGTGATGCGCTTGAACCAGTCCGCACGTACGAAGGTGAAGAACCCAATGGAGTAGATCATCAAGGTGTTTGGAGGCATGAGAGGAGCACGTCCATCTGATTATTCTGTGGGACTAGAGGGAAACACGTGGCTTCTACGGGACGTGGTAGGGTATTCCGCGGTGGTCCTCTGTGGGGTGCATGCTCAGGCTGTACTCACAGAGGTTTGATTTGCGCGGTACCACCCGGTGGGTATACCTTGACTACAACAGTAGTTTGGCAGTTAGAAAGCTATGGCGGATGGCATTGGGTAATTCGATGATTTGCCTCAGAGAGGCAGGTTGGGACCAATACAGGATAGTAATTATCGGATACCTGTCTCGACAGTCGATGTGATGCTAAAAGACTAGAGCTAAACCTATAGACCATCGATTTTTCACTATCGAGACGTTGGTTGCAGGACACGCCAATTTGAATGTTAGATTGTTTGATAGGTGCACGTTACTTAGCTCTTGATGTAGTCTTTCACTAGTTGAGAGAGGGGCCAGGGTGGGGCCACAGCCATTGTGAAAATGCAGACCATACTTTGGATATTTGTATTGTAGGCCTAATGAAGCGGACCTTTACAAATATGGAAACCTCCCGAAGAGATGATGGTTCTATGCGATTACATGGCGTAATGATTTGGATTTCCGTATGTTCTTAGGCATAGGATGAAAGCTGCATACGCTTCCGTGGCATGACGGTGGAGGCCGTACGAGGATGGTACTATGGGAAGTACCTTGAGATGTGGGGATATAGCTACATATATACTATATTAGGTTAATCTACTAGGAAGTAGATGAGTACGATGTGAGTGTAGAGCCTTGAGTGTTGTTAACCCAAAATAACCTAATAAATAAGAAAACATAAATGAGTGGTGTATGTAGGGTTATTTCAGAATGTTTAATGTATCTAGTCACCAGAACTTTGTGTTCTGACCCCCTCCTCATAGCATACTCGCATGTTAGGTTTATGACAGAGATTTGATAGCTTTGGATACTGCTTAGACAGTATTATTACTTCGGTAAGGCTATATTTGATTATATTATATTATATTTTATCCATTCCGCTGTAATATGTTTTCCAAGCTTTGATATATTTATTTTCTTTGTCTTTTCTGCAGAATACCAGACAAGCCAACTTCATCTTTGATAGATTGGGATTTTTGAAGAAAAAAAACTCGGTCTTTCGAATTTCGGGTTGTTACATTAAGGTAACTAAAGAGTTAATGTTTATTTAAATTGAATTAGTTTATTTAAATAACCAAGAAACTTATAACATGTGTAACTTTTCCATATGAGGTCGGATTTGAACATTGTTTCTTTTGTTGGACTCTTATTAATGAGCTCTACATTTTAGAGCTGATCTGAATTGATTTGGCTAAGGTGAGTGATATAGTCTCTCATTGAACTGTGTTTGTTCGTCTAGTGTAGTTTTGATGCTTTTAAATGATTTCTAGCTATAAAACATAATATTTATGATAGTTGAACCTATTTAACAATTAATAAAAAGGATTAATATGTGATTTATGTAGTTTTAACCTTTATTATCACATTTTTACCTATTTGCATGTTATTTACCCATTTACGTGCTATTGTGCACTATTTTTACCACATTGTTAGATATGGTAATTTGGACACTTATTCCACTTTAATCGCTTAGATAGGTTATATATGATTTGTTGCTGCTATTATATATGCTATTGAGGATTTTTTTACTATTGATTGCATGGTTGAATTATTTTCTTAGTTTAACTTAAAACGCCATTCGAAGGCGATCTAGTATTAGGAAATATTTTATTCATTAAAGTTTGGGGTGCTTATCGATCAAATGCACGTGGCGGTGTATATTGATTAAACGCACAAGGATGGTAGACTCAAAGGATGAAATAAATTATCGAAGGAGCTTCAAAGCGCATGGTTGTACATGACGATGAAGTAACATTGGAGCTTGATGACATATTAGAAGACGGAGTGGCACTAGAGATTGGTGGCCGATCTGAAGACGGAGGACAGACTTGGCGACGAGCTAGACTTCGCAACGAATGTCGGATGTTTTCTTTAAATGCGTATTTAATCAATTTTGTTTAAATAAGGGATCCAAGTATTTTTTATCAGTTACTATGAAGTGGCCGATATCGATTACTATTAGTATTGGCTACTTTGACCAATCTGATATGGACGACAGTGTGATTTCGAGGAGCAGGATATGATGGTTCATTCGATAGCGATTTCTATATGATGGCTCTTCGATCAGAGGCTTTTTCTTGGGATGATGATGTGGTGCTACTATGAAGTGATTCATCATTTAATGACGATAATTCCAAGATGAGGAGCAAGATTGCTACGATGAATAGTTTTCTCCAAGATGTAGAAAAGACGACACTAAGTCGTATTGATGTGACTACTGAAGAGAGAGAGAGAGATGGGAGAAACAGTATGATATCCTATGACATACGTAACTGTCAGGGATAATTCCCATATTGTGATGACTTTGGATGGGAGTCTTATGGATAGTCTAATAATGGATCCTGCTGCGGAGAACGTAGGCAAATGGATTGTCGATACACACAGTTTTAGTGGTTACTCGTAAAGAGGAGGTAGTGGACGTAATGTCCATTTGGACCAGCTGGGTCCTTGTTTTTGTCATTAGGAGACTTATAGCGTTCACCCAGACCAAAGGGGGTCCTTACCTTGGGGAGTATACGTCTGTACAACCTATGTTCTAGCCGATTGAGTGGCATGGATTCAAGTATCATGGAAACTGAGCGTTATCGTATATCTAACGCACTAAGTGAGTGAATGTGAGGACGAATGATGGATGCTATGGATGTTCACTTATTTATCATCGTTTAGTACTTAGACTTCTATTACACCTTTTTATATGATGTTTATCATAATGTAGCATATATCAACTGCTATGTGCTAACTCTGTGGATGCAGGGGTAAGACATGTATGATTCTCCATACCCCTTATGTTATATATACTATTACAACTTTTAAAGTACTTTGAGATTTATTTATCGCTCACACCAGACTATATTCTGACCCAAGGTTTTATTTCCCTCTTATTACTTTGGGTACTCATCGACGATGCTGATGAGTAGACCACGTAGCAGGTACGAGTATTATTTGGAGCTACATAGGTGGATTAGTAGGAGACCAACGTTTTACATACTTACGTTTGTATCCGTATTGTTTATTCCGATGTGTGACATTGTGGAGCCTTGACAGTGTTATGTATTTTTATTGGAGGCAATTATCTGATTGAGCTTATTTATCTCATGTATAAACTCTAGAACTGTTCAGTATAACTATATGAGTGTATACTATGATTATATGGTTTATAAGTTATTACTGTCTCGCCTGTTTTATACATGTGATTGTTACTATTATATGTTATCTAATGCGTTGTGAGATATACGATAGATTATGTGATTGTGCTTATGTTCTCTTCTTTCTCTTCTCTTTTATTTCCTTCTTTTCTTTCTCTTTTCTCTTCTCCTCTACTATTTCTTTCTCTTGACGATCGCTTTACATCGATCGTGTGCTTGTACAATGCAAATTTTCAGTTATGAGCATCGTAGTGTATAGCGGGTCGTCATAGGTCAACTGTTGTATTGCTTTAAACGTGACTTATTTTCCTGGGATCCGGTGATTTTTCTGAATGAATTCCTACACATGCTAGCTAGTTGATTTTTGAAGCAATATTTGGTGAAATTTCATACGAATGTTATGTGTTTGTTTCATGAACAATTTCATGTTTTTGCTGACACTATGCACATGTTCATAAATCATTTTCGAAAAGATTTTCTATATACAAAATTATCGCTTTGAGATAAATGTTTTCTAAAATTGTTTTACAAAAATATAATTATCTTGAAGCTATTAAATATACGAATATTTTCCATTATAAAGAGATTTTCAACGTAATGATTTCCAAATGATTTTCAAAGGCGTTTTAAAAACTCTTTTTCGCGAACCAAATATTTTCTATATAAAGCAACAAATTTTCCTATTCTTTGAGAGAACGAGGAAGCGATTTAAATGATATAATAAATCAAATGGTATGTGACATGTAGGTTTGCTATATCGGTTAATTCCAAGCTTGTTCGATTGAAGCTTCTTTATTTTGGAGTTGACTGACTTGTTGTAAATCGATAAGTGAGAATGTGTGGTCTGAGACGCAATGTTGTCACTATTCGATTTGTTGTTTGAAAGTCCATGACACCTTCCATTGTTGTTATTGCAAATACTTGAGGCTGTTGGGTCTCTTAATCAATTTATTGGGTTGTTGGGTCCTATACTACAACAAAAACACTCTATTACAACGCCCTTTATACAACGGGCATTTTCTGCCTGTTGTAATAGAATGATATTACAACGGTCATTTTTGGATTGTTGTAATAGATGTCCTGCACAACGTCCTTTTTACAACGGGCAATGTTTGCCCGTTGTAATAGAAAGCTATTACAATGGTAATGGCATGCCCGTTGTAATAGATGTCAATTTTACCACATTCATAAAATGTTTGTAGTAATAGATTCATGTTTTACCATAGTCACAAGATGCCCGTTGTAAGAGGTGCTAATTTTACAGCAGGTAACACCCATTATAATAGTGTCAGTTTTACAATTGCCATAACGATACGATTTTACAATGGTCATAAAATGTCTGTTGTAATAAACGTCTGTTAACAATTTTCGACAATCAATAATTAGTGATTACAATACTTATTTAAAATTAATATCGATTACTTTTTATTGTTTAACAATCAATCATTACTAATATTGTATTAATTATATGATATTAATTACTAATTATAATATTATTACTAATTACTAATCGTTAATCGTTAATAATATTTTATTAATCATTTGTTACTTATAATAATTAGTGCTCATTAATAAATAATCACTAGTCACTAATTATCATATATAATCAGTATTCCAACAGGCTTAAATTTATTTTCTAGTTGTTAGTAAGTAATATTGCGTAATTAATACCATATATAAAATAATTTATAATTAACAATAAATATTAATAATTTATGATTAATAATATCACTATTAAAATTAAAAAATTAATACACTTAGTTTTACTTTCAAAAGTAAAAATAGTATAATACAGATATTGGGTGGTAGATTTCGTTAATTTAGGTTAAGTTAAAGTAAATATATAATGAGCAATATACTCAACTTGCTTACCAGTTTTACTGCATGCTAAAAACATCCTTTGTAATAGGTGACAATCAATAATTGATAAGTACAATGCTTTCTTAAAACTAATAATTATTATTAATTAATATTTCATAATTAATCTTTAGTAATATTATATTAACCATATGTTACTAATTATTAGTTATAATAATGTACTAATTACTAATCATTAAGAGTACTATATTATTTATTAATAATTAATTATTAATAATATTATATTAATCATTTATAACTTATAACAATTAATGATTATTAATAGATAATCACTAATTACTACTTATTATATATAATTAGTATTTCAATAGGTTTAATTTTACTTTTTAGTTATTAGTATGTAATGTCGAGTAATTAATATTAAATATATAATAATTTGTGATTAACAATTACTATTAAAAATAAAAAAATTATAATGTATACGTGTTTACTGTAACTATATTTTCATAACTAAGAAAAGATTTTTTTTATTAAACCAAGATTCTGCTTACGGCTTACCGCTCCAATTTCCGTTTCCCCTTACGTTTCGTTCTCCAATATCCGCTTAACATTTCGTTTTCCCCCCTCTTCTCCAATTTAATTTATCATTCTTTCATCCTCAACCCTAAAATTCAGATCCCTGCTACAATAATAATCATTTTACTGTCTGGTTTCCAAATCAGCCACTGCAAAAATTAGAGTCAATGCCTTCTTGAATCTCAAGCCTACTGTACCGCTTCTATCGATGTTGTTGTCGGTTGCGGATCTGATACTGGCGCCTGGTTACTAAGACTAGCACCGCCGTCGATTTGGAGTCATTATGAATTTCTAGAAGCCTTGTTGTGTTCACTTCTCTTGTTAAAGACCAAACTGTCACATTCAACGATCCTGAATCTGCCCTTCTAGAAGCTCTTTTCGATATGCCAGGCAAAGGGTGTGCAGCCTCCAAACAATTGTAAAAGGTACACTCAATCATCAGCTTACCTTTAAAGCATTTGTTAGTACAATACTTTGGATTACCAACCAATTTTCTCTAACATTATGAAGTAATAACCGAGACATGCTAACGTACAATAAACTTAGATTACCATTACTGTTGCATAGTGATTACTTTTTCATTAATTCTATCAATTCTGTTGATTCACCATTCTTTCTTTCTGTTGACTTCCTATCTATTGTGACCATATTGTTGGTGCTAAGTTATTTTTCTCAACTCAATTGATTTGTGTGTAGGTGGACTGACCTTTTATCCTTTCACGGACCTGCTTGAGGACTATCCCTCTAGCTACTAACCAGTAATTTTTCACAATGGTAACATATGTGGGCTCTATATGATAACTTTTCGATATTGTCTTTGTTCTCCTATCATACCATTTTCTACTGCCATATTCTCAGTTTGCTTTTTTACTTATTCACTACAAATTTGGTATTTCTAATCTATAATTTATAACTGTTATAATCCTAATATGTCAGCGTTTATTTATGCATTTGTTCTGTTCTTTAGATACTATATACTCTTACTGATTTCTGCAATATCAGTTGATTGTTTTGTCCTTCTCTATCTTTTTTCCATGGTTTTATCACTTGGTACTCAATCCATTTTTACTGCAGTATGTTACCTCATTCTTAATTTTTAATGATAGATAGTTTAGTGGTATGAGTGATTGCATGTGTCATATTAGGATGACTTCACTTTAGAAATCCATCGCATTACCCTTTAACATATATAGTTTTTTTGACTCTTATCACCATTCTTATTCATATGATTTGCTGTTTATTTCTGCTACAACTTCAGACTTGTTGTGTGACACTAATATGATTTGTTGTTTCCTCCAATTCCATCCAAGTTTGTTATTTCTCCACTATGATTTTGATGTTTATTTTCTGTTTCGATTATTCATTTGACGTTCGATTTTCTGAAACTCAACTATTTATGTTTTCAGTACAGTTGTTTATTTTGGTCAGAATTGAATGATCTATTAGGACATTAGCAATATGTTTTGGCATGAAAAACGTATAAATCCAATGAGCCATAGAGGTAAAGGATCTCAGTTATGTAGCGAGCCATAATATCATGTGAAGTGTGATATAGGAATATGCCTAATTAAATTACTGAGACAATAATATTTAGAAATTTGAGTGCAGGAGAATTTGCCAGTGCGGTTAAGCTAGTTAGGCCGACAAGAATACAGTTGGGATTAAAGCCATATCTAATTTATCTGAGCCTATGACTACTTGTATCGTAACCAAAAAATAATCTTGATAACGCTTCCAAACTAAGTTACTTTAAACATAAAGAAACTAACTGAGAACTTCATTCAGTTTGGCTTATTTTCTACAAAACCGAGACAGGCTCAGTTTCATAGAACCCAGCCTGACTCAGCTTCTTAAACCGAGCCTGATTCAGTTCATCGGAACTGAGTCCACACAACACCAAACAGGCCTTATTGTAACACCTATGTTGGTCTGACTTGTAATGGTTATAACTGTTTCGCCTTGGCAAATCTGTAGAGGTAAGTGTTTACTTAACTTATTTGAACTTAGATCTACAAGTTTTAAATTATTGATGGAGAAGATTAGACTTGGGAACTCCCTTGATATATAGTTGTTTAGCTTCTATTTTTGTAGAGAAGAGAACTCTAAAAATTGTGAATCTTGATTTAATGACTTGGCAAGTCATTTGATATTCATTGCTTCATGATATCTGAATTTTGGTTTTTTATTATTTAGTCTTCACAGTGGTGTATAAAGGGAGCATGAATTTTGGTTTTATTATTAGTTAGATAATGTTAACCTTTATGTTCTCATTAGCATGTTAATTACAAAGGTATGTTTCAACTATAAACAAAATTACTGTACTACAATACAATATGCAACTATGATTGTCATGCTAAGCTTGCCTCTAAAACAAAAATATCAGGTCATTTTTTTTGAAAAAGTTTAGAGATACCCACTGCATTTTAGGTATTGTTATATTGTTTTTATCATTACCAAGTAGAGAGAGCATACAAGTTTATTATACAATTGCATTCGAGTTTTTACTGACATTTGTGCCTTAGTGCAATGTTGAATATAATTTATAGTTTGTTTGTATTCTTTAATTAATTACTTTAATGCTATATCCATTGAAAAAGGATCATATAGGCCTCAACATTGGATATTACCTTAAAAATGAACAGTATGAAATATCCCAAACAACCGAACAGATTGCAGTTGGTTACATTACTTGGGAATTTGGTTGAGAATTTCGAACTGAAAGTCAAATTTATAAGCATTGCAATAACTATTGCAAATTTGAAGTTAAATTTTTCGAAGCTTTCTTTCAATATCATGTTTTTGTATAATATTTGCATAAAATAGATTGATGGCATAATGTTATGAAACTAGACTACATATTATTCGCTAGGGCTGAAATATGACTTTTTATGATCTGATAAATAGCAATTATTAAACAATGGCTATAGAATTTGATACATTTACAAAACCTAAAATGAACGGGTTGGCAACTAACATTGAAAAAATGAAGTTAAGTTCCTTATTTTTAATGTTTTGAACTTTTAATTAAATGAATGATTTTTACTACAATATGGATCCATATAAGTCTAATAAAATCCATCAACCGCCAAAGAAGCCAAGTTTGATAAAATCTAACAACCACTATAGAAATACCGAATGTTATTTTAAATCTTGCATGTTAGTATTATAGCTATACATTAATGATGTGTTCCATTTCAGATTAAATACATATATACTATTTATTTCATCTAATGACATGTCTTCTATGAGTAGTTTCTTCGTTATGTTAATGGTTCATGCAAGCATAACATTTATTCTGTTAAGTTCATATTCTTTATTCAATTTTTTTTAGTTCAATGACATTACACATGTTAAGTATATGCATTTTCTTGGCTAACTGAAATTAGTTTCTGGTTGATAGCTAGAATAATTTATTATATAAAATTATAAATATGAAATTTATAGAGATCAGTTAAGCACCTTTGATTTCATATTATCATATGGAGATGGTGGGAATTACCATCGATGCCACTGCAAGGACAAAAGCAGAGGGACATTTGTGTGTTTAAGTTTGTCGGTTGTTTATTAGTGGATATAAATAATATGTTAATTGACAATTACACATGTATAATGGTCATGTAAACGATCTGGAACTTAATCAAACTTGAGTATTCTACACTTCGTTTGTCTGAAAATAAGTTCCAATCAATTTATATTTAACTTATCTTTTTACTTTTCAACTATGATTTTAGAGCACATTTATCTACCAAATTAATTGGTTTCCAAATTTCTATTTTTTTTATTATCGATAGTTTATTTAAGTTTACTAAATATACATCATTGAAGCAATACTACTTATTTCTGTCTGGAAATTAAGTATCTGTTAGAATTTTAGTTTTCTTAAGGACCTGCTTCAAGCCTGTCTATGTATTTACAGCAAAATCCAAATTACTGCATATAAATTTTCATCCTCATGTTCGTTTCCCTTTCTCTCTTCTATTAATTTTCATTCCATTTGAATTATCAAAGTAATTTTTTTGGTTTCGACCCTTTTTAATTTGATCTTTCAATATTTAACCAATAGTTTATGCTTAGCTGATGTACTAGCAGCCCTGATAACTCCAATTTTTCTGAAATATCATTATTTTGAGTTGTCTATTTGTTTTAGATTTGATATTACCAATGCCGAGTGCATGTTACTTTTAGCATGGATGTGATCTTGCAAACAACACTTCAACCATCTCGTACCTTGAGTTAAACTTCGAAGGAGGATGAGAAATCTACATAGTGAAAAGATAAGAAGCTCACCGAGACATTGGTGAAACTTCTGAACCGCTAGCATACCTTAAAGAAACACGAAGCAAGAAGGCAAAAACTGGAAGCCGTGTGAGTAAAATTCCTTAACCATTTTTTAAATTTCAATTGCTTTGACAATAAATTTTTTTATGTCTGTTGTAGTAAATTAGCTCTAACTTGTTCACAGAAAGGTGAGAGATTGTATAGTCTAGTGCTTCTTTCACACCATATATGCCAAATGGTAGATGTTAAACAGAGAAGTCACAGTCAAAAAATAGATGATCCCTAGTTTCATCCACGTTTTGACAAAGAGGACATGTCAATAAAAGCTTATGATTTCAATGTTATGATCTTCGATGATATTCTTCTTTAGTATTAGTAACCAACCAATTTTGATAATGTTGTATGTATTTATGAGCATATGCAAAATGCTCGACTAGTTGAAATCATTAGTATTAGTAACCAATTTTGTTAAGAGTGCACACATTTTTGCTCAATTTGTTTTGTTATCTGTTAGGTGGATCTTTGCTTTTGTATTGTACGCTCAAGAATTTGAGTTAAGAAAATGAATCCTTTTTATAGTCCTATAGATGAATCAATTGAATAGTTTATGTTCTACTTTTTGAAGCTCAGCTGCTAAATTTTTATTAGATATAGCTATAGCTACTCAATTGATTGGTTACTATTTTTTGAATAAATATTCAATTCTTCTAAATATTATAAATATTACGCGTAATATTCAAATCCATTGCAAGTTTCAGCATTGGAGGGCCATATCCTAAAAGCTACAAAATTCAGGTTTATCTTCATTCCCCGTAATCTCAAACCTGATGTACTTATCGTTATATCTATTTAAATGTTATATATGTAGTATAAAACATAATCAATGCTCATGAACAATTTTGCAGAAAATTTAATGACTCCAGTCCATACGCCTGTTCCAAGAAAAGGAACTACTAGAAACAACATCAATCTCAGCCACTGAAACTAGACTGAGAGTCTAAGTGTGTACATGTACATGAATGAATGAGTGTGTAGTAAGAAGTCGATGTATACGAGTGAAATGTAGTGAGGAAATGTATGTACAAGTGATTGTGTAATAGAGAGGAAACACTATGTGTACTATTCGAAGATGTAATAAACATTTTTTTGAATAAATATTTGTTTAAAAATAAATTTTTAATCAAATATTCAATTCTTGTAAATATTATTAATATTATGTATAATATTCAAATCCATTGCAATTTTCAGCACTTTACAACAGGCATTAATTGTTATTATAGAAGATATTACAACGGTCAATACCTGTTGCAAAAAATATTACAACGGGATGCTATTTTATTGAAGGAACATACAACAGCAACATAAGACCGTTGTAAAAAGTCAACCGTCTGTTACCACGTTTATTGCCCGTTGTAAAAGGGGACATATTACAACATGGCCTAATACAGCGGGCGGGCTGACCGCTGTTGTAATAGATCTATTTTGTTGTAGTGCTATTTGAGACTATTAGGTTCTACTTGAGGTTATTGGGCCTCTTAATCGATTTGTTAGGTTGTTGGGCCCTAAATGAGGTACCAAATGTTGTGGAGAAATTTGATTCAAGACCGCTCAAATCAAAAATCTCCAACGCCGTGGAAAACGAGATCGTGGTAATAGTGCAAAAACAACCAATCGATATATCAAAACAATCTCAATCTCATCCAAGCCAATCACAATCACCAAACAATGGAAATAATAGAGCAATAACGATAAACTAAATCATACAGGGATTTATAGTGGTTCCACCGACGTCTTGTCAGTGTACGTCCACTTTGAGAGAGAAACCATTATTAATATCAATAGAAGAGTACAAGAGATTGATTACACTGATCAAATTTACTAGAAAATTTTGATTTTGTGGAGAAAGAAATTGAAGAAGATTAGGATTGCCTAAACCCTAATTAGAATAAACCTTGATCTAATCTCTTGATTTTGTTGTGTGTTCCTCCTCCTTTTGGATCCGATGTAGCTTATATAGGCATAAAGAAATATATGGAAATTCTCAAAATTTCCTCTAGATCTGAAATATCTGAAATATCCTCCAGATCCAAAATATGCTCCAGATCTGAAATATCCTCCAGATCCTAAATATCCGAAATACCCTGAAATATCCTTCAGATCTGAAAATATCCTCCAGATCCTAAATATCTGAAATATCCTTCATATCCGAAAATATCCTCCACAATCTAACACATAGTATCGCATACTTCAACATTTATACCCGTTGTCTCAAAGTTGTCCGTGTGCGTAGCAGGTTTAAGTCTGCTCCCTCGCAGCATTCAATATTTTTGTATCCTGTTTTAGTTTAACATTGAATATTTTTAAATTCCATCTTCATTGCCTGCAAACTGATATGTAAATATGTATGTATTTTGTTTTTTTCTATATGAATGTTTATCTCTCACACACGCATAACTTATTCAGTCTGCTTTAATGTGTTTCATGTGATTTATTAAACCACTGATATTATATTTTTCAATCCCCTTTTCCGCCTTCCTACCGTTGTTGGAACCAAGTCTGTGCGTCATTTTGACGTCCAACCCAACGTTGATCTAAAATTTTGATATCTTATGTCATAAATATCTTGTGCCTTCTTACTGACTTTTAACACTTTCCTGTGTGTTAACTATTCCAAAATTACTTATAGTGTTTCCAAACCTTTACTGTATGTCAACCTCCTAACATACACACATCAACCACACAACGACAGAAGAAAACACACTTGCACTTCACTTTCAACTACCTTTCTTTCCACTAGGGCTGCACACAACTCATATGCAATCTGACTCAACCCACCAACCCGACCCAACCCACATAAACTCAACCCATCCTAGTTTGGGTCGGATATTGATTACAATTTGTAATCCATACTATATACGGGTCGGGTTAGATATTTTTTTCAACCTAACCTAATTTAAACCAACCCAACCCTATATTAAGAAACTAATTTAAAATCAGCCTACTTAAAATTAGAATAGTATAATCCTAAAATAATGTTGATGGATTCTATAGTAAATGTACAAAAAAAAAAAAAAACATATTTTATGTCAATCCAAACTAGATAGAATTTGACAAATATATTTTAAAGAGTATTTTAATGTATTTTAAAATGAAACAATTGTTCTATTATGTAGTAAATTAATTTCATAGAATGTGTTTTACAATGAAATTTTAAAAAAATGTCTTATAATAAATCAATTATTTTAAATATATTATACTAACTATAATTTGATATATTTTGTTGAATATTTTAATATTATATTTAAAAGAAATTCCCTTATATTCTCATTTTTTATTATATTCAAGCAATCCAACTCAACTCTACTAAACCCGACCCAACCAATACTTCAACGTAACCCACATCCAACCTCATATAAGGTCAGATACATGTTGAACCACCATAAACTCATGCCTATGGGGGTTGGATGAAGTATTTGATCTGACCCGACCTAATCCATATTTTGTGCAGCCCTACTTCTCCACCACCACCTGCGTGGGAAGCACGGGTCCCACCCCTAGTTATATAAACAAAGCAGGCCCAACGCCCACTTAATTAAAAAGCATCTCACAGCAATTTAAATTAGTAGACCCTATGACATTGGGCAATGATTAACTTAGCAGGCCCTTTGTTTGTATTTAATTTAACTCGGCAGCCCAATTAACATCCCCAAATCTAACTTTGAAACCGACCCTTTCTAAATTCCTCGTTCCATCTTTCCTCAGGCCGATGTCTGACTTAAAAAAATAGAATTGCAAGATATTTCCGCTCAATTAATCTGCTCAATAAGGGTTTTCGATTTTAGCGCAATCAAACGCGAATTGAAAGTTCATTTTGGTTGGAGGTAACTGATTTTCCTGATTCTTTCGATACCATTGCTTTGTAGATGTTTCTTGATATGTTCACCTGATAAGAGTCGGCTTTCTTTTTTTTTTTTTTTTTTTTTTTTTTTTTTTTTTTTTGCCGGGTTTGCAATTCCTTTTGTTGCTTTTCCAATGTTAAACAAGTCGTTGAAGTCCGACCAGATTTGAAAATCTAGAACATGAACTAAAATATTTATGCAACTTTTTAATTGTTCCTTACTTTGAGTACACCATCTTGCAGAACACTTTATGTTTTGATGCGAACTTTTGCACAGTTTGCTTATAAATTGGGGATTGTCAAAGGGACTCCATTTTTGGTTAAGGGAAGGACAAATTTTAAATTACTGTTCAATTGTTAAGGGGAGAACCAATTTTTTTACCCCCTCTTAAACATTTAGTTAAAAATTTCAATATTAACCCCTGTAATCCTATTTAATGTAAACCTTAAATATTTATAGCACTAAACTGGGATGATGCAAGAAAAGGTAGAAGCAAGTTAAAAAGGCAAGGGGTTATGAAAATGCATGGATGTAGTATGATAGAATACAACGACATTGTTCACGAACTTTTTTGCTGGTAACAATTCTCATTTTCGTATGAAAGAAATTGAAGTAATATTGGAGGAAATAGTTATTAGGTTAAAGGCAGAAGGGTACAAGCCAGATACATGGATGTTGCTTTATGATATTGGAGAGGAAGAAAAAGAGAGTTCTGTATATAGACATAGTGAGAGAATTTCCATTGCCTTTGGACTTATGGCCACCAGTGCACCAACAGCAATTAGAATAGCGAAGAATATAAGGATTTGTAGTGATTGTCATGCTGTATCAAAGGCTATATCAAGGTTTTTGGTTTTAGATCTTTTTTTTTAAAAAGCACGAAGGTCTGTTTCGATCAAAAAAGAACGATAGTGAATAAGGGGAAGCACATGCTGTTGTGACAAGGGGTAGTTTAGTCCATGTTTTTATTAAAATAATAAAAAAAAAGAACTCTTCCTTAACATTTTTTTAAAAGTAGAGTCCCCTTAAAATTGACCCTCCTTTAACTAGAAGTGAAGTCCCTTTAACAATTCCCTATAAATTTAGCTAGTAACATCTTAATATCGTGCAAGCATGGATTGCATCCATTGCATCATTGATATGGAAGATGGAATATTTTAAATAATATTAAATTTATGTTCCCTACAATTCATTTGAGTTAGATTGTTTTATTCATGCAGCACATTTGAGAAAGGAAAAGAAAGAGGTTTTGCTGAAAGATTTGTTCTTTTATAGCATGGTTCTTACAAACTTCAATGGCACTGGAGTTGGCTTTGGTATGGAGATTGATAAGATAGTATGTTATTTACGATATTAAATCCACACGTTCTTGTCATAACTCCACTCCTTTTGGTATGTATGTAGCACAAAAATGTGTGGATTATAATTCCACCATTATAAAATATGCCTTAGTTATGCATTTCTTAATTCTTATTGTAGGTTTTGGCATCGGTTGTGGTTTCGGCATTGGATGGGGATTTGGTGGTCAGTACCTTTTAACCGTTTGAATTTACTGTGCTCATATCATTTTTCATCTATTTTGGCTGAAGAGTAGAAATATAGTAGAATGTTAGTTTTCTTTAGATGGAGGTTCTTTACTCTAGCTTCCACACAAACATTTACAGGTTAAATTTCAATTGGTCATATATTATCCGTTTATAAAGAAGATATATCATTTATAGTTGTTAAAAAGTATAAAGAAAACTACTTCATTTAATGGCTTCTTTTGTCATTGATTTTGACGACTTTCATGCTTAATTTAGCTCGCTGATGTGCAAGTAAATGTGTACATTTATATTTACACATTTATTCTTGTTTTAGTTAAATAAATAACATATTGGGCTATTTTTACATGTTTTAATCAAAAACTAAAATTATCAAATTATTATGCATTCATCTTCATGTTGGGACTTGGGACAAAACGATCATTTGTGTATGTATTTATTTTTGATACAATTTACTTGTTCATTTTCATGTGTCTTGTAGGAATTTATGAGCAAAAATGAAGTATGCACATAAGATATGAAGATAAGCATGCACATACACAAGAAAATGAAGATATAATTAATTCACACACCACTTAGTGAAGGACTCCACCTACCCATTATCCCTCTTTCTTTAACGGTACAATTAAAGGCTAATGTATTGGATGATGGTGACAAAATAGGCTTCATGCACTTTTAATGATTCATTAGTGGATAAAGACAAATGGAAGTTTCATTAAGATGACATTATTGGTAGTTCTCAACAAATATGGATTAGGGTTAGCGTTTTATAACATGTATAAATACCCCACATTTGTTCATGTAAATATTCTCTCTTTTAGTTAGTTTAGTCTGGAGTATCAAAGCTCTCTTTTTATTCCATGGCTACTTAGCTATTTTTTATGTATTTTCTTTCTTTTATGCAATGTAGTTAATTAGTTCTCTTTTACTTACATTCTTCTTACTTATTGTTGTAGTGTAGATCTCTTTTATTTTATGCAAGTAGAATAAATTTTCATTCGTTTTGCTCTCTATTTCATCTGTTTTTCTTTCATGTTGCAAGCTACAATTGTTAATATAATATCAAGTATTAGAAGCTAAGCCTCTTCAACTGAGGAATAATAAAGCTCTCTAATTACGTAGCTTCAACATAATTTGAAAATATGATTATGACAAAGAAGTGACTGTTTATAATAGATTTGATTTTTATCTTTTTGTCATTTTCATGAGAGTTAAACAAGTGAGTTGAAGGTATGTTAAAATTTTATGGCTTACGTTAAATTAATTGATAACACAAATATGTCATGCTTAGGATAAACACATCAACTAATCATACTTGTGACCAAATTAGAGAGATCATAATTTCATAATTTGTTGAACTATATGATCTAGAAAGTGGATTTATTCCTAAGTTATCATTTAATCTCATAGTTTTTATCAATCATAGTTTGTTAGTTTAGTTGTAGCTAACATTTCTCTTAGCATTATTTTAATTTGATTGAGTAGAATCTAAAATTATTTCTTTCTCTGTGGATCACCGTATTTGTCACGTACTACAAGTGTACGCCTAGACTTGCAGTTTTATACAATTCACGACGGATTCTAATCGATAGCGCACGACGACCAAGGTTTTAAATCTCGGGTTTCGGTCTCGTTTCGTTTTGAAAATTTTTAAGATCCAATCTCGTATCGGGTGAGATCTCGGACGAGATAAATGTATATCGGTGTTCATCTCGGAATTATATCTCGGTTCTTAAATTACATCTCGGAATGATCTCAGGCTACACGATGTTTTCCATATTTAAGTATGCGAATAAAGTTGTAAATATAAACTACAAAAATAAGTTAACTTGCTTAGTTTTCAGAGAGAACAGTGGTTTTTAATGATTTGCAGCTTAAAATTCCATCCAAACTATAGAGTATAGACGATAATAAATAATGAGAACATTGAGAAACAGCACATAATATCACAATTAGATGAACAGAAACTGAAACATACCATCACATAAGCACATCACTTGCATTTGTTCCAATCTTTAGCTGACTTACCTGCACATTAAACAAATAAAAGCAAGATGTGAGTTGCATATATCATATACATTAATACGAACACAATAAATAAATAGCTATAAATTAAAATAAAGTGTCTAACATGGGCCCACCCAACACAATATAACAATAAAAAATCAAAATATACCAATTTCGGCCGAGATCTCGCAACTGAATCTCGTCCGAGATTTCGTCCGAGATATGTAAATCTCGGCCGAGATTCCATCTAAACGAGATACATCCGCCTTTTTCTGTTTCGAATCGCCTCACGTTGAAAACGAGATCTCAGCCGAGATCTCGGCCGAGATTTCCGAGATTTAAAAGCTTGACGACGACGAATATTCTATCGGTTAGAAATCCATCGCGAAGTGTATAAAACCACAAGCGTACGGCGTACACTTGTACTACATGGCGAATACGGGTCGATCCACGGAGAAGAAATACTTTTAGATTCTACTCAATCAAATTAAAGCAATGCTAAGAGAAATGTCAGTTACAACTAAACTAACAAACTAAGAATGATAAATCTATGAGATTAGACGACAACTTAAGAATAAATGCACTCTCTAGATCATATAGTTCAACAAATTATGATCTTTTTATTTTAGTCATAAGTACGATTAGTTGATGTGTTTATCCTAAGCATGATATATTTGTGTTATTAATTAGCCCAACATAAGCCATCAAACTTTAACACAACCACCGACCCACTTGTTTAACTCTCATGAAAATGATAATCAAATCTATTTTAAGCATGATCTATTAACTATTGTTTAAAAATATAGGTCATCAAATTTTAATTTAAATAATCACTTCTTTGTCATAATCATATTTTCATTAAACATTAAGAAGAGAACATAAATCCAAATTATGTTGGAGCTACATAATTAGAGAGCTTCATTATCCCTAGGTTGAAGGGATTTAGCTTCTAATACTTGTTATCATATTAACAATTGTAACTTGCAATATGAAAGAAAAGCAAAGAAAAAAGAGAGCAAAATGAATGAAAGTCTATTCTATTTACATAAAATAAAAGAAATCTACACTACAACAAGAAGTAGAAGCATGTAAGTAAAAGAGAACTAATTAACTGCCATTGCATAAAAAAAATACATCAAAAATGGCTAAGTAGTCATGAAAAGAAAAGAGAGCTTTAATCCTCCAAACTAAGCTTAAAGAGAGGATATTTACATGAACATATGTGGGGTATTTATACATGTTATAAAACACTAACCCTAATCCATATTTATTGGGAACTACCAACAATGTCCTCTTCATGAAGCTTGCATTTGTCTTTATCCACTAATGAATCATTAAAAGTGCATGAAGTCTATTTTGTCTCTATTATCCAATACATTAGCCTTTAATTTTACCATTAAAGAAAAAGAGATGATGGGTATGTGGGGTTCCCACTAAGTGGTGTGTGAATTAATTTCATCTCCATCTTCTTGTGTATATGCGTGCTTATCTTCATGCGCATACTTCATTTTTGCTACTAAATTCTACAAGACATATGAAAATGATCAAGTAAATTTTAACAAAAATAAGTACATGCACAAATGACCGTTTTGCCTCAATATGAAGATGAATGATGATAATTTTAGTTTTTTGTTAAAACATGTAAAAATAGCCCAATATGTTATTTATTCAAATGAAACAAGAATAAATGTGTGAATATAAATGTACATATTTACGTGCACATCAAATACCTACACACTTATCTTTTTATTCGTCCTCGAATAAACAAAAAAATAAAAAATAAAGATAAATCCATTTTCGTAGGGAGCACGATTGCATTGAGCGAGTATGCAACAAGCCATTAAACCTCTGGGTGTCCCCAATAGGATTAGTGTTGTCTCGTTAGGGTTCTCAGCGAATACTACCCACAAAATCCAAATGTTAAATGCAAAAATTATATTTACAAAATGCAAGATTCGAAAATATTTACAAGATGAATGCAAGTTTTTAAAAGAATATTTACAAATGGGTAATTCACTTTTAAATTTGACACGAGTGAGTTAACACAAATTTGGGTCGTCACTATGAAAATTAAGTTCGTTACTAATCAAAACTTCAAACAAAAGTTAGGTTATCGTTAAAAACTCCTCTAGCTTGGCCAGTTGTTTCGGTTGAAAACATAGTGTAATTATGAAATGAATTCTATAATCGATTATCAACAATCGTAAAATGACAATTTTATTTTCTTTTGGTTAACAAGTTAGGTCAAATAAGTGAAGATAGTGCTTGGATTTCACAGCGCTTACTCTCTCTTTCTTTTGAAAAAATATTTACATTATTATTATTTATAAACACCTAGTTGAAAAGACCAAGGTATACCACTCATGCACTGCCTCGCTGACTGACGTAAGAGTTTGAGACAAAGCTTGGGGGATTGTGCAGATCGACGCTGACTTTGTCATTAGGATGTCGGTAACTCTTAGGTGTCCAACTCATAAAATGAGACCAAGGTATACCAGAGTTGGGACAGAGCTTGACGGGTTTGCACACCAACGCTAGATTTACAAGCAATTTTGATACCCTTGGATTATTTATTATATATATATATATATAGTAAATAGAGAGAGTTAAGCGAGAACATCTTAGCACACATTCACTTAAAAGATCTAAAATGTTATCGCAAGTAGTCTAAATCAACCATTCTATTAATCGGATTACAATTTAGAAAACATTTCATACTCATCGCCTACGAATCTCCTTATATACCATTTACACTAAATTTGCTCATAATTCAAACATTTCTTTCATTATCCGTTAAGAAGTGATTTTCTAAACATTTTAATCATACGACCAAAACTGTAAACATGGTTATCACAGCGGTAAATCGAGTCGAGTCGATAGAGGTCCAATTAGTCGACTAGTGGACTAGTCTAGTCGGACTAGTCGATAAATAAATATATACATATATAATTTGAAATTTCTAACTAATACGTGGATAAAATTCAAATATGTACTGACATACCTCATGTGCTTTTATTGTTTATCATTGAAACATGTAATATTGTTATGCCATCAATATTGTTTATCACTGAAACAATAAAAACGCGTACATATTTACAGCCATCAGACAAATAATATTGTTCTGCCTTAATATAACATACATGGAGCATGGACATTTGGCTAAACTGATAAAGAATAAAAGCACAAAAGATCGGCAAGTAGATTAATACTTATATGCAGATCGACATCGAGACTTAAACCCTAAATCGAACCCTCAAATCGGATTCACTGCTTTGCATTAACTTTTGAGTTCGAACCATAAATCGAATCCTCAGATCGATTTAGTATCGACTCAGATCGATTTGAGTTTTTAACCCTAAATTGAAGTCTTGATTTGAATTTGAACCCTAAATCGAACCTTCACATCGACATCAAGACTTCGAATAGTAAATTTTAGGGTTTCAAATCGACATCGAGACTTCGATTTAGGGTTCCGATTTTAGGGTTTCAGTTTCAGTCGACGTTTCATATCGATGCTCCAGCACCGACTAGCCGACTAGTCGACGACTAGTCGCGACTAGTCGAGCGCCGTAATAACAGTGACTGTCTATTTACTTCATTATGCCCATTTAAAAGTAAATTAAAATGCATTTTCTTTTTTGATTTTTTTTGAATGAAAAATAATAATAATGCAAAACCAGAATAAATATGAAACTCCCCCCACACTTGATTTCGACTTAGACCCCACAGTCAACCCAAGTGAAATGAAAATGAAAATTTTGAAAATATGACATATATTTACAAGGAATTTTTATTTTTTCGTTTACAGTATATCAGAAAATATATTGACAAGAAATAAATGACGGTCTTCTAAAGACCAATTCATTCCTCTTCAAGTATGAGAGACACAGCTTAAGCCAAAAAAAAAAAAAAAAAAAACAAATCGTAAGAGATTTCGAAGTTGAGCGTTGATTTGGAAAAACGAATATCGTTTTATTAAATATCGAATGAGTTGGTTTGTTTTTGTGGTAGATTGAATAAATGGTTGAAATTCATGTTTAAATTCACCAATTTGAATTTCAAATTTATCATTGAAAATACTTTCAAAAATATTGATTTCAAAATCCAAATGGTGATTCAAATCTGCACTTTCACAATTCAACTCATCTTCCAAAAGTCCAAAAAATCCGTGTTCATCAAATTCGTCTTCTTTTGAGTTATTCACAACTTCATTGCATAAATCATTTTCAAAGTCTAAAGTTGTTTGAAATTCGTTATTTTTAGAAAAAGGAAGATCAAATTTTAAATTTTGTTCCACCCTCTCAAAAGAATTGAAATCCAAATCAATTATCGTATTTTCAACAACTTCGTTAAGGTCGTCATTTTCTATTTTAAAAGTTGTTATTGGAAAACTATCGATTGTGGTAAAAGGTGGATTATCGTTTGACTCATCACACGTTGAAAATTGATTTTGTTGGTCACGTATTTTAATGTAGGTTTCAAATAACAAATTCGTGTAATTATCGTGAATTTCGTTCATTTGCTCAACAAAATCAAATTCATAGTTATTTACATGAGAAATTTCAATTTGAAATTGTTGAGAACAAAAGTTTTCAGTTGCACCACAATTGAAATTATTTTCATTGCCAAAATCACTTGAAAAGTTATTCACATTCTCATTTTGAAATTGAAATTCATTTTGGAGTTCGAAATTGAATTGACAAAGGTTATAATCAAAATAATTTGAATTTAGAATTGAATTTGAATTTTGATTATTTTGAAAACTTTGACTTGAATTGTTGCACAAGTATGAATTACACCATTCATTTATTCTTTGACTTTGTTGAAGTAAAGATTCAATACTTGTTTCAAAATTGGAGGGTTGATCGTCATTTTGAAAATTTGGTGGTGTAAAATCCAAATTATTTGTGCAGTAGTTATTAAAATATCCATATGAATTTGATGTAAAATTTATATGGATTACATTGATTTTCACAACCATCGTAAATCCATGGAAATAAGGAAATTTGGACATTTTTACAATATTCTTTTTTTTTTTTTTTTAAAAAGTATGAGAAAAAAAGAAATAAATATTCACAAAAGGGAAAGTTTTTTTTTTTCAATGTGTTTTTTTCTTTATATATGCATGAACCTAATGCAACCATATGAATGCAAATGACTTATTTACAATTTTCCTAAAATTGTATAATGATGGTTAGATTAATTTCAAAAAAAGATTTCTCAGCCAGTTAACGGACATGAGTTATCGGTGCACCAGGAATCACCCTTGCAATGCAGCCGAAGGTTTAAGTATCTTCAGAGGAACCACCGTTATAATATTTCTCGCCCCTTTCTTCCCCTTCGCATCCTCTTCCTACCCTTTCGCTGCTGCTCGCCTCTGCTCCCTTCCCGTTGTGTCCTCGTGAACGGCTGATGCTTCCCGATTCTAGTCCATTGTTGAGCAGATCATGGATACCTTTCAGTGCCCCCATCCACTCCATCCACGGGTCAGCGAGCACAAGTATCTCCGCCCTCTGGTCTTTATGTTATTGGAAAAGACGTGATTATCAGTTCGAACCCGGGTTTCTCTGACCCTTCACCTCATTTAGCGCTTCTGATAATCCACAAGCATTGTTTTTTTGGAGCAGATAATCAAATTCCATCCCCTTGCTATGCCAATCTCTGGCATTGTCGTTACTCGACCACAAGGTACACCCTCGCTTGCACCATTATTTAAGGCTATCGCCGTTGCTGACACACATCAGTGGTATCAAACTGATAGTCTGGTCCTTGTCGAAGGTTATGCTTCTACTGGAGGTGATGATATTGGTTACGATAGGGCTGAGGCGGTTGATGTTTAGAATGGTATTATTGATTGTAAGGTTGGGAATGAAAATTGCATGCGAGTTTATTGTGGTAATGCCAAGCATATGCATTCCTAGTTTGAGCAGGTTTTACATGGTGTTGCTGTTAGTATGGCTACTCAAAACAAGTGGATATCATTGTTCAAGTCCCTATCCAATAACGCTTCAATAATGGTGGTTCTTTCTTTCCAACATCTTTCAATACTGATTTGAATATTGGTTAGAAAACCGTCGAATTATACCATTATAAAAACTGCAAGCGTACAGTATACAATCGTAGTACGTATAAATGTGATCGGGTTACTGGTTTGATTTTTTGATCATATTTTCTTGGATCCTTCCTCATCATATAAGGATGTACGTGATCAATGCAAACACATCTGTAAATTGAAAGATAAACTCCAAATCCAATACTTAAATACTTTATTTTATTTCAAATTCGATATCGCGGGTGATAAGCTTAGTGCACTAGAGACTAGTCCTTTAATCATTGAGGGAAAATCATTTATTGTTACTTCATGGAGTCCAGTAGTGAACAAAGCTAGATAGGAGGTTTTCTTTATTCATGTTTGGACCATGTTTACTCATGTTCCGTCTCTTCTGCTGCATTTGATTAACTTAAATTGGCTTGCTGGTCTCATGGGGGATCTAAAATCTTTTGATACTAGTACTGAGGTACATTAGTGTTTAACACCCCGCTAGAACTTTGATAGATATTTCCCTCACCAAGTCGTTACTGTCGAAACTGAATGATATAATGGTAGTAGGTCATGATGTGGAAGTTGATGTTTAGTACAAATGAAAACATGATATCTGCTTATCTTGTTCGTCATTCGATCATACATCTGCTTGGGTTTGGTGGGACTGGCTTGTCTCTGTCTGACAAAGATTTCTCTCCCTATGATAATTTTGAAGTGTGTTTCCTAACTCCTGGAATCTGTCTCATCCTTCCCATGTCGCTGTTGTTTCTACGCCTATTAAGATACCTTCCTTTATTATTCTAGCTTTGCGCCAGCTCCACCCATCATGGAGGTTATTTCTGGGAACCTGGATGAGCAGAATGGATTCATAATGATATGAAAATGAGCTATGATCAGGTGTCCCATAGTTATCATATGTTCGTAGGTGGCAATGGGAAATCTATGCGACTTTATCGTATGGAGAGTGAAGTATTGACTCTGACAACTAGTGGGATTGTACGACTACACAATTGGCAATTGTTTTTGGATGCATCTTGGGATAGGAAGTATATCCACACCAAGCCCTTGATGTTATTTGAATCTCATCTTGTAACCTTCTTCTTTGGTGTTCTGCATGATCATGGTCCTAGTACTGAACTGATGTCAGTAATGATAAGGTTGACTAGTAGTCCTTCCTGGCATAGTAGTTTAGACTCAATGTTTTAAAATGCAAAAGGTGTACGCAAGACGTTTTCGGGTCCATGAGGCGAGGCGTAAGCCTTTTGGGTAAAAAAGAAAAAGAAAGCGCTATGCATATACTTAATTTTTAATATGGAATAACATTGAGCGTCAAATACTAAGTAAAAAACCAACATGAGTACATGCTAAATGCTGTTTAAAACGAGCAATCCCTCCGGTGCATCTATGATCACAAAATGCACAAAGAAAATATTTTGAATTGGTAGAATTCGGTATATCTTTGACCCACTTCCATGCAATATCTCGTTTGCTGATTTTAAATTAGCCTAGCCAACAATAGAAATGAGGAAACGATTGAAATGACTTTCAATGAAACATAGCAAACAAAAAAAAGACAGTGAAAAAAGGGCCTCTTGGGAAAAGTTCGATTCCAGTTGAATCGATCGATTCAAATTCGAAATTTCAAAAAATTGTTTACATTTTTTTCTCTCTCTCCCTGGAGTAATATATATATATATATATATATATATATATATATATATATATATATATATATATATATGTGTGTGTGTGTGTGTGTGTGTGTGTGTGTGTGTGTGTGGGTTCCGCTACACCTCTTATATTGCATGTGAACTCTCCCCCTTAACCTCCACCACCCATTTCTCCACTCATTCTCTCTCTTTCCACATATTGAAATGAGAAGAGAGAGAATGAGTGGGAAAATGGGTGGTGGAGGTTAAGGGGGAGAGTTCACGTGCCATATAAGAGGTGTAGCGGAATCCTCCTGTGTGTGTATATATATATACATACATACATACATACATACACACACATACACGCCTCAGCCAATTGAGGCTATGAGGTGTACGTTTTTTTGCGTTTTTTACGCCTCAGTTGGTTGAGGCTTAAGCCTCAGAGGTAAAACGCCTATTGGGATGTGCCTCAAGGCGTTTTTGCCTATGCCTCGCCTCGCCTCAAGGCACGCCTCACGCACGTACTTTAGACCAATCAGTCTAACTCCTTATTTTCTTTTGCAAATGTATTAGCTGATTCAAAGCATGTTCCAGTCACCTATTCTTTAATTGTTTTAAGTAATAAAAACGTCGGCTAGCCTTGCTAAAAATACAATTAAAGATTAAATTCCAAAAATAGACACAAATGTAGCAAGAAGTAAGAACTAAGAACGATTGGGAAATAAAAATTTAGCACTATTTAAAAGTATATTAACATTTATATATTAGATAATTGAATTCGAAGAATTATTTTTTATCTTTATATCCCAGATGTTAACCAAGTTAAGATCATTTTTCTCTCATGGTATTCATGATCTTAAATCAACAGACACATTTTATAGTGATGATCTTCCACAAGTATGGAGCAGGCAACTGAGCCTTGATTTTATAAATAAACAAGCATACGTAGTGAAAATGGATGAGATACCATTTTTATTTTAGACATGTAGCACGATCGCAAGTCGATCACGCTCAACCGTATTACTAAGTTTCAAATGTAAACTTGAGTCGATATTCTAATTTAACTTTAGTTCCATGTTGTTTCTGTTACGGTCAAAATTTCCATAACCTTGTAAAAAGCTCGAAATCGATGGAAAGGACTTCAGAATGTTGAAGGCATGACTCCATTGACTTGAGACAAACCTTAAGTGGTAATGGAAAAGGCTTGAGAGAGTTTGGGGTATAAAATATAGTCGTTACCAAATACCAATGGACTTGATTAATTTGACTAAGCTATATTTGTTATGTTCGTGGCATTCCAACACAGGACCTCCACGTTCTAGAGTTTACCATTACCGCTAAGTTAACTAAACTTTTAGGGCTACACGATTCAAAATAAATTTTTTACACTCTTACATGAATTTAGTTATTCTCCACATTTTCTTTTTATTCATTTGAATAATCGTATCATATTAAAAGTACTATTTTAAATTAACGGTTATAATAAGCGTATTAGCTGTTGATATTGACTTAACATTTTGAAATGTTGGGAGTCTGAAATGATACTCACTTTTTTAACACGATGTTTGTTATGTAGATTTGGCTTTACCTAAGTAATTTGATTCTGAATTATATGGTCATACGAACCATTGGGGCATAACATCACAGAGGTGTAGCATGTCATTATCCATATGTATGGTGTGTGTCCATACAGACATAATGTGCATACACGCACACACATATATTAAAATCTTTTACTCAAAATCTTGCATGTTCCGAAGGTCAATGTAGTGTTTGGTTTAAAATATTTTTTGAGTTTTGAGTTTTGAGTTTTCAATGTTGATAACAAAACATAAGAAATGTTAAGGGACGACGGAGGGAGTGAAAGGGTGATAAAATGACCATGTAAAGGAGAGAGAGAGACGACGGAATGATATATTATCTCTCTTTCTTGTGTTAATTCCTAAAATAAGGAAAACAAATAAAAGTTGTTTTCTATTTTGTGTGTTAACTTTGTTTTCTCGAACGAGCGTTTTTGACGTTATACATGCATCGTTTCACATTTTACTACGGGCGAAAACTAGAAACTAAAAAGCGGAAACCAAACACCCCCTAATCTTTCAGAAAATGACTTTGAAACCTTGTGTTTCTCTCATGTAATGATTTTAAATATGCGATTAACTTGTTGTAGCGTTGAGGTGAGCAATATTCGGTTTGAACTGAATTAACCGACTGAAACGATTCATTTCGATCAGTTCGGTTTAGTTTATAAGTTAATTGGTTTATATTCAATATACAGAATAATCTTATTCATATTAATTTAATTGACCAAACTTTTATTATACCATCGAATTTTATTTTTTGAGCAAATGTACCATCAAAATTTATTGTATCATAATATTTTTTACAGTTGGTTTAGTAATCAAAATAGTCTTTATATGCAAAATAGATTGGTATTGTTCATGAAAATGTGATCAAGAAATGTTCTGTTTTTACAAACTTTTACTTTAGTGAAATGAACTTTGTAATCATAATATTTTGAATGTTATTGCAGAACCAAAACGATTTTATGGGATTGTTTAAAATTATCTAGATTTATAGGCCTCAAAATTCGGTATTATATGATGCATCACGAATTAATCTTGCTGAAAGCACCTCTATTTTCCCTAAGCCGAAGTATTCATACTCTCTATGCTAATCCTCTAGAAGTAACAATTAATCGCTTGAGCTTCAAATGTATATCTTAGATAAATGTATATACACTTGAAAAAAATACTCATGTTGGGAGGCACGATGTATGCATTTCAAAATACTATGCAGTTAAGAAAATATGGACCTTCCTCTTCTGTTCGGATACGTATTGCTGATGTAACTAAAAGCAGTTCAACAACACGTTGCCAAACCGCATTCTCTTTTTCGTTCAATGATATTGCAGCGTATATTGAGGGCTGACCATACTTCAGACTGCCCAAATGCTTTGAAGTACACTTTAAAAAGAAACACTGAGAATGTTGCTGCAGGTGCAAAAGTAGATAACCATGTGCATTTACCAGACTCTAATTATATATCGTGAGGGAAGGAGTATGATAGTAATTTCGAGTTAGTCACACTATGACGTGATATTAGACAAGCTTGCTCAACAAATTGACCAATATACTTCATTTTATCCTACTGCTGATTGTTTCTTGCTCACTCAGGAATGCCACTAAATGTTCTTGGCCTCGGTGCAGGTACATTTGAAATCGATGCTATAATCTAGATATATGTATAAATTTAATTCGATGCAAAAATTCATTTTAATCTTTATAATATTTCTAAGGTGGAGGCTGCGGAGTAGGTCTTGGTCTTGGTTGGGGGTTTGGAAGTGCATTTGGAACCAAGTATCGGTCGTCTAGAGTGATATTTCATGGAATTGAGTATGACAAGGAAACCAAAACCATATCGTCAGCTTCAGTCAATCAAGATAAAGATGCTTCAGCTGTTGGTAGTAGTTATCCGATGGGTTAGTTGATGTAATCTCCTTCTGGTTACAACTATACAGGTTATAGTGCTTCGGTCTATCTGGCATTTCCTCCAAAGTATTGAATGTACTTGGAATTCATTATGAACAGCTATTATGTATGAGCAATATGAATCTTTGTTCATTTCTAGTTGCAGCTTCATTGTATTATTGTTAAAACTTTTTTTTTTTGGGCAAACCTGTATAATTTGGTACTGGCACAGCTTTTATGAAGTGGTAAGAGCACATGTCGGTGGAACCACAGTACCAGACAATATACCTCAGCAACCAATTAAAATTAACACACATAAGTCAAGTATTTGCAAAGCTAACAAAAATATGTGCACGATCATGTCTTCAGTAGCCTGTGTGCACTGTTTCGGTGCTCGTGCATGCCTTCAGTAGCTTTGCAAACATTTGATTTGTGCTTGTCACATTCCATTGGACTTTGTGGTGTAATTCATATTATTGTTCCATTGACTTATAATTTATGATATTTACATGAAGTTACTTGGTAATTCTTAATCACTTATCACTAACAAAATTGTAGTTTTGTCATCTACAAATCCATAAATGTTGTCCTTTTTTTTCAGACTGATGAAAATCATACAATTTTTTAAAGTAGAATAATATAGCTTCTGCTAACTTATTGCTTTCCCCATGTCTATGAACTTTCCCTATCAACATGCTCGATTTTTATAGCAGAAGTTCACCACCATTGAAAGTTTAGTCTAATGGGTATCTAGAGTTTCCGCTGCTTCTGTTGTGATTGATCAAATTTCGTAACTCATTTTGCAACCCTAACCTTGTATTATCGTCTACAGTCGATCATCACCTGTCACCTCACTGTTTTGGTTTTTTTTATTCGTGGCGTTAGACTGGATTTTGATTAATCAAGCCTAACATCATAAACTCTGATCTACGTTCACTTGGTGTAATCTATTATTTATGCTGTTTGATTATAACACATTTCGGGTTTAAGTACAAGAATGTAGAGAAATAGGAGTGGAGGTTTGAAATAGCAGTCCCCGTGTAATGAAGTGAAGACAAATCCTCTAAAGCCCAAGTGGTCTACTTGCACCTAAAGAGACAAGTCAAATCGATTAAGAAATGCACCACTAAGCTAGAACGATATGACCCAGTAAGTGGGGTTCGGGTCACCTCACCTACGAGACCCCTACGGTCGGGTCGGTACCGATCCCTTAGGGGTTGCACCTTCTAGGGTGTGACCCTCAGGGTGGGTCCCTCAATGCTTTGTCTTTCTCTTTGTGTATTTGGTTTTGTGGTTTGACTTCCGGATCTTGGGTTGTTTACGTACTTTTGATTAAGTTTCTGAATCCTGAAATCTTGTATTTTGGAATAGCACTAATGCCTCACTTAGCCAAAATCTTGGCTTTGTTTCTATGCTTCAGGTTCGTACCAATCTCGTACTTAGCCAGATTTTAAGTTCTAACTTAACTTAATCCATAACGATGTTTAACTAAATCCAAATATTCATAGTTTCATATGACCATCCATAATTGATTTCCAAGTTATCCAAACATTCAGATTCAAAGCGTAGTGGCCTTGTAAAAAGGCAGGTTAACACTTGTCTTTCAAAACATATTGGCGTAGAAGATTTGTTTTACATAATCTAGAAATACGAAGTCCAGAGTCCATAATCCAGAAGGAATCCATAAGAAATTTAGTATCCGAAATCCAGATTTTAGTGGACCACGATTATGTTGGATCGTTTATTAATCTAATATAAAATCCAGAAAATCCATATCCGAATATGAAATATTCAAATAATCTAAGCTAGAAATAAAATAAATCCAAAGTTGCTTTAAGTCTAAATCTGAATTCATGGCCTCTCCGGGCCTAGCCTACATAGGTATAATCCATATCAGCAAAACCAATAGAGCGTTCTCGTTTCTGAGACATCCCGACCCTTGCTAAGCACAATTCGTACTTGACGATCGATCAGACAACTTTCCCATATCCTGACAATGTGGCCCAAACCAACTCAAACATAATTCATGCTTGACGACCGATTAGACAACCTTGTTAAGTCGTAACAAAGCGAATTGGACCTTTCCAAGCACAATACATATTTGAGGATCCAATTATTTAAGTTCAAATCTGATTTCTAATTCCACACTTCCCAAGCATAATCCATATAACCGAAGTAATTTCATTAAGGTCTCAATACCTAATTTTATTACAAAATCAAAAAAGGAAAACCAACGGTTCATCTTTAGCAAAGAGCATGCCTAAGGACTTGAATATTAACCCGTACACGGATACTTCGAATTAACCATTTTTACTATAAATTTATTAATAAAAGAAGTTGAACGGTTCATCATCAACAAAGAGAGTGTGTAAGGACTGAGTCTTAATTCCGTACATGGATAGACCGACTTAGCTGTCTAAAATCTAAATCCAAGTTTAAGCTAATGATAATCTTGCGCGAGCTAGCTTGTGGCTTGCTCCTATTCCTGGCGATAGATGACTGCTTATGTTTCGTCACCATAGCCCTACTAAAAATGTATTGCGTTAGTTGTCCATTCCTGATGCGTTCTACAATAAAATTCCGAGATGCCAACATTCATTTGTATCATGACCAACCCAGTCATGAAATAAACAATGTTTACCCTTTCCTTTTCTGTAGATTTCCTCCTAATTGGTTTTCTAAATGGAGGACGATCCGGAGTCTCCCGGTAGATCCTTTTCAAAGATGCATTTAAATTTGTATACAAAGAGAATTTTGGTTTTCTCCTTTGTCTATTTTGTTGATCGATCCTTTCATTGGCCTCTCTTTCCCTTATCCTTATTAAATCTAGATAGTCCTCCATCTTTGACATCGTTAACCTCGAGAGCCTTTGTGTCTGCTTTTGCATTCTCTTACCCGAGAAATTGATCTGTCTTAAAGTAAAACTCATTAAGATCCATCAGGGGATCCCTTTCCTATAAAATCTAGAAATATGAATTGTCCAAAATACTAGAAACTGTGGTCATCAAAATCATGGATTGATCCAACTGATTCATCGAAGCTACAACCGCATTAAATCTTTTCAAAAATTTATGAAGTGTCTCTGGCTCTCTACTTGATGGTAGTAAGTGTCACTACGTTTTTGGATCAAGAGATGAAATGAAAATGTTCAATAAACTTCACCACAAGATCATTCCAACTTTTGATATAGTCACTTTCCAATTGTCGAGACCGCTTGACAATAATATCCGATAGAAACAAAGGGAATCACTTAGCCATAACCTCGTCCAATGCCCCTGGCACTTCCATTTGACGTATATACCATAAGATGAACGACCATATCCTTTCTCCCGTCATAAGCTTCTAATGTCGGCAATTTGAAGTCCGACAGATTCCTATAATTTTGAACGTTCGATGTGAAAGAACTTCGATTAACACCGTCAAAATTCTATCGAGATAATCCACCTTTTGAAGCTCTTCGAATCATGTCCATAATCCAATCATCATCATCCAAAAGCTGCTGCCAATTACCAAATCCAGCACCATTGTCCAATGCCACGACCATCCAAACCCAAGTGTCTGCCTCTGGTTACCATAGTTGGATCATTATTGACTAGAAGAGTAGGTCCAACACCAATTATGTTTACTTGAACATTGTCAACCTTTATATGATTCAATCCTTTACTTTGACCTACATGCTCCTGAATCCTATTTTCAAGTCCCAAATCCTGAGTCCGAATGGTTTTAGCAGCAAATCCTTAACCTCTAGAGGAGAGGTTTCCCCCAGTTTGCATCGGATCGGTATCGACCTAAGTGTCGAAGTTGGTACTGACCCCTTGTGATGTAGGGGCAGTTCCCCTAGTCTATCTTGAGACCCCTTGTGTTGCTTGGTCTTGCTTGGTCTATCTCCAACAACTATTTTATGACCTCTTTTATTATGTCCAATTTGATTGAGGAAATCGGTAATCATTTCCTCTTGCCTCCGCAACAATCATTCCTGATGTTCAAGTCTAAATTTCAAATATTTTATTACTTCATCCATCTCTTTTCTAATGAGATAGAAAGAGGGGTTTTCTCTATAGAAAACCTTCTGACTTCCTACCATTCCAACACCTTTAACGTGAGCATCTTTTTTCTTCTGCTTGACCATATCCAAACCTTAAGAAAATCCAATTCCAATGGTGGGTTCGATCCCTTCTTTGGCGTGCCAAAAATGTTATATTGTAATCTGGTAGCTTTATACTTCAGAATATGCAATCAAACAATAGAATCGTCAATCACAGCCACATAGCATTCACAGAATAATAGATAAATTATGAAAGCAGTAAAGAAGACGGGATTTTTATGGTAGTCTGACAAACTATGGCATACATCCACTTGGTGTAACCTATTATTTATACTGTTATATTACGACATAGTTCAGGTTTAAGTACAAGAATATGGAAAAATACCAGCTGAGGTTTGAAAATGGTAGAGTCCTTGCATAGAGAAGCCAAGAGAATATTTCTTTTTCTGAAGCCCCGGTGGTCCATTTATAACTAAAGAGACTGCTAGAACCTTTATTCTCCGGTTTTAATGACAATAACTATACAATCATTATATACAATATACGTCATCTATTTATGCAGTTCATCTATGCATGCATGTATACAATCATAATCAAAAAACTTGAAGACAAGAACAAGAACATCATGGTATTAGTATATATAGTGTAATGTCAAAATAGATGATTTATACAATCTCCTTGAATAGTTTCCACGTATATAATTATCTAGAAAAATGGTTTTATAAACAAAGAAATCAAGTATTAAGACTGTGCCGGTGTCAAACGTCTGACCATTTGTTCATATGTCTGTCACTAGTCTTTGGGAAATTTCCAGAGTTCCAATACAGATGTCTGTCATTTTTGCTTGCGCCTGAGCTAAGTACTAGAAAATTTCCAGAGTACTAGCACAGATGTTTGCGTTGAGCGACGTGATTTTTTTAAATAGTCTTTTCTTTAAAATGAACGGTTGCTTCCATTCTTCACTTATATCTTTTCTTCAACCAAAAGTTGCAACCTTTGGAATGAAAAGTTTTTGTTCAAAAATCACTTCTCTTCAAATAAATTTTTCGATTTCTATAACTAAACTTGAATCAAAGAGATTTGATTAACTTAACCTTCTAAATCAATTTTATCTGCACATTCTCTATTCTCTGCGATCTTTGATTTCACAAAGCATTCAAAAAGCATTCTATCCATCTCTTATATATACATTCAAATAATATACCACTTCAAGGAGATTATTAGAGAAGTTGTATAATTCAGTCAAAATCAATGTTATCAAGAACACATCCTTGTCAAAGAAAGTTACTCTGTTGTAACTTTATTCCTCCAGGCGAAGTGAGGTTTTTTTTTATGGTTATAAGGCCGAAGGGGAGCTTCGAGACTAGACGTAGGACGGGATGTCCGAATCAGTATAAAACTCTGGTGTGTTCGCTTTTTTTACTTATTCTATATCACTAGTTATATACTATTAATTGCACTTGCTTATTAAATATACACACGCACTTCCTTATAGTACTTTTATTGGTATCAGGGCATGGTTCTTTCAAGTTACATTAACACGTAAGTGAAACATATTTAATATGGAAAGTACAATTCAAGAGGATCAATCAAATGCACGTCCTCCACTATTTACAGACTCTAACTATGCCTATTGGTCTACACATATGCATATTTTTATGGAAGCTAATGGTCTAGAAATATAGCAAGCAACACAATTTAGATATGAAGCACCTAACGCATACATAAGCACATAGACAGATGCAAAAAAGAACATTGCTACTAACAATGCTAAAGCTATGAATGTATTCTTTGTTCACTAGACAAGAATGAATTTTCATGTGTCATGTTGTGCACTACTGCATATGATATTTGGCGCACTTTGCAAACCACACATGATGGCACAAACAAAGTTAAGAAAACGAAAAATTCAGTTCTGCAAAATCAATTTTCTTCATTTAAAATGTAAAGCAATGAGTTTATACGTGACATGTAAACTAGATTTCAAAATACTCAACATGATCTCATGGCACTCAGAGTCAAATTCACAGACTTCGACTTAGTTACACGTATATTGAACATTTTAACAATTGATTGGAAAAGAAAATTATTCGTCATCGAAGAGGTAAGTGATCTTTCTCAACTTAAAGTTCAAGAGTTAATAGGAAACTTATGTCGTTTGAAGCTAACCTGCAGGTAAGAAAGGAACAACATCATGAAAAGAAAAATATAGTTTTTCAAGCAAGCAATGAAGACTCGGACTTAGATGAAGAATAAATTGTGCTTATTGCCTAAAACTACAACATGTTCAAGAAATTCAAAAAGATGAAAAAATTTCAAAAAGATGGGAAATCAAGTGCCAAACATCATTCAAATATTATGAATGTGATGAATTCGGCCACAAGAAGAAAGATTGCCTAAAGTTCCACATTGAAAAGAAGAAAATTAAACATGGAAGGTTAAAAATGAAGAGGAAATCATTTCAAGTTACATGGTATGACTCCGGTTCTTCCTTCTCAGATAGCGAAAGTGATGGTGAAAAGGCTAATATGTGCTTAATGGTAAACACTGATGAAGTATGTCCTAATCTCACTTACGATGAAATTCTAGAACTTATTATAGAAATAGATGATAAGTATAGAGAAGTTAAGAAATTAAATAAAGAATATGTTACTAAGATGAATCGAATGGAACATGAAATTGGATTGCTAAAAGATGAGAAAACTATTTTAGAAGAAAAACTAGAAGATGCTCAAGAAAAATGCAAAATAATTTCTATAGAAACTGATTTATTATCAAATGAATTAGAAAAAGTTAAACTAAAAAATAATGATATTTGCAATAAAAATGTGACCTTGGAAAGTAATCTAGAAGCATCACATTCTTAAAATTTCAGAATTTAAGAATAAACTGGAAAAGATTACTTCTAATGTCTCAAATTTAAATAAAGGAAGACAAAATTTAGAAAACCTAATAAAAAATTCCAAACCATATGGTAATCAGAATGAACTAGGTTTCAAGAAAGATTCTAAATACAAAAATAATAGTTTTCTTTACAAAAAGGTCAAAAAAGCAACTTCTAATAAATAGTTTTTAGAACTTAAAGAAATAAAAATATGGATTCCTAAGTCTAACAATAATTAATTAGACAAAAACATACAGATTGTTTTTATAAAAATGTCGTTTATAACACAAACTATATTTTTAAAGGTTCCAAGCCCACTTAGGTATGACTACCTTCCCCACTAAATATATAGGACCATAACGGAGGAAGTGGGTACCAATTAAATCGTTTTATCTTGCAGATACCCAAAAGAAATAAAAAGGAGAAATGAATACTCGATAGTGGCTGCTCCAAACATACGACAGGCAATATAAGCTTGTTATCCAACATAACATACATGGTGGCACGGTGACTTTCAGAGAAAATTCAAAAGGATTCGTCATTAGCACGGGAGAAGTTATTAATATCGGAATATCTAACTCTCCTATTATTTCTAGTGTTTTACTTGTTGAAAATTTAAAACAAAATCTCTTAAGTATTAGTCAATTATGTGATAAAGGTTTTTTAATTAATTTTTATAAAGGTAAAGCAATATATTTGACCATAATAAAAATCTTGTCTTGAAGGGTTTAGAAATAGAAATATATACATTTTAAATATAAATATAAAACAAAGTTCTAATATGTGCTTAACGGTAAAATAAGATGACCTTTGGTTATGGGATAAATGTTTTTGTCACGTAAATTTGAAGTATATTAATAAATTGGCAAAATATAAACTAGTTAGAGGTTTACCAAAAATCAGTTATAAAGTTAATAATTTGTGTGATGCATGTCTAATCGAAAAATTAAAAAGTTCTCTGTAATAACCCGTATTTTACGTATAGAAGGATCTTAAATAAATTATATTTAATTTCCTAGTGGTCGTACCATTTTCATATTTTAATATGTTGTTCATGGGATGTGAGATATGTCCATGATTTTTACCAAATCAATTTGTGACCATTTTGCCCTTATACTTATTGTTTTAGCTATAACTTTCGATAGGGGTCGAATCAGGTACTAAAATCAATCTCATCGGATCAGAATTGTGTTTGAAGATTCTGAAGAGTGTTCACTTTAAAGATTTAGCTCATCGATTTAGAAGAAATCGTTGTTTTAAGTTTCAATTTCTACTAGGCAGATTAATTAGCTGCTAATGGACTGATTGGCAATCCCATTAGGCTAATGACCTGTAGCTATAAATAAAGGGGTTTTGGGGAGAAAATTAGGGTTTCTCTTCTCATTAAAAATTAGGTTGTTTTCCGTGATTCTTTGTATTCAAACCTAATCCCTAATCTCTTCATTCTAAATCATATCCTAAGGAAAGATTTACATCTAGAATGATTGGATCTCGCTACTTTGCATCAAATCAAGTGTTTTCTTTACTATTGAAGCGCTGTCCAGATTTAATTTCATCTTATTTCATCGGATCTAGGCTCTGGTGAGTGATAGATATCTCTCATATGGGCATTATGTAATATGGGTTAAATTAGGATTATCTCACACTATGCATGTTAGTATCACCTAAAATCTGATCAGCTATGTTAATTTCAGTATTAGAAACCCTAAAATAACCTGAACTGATCATATGAATAAGCAACTTATTAAATTAATCGTGTTTAATGTATGTTTAGACCCTAATTATCATAGATCTAGGGTTTTTGTGATATATTTCATGTATGTTTATGTTCGTATGAATAACATGATTGAAATTGGATAAGTTGTTATCTGATTTGATGAATTAAATGATTTTGATTGATTTGGTTGTTTAGAGTTCTGTCTCGTAGGTTAGAATTGATAAATACAAAAAATGAGGTTCATACGAAATTTGACGGAGGAGTAGTAAAGGCTGCTGGTGCTAAGTTGATGAACCGGTACCAATCCATGACCTATGGACCGGTACCGATCCATGAGGAGTTGTAATGGCCTGAATTTCCATACTATCTGAGTTGACTAAATACACCATACATCCAATCCAAATTGCACAGAAATACGAATTATTATGGGTTAAAGAAGAAAAAGTTAAAAGAATAGAAATAACAACACAGAATCTCACATTGCAGCAAAATAAAATATAATAGATATATATAACAGCTTTCGGAATACAAAATTTTAACTGTATTAACATACCATTATCAGAGTACAACACTTACAACATCGCGGAAATAATAATAGCTATATAACGTCGAAGCCTCCTGCTCTAAGATCCTTAAAGGGTATCTGTAAATGCCTGAACTACTTGACTGTCTATTCAAATTTGGGCACACAAGAGTTTAGGGTAAAACAAACAAAATAAACTCTGGGTCAGTCATCACACTGGTGTAAGTAAACTCCAACTACTTGGTTTAACTTTTAAATATCCTTTTAAAATAAAGGATAATCATAAGATCGGTCCACACATAAATACAGATGGTTTTTACATTACGATAACCCAAAACATTCTTCTATATCAATGCTATTTTGATATTATAATAGTGTTTAAATCAAGTAAATAACAATATAGCGGAACGTTTGCATCTCAAAATCCACATACATAGTATACAACTAAAACCGCGGGCGCTTATTGGAGAATGGATTCCAACTATGGCAAGGTATGGGACCATCTTCCAACAGTGTATCTCTAGAGAGGAATACACCGGGTTCAACAAGAACATCTTGCAACCCAAGCTAAACATGATCGACAACTCACTTCACTTGAGTGTTCTGAATGTATTATCACCAACGGTTGGGATCATACTACACCATAATGGGCCATTTGGCAACTCTTATTTTTTCAACTGCTAACATTTATATGTGTTGTAGACTAGTGACATTAATATGTGGTGCTATAGTAAAACCGTGCCACCAAAAATGTGCCAACACTTATTTGTGTTGATATGCCTGGTCAACCCTTATATTCTGAGGGAAAAATGGTAATTTCTCACCCAAAACCTAATTTTTACCTCAATCCTCTCCCCGTCAATGCTTATTCCTTTGAAGGCCGCTTCATAAGGAAATAAAAATAAAAATGGACTTCGAAGAATTAATATCAGTGATCCCTCTCTCTAATCGATATCAATATCAGCGATACTAAGGATTTTAGATTTCTCAAATCGGTATTAGTCTCTCAAATCCTCTCTCCACCCATTCCGTAATCATCGACTTCGAATTGGAGCTACATCTATTTGGTTCACTCACTGGGTCGCTCTTCAGCTTCGTAACTTAGGGGCAATCGACTTCGTCTTTGCGTGCATTATGGTTTCAAGGAATCACAGCTTCTAGGAATTATGATAATAGGTAAAAAAATTAATTTCACTTTCGTTGTGTTTAGACTATAGATATGAAATTTTGCTGTAGATTTCTTAAAAAAATAGATGTAGCCTTACTAAATGTACAATAAAGATATTATGGAACCGTATATATCAGATCTGATGTCAACTGGCCTGTCATTACATACTCCGGTCATAGTGTGTGTGTCTAGGGGCAATCTTCTTATGAAATTTTGCTCTAGATTTCAAAAATAAAATTATATTTTTGGACTATAGATAACTAGGATCATAGTGTGTATGTGTGTGTCTAGGAGCCTTACTGAATGTCCTGTATACAATACTTTATATATATAAGTTGTGTTACTGTGTAACGAGTCAGTCCGATATATCATATGATTCTTCTCGTTATTTGTTTTCTTTGATTTTTTCATTTCTTTGTCCTTGTCTCTTATTTATTTTGTTGTTTGGATGGGTTTGCCAGATACTGAAGCGTGCTCTTTAATTGTCCTACCTGTGTGAATGCCTCAGCCACTACTTCACTATAATGAATATCACATATTGCCCACTAAAAACATTTGATAAAATTCCATCACATTTCAAGGATGTGACAACATTTTAACAATTTTGAACCAAATGTTATTCCATCTTCAAGCATTGAACTGATTCCACACTGACTATTTTGAATTAATCTTATCGTAATATATTGAATTAGCACATCGCCCAAAAGCAATGTTCCTCTTTTATCCTAAGATTCTAAGTTATTTCCGTTCTGTTTGGATGCAGACTGTGAATTAGAATAGTTAAATTTAGAAATTGATTTGAGAATTTACATGTTTGCTTACAATTGTAGGGTTGCTATTATACAATGTTAGAGTTGCTATTGTACAATGTTTTATTATCATATGAATTTGAGTTTTTGCGGTTTGAATTCTCTATTAACATTTCTAACTTTCAGTCAACACATTATCTGAATATAAAACTAAGAATTCTCAAAGACTAAAGTTTACAACTGACGGATTTAGCTCATTTTTCTATACATTAATGCTTAAAACTAGGATATACGTGGTAACTTAAATCATCTACATTTAATGTAAAAACATTATTGATTTTCAACACAATCACCGGTTGTCCTGGTAGTATTTGTAAACATGTAATATAATTTTATCTGTAACATTTTTCTACAGTTGGCTTGATATCTGTTACTTTCGAGTAGGGTGCATGCTTAGGCATGCAAGCGCATATGAGTCAACTGTATACACAAATATATGTATATATGTTTATAGATAGCCATTCCCAAATTTTGTTCTTCGTTGCTCCATGTTTCCCTAGTATCCACATTTTCAACAATTTGTAATCTAGATAACATAGGAGCAAGAAGAAGTATGGTAATTATTTGGTGATTGGCTGGGCTTATCCATTACTTTCTGACGTTGCAGATTATCATTATTTGAGTAGTGCCTTTTAGTTATAAACCATTTTTGATCTTCCATGCATCTAAAATTTTCGGATGGAGGCTTTGTGATATGGTCAACGTTTCACCTTCGTAGTATCTAAAGTTCCATGCATCTTTAGTAAAAATTTGTATTGTTTTTTATAATTTGAACTTGATATTATGGTATTTTGAAATTGGAAGCATTATGCAAAAGTGACATTGTTGAATTTGAAATATGGAAATGTACCGAATACTTTTATTTGAATTGATATGTTGAATTGTATATGTGATTGAAAATCATAATGACATGTTATATATACTCATAAGTGTTAGCAATTTATGTATACCAACATTTATAAGTGTTAGTAGGATTATGATATTGACATTTATAAGTGTTACCATATCTTATAGTTCCAACATTTATAAGTGTTAGGAATGAATATATTTGTAACTCTTATAAGTGTTACCATATCGTATGGTTCCAACATCTATAAGTGTTAGCAATGAATGTGTTTGTAACTCTTCTAAGTGTTACCATATCTTATGGTTCCAACATTTATAAGTGTTAGCAATGAATCTGTTTGTAACTATTATATGTGTTACCATATCTTATGGTTCCAACATTTGTAAGTGTTAGCAATAAATATGTTTGTAACACTTATAAGTGTTACCATATCTACTGGTTCCAACATTTATAAGTGTTAGCAATTACTCTATTTGTAACATTTGTAAGTGTTATAAATATGGCTGGACAATTCCTCACAGGCCATTGGTAACACTTAAAAATGATACAGAAATTATTTGTATCACCTGTACTTGTTGAGAATCCCCTGTTTTGGTGTAGTGTCAGCAACCATTATTGAAAACATATAGCAGCGATAGAAAAAGAGGCAAATGGATTTTCTCTAGATCAGGTGACAATATACCCTAATGGGAGCGACTCACTTAGTCATGCGACCTACCCGATTTTATACCATTTCCCGATTGTGAGGCCTGAGGCTACATCTTACCTTTTTAATACCACATCAATCATTTACTTTGAATGTCACATCGTCAAATCCGCCAAATCAATAATTGATTTTCCTAAAAATATCACGGGCATGAAGCTAAGAAAAATGAATTGCTCCGCCACCAACATAAATATGTTTGAAGAAATCAATGTAGATGATTTATTAGGCATACTCTGTCATACATTCGTCCACACAAGTTGTCTTGAGACCTGACAAACCGAAGGCACCATCCCATCAATTCATCATAGACAATTTCTACCTAGAATTAACGAAACAGCCCTTGCACTTTACTCCGTCTTCAATTATCTTCAGAATAATTTGATTGGCAACGCTCATGCCCATACAGAGTGGTTTTCAGATAATAAATCCAACCGGTCTCTCTGTATTGACAACGGAAATATAAAATGGGCCAAAAACTTTGATAGTCGGTTATTTAACTATCATAGCATAACATCCATACAACCAATGATCTTATTTCCAAATGGAAATTCTACTGATCAAGCATCAAGCAACACTAAGCATCTTTAAATTAATTTCTCATTTCCTAATTTCAATATAAAAATATTCAATTATCATTTCAGATCTACTTTATTAACTTCTCATTGTAAATTGGTAAGTGAATAAGTCTCTAAGTATATAACCTCGAAGGCCGAAACCAACATCAGATTAACACCTCAAAAGTAACTCGACTCAACCAACGTACAATAGGTTCCAATTTCCCATTTTACTTATAAAATTACATTATACATTTATTCTCTTATTAAATTCAATATATAATTGATAGGTCGATTCTAGTTATCAAATTTTCTATCTTCTTAAATCTTCGGAAAAATTAGCCAGCGTCTCCTTTGTACGCTCAATTGGTACAACTACAAATTGCCTCTTGGGGCCCTTTCCATTCAAAAAGAAAATAAAAAAGGCAAGCGGCTTGCCAAATAGGTTCATAAAATCTCATATTTAATTAAATATGTACCTCTTCATTGAGCATTTCAATTAATTTCTTCCATTAGCTTCATTCCATACCTTCTTAACATATATTCAACCATTCCTAATTTATTCCAACTCAATCCTATCATTTTTAATTCAATTCTCTAATTTGTTCTCTAATTAGCTCTTTTGCTTATTTCACTTTTTATTTGAACATATCACGTTCGTATATAATTTTAATTTGCTTATGAACCAATTGTATTCCTTTTCCAACTCAAGTTTCATATTCAATTTCGAATATGAATTCACAAATCCCATTCACATATCCAAAGTCAAATTCAATCCAAAACACCATTAACTAATTATTCTTCTAATTAGTTAATTCTATTCAATAATTAGAAAATCCATTTTTATTTCGAAAATCAATCCATTTACTTCACTTGAGTTCATATTTATTTTATTACTCAAGTCTGGATTTTTCTAATGGAAATCTAAGTTCTATTTACCTAAAATCCTTTTATTAATTAAATAAACCGCTATGGTTTTTAAACGATTATACCTCTGTGTTTTTTAAATTTGATTTTCACATAACTCAAAATCTTTAATACAAAATCCAAATTTTCCTCTACCATTAGAAAAATATTACTCAATAGATCTGAATGATTCTTGTTTCAAAGAATTCCGACTTATATTGAGTTCTATATACTCAGTTGAAGTTCAAATCATTAAATTACGAACTACCGCATCGCGGCAAGCTCGTTTTAATCAAATTTAAATATAAACATTTAAACTATTTTTATTAATAATTTCTACTCCATTCTTATATATGTTAAGCCAATTTTCCAAATCAAGTTTAATATTCCGATTATCCTAAATTATCGATTATTTCATAACTCAGTTACAAACTTATTTACAACTTAATATTCTATATTAAATTCTAATTCACCTGGAAATAAATTATTTTATAAAATTTAATAATCGAATTCTAATTATAAATTACTTGGATTTATCTCAATTCAGTTTATATTCTGAATTCCGAAATAAAACCTATCATTCCCTTTATGGGACGATTTCCAATCCCTTTTTAAATTCATACCTGAATTTTTATTCCCAAATAATCCCATGATAATTGTCTCGCTTTATTTATAAACATCATTAATAAATTTACTTTCTTGTTTTGTACATTAAAACAAGTTCCATTTTAAAATCTATTTAAAAACTCAATTTCTATATTAGGAATATTTTATTTATTATAACTTATATATATAATATTGAATCTATTTTCGTATTAAATTTTATATTTTAGTTTCTACCTAATAAAAATTTCAATATCCTTACTGTAAATAATTTATTTTTAATAAATTCGACATAGTCGAATTCAAATCATAAATCCATATGGATTTATTCTAGTTCAGTTTACATTCTGAATGAATAAATTTCATCGTTTCCTATTTATAACAATTCCCAATTCCCATTTCAAATTCAAATTTGAATCTAAATTCCCCAATTATCTAATGATAATTTATTTCACTTCATTTATAAACCTCGTTTATAAATTCAGCTACTTGTTTTTATTATTAAAACAAGTTAAAAATTCCTAGCCCATTCGAAATTCAAATTCTATTTTGGAAAAATAGAATTTTTCCTTTTATAACTCAAATTATTTTCCTATTCATTCGAATATTTTTTTTTATTATATTTTAAATACCAATACCTAGGGTATGTGCTAGTCAGTCAAACATCCAAAACACCCAGTAGTCAATCACATGTTATTTATCACACCAAATAACTTTATATATGAAAACACCAATTAAATTGTTAAGGAATCCAGTTGTATCCCTCCATCCTGTTTTTCCTGCATCCACGGATGTTAACGACATAAATAATACCCATCCTACTTTAGGGAAGGATATCGCGGTATAGAAGGTCATCTACTACATATATTCTGGAGGCACATAGGGTGTCATCCGCTAATAGGTATGTGGGAAATATCAATATCCAACCACCACGACAACTTCACCTAACACTTTCCTCGTTGGCCTCAAACCAGTCCCTAGGATCACGGGTTCGAACCACAATCTGAGAAACTCGATGCACCAAACTGAGTACTCGAATTCAAATTCATTTGAAATGAATACATAATTTTTTTTTTGAAGGAAGCAGTTGGTTCGAATAGAAGAAAGGAGGATTTTGATTTGTTTTCTTTCTCATTCAATTTGCAGAAAGAAAAAATGAAGGGGAGGGCGAAAGAAGTTGTGTATTTATAAAAGGAAAAGGAGAGACAATAGGTACTACGTTCTAAATGGTTTGTCCCCAAAAGTACAGGAAAAATAAATTTTGATTTGGTTTTATATTTAATCCGATTTGATTTATAAAGATTTGATTTCATTTTGAGCTTATCCATTAATTTTATTATTATCATATCCTCACGAAACATACGCCTGAAGTTTTGTGTTTAAATGACCATATACGAGTTCCAATCGCGATGAAACTTGACATGCTGCTATGGTTTGACGTTCTGGACCCAATAAAATTGATTTCGTCGAAAGCCGAGATCATTTGAAAATTAACTATTCTTAAGTCCCATATTAAATCAATATAATATAATTTAAACTAAAAACAATCTATTCCTCGATAATGAACTATTATTATCGTTTTTATTCAAATAGAATTTATATTGATCATCTGAATCTTTTCGATTAAGTTTAAACTTCATATAAAAATCCATTTATATTATCAACTCAACATTTAAAACAATATTAAATGTTTAAAATTAATTGACTAAAAATCTGGGTTGTTACAAAGGTGTTCGAGGAGTACTGATTTTTGATGCGTGGACTTGGGAAGTGAAAACAAGACTGCGTGCAAAGTTTGGTAAGGTTAGGATGGGTTGAAGGGTTACCGCTTGAATTCATGTAAATGGCCCGGCGAAGGTGATAACCAGAAAGGAGTTTGGCATCTAAACTGGACTAGTAGGAGGTGTTTGAGGAGTGGATCGAGGAGATCCAACATTTAGTCAATTTTTGACAAAGTGGATAGACTGGTACCGGTCCATAGTCGATGGACCGGTACCGATCCATCAGGAAAGATGAGGGTGGGTCGAGGCTTCTGGGAGTGGAAGAAGGGGCCATTTGGAGCTCGTTAGTGAAGCTATATTATGAAAGATTATATGAAATGGAAGTGGTTATCAACGAGGAGTTGTTTCTTCGATCATGAACTCAAGGCGAGAGTAATCTAAGTTGAATTGATGTGCAGTTGATCGTGGGACGATGCAGCAAGATGATGGATCGACTTGGGTGGGACTCGAGCTTGTAAGATGATGGATTGACTCGGGTGGGACTCGAGCATGAAAGATAATGGATTTGTTAGATTGGAACTCGAACTAAAGGGTGTAGTCATCGAGGATGTCTTGTTAAGTTGGGAGCGCCAAGGAATCATTGGTAGTCAAAGGCTCTAGCAGACTTAAGGCAGGGGTATCATAGTGACATCTATCAGGATCTAAGAGATCGTCACTTATTCCATCCGATCCCATTGCTGTATCACCAAATATAAATTTAATACGGTATTCACCTTATTTAAATTAATAACAATATTAATACTTTACTAATAATTACTAAATTTATAGTACACGTTAATTAAATTAATTATGCTTATAAGCTACTCTTCTACTTGCGGTGTATTAATTTGGCATGGTTAAAATTGGCTCAAGCTCAAAAGTTTTCCCCAGGCCATGCATTAACATACTATTAATAATACTGTAGTTAGCTACTTTAAGCGTGCTTAGGCCCATCTAAATAAGGATTAGGTGAGTGGTTTAGGAAAGATGTATTATATAAAAACATTAAAACGAAACTTAATAATTAAAAATTGGATTCATACATTCACTTGAAACCAATGATATATGCAAATACTCTGCTCGTTTATTAAAATAAGGTATGAAAGAAACAAACTGGCCACGTTCTAAAAACTGGACTCCAATTCTTGTTCAAGTAAATCACGTTAAAACTAAAATGGACATGTTTTAATACGTGATTGGGTGGTGCAAAAATCTCCCAGGCCACGCATAAATTCCATTATATTGTTGGAATATGGTCATGTTTTATATTATATTTAAGCACCATAAATTAATAACTAATCATGTATTTGGCATGAATAATTAGAATTAGGTATATTTCAAGAAAATTACTGTTCATCGTCTCTCTCTTACCCTGCTTTTCCGAAACCTGGCCATGTCTCCACCCTAATGCCAACTTCATCACCACGGCTTCTGTACTTCTCGACCCACAAACAGGTCACGCAGTACGGTATCACTGCACCTCAATGACTGCACCAGAAACATGCACACGCACTGCCACCCACATCCTTTTCCTTCTCCAAGTATTCTTTCACCTGCTTAGCACAAATCTTGCCATCGTTTTCCTTTCATATTTGCTCTTCTTCTTCTTTTTTCTTCACGTTCCGGAAAAGTGCCTCATCCAAACTTTCGAACAGCTCGATCCATGTTGCCAGAATCTGCTGAACCCATGTCATACTCCAATAAGTTGAAAACCCCTCTGCTACCATGGTATTCTCCCACTACTTCGTTCAAATACCAATCATTCACTTCTTTTCTCTTTTTGTAACTCACCATTCCGTGCACTGCCATGTGCATACACACACCATCAATGCATTTTACACCCCCTCACACCGCTCCTCCCCACTATATCAGACACCACATAATCGCCCATGTATGATCATCGCTCCCCTGTGTTCGCTCAACTCTCCACGTCCTCCTTAACATACCTCTTCAATCCTGACGTCAAAACAACAAATGGTATGTGCTTCGAATACCCACTGCTCGAGCCTAATAGCTAATATGTTGGGTTGAGGCAGTTTTAATTCAAGGGTGAAGGAGATATTTTGGCTGCTGGGAGGGGTGGAGTATTTGGTTTTCATGTTATTTGCGAGGAAAGGGTTTCTCTTTGTTTTAATTTGCAGAACACTCAGAAAAGAGAAGATGAAGCCTGCCATACATATTTGGTGGAAGAAGAAAATGAGAAGTTGTTTTATTTGTCACATGCTAATTCCTGAAACAAATGATATGCGATGGATATATATGGACGAGGGAATGAGAGGATAAGAACAACGTCCATCCTGGACAGTACAACGTAGGTCGGCGGAGTTGAATTTTCTTTAGGGTAGCTATAAATGGGTGACATGAAGTTGTCGAGATGGTACACAAATTAGGCCTGCATATTACATTATTTATGTGGTGATAGATACAAGAAATGAATTGTCTTGGGCATGTTTAGCTATGCATTTTACGGTGGAATTTACCCTTTATTTTATATTGTTATATAATAATACGGTACCGCTATTCTACATTGACCGTGAAATTCACACTAGCACACACAAACTTCAAATGCAATGGAAACGAATACACCGTCATGTCTTAGCGTTTCGGTTACAATGTAATTAATTTCATTGAAAACGGACTCCGTTTGCAAAAACGACCTAAATTTATATTCAATCTATTTATTGGTTCACATTTTAAATTTCGTCTACCGATAAAATAACTCCGTTTGGCTCCAAACTAAAAATCTAGTAATAACTAACTATACTTATTTCATCAAAAACAGAGGTCGTTTGAAAAACGATTATTTCTAAGGCTTATCATATCGATAAAATATGTATTAAATCCAAAATAATTCAGTTTAATAGTAATAAATTATTATTACCAACTATATCCAAATGGAATAACATATGGCTTTAAATTAAACCACTTACAAACTCAACGTTCAAAAATTCGAATTAAACGATACTCTATTTATATAAAAACCCTTTTATATATATAAATAAATTGTTATAATTTAAAAGCGATCCTATAGCGACTATTTGAAAATATAATCTGGAGATAACTTACAATCTATACGATGAATTCTCGATTTTTCTCTTTCATTAGAAAATTATAATCAATTAGTTTCAAATGTTTCTTATTTCACAGAAATCCGACTTATATCGGACCATATATATTCAATTTAAGTTCAAAACTCAATATTACGAACTACTACGACGTTACGAGCTTGTTTTAATTAAATATAAATTTATTTATGCAAACTGAGTTTTATTAAATAAATTCGATATAAAAATCCATTAAATCAATAATTAAACAAAACTAAATATTCGAAATAAATGTTCAAAAATCTAGGACGTTACATTCTCCCCCCTGAAAGAATTTCGTCCCCAAAATTACAAGGTAAGAAGAATGTCCTAAATCCAATTACTTGTCAAGATAATCTTTTTAAAATCATCATCAGAAATATTCTAAGTTATAGAATTTTCAAAAAGTTTTGCCAGCACCTCCTCCGCACGTTTTGATCGATACAATTGCAACTGCCACTACGGGCCTCAATATTTTCAAAAGAAAACCAAAAGCCAAATGGTTACCCAAATTAGGGGTATAAAATCAATCACTCCAATCAATATATTAAGGTTTACCGCTTTATCGGGTAACTCAATTCCTATTTCAAAGAAAATCACTAACAACTCTTCATCTTCTAACCTATACTTCAATGTCAATACCCAGATCAACTTCCATGGCTTCAGGAATCTGCACTTATCTCAACTTTCAACACAAGTAACATATATAGGGTTAATTCATTTAGTTTCATTTCAAAACTGATTATATTTCTAATTCATTATACTGGAATTTATTATCAACTCATTAAACTTCTTATTAACTTCAAATGGTCTGGTTTAATTCAATTAATATCCAATATTAATATTTATTGGCTTGCATTAATCTTGGTTTAACATACTATAATATCAATCGGTTGATATCCGATTGATTTCTACTATTATCAATATGATTTCCGAATTTCCAAATTAATTTTATTTAATTCCATTTCTTAAATTAATTTGAATTCCAAACAATTCAATCTAAACAACCAAACAACCAACATTCCTATAATTTGAGAAAATTATTCCTTTTATATATATATATATAAAAAAATATAGTTTGGGAAAAATTATTTCATTTACCCTCTTTACGAACTAATTAATTTTTTTTTACAATTAATTACAAATATGCACTCTCATATATATACACACACTTAAACTCAATCTAGGGTATTACTAACCCCATCTCTATTGAGTTATGCCACAGAGCCCAGGTTATTGCCGAATCATTAGCTCTGATACCAACTGTAAAGGCCCGTAAATCCGTACACTTGGATTTGACTAATATTATACATGTCCAACCCAAAATGCACGAAAATACAAATATTTAATAGAATGAAAATTATAGGATGAGAGAAGAAAGAAAGAAATATTGGAATAGAAGAAGAAGAAGGATCGACACCATATAGAGTCTCACGTCACAACGGAATGAAATATAATACAAAAATAAATTTACTGAGAACTTGAAATAATACTTGCAATCATCAAAGTACAACAGTCAAAACAAACTGGACAGTTATATCAACCGGCCCTCAAGTACAACACACAACGAAATAATATTATATATATATCATACATCTGAACTCCTCCAGCTCATCACAACATCTGATAACCTAAACCTGCAACTCGGGCTGACCTAAGCATTATAAACGCCACAGATCAGTCTGGTAAACCAGCGTGAGAAAAAAACTCACTAAGTGTATAGGTAACATCCATATTGCTTAACTTAGAAAAACATTTTTTGGAAGAAAAGGTAATAGTGACTAGCCCACACATAAACATGGACGGTTTTTACCTTACTATAACTAAAACATTTTAGAAATCAATACTATTATAATATTATAATAGTGATGTAAATCAAGTAAATAACCAAGTAGTAGAACGCTTGCATGTCACGCTCTACATATATAGTATAAAATCAAAAACCGCGGGCGCTTATTGGAGATTGGATTCCAACTATGACAAGGTATTTGACCACCTCTCGATCACTGTACTCTAGAGGGGATACACTGGGGTTCAACAAGAACATCTTGCAACTTGGCCACACATGACCGCCCACTCATTTAGCTTGAGTGTAGCGAATGTATTATCACCCGATAACTTTAACGATCACTGTCAATCTGCGGAGATACGGAATCGAAAGAAGAACAAATTCGGATTTTCTCTAGATTAGTGATAACACACCCTGCTTGGGAATGACCCACCTAGCCATGCTGCCTGTCCGATTTTTGCCATTTTCAGGTTGTGAGGCCTGAGGCTACGTTATCTTCTAGAACAACATGCCACCATTAACTTTGAATGCCACATCGTCAAACCCTCCAAATCACAAATTGATTTCCCCAAAAATAATACAGGAATAAAGATAAGAGAAACGAATTCTTGCCACCAAACGTAAATAAGTTTGAGGTAATCAACCCGTAATCTATTAGGTATACTCTGTCAAACATTCATCCATACAAGTCATCCAATAACAAGATGAACTGTAGGCACTCTCCTACCGTATCCAAAAGATCAATAGCGAGAAGTCCGTGCAAACCCGTAAAATCTCACTTACGACTGAATCACGTTAGAGTACCTCTGGTTGCAACACACAGAATATTCGACGAGTAATCCTTCCGCTTATGAAGATCCACAGTCTTCAATTGCTCCATCTTCAATCAGCACCTTTCACGAGTTCGTATTCATTGGTCGGAATGGTTTTCGAATATAAATTCAATCCCGGTCTTTCCATACCAACAATCATTGGCCAGATTTTGATAGTTGGTTATTTAACTATCAAAATAAAACAACCATTCATCCATAAAAAGAAAATGAATTCACTGATTCAATATTCAGTATCATTTGGCTTCTTTAATTAACCATCGGTTAATTAAACTTTTAAAATCTTTACCCTTTCAACATTCGGAAAACATTTCCCTTTCAATTATACTATCCAATTTACGCACGATCTTTAAAACCGTTAACGCTTATTAAATCACTTCATTCAATCAATCCTCGCTATCGAACCTGACCACTCCTTAGTCAACAATGAAGTCAATCAAGATGAGGTATAATTACCTCTCAGACCATACATTATTAACGTCGAAATAGACACAATTCACAACTTCGAATACCAACAATCATTTACTCCCGTAACTCTTGGAATCTGTTTTAAAAATCTATTTCTTTCTCGAAAATAATATTGATTATAGTAATCGCCTTGTAATCCATGCTTTCAAAATATTTATCTTTAAATATACTTCTATTCGTTAATCTGCATAACAAATAAATATTTAAAAAATCATTAATTATGTTTACTCCACCATTTACTATTATTAAAGTAGTAATTTTTTCTTTAAAGGTCATCGACATAATAATTGACTTTAAAATAGTCAACCAAAACATTGTTAATTCCGATTAACTAATATAATAATTCAAACAAATACCATTCAGGCCATTCTTACGTTTATTAACCATGCTATAACTTATTTCGTTAGTTTGAAACATTTATAGTCTTAATTGTAAAAATTTGGTTTTCAAAACTTATTTTATAAACACATCTCCATGTATAACCATTTTTATCGATGGTACTAAAGAGGCAAATGTCTACCAATGTACGAAACCGTGAAAAATCAGTCAATCCCAGATTCAATAACAATATATAATCATATTGATAAACATTATCAATAATAGTGAGAAATCCAGTTGGATTCCCCCTAACCTATCCTTCCCTGCATCACAATGGGTTATATCAATTTCAATACGACAATATATTTATCACCATAAACAGAAATAAACAATCAACAAATAACGGTCAGAAATCAATTAACAACATCCATTGAAGCATCCAATTATTTATTAAATATGTTTATATTATTATAAACAAAACCAACAAGGTAAGTTACCTTGTTTGGAATATAGTTATTAAAAGCAACGATCTAATTCATGTTTATCATTTAATTTAATCAATGAATATTAAAATATTCAACAACCATGCAAAAATCATCTATCCATCAATCATTAGAAAACATTGCACACAAAATAAAAACCCAGCTTATAGAAAATATAAGCGGGATAAACTGAGTGAGTTGAACTCACCTTGGTTTTCTTTCGTCACTGAAAAAGTTTGTTTACATTAAATTAAACGAGCGTTCAATTTAATCAAATATTCAATAGCTGCCAAATCTAACTAATCCGGCTTCATCGTGTTGTGCTTGTGGCTATGGTTCCATCGTCACTTGTTCCATCCGATCCCATTGCTGTATCACCAGATATAAATTTAATACGGTATTTACCTTATTTAAATTAATAACATTATTAATACTTTACTAATAATTACTAAATTTCTAGTTTACGTTAATTAAACTAATTAGGCTTATAAACTACTCTTCTACCTACGATGTATTAATTTGGCACGGTTAAAACTAGTTCAAGCACAAAAGTATTCCCCAGGCCATGCGTTAACATACTATGAATATAGTTAGCCGCTTTAAACATGCTTAGGCCCATCTAAATAAGGATTAGACGAGTGGGTTAGGAAAGATGTATTATATAATAACATTGAAATGAAACTTAATAATTAAAAATTGGATCCACATATTCACTTGACACCAATGATATATTCAAATACTCTTCTCGTTTATTAAAATTAGGTACGAAAGAAACAATTGGACACGTTTTAAAAAATGGACTCCAATTCTAGTTCAAGTAAATCACGTTAAAACTAAAATGGCCATGTTTTAAAACGTGATTAGATGGTGCAAAAATCTCCCAGGCTACGCATAAATTCCATTATACTGTTGGAATATGGTCATGTTTTGTATTATATTTAAGCACCTTAAATTAATAACTAATCATGTATTTGGCATGAATAATTAGAATTAGGCATATTTCAAAACAATTATTGTTCATCGTCTCTCTCTTACCCTGCTTTTCCGAAACCTGCGCATGTCTCCATCTGATGCCAAATTCATCACCGTGGCTCCTGTACTTCTCGACCCACAAACAGGTCACGCAATACAGTATCACTGCACCTCGATGACTGCACCAGAAACACGCACACGCACTGCCACCCATGTCCTTTTCCTTCTTCAAGTATTCTATCAACTGCTTAGCGTAAATCCTGCCATTGTTTTCCTTTTATATTTGCTCTTTTTTTCCTTCACGTTCCGGAACAGTGCCTCATCTAAACTTTCGAACAGCTCGATCCATGTTGCCAGAATCTACTGAACCCACGTCATACTCCAACAAGTTGAAAACTCCTCCGCTACCATGGTTTTCTCCCACTGCTTCATTCCTACTGGATAACCCACACCGTATACTTCCTCGAAATACCAATCGTTCACTTCTTTTTCTTTTTCTGTAACTCATTGTTTCGTTGACTGCCATGCGCATGCACACACCATCACCGCATTTTACACCCCCTCACACCGCGCTTCCCCACTGTACCGAACGCCACTTAATCACCCATGTCCAATCATTGCTCCCCTACCGTCGCTCAACTCTCCACGTCCTCCTCAACAAACCTCTTCAATTCTGACGCCAAAACAACGAATGACATGAGCTTCGAATACCCACTGCTCGAGCCTAATAGCTAATACGTTGGGTTAAGGCGGTTTTAATTCAAGGGTGAAGGAGATATTATGGCTTCTGGGAGGAGTGGAGTATTTGGTTTTCATGTTGTTTGCAAGGAAATGATTTCGCTTTGTTTTAATTTGCAAAACACTTAGAAAAGAGAAGATGAAGCCTGCTGTATATATTTGCTAGAAGAAGAAAACCATAAGTTGGTTTATTTCTTGCGTGTTGATTCCTGAAACAAATGGTATGCGGTGGATATATATTGACAAGGGAATGAGAGGATAAGAACAACGTCCATCCTCGATAGTACAACGTAGGTCGGCTGAGTTGAGTTTTCTTTAGGGTAGCTATAAATGGATGACATGAAGTTGTCGAGTTGGTACACAAATTAGGCCTGCATATTACATTATTTATGTGGTGACAGATACAGGCAATGACTAGTCTTGGGCATGTTTAGCTGTGCGTTTTACGTTGGAATTTACCCTTTATTTTATTATGTTATGTAATAATACAGTAGTGCTATTCTACGTTGACCGTGAAATTTAGACCGACACACACAAACTTCAAACGCAATGGAAACGAATACACCGCCACGCCTTAACATTTCAGTTCCAATGTAATTAATTTCATTGTAAACGGACTCCATTTGAAAAAAGGGCCCTATTTTATATTCAATCTATTTATCGGTTCACATTTTAAATTTCGTCTACCGATAAAATAATTTCGTTTGGCTCCAAACTGAAAATCTAGCAATAACTAACTATACGTTTTCTAATAAAACTTATTTCGTCAAAAACAGAGGTCTTTTGAAAAATGATTATTTCTAAGGCTTATCATATCGATAAAATGTATATTAAATCCAAAATAATTCAGTTTAATAATAATAAATTATTATTACTAACTATATCCAAATGGAGTAACATATGGCTTTAAATTAAACCACTTACAAACTCAACGTTCATAAATTTGAATTAAATGATACTCTATATATTAAACGATACTCTATTTATATTAAAACCCTTTTATAAATCATTATAATTTAAAAGCGATTCCAAAGCGACTATTTGAAAATCTAATCAGGACATAACTTACAATCTATACGATGAATTCTCGAATTTTCTCTTTCATTAGAAAATTATAATCAATTAGATTTAGACATTTCTTGTTTCATAGAAATCCGACTTATATTAGACCCTGTATATTCATTTTAAGTTCAAAACTCAATATTACGAACTACCGCGACGTTACGAGCTCGTTTTAATTAAATATAAATATAAATTTATATATGCAAACTGAGTTTTATTAAATAAATTTGATATAAAAATTCATTAAATCAATAATTAAAACATAATTAAATATTTGAAATAAATGTTTAAGAATCTAGGACGTTACAAGAAACCTTGGGAATGCAGCATGAGGTAGGGGTTTGCCGAAGCTAGGTAAAATATGTGTTGTTTATTTTCTGCATTTATTTATCTATTCTACTATGATCTGTGCTGTGATAATTTTTATATTTTGAAAAACTACGATAAACCCTATTCACCCCCCCTATAGGATTAATTTAGATTCTACAAGTGGCATCAGAGCAGGTCTTTTTTTTATTCTAGAGAAATGTATCTCCCAAACGGTAATTGTTCTAGTTTTCAGTCTAGCGAGAGTCAGTCCAGTAATATTCCAACTATTTTCAATGGAACAGTTATTTTAATTTGGAAATCAACTATGGAATTTTATTTTGAATCTTTTAATTCTGAATATTGGAATATTATCAAAAACATGGGTGATATGCTAGATAAAAAGAACAAAGTTATCAATGTTCATGCTATGCATATTATTTATTTTTATCTTAGTATTGATCAGTTTAACCATATCTCTCACGGTTTAACTACATAGGAAATATGGAAAACTCACGATGAGAAGTATGAAAGAAAATACAACAATTGCTCAAAATCTTCAATAGCCTACTCGAGCTCATATATGTGCTTAACGGGATTTACAGACTATGATTCAGATGAATCAGATGATGAGGACTCAACAGATGATGGGCTAAATAAATTTTCATTCAAAGACCTAATTCTTCTTCATGATAGATTATCTAAATCGGTAGTGTCAAATTGAAAATTAAAATCTTAAATCTAAAAAGCTTAAGCTGAGTAGCAAAATTCATGTTTTGGAATTAGAAAACGTCAAGAAATTTGAAAACTCCAATTGTAAAAATTATTCAAATTTAGAAATGAATTTTTTTCATCTTAATGGAAATTTTAGAAAGCTTTAAAATGAAATTTTAATTTTAAAATATCACGAGGATGGGCTAATCCACAAAAACAATGTTTTGCAAAAGGAGTTGGAAAATTTTAAGACTATTAAAAATTTGAAACATGAATTTGCCAAGAAACAAAATGTGCTGAAAATTGAATCGATTTTGAATGAGGTTTTAAACAAAAACATTGATTTTGAAAACCAGATTGAAAGGTTTGAAAAAGGAAATTGAAAAGTGCAAACAATTTGAATTTGAGATTTCTGAGTCCAAAGCTAAAATTAAAATGATTGAAGATGAAAATTTGGTTTTGAAACAAAATGATTTTGAAATGAAAGAGAGATTGTAACACCCCATAAAAATATACCTAAGACTAATTAATAATAAATAATAATGAAAATTTACAATTAAGTAATAAAATATAAACGGGCTGAAAAACGGAATTTTGCATTATTAAGAATTGGGCATGAAAATATTTTATTTGCGTTCGTGGTAAAATTCTGATATATTTTCATATATAATATGTTGAAAACGGTGTTCGTACGAAGAAATAATGTGACGGCCCGCCCCGCACCAGCCGACATTTCCAATGAAATGTGTTATGCGATGTCCAACCAGCACGAGACGGTCGTCAAAGGAAAAGGGGTTTGGAATGATGAATCATCAAAGAACCTGGAGTATATCTCACAGCGCATGGAATAAAATATAATAATAACATAACTTGACATAAACAGGTGAGACCGTGCATAAGCTGAAACTAAACTATCACAGCAGCAGAAATCCAAAATACAGCTTATGAAAACCATTTTTATTACAACTTTAAAATACTGTCTCTAAGCAAAATAGAAAAGGTACACTACTAATGCCCAGAGTAGTGACCAGCAACAACACAGGGAGAATCTATGTAAATAGTGCGTGTAAGCCTCCTGCTCGTCCCTGGACAGCTACTCGTGCATACCACCTAACATGTCTCTAGTCTGCCCGTTTAAGAGCACCCAGAGTAATAAGAAGAGACATAAAACTCAGGGACAAACAAAAGTCTGGTATGAGCGATAAGCATCAAAACAAAACAATAATAGGTATAATCTAATCATACCTGAATTTGGACCTGCAACTAGAGAGTTAGCACAACAAGATGTATAGTACTCTAAGGTAACACTAACATAAAGTGTAAATATGGGAGTGTGCATGACATGGTGATAGCAAACATCAAACATAGCAACCATCCTCACATCTCTCACTCAGTGCATAAAGCATATGATATCCACCACTTTGATCACCAGAACTATCGGGGCCATGACGAAGTCTAACTCCGTACAACCATCACTACGATCACTTTGCCCATAATCCGTCTTTCGGTGGTGAACCAAAATTATGGATACCGATAACCCCTTTGCACACGTCCCGCAACAAAGTCCAACTCATGAAGTTAACTTGTTGGTTCCCATATGGATCGTGAGTTTTACTTCCTGTTTGGACTACCTTTGCATCTCGGGTTTGGTCTTCTCCGGATCGGTTCGGAAACAAGCTTCCATTCGGTTCGGCCTTCTTCCCATCTTCGGTTCGGTTCGGTCGTGGTTACCCCATCGGGTCGGGTCGGGCTCCTCCATTCAAATCAGTTCATGCATGGAAACTCCTCCGGGTCGGATCGTGAGCACCCATTGGGTTCGGGTCGGGCTCCTCGGTTCGTGATGTCCTCTCCAGAGCATCGGGTCACGACTCCAACTTTGGGATGGGGGTCTGCCATTGCCTTGTGGGTCGAGCCTTCATCGGATCGGTTCGTGGTGCTCGAGCAGGAGCAGCTTGGTTCGAGTACTCTGAAGCGAGCGGGTCGGGGTCGTGGCCACCATTCACGAGCGGGTCGGGTCGTGGAATGCTCCATGAGCGGGTTCAGGGGTCTAATCCGATCCCATTTCCTACAATTTTCCAGCGAGCTATTTACGCCATACAACGGTGTTTTCGACCAATCTAACCTTTCTATGCAATCACAAATCATTCCAAATAGTCATAGTAACATGTAGAAACGATCATAAACATCAAAGCAACAATTTAACAAGTTAAAATGGATCAAACATACCCAAAACCATGATTTTCCCCTTAATCATAATTTAATCATATGATTAGCAAAACATGTCCAAATTAACCCAAATTTTAATCAGAGCCCTAAAATAATATTTAAGAATTTTTACATATTTTTCCAGAATTTTAACGTGCATAATTTCGCTAATTATCACTAGTCACCCCTAATTAGCCGTAATTAGTGAAAAACAATGCAAATCACTCACCTTAGCCACAAATAAGACCTTAGATCTGAAACTCTACTATTTTGGGTTGAATTCCTATGCAACACAGCAGCTCCAACTCTTATTTGGTATTGATTTTCCTTGATTTGATGTAGCCTAGCTTAATCTTCGATTAGAAAGCAATTAAGAGTTGTTTAGAAGAGATTCAGAAGGTGGAAGCCATTGTTAGGGTTGAAGAGAAAGTTTGTGGCGGCTGGAAAATGACAAAGGAGGGTTTCTCTAGCCCCTATCAGCCCTTATGCAACCATAATACCGAAATACATAATGGGCCTAGCTGCTAATCACCCGGTTAAGCCCAATTATGTTGTTTTCACCTTCTAAACCTTATTTCAGCCATATCTTCCAAACGGTAAGTCCATTTGGTTAACGTGACCACTACGGAAAGGCACACGATCAATCGAATCCAATGGAAGTGGTTTCAGGTCAAAAATCCTTACCAATCAAAATTTATAGGCAAAACAAGATTCGCCCGGGGCAAAACGGTAATTTAAAAATGGGCAAAAATCGTGAACATGGGAAATGACCCCAGTAGTCGTTCCCTAAAGTTACACGACCATACGACTTCATATGTAAATGAGATAAATATTCTACGATCCTCCGATGTGTAGAATACGGGTCGGTACATCCCTCCCCCCCCCCCAAGAAATTTCGCTCGCAAAATTCTTTAACTAAGAAAACACACAATAGGGTCCCGCATGCCTACCAACCATTTACAAACAATCAACTATACATAACAAACATAACAAGCTTATCCTAGCATGCAGTTTATTAACAAGGGAATAACTGTATTATAATAAAAATCTTGCCAAGTAAAGAGCTCTGGATACGACTTCTTCATGCTCTCCTCGGTTTCCCATGTACAGACATTCTCATTATCACCCCATTGGAATTTAACCAGTTTCACCCTCTTCCTTCAAAGATGTTTCGTATCGTGTTTGACAATACAAATCGGTCTTGTGGTTCCCAACCGCTCGGGTTCTACTTTGATATCATCCAACTAATCTAGCGATATAGCTAAATCAAAATCATGCACGAACTTCCCTAACTGAGAAACTTGAAGTACGTCATGCACTCCTGCCATCTTGTCAGGTAATCCAACTCTTATACGTCAAATTCCCAACTACATTACAAATGTCCTTTCAAGTCCAACTAGAGTCTTTCCTACATTCGTACTGCTCATCCAATGTATATTCACCTCCCATAGATAAACTAGACCCATCCAATGAATCTAGGTACCCTACCTATATTCGTACTGCACGTCCAACGTACATTCACCTTCCAAAGGTAAACTAGACCCATCCAATGAATCTAGGTACTCTACCTACGAGTACAAATCCAACTTGAAGCTCTACTATATTCGCTGAATCTCCAAGATCAATGAACACCCCACAATGTTCCAAACATACTTCAAATCTAATGTGAAGTATCTTCACATTCGTTATATCACCGTGACTACCAAACTCGCCCCATTTCCATTCTGAAATTTCTAATGGTTGTAACAAACCACTAGGATTCTTTTTCTCGTCTTTAACTAACTGGCAGTTCATGCATTTGGATATAAATTTCCCAACGTCCCCTCTCACCCCTTCCTAGTAGTAGGTCTATTTCATATCTCGACACGTTTTGTTACCACCGGGATGTATAGTCAGCTTTTGAGTGATGACATTCTCTAAGCACTTCATCTCTCAATCCATTGACATTAGGTACAACTAATCTCCTATTCTTTCTAAGCCATCCATCTCGATCAAGCCCATACTTGTTCATCTCCTTACCGTCGATACCCATTTTCTTTGGAGATGACTTCCAATAGAGTAGGATCGTCTCTCTGACTGGAACCGATCCACTCAATCAAAGTTGGCTTGATCGTCAAACTTGCTAACATATCTGGATCCAATCCACACTTAGGTCTAAAATCATATCCCACGACATATTCCAATTGCTTCCATTCAAGAAACAGAGCATCTAAACTGGCATGTCTCCTACTCAATGCATCAGTTATCGCACCTAGTCCGGTAGCACAGATATCCGTGTTTACCATTATCTCTTTATTTCCCATCGCCAGAATCCTACAGGTGATAGTCTACTTGTAACAACCCGTATTTTTAATAACATGTTATAATGTAAATCAAGGCAGAATTAAATTCTAAAATTTGAATCAAGGGAAACTGGCTGTGCCATTGCGTTCGTCTCGGAAAAATACGCGAAATAGAGTCCGAGTTTTCGAAAAACGGAGTCCGTATGACCAAGTTATGGCCCAATGAAGTTTTCAGAAAATTCCAAGCCCGAAAACAGTTCAAATTCGAATTCAGATTTGAATTACAACCAAGGCAGAATGGGCGGGAATTTTCCCGCCCCATGCAGGGTCGACATAGGTGTCGACACCAGTGTCGACCCCCCCAATGGGTCGACACCCATGTCGACCCAGGGGTCGACCCCCCCGGTCGGACCAATTTTTCTGGTGCACCATTTTGACATGTTGGGTCTTGTTCTGGAAGTTTCTGACGGGAGTTGATGGCTCAGATTCGTTTTAGGGTTAATCCTATGGTCTAAACTACCCCTAATCTCTATAAAAAAGACCCCCTAGACCTAGCCTAAACCCTCATTAATCATTCCTACAACTAAATGCTGCCCAAATGTTCACTAATCATGGCCTCCACCTTCTTCATGAGAGCATGAGTGTCTCAAATCAATCTATGTCATAAAGAAGCCATCTTTCTTAAGTAAAAGAGCCATCTTTCTTTGTCTTTGGGGTTATTCCTTCTAGTTCTCAAGTCTTGAAGTGGAGTTTATCGTCTTTGGTTGCGGATTTGCTAGTGTGGCTTCGTCTCAATCTTATTTTATATTAATTCTAGTCTTCATAGCATTGTAAGCCCTATATTACTCTTAGATTCTAACTATGAAGTTAAATGTTACATGTTGCAAGTTGAGTTTGGGCCTAAGTATGATATGTGCTTTGATTCTAACATGTTATGCATATGTTTACCCTATGCAAGTTTGTAAAGCTATCACCTTGACTTTGTGCATAGAAAGCTATGACCTTTGATTTGAAATGTTGCATTATGCAACATGAGAACTCTCATAACCTATATGATAACTTGCATATAATGTTGTATGCGAACTTCTAGTCATCATCCTATGTCATCTAGGATCATGTATCACCTATTCGCTAAGTTTGAATGTTGTGCATGTAACATGCAAGTTTAAATGAACATATTTATGCCTCATATGCCACCATGTTTAACTTGTGGCCAACCTTATTACCTTTCGTCATGCTTTTGCCAAGTTCCCTCTTTTGATCTATGTTAGGTTATGCGAAACGTACATGCGATGGGAATGCGTTGGGTTTGGGTAATATTAATGACATGAAAACATGGTTTTAAAATATGACATGAACATTGACTTGTGATTATGTTTGTAAACATAATGATGGACATGACACTTAGAAAATATGAGTGTGGCCAACTCGAGGTTGGGTTGAGTTTGTAGCATAAATCTACCCGGAACCGACCGGCTTAACTAGTGGCTACAAACAATATGACCCAATGTGAGTAGTTGGTCATGTTGTGCTTAAACCCGAGGTTAGACTAGGTTGTGGTGTAAAGCTACCCGGACCCGCCCGGCTTAACTAGTAACCACAACGAGGTCTAATGTGAGAGGTTGGGTGCATTAAATTAATTAATGCCACATGATAGGGTTAAGTCATGGACTACTTGAATATACTTAACCAATTAAACACGATGGACTGATAGGGTTAAGTCATGAACTACTTGAATATACTTAACCAATTAAACCCGATGTATTGATAGGGTTAAGTCATGAACTGCTTGAATACACTTGACCAACTCAATACATGGTTAGGATAGGGTTAACCACACTTAACCCGCTTGAAACCCTAGTTACGTGGTCCTTTTCAGCAGTAACCTACTTCGAAGTATCATGGGTACCCTGGACTAGGCTAGGGTGGGGCACGATTACTGAACTGATTGTAAGAGACCAAAAGAGACGGCTGAATGGTGCACCGGTTGTTCAGGCGGAGCATGGTTGTGCACATTAAGTCCGGAGTTGAACATGGGCACCGGTAGGTTTAGACTGTGCATACTTGAATTGTGTCTGTGGTTTACACCTTAGGGCTGGATACACCCTAGGGTGGACCTTGCACAGTTAACTACATTCCATGATTAAGCCGCATGACACCGATACACGACGAGTTAGGCTGATAGAGAGCCGATCGACTAGACCGAGTAGTTAGACCTCGATTTAGGTCATCTCATGATGTGGGCCAGCTTTGGGCCAAGGGATCATTTCTTGTTTATACTTGACATGGATTGGAATACTAGTACACACCTGGTGCAACTTAACCTTGTATATGCGATGCCATACTTGATCTATCTTGTTAACTTTTCACCATGCCAGTTATCACCCTACATCTCATCTCTGTTTACATGTTCAGTTAACTTTATTAGTTTTTATACCAATAGTAGATAGGACTTACCAGTCTTTTTGACTGACCCGTTTTCTTTCGCCTCTTTTCTTCCGTTCCCCCCCCAGGTTTACAGGGTGGGAACACTAGTACCTAGCTTGGATCTTTAGCTGCTTTTCTGGATAGCTCATGTACGGTTTGGACTTGAGCACGCTATGGCTTTATTCTACCTTGGGGATAGTTACTTTATGATTTTCTTTCCAGTTTTCAGTTGATGTTTCTAGACTATGTTTTGTGGAAAATAATGACCAAGTACTTTGATGTAACTGGTTTTGAAACGTTAATTTTATCCGCTGCTTTATTTACTCTGTTTTACTTATATGTTCTGTCTTGTGATATCTGCATGCATGTTTACCTTGTTTAACGCCCCTCCAAAGCTAGTGTGCTTGCAAGAGTGGCATTGGCGGAGGTGGGGTGTTACATTGGGTATCAGAGCATAAGGTTTACAAGATTTGGGCAAAAGGTTTTTTTAAAACTTACCTTTTGAAAAACTATTTTCAAAACCGATTTTAAAGAAGTATTTTTCCAATAAAAAGTCTAGTTTATTTTAAAAGGCTATTCCCCAAAAGCCATTAGCACTGTCCTTCGTTTCCTCGTTCTGAATCTATCTTTTTCTTTTTCAGTATGGCCGATCTTAACCTTCCCGAGGGAGTGACCATTCCCGGATGGTTCCGGAGGTACTTGGAAGCTAGGGCCAACGATGCGGGCCCAGCAAATACCCCCACCGTAACTGAGGTTCCTCCTCCTCCTCCCCCTCCTCAGCATCCACAAGCAGATTTCGCAAAAGTTTGCAAGGACTTTAAGGCGATGGGTGGCAAGAATTTTATTGGGACGGAGACTTTTGTGGAGGCGAGAAATTGGTTGAAAGAAACTGAAGATCTTTTCGCTATCTTTGATGTGGAAGACCATAGAAAGGTTTTATTGGCAGCATGGCTATTAAAAGAAGAAGCTGCTTATTGGTGGGAGGTCACCAATGCTACTAGACCTATAGAGACTTGGGCCGACTTTAGGACGAGGTTTGGGCTTAAGTTTCTATCATCTGCTGAGGCGAATCTGCAATTGGAGAAGTTTATATCTTTAAAGCAAGGGGACATGACAGTGAGGGAGTATGTGAATAAGTTTAACCAGCTTGCTCGATTCGGTTTGGACATGGTTAATACTCCCCAGAAGAAGGCTTTACGCTTTGCACGAGGGTTGAATGAGCCATTACAAGGTTTAGCCCTGTCTCATATACCCATGGGGGCCATTTCGAAGGCCTAGTAGACATGGCATTGCTTCAAGGAGACGATAAGAATGGCAAGAAAGAAGTCAAGACTAATGAGACTCAAACCAAGAAGACGGACTCCAAGTGGGGAGGAAATCAGAGCAATCAGAACAACAAGAACAACAAGAACAACAAGGGCAATAAGGCCAACAACAGCAAGGCAAAGGACCCAAGAAAATGCAACTTCTGTGGGATTGTTGGGCACATAGCCAAGGATTGCAGAAAGAAGAAGAGGAAGCGGGGCGAATGCTTTCATTGTGGAGAGACTGGACACTTTAGCAAGGATTGCCCCAAGAAGCAAGGACAAGGGCAAGGGCAGAATCAGCGTGCAGGACCTTCTGGAGGGCAAGTGCATGCTCTCAACACTGCTCCAGTTCAGGACCGAGGTAGTATTTCTGTAGAAAGTCTTGTTTATATTTCTGACTTTCCTGTTCGCACTTTATTTGATTCTGGCGCATCGCATACCTTTATTTTTTCTGACATTGTTGAAAGTTTGCACCTAAGTACTAGTCTAGTTGAGGATCCCGTCAGTGTTTCAAATCCAATTGGGGGTTCCGCCCATTTATCTATGATTTGTGTGGATTTGAAGATTTCTATCTTGACCGTGGAATTCACGTGTAATGCTCATGTTCTTGGGTTCACAGGATACGGGTTGATTTTGGGCATGGATTGGTTGTCCAGTTATGGAGCCATCCTCGATTGTTAGCATAGGGTGGTGAGGCTCATGACTCGCCTCGGTAATACCCTAGAAATTTCTTGTAACCCTAGAGGTCCCGTCATGTTATGTTATCTTGAATCTCTTGACTCGTCCATCGATGATCTGCAATCTGTAAGGCTGGTCCGAAACTATCCTGATGTCTTTGAAGAAGTTAAGGGGTTACCCCCTAAACGAGAGATAGATTTCTGCATTTATCTAGTTAATAATGCCAAGCCAGTATCATTGCCCGTTAGGCACATGGCCCCATGAGAAAGAAGAGAGCTCAGTAAGCAAATCAAGGAGCTGCTTGAGAAAATTTTTATTAGGCGAAGCATTTCTGAATGGGGTGCTCCGGTGGTATTCGCTACTAAGGCGGATGGTTCGCTTCGTCTATGTGTTGATTATCGAGAATTGAACAAGCTGACAAAGAAGAATAGGCACCCGTTACCGAGGATTGATGATCTCTTTGACCAACTTGTTGGTGCTTCTGTTTTCTCTCCGCTCGATCTAGCCACCGGATTCCATCAGCTTAGGGTGGCTGAGGATAGTATTGATAAAACTGCGTTTAGGACTCCAGATGGATTCTTTGAATGGCTTGTCATGCCATTCGGTTTGACTAATGCACCCGCCTACTTCGTAGATTTGATGAGTAGGGTGTTCAGGGAGTTCCTTAACAAGTTCGTGGTTGTCTTCGTGGATGATATTCTGATCTTCTCAAAGGATGAGGAAGAGCATGCCAGACATCTCAAGGAAGTGATGGATACGCTTAGAGCGCATCAGTTGAAAGCCAAGTTCTCCAAATGTCATTTTTGGAGAACGGAAGTTCGGTTTCTTGGACATATAGTTTCTAAGCAAGGCATAGTGGTGGATCCCGCGAAAGTGGTTGTGGTTCAAGACTGGAAGACTCCTAGGAATGCAACCGAAGTAAGAAGCTTTCTCGGTCTGGAGGGCTACTATAGGAAGTTCATCAGGGACTTCGCTAAGATTTCAGCCCCTCTTACTAGGTTGACGAAGAAGAACTTAGTCTTTGCATGGGACTTAGAGTGTGAGCTTGCTTTTCAAAGGCTCAAGAGGGCTCTTACCACAGCTCCAGTTTTGGCATTACCTGATGGCGGTAAGAGGTTTACCGTGTACACCGATGCATGTGGAACGGGGTTAGGTGTTGTTCTGATGCAGGAAGGAAGAGTGATATGTTATGGGGGTAGGCAACTTAAAGTTCATGAGAAGAACTATCCCACTCATGATTTGGAGTTGGCGGCGATCGTCTTTGCACTCAAATCCTGGCGCCACTATCTTCTAGGCGAAAGGTTTGAGTTGTATACCGATCACAAGTCACTCAAGTACCTCTTCTCGCAGAAAGATCTGAATCTAAGGCAGCAAAGGTGGATGGAATTCTTGGCATCATATGACTTCGAGATAGCTTATACCCCTGGCAAGGGTAATGTTGTGGCAGATGCACTAAGCAGAAGGAGGTTGACTTTGAGTCCCTTGTTTATTGAGATGAAGAACTTAGAGTTCTTGGCAACCTTTGATTTCACGACGACTGTTGAGTCGATGACGGGTTCATTAGCATCCCTTGAGCTTAGACCCACACTTCTTGATCAAGTTGGGGCTTCCCAGAAAGGAGACCCGCAGATAGTCGAGGTCATGGACAAGTTGATTCGTGGTGAGACGTCTAGTCACCTTGCTAGATATACTATGGATGACAAGGGCTGGCTAAGGCGTGATGGAAGGCTATGCGTCCCACAAGTGGGAAACTTGGTGCATAAAGTTCTCGAAGAAGCGCATCACTCGAAGATGACTATACATCCTAGAGGAGATAAGATGTATAGGGATATGAAGCGCATTTCCTTTTGGGCTGGAATGAAGAAGGATGTGGCAGAGTATGTTTCAAAGTGCATGATGTGCCAACAAGTGAAAGCCGAGTCGAAGAAACCCGGAGGGCTATTACATCCATTGGAGGTCCCGCAATGGAAGTGGGAGAGTATTTCTATGGATTTTGTGGATGGATTGCCTAAGTCAAGGAAAGGGAACACGAGCATATGGGTCATAGTTGACAGACTTACGAAGAGTGCTCATTTCATCCCAGTGAAGAGCAAGAGGACCGCATCATGGCTAGCATCTATTTATCTTCGGAAGATAGTGCGGTTACATGGAGTTCCTTCTAGCATAGTTAGCGATCGTGACCCGATTTTCACTAGCCAGTTCTGGAATAGTTTGCAAGAAGCGATGGGTACACGATTGAATCTGAGTACAGCCTATCACCCCTAGACGGATGGCCAAACCGAAAGGGTGAATAAAGTGCTAGAAGATCTTTTGAGGCTTTATGTTCTTGACTTTGGTGGTACTTGGGAAGACCACCTTCCCCTTGTAGAGTTTGCTTATAATAATAGCTACCAAGCCAGCATAGGGATGGCACCATTTGAAGCTTTGTATGGGAGGCCATGTAGGTCACCATCTTGTTGGTGGGAGACTACGGATAGGCTTATACTTGGGCCCGATATGATACGGGACACATCCGAGAAAGTTGAATTGGTGAGAAGACGGATGAAAGCGGCCCAAGATAGACAGAAATCCTATGCTGACAAGCGAAGGGCAGATTTGGAATTCGAAGTGGGAGACATGGTTTTCGTGAAGGTTTCTCCTTTGCGTAATGTGGTACGTTTTGGAGCAGTTGGGAAACTGGCACCAAGGTTTGTAGGACCCTTCCCTATCATAGAGAGAATTGGAAAGATGGCCTATAAGGTGGAATTGCCCGAGAAGCTAGCCGGAGTGCATAATGTCTTTCATGTCTCGCATCTCCGAAAGTGCTTACATGAGTCCGCTGAGGTGGTTGAACCAAGTATTCTTGAAGACGTAGAGGTAGAGAAAGAGGCAACCTTGAGGAGAGCTCCGATTCGTATCTTGGGAACAGAGATCAAGAAGTTAAGGAATCGAGAAGTCAAATTGGTGAAAGTTCAGTGGAGTGAAGCCGATGAAGATGCAACTTGGGAAACCGAGGAGAAGATGCGTGGGCTTTATCCATTCCTTTTTGAGGGTACATTCTCAGTCTCCTTTCCTAATTAGCATATCTATCTTTTTGCTATCCATGTTTATCCTGGTTATCTTGTTATCTCGTTAACCTTGTCATGAGAACCTTAGGTAGAAACCCTTTGGATGAAACATGTATTTGAAACATGTTATGCTTGATGGTTGCAAGTGGTTGCAAGTGTTTGCAAGTGGATACTCGTGGATGCATGATACACATTAGGCACTAAGATCGGCTCACACACTTTCATATTGCATATGCATGAGTGTTTATGCTTATTCATGGATGAAACTTGTTGTGCTATCACGTGGATGTTGCATATGAATGAATGTTATGTGCACTCATGTAGAGATTATAAATTATGTTAGGAATTTGCATATATATGGACTCATTTCACTAACATACTTTGCATTAAGGAGGTTTACTGAATCAGTAACCGCCTGATTTTTGCATTAGACAAGTACATATACACACACCTTTTGCATATGTTCATACAGCATTTAGAATCTTTTTAAGGACAATGGTTACTTGTGGATGATGTTTTGAGTAGATGGATGATGGATGGTAGGATACGTTCTTCCTAACTTGGAGATTTCGGGGACGAAATCCTTTAAGGAGGGGAGAATGTAACAACCCGTATTTTTAATAACATGTTATAATGTAAATCAAGGCAGAATTAAATTCTAAAATCTGAATCATGGGAAACGGGCTGCGCCATTGCATTCGTCTCGAAAAAATACGCGAAATAGAGTCCGAGTTTTCGAAAAACGGAGTCCGTATGACCAAGTTATGGCCCAATGAAGTTTTCAGAAAATTCCAAGCCCGAAAACAGTTCAAATTCGAATTCAGATTCGAATTACAACCAAGGCAGAATGGGCAGGAATTTTCCCGCCCCTGGCAGGGTCGACATAGGTGACGACACTAGTGTCGACCCCCCCAATGGGTCGGCCCCCCCGGTCGGACCAATTTTTCTGGTGCACCATTTTGACATGTTGGGTCTTGTTCTGGAAGTTTCTGACGGGAGTTGATGGCTCAGATTCGTTTTAGGGTTAATCCTATGGTCTAAACTACCCCTAATCTCTATAAAAAGACCCCCTAGACCTAGCCTAAACCCTCATTAATCATTCCTACAACTAAATGCTGCCCAAATGTTCACTAATCATGGCCTCCACCTTCTTCATGAGAGCATGAGTGTCTCAAATCAATCTATGTCATAAAGAAGCCATCTTTCTTAAGTAAAAGAGCCATCTTTCTTTGTCCTTGGGGTTATTCCTTCTAGTTCTCAAGTCTTGAAGTGGAGTTTATCGTCTTTGGTTGCGGATTTGCTAGTGTGGCTTCGTCTCAATCTTATTTTATATTAATTCTAGTCTTCATAGCATTGTAAGCCCTATATTACTCTTAGATTCTAACTATGAAGTTAAATGTTACATGTTGCAAGTTGAGTTTGGGCCTAAGTATGATATGTGCTTTGATTCTAACATGTTATGCATATGTTTACCCTATGCAAGTTTGTAAAGCTATCACCTTGACTTTGTGCATAGAAAGCTATGACCTTTGATTTGAAATGTTGCATTATGCAGCATGAGAACTCTCATAACCTATATGATAACTTGCATATAATGTTGTATGCGAACTTCTAGTCATCATCCTATGTCATCTAGGATCATGTATCACCTATTCGCTAAGTTTGAATGTTGTGCATGTAACATGCAAGTTTAAATGAACATATTTATGCCTCATATGCCACCATGTTTAACTTGTGGCCAACCTTATTACCTTTCGTCATGCTTTTGCCAAGTTCCCTCTTTTGATCTATGTTAGGTTATGCGAAACGTACATGCGATGGGAATGCGTTGGGTTTGGGTAATATTAATGACATGAAAACATGGTTTTAAAATATGACATGAACATTGACTTGTGATTATGTTTGTAAACATAATGATGGACATGACACTTAGAAAATATGAGTGTGGCCAACTCGAGGTTGGGTTGAGTTTGTAGCATAAATCTACCCGGAACCGACCGGCTTAACTAGTGGCTACAAACAATATGACCCAATGTGAGTAGTTGGTCATGTTGTGCTTAAACCCGAGGTTAGACTAGGTTGTGGTGTAAAGCTACCCGGACCCGCCCGGCTTAACTAGTAACCACAACGAGGTCTAATGTGAGAGGTTGGGTGCATTAAATTAATTAATGCCACATGATAGGGTTAAGTCATGGACTACTTGAATATACTTAACCAATTAAACACGATGGACTGATAGGGTTAAGTCATGAACTACTTGAATATACTTAACCAATTAAACCCGATGTATTGATAGGGTTAAGTCATGAACTGCTTGAATACACTTGACCAACTCAATACATGGTTAGGATAGGGTTAACCACACTTAACCCGCTTGAAACCCTAGTTACGTGGTCCTTTTCAGCAGTAACCTACTTCGAAGTATCATGGGTACCCTGGACTAGGCTAGGGTGGGGCACGATTACTGAACTGATTGTAAGAGACCAAAAGAGACGGCTGAATGGTGCACCGGTTGTTCAGGCGGACCATGGTCGTGCACATTAAGTCCGGAGTTGAACATGGGCACCGGTAGGTTTAGACTGTGCATACTTGAATTGTGTCTGTGGTTTACACCTTAGGGCTGGATACACCCTAGGGTGGACCTTGCACAGTTAACTACATTCCATGATTAAGCCGTATGACACCGATACACGACGAGTTAGGCTGATAGAGAGCCGATCGACTAGACCGAGTAGTTGGACCTCGATTTAGGTCATCTCATGATGTGGGCCAGCTTTGGGCCAAGGGATCATTTCTTGTTTATACTTGACATGGATTGGAATACTAGTACACACCTGGTGCAACTTAACCTTGTATATGCGATGCCATACTTGATCTATCTTGTTAACTTTTCACCATGCCAGTTATCACCCTACATCTCATCTCTGTTTACATGTTCAGTTAACTTTATTAGTTTTTATACTAATAGTAGATAGGACTTACCAGTCTTTTTGACTGACCCGTTTTCTTTCGCCTCTTTTCTTCCGTTCCCCCCCCAGTTTACAGGGTGGGAACACTAGTACCTAGCTTGGATCTTTAGCTGCTTTTCTGGATAGCTCATGTACGGTTTGGACTTGAGCACGCTATGGCTTTATTCTACCTTGGGGATAGTTACTTTATGATTTTCTTTCCAGTTTTCAGTTGATGTTTCTAGACTATGTTTTGTGGAAAATAATGACCAAGTACTTTGATGTAACTGGTTTTGAAATGTTAATTTTATCCGCTGCTTTATTTACTCTGTTTTACTTATATGTTCTGTCTTGTGATATCTGCATGCATGTTTACCTTGTTTAACGCTCCTCCAAAGCTAGTGTGCTTGCAAGAGTGGCATTGGCGGAGGTGGGGTGTTACACTACTCAAGAGAAGAAAATAGGAAAAAACATAGCAACCATGGCATCCATCAATCAAGTCTTATCTATCACCTGCTAAATCCATGAATACGTCAATACCCATATGACTGGTTCAACCAATCCCAAGGGCTAATGGGAGCCCCGGCTCCAAACGGACTACCGCACGTCCAACGTACATCTATCCTCCAAGGATAACTAGATCACGTTCAACGGATCCAAGGTAAATAGGCGTCCCCAGATACCCTTGCTTCGAGTCTGCCTAGAACACTCCAAACTATTGGCGATTCCTTGGCACTCTCATCAAAAGAGCTATCCACAACTCCGTCTTCAACTCAAGTCCAACCCAAGTCAATCCGTTATCTTGCAGCCTTCTCGAGTCATCTCATAGCCCTATCAAGTCCAACTCGGGGCAGTCTATATCATCGAACAGTCTTATCACATCACGCTGCACATTGCTCCTTGAGTGAACCAAGATACCATCTAATGGAGATCATAACAACTTCTCATATCTTCACGCAAACCATCCTAACTGAACTCGACATTCCCCAAGCACAAGCCCCAAAGGCCTAAATCAATATCAGACAAGCACCCAAGGAATATCTCCTCCGAATTATGACAATCAACGTGAGTTGATACGATCAAAATAACCAAACATTCGAACACCCATAACTGACTCTGGCTATCCTCGCCAATCCTGCTTCGAAACTATCCTTGATCGCACGACGACCCATGTGACGGCCCGCCCCGCACCAACCGACATTTACTCCAAAAGTGCGCTGTACACATGTCCAGTTAGCACGGAACGGGTCGTGAGAAGGAAAAGGAAGAAGGAAATGAACATACAAAGAACCTGTAGAATGTCTCACAGCGCATAGAACAAAATATAATAATAACATACTTGACATAAAACAGGAGAGACAGTGCATAAGCTGAAAATCAGAACTAAACATCATAGCAGCGGAAATCCAAAATACAGCTTATTACAACTTTCAAACTGTCTCAAAGCAAAAGTAAGATAAAGGAGGTACACTACTAATGCCCAAGTAGCGACCACCAACGACACAGGGAGAATGTGTGTGTATATATCATACGTGGAAGCCTCCTGCCCGCCTCCGAATCAGCTACTCGCGCATCACCAGCTAACCTGTCTCTAGTCTGCTCGTGTGAGCACCCAGAGTAATAAGAGGAGACATAAAACTCTGGGTCAGACATAAAGCCTGGTATGAGCGATAAGCATCTAAAGTGAACAATAACAGGTAGACTAAAACATACCTGAACCTGGACCTGCAACCAAAGAGTTAGCACTACATACTGTACAACACTCTAAGGTATCATATCAAACAGTGTAAAGATACGGAGGTGGGGGAGGTGTGCATGTCATAGGGATGGCAAACAATCAAACATAGCATCCATCCTCACATCTCTCACTCAGTGCGTAAAACATACGATATTCACCACTTCGATCACCCAACATACCTTGCTACGATCACTCTGCCCCATGAAGTCATAAATGGCTTCACTGCACTGATAACGTAGCCAATAATCCTTTGCTATGTCCACTTTGCCCCATGGAGTCACAAGAACCCCACTGCACTGGCTCATAGCCTTACTAATCCTTACTATGTCTACTCTGCCCCATGGAGTCACAATGACCCCACTGCACTGGCTCATAGTCTTACTACGCATCACCTTGCCCCTCGGGTCATAATGACCCTACTGCACTGATAACGTAGTCTTGCTACCATCACTTTGCCCCTCAGGTCATGATGACCCTACTGCACTGATAAGTAGCCCATCATCCATTTTCAGTGGTGAATCGAAGTTATGAACGTCGACAACTCCTTAGCACACGTCCCGCAGCAAAGTCCAACCATGAAGTGAACTCATCGGTTCCCAACTGGATCCTGAGCTCTAACTTCCCATATTGGACTACCTTTGCATCTCGGGTTATTGGTCATCATCTTCATCCGGATCGGTCTTCATCATTCGGGTCGGGTTGCGCCTCCTGCGTCGGATCGGGTCGTGGTCCTCCAGGTGATCGGGTCGCACTCCTCCATCGTCTCGTGGATCCAGTCTCCATCGAATCGGGTCTCCTCTTCTGGTCGGATCGTGAACTCCCAGCGGATCGTGTTCCAACGGGTCGGATCGTGCTACATGGATCGGGTCGTGACTTCCCATCAGTTCGTGAGGCTGGTCGGTTCGTGGAAGGACGAGGCAGATCGCATGGCAACTCCTCATGTCGTGTCGTGATCATCTGGTTCGGATCGGGGTGCGAAGCGCGAGTGCGGATTGTGGACGTGGCATGCGATCCGATCCGGATCCCTGCATAATTCCTGCAGCTGTTCCAGCGACTGTTTTATGCCATACGACGACGTCTTCGACTATTCTAACTATTCTAATCTATCACAAAACATACCATACAGTCATAGCAACATGTACAAGTGAACACAAACACCAAAACAACAATCATAGCATGTAAAATGGATCAAACTTACCCAAAATCCCACATTTCCCCTTAAGCATGTTTAGGTGAAACTAATGATAGGATTAGCAAAACTTAACCAAATTAACCCAAATTCATATCAGAGGTCTAAAACATCATTTAGGAATTTATGAACATTTCTCCCGAATTTTATCATGTTTAAATTCGCTAATTAACACTAATCAACCCTAATTAGCCATAATTAGTGCAAAACTATGCAAATCACTCACCTTAGCCACAAAATAAACTAAGATCTGAAATAAATCTCTGATTTGATGTGAATCCCAATGCTAAACAGCAGCTCCAATGTTGATTTGGTGAAGATCTTCCTTGATTAGGGGTTGCTAAGCCAAATCCTTGACCAAAAGGTGATTTGGAGGTGATTTAGAGGTTGGAGGCCATTTTTAGGGTTCCTTGGTGATAAGTGGAAGCTAGAAAACTGAAATGGAATGATCCTCTATCTCATTTCAGCCTCCCCATAACCCTAACCCCGAAATGGGTTATGGGCCTACTCACTAATCACCCGATTTGGCCTGGTTAAGCAGTTTTTCACCCTCCAAACCTTATTTCAGCCATATCTCCCAAACGGTAAGTCCGTTTGGCTATTATGACCACTCTACGGAAAGGTAAACCATCAAACGAATCCAATGGGAGTGGTTTCAGGTCAAAATTCCTTTCCAATCAAAAGTTATGGCCAAAACAGTACCAACTAGGGGTAAAATGGTCATTTAAAATTCGACAAAAATCATGAACATGGGAAATGACTCCAATAGATGTTTCCCAAAGTTACATGACCATACGACTTCACATGGGAAAGAAATAAATATTCTACAATCCTATGATGTGTAGAATACGGGTCGTTACACTCTCCCCCCCTTAAGAAATTTCGCCCCCGAAATTCCCTAATCAAAACACACACAAAGGTCCCGCATGCCTATCAATCATAAAACAACAATCAAACATGCAAAACAAGCTAAGCAAGTCTACCCTAGCATGCGGAAAACCAAATTGCAAAGTAAATCTTACCAGGCAAAGAGTTCTGGATATGCTTTCCTAATACTCTCCTCTGTCTCCCAAGTACAATCATTCTCGTCCTCGCCCCACTGAACCTTGACTAGCTTCACCGCCTTCCTTCGAAGTTGCTTCGTATCGTGCCCCACAATACGGATCGGCTTGCGGTTCCCAACCGCCTCGGGTTCTACGTCGAAGTCCTCTAACTGATCAGGTGAAATAGTCATATCTGAGTCGTGGACGAACTTCCTTAGTTGGGAAACATGAAATACATTGTGAACTCCCGCCATTTTCTCTGGTAAGCCAACTCTATATGCCAAATTCCCGACTAATTCAAGAACAGGGAATGAGACAACAAATCTTGGTGCTAATTTGCCTCTCCTGCCAAATCGTATCACGCTTTTCAACGGAGAGATCTTGACAAACACCAAGTCACCAACGGAGAATTTCAAGTGTCTTCTCCTCTTATCAGCATAACTCTTCTGCCTATCTTGGGCAGCTTTCATTCGTTGCTGAATGATCTTAATCTTATCCGAAGTTTCCCTCACCACATCTGGTCCAAGCACAAACTTCTCGCCAGTCTCTATCCAACATGATGGTGAGTTGCACGGTCTTCCGTACAAAGCTTCATATAGAGCCATACCGATACTGGATTGGTAGCTATTATTATATGCAAATTCTACTAGATGCAAATGGTCATCCCATGATCCACCAAAATCCAATATACACGCTCTCAAGAGATCTTCCAATATACGATTCACCCTCTCCGTCTGACCGTCGGTCTGAGGATGATATGCGGTACTGAGATGTAATCCTGACCCTATAGCCTCTTGTAAGCTCTTCCAAAACCCACTAGTGAACAACGGGTCTCGGTCACTCACAATGCTTTTGGGTACTCCATGAAATCTCACTACCCACTTCATATACAATTCTGCCAACTTGGCTGCCGTTCTGGTCGATTTGACTGGTATAAATCTTGCGCTCTTAGTCAACCGATCCACAATTACCCAAATGCTATCATGTCCCGATCTAGTCCTTGGTAAACCATCGATGAAATCCATCGAGACTTGCTCCCATTTCCATTCGGGAATCTCTAATGGTTGCAACAACCCACTAGGCTTCTTTTGCTCGGCTTTAACTAGCTGGCAATTCATGCATTTGGATATAAATTTCCCAACGTCTCCTTTCATCCCTTCCCAGTAGTAAGTCTGTCTCATGTCTCGATACATCTTGTTACCACCGGGATGTATAGTCAGTTTTGAGTGATGACATTCTCTAAGCACTTCATCCCTCAATCCATTCACGTTGGGCACAACTAGCCTTCCATTCCTTCTAAGCCATCCATCTCGATCAAGCCCATACACATTCATCTCCTCACCGTCGATGTTCATCTCTAACTTGGAGATGATTTCTAATAGATTAGGATCGTCCCTCTGGCTAGAACCAATCCGCTCTATCAAAGTGGGTCTGATCGTCAAACTAGCTAGCATGACTGGATCCAATTCGCACTTTGGTCTGAAATCAAACCCCGCGATATACTCCAGTTGCTTCCACTCAAGAAACATTGCCCCTAAGCTGGCATGTCTCCTACTCAAGGCATCGGCTACCGCATTACCCTTCTCAGGTGTGTATGCGATATCAAAATCATACGAAGCCAAGAACTCTAACCATCTCTGCTGACGGAGATTCAGATCTTTCTGAGAGAAGAGATATTTCAACGATTTATGATCGGTAAACAACTCAAATCTTTCTCCCAAGAGATAGTGTCTCCACATCTTCAGCGCAAATACAATCGCTCCAATTCCAAATCATGGGTAGGATACTTCTTCTCATGCGGCTTTAGCTGTCGACTAGCATAAGCTACAACCCTACCTTCTTGCATCAATACTGCACCCAGTCCGGTACCACAAGCATCCGTGTATACCGTCATCTCTTCATTCCCTTTAGGAATGACTAACACTGGCGCACGCGTCAACTTCTCCTTTAGACTCTTGAAGGCATCCTCACACACTTCCTCCCAGACGAAGGACTGATTCTTCTTAGTCAACTGAGTCAACGGTGCTGCTATCTTGGAGAAGTCCTGGATAAACTTACGATAATATCCAGCTAATCCCAAGAAACTTCTTACGTCTGTCGCATTCTTGGGCATAGGCCAATCCTGTACCGTAGCCACCTTCGCAGGGTCCACGGCAATACCATTCTCGGAAACAACATGACCCAAGAATCTTACTTCCCTTCTCCAAAAATGACACTTAGAGAATTTCGCTTTCAATTGGTGTTTCCTCAACACCTCCATTACTATCCTCAAGTGTCTCTTGTGTTCCTCCTCTGTCCTTGAATAAACAAGGATATCATCCACGAACACAAGAACAAACTTATTCAACTGATCTCTGAATACTCGATTCATAAGATCCATAAAGTAGGCTGGTGCATTGGTCAACCCAAACGGCATGACCAGCCACTCATAGAATCCAGACGGCGTCCTAAATGCCGTTTTCGGAACACTCTCATCCGCTACTCGAAGCTGATGAAATCCTGTCGCGAGGTCCAACTGGGAGAACACTCTTGCTCCTTCTAGTTGATCAAACAAATCATCTATCCGCGGTAGAGGATACTTATTCTTCCTCGTTACCTTATTCAACTCACGATAGTCCACACACAAACGAAGGGAACCATCTGCCTTAGTGGCAAACACAACTGGTGCTCCCCACTCGGAGACGCTCCTTCTAATAAATCCCTTCTTCAAAAGATTGCTGACTTGCACCCCGAGCTCTCGCTGCTCCCTTCGTGCCATACGACGAAGTGGCATCACTATAGGTCTGGCATCTTTCACTAAATCAATACGGAACTCAATCTCTCGGTGTGGTGGAAGCCCGGTCACCTCCTCGAAGACGTCCGGATACTGGCCAACCACGGGCACATCTGACAACTCATCCTGCGGGATGTCGAGGGAATTTACAAAACTAGCCATAACCCCATCACTAGGTAGACTACCAAACACTACCCTCCGCCCATCATCCGCCCTCACTGTCACCAAAAAGCCCTCACAGTCTACCACCACCCCGTATCTTTGGAGCCAATCGACTCCCAATATAATGCCATACCCAGTAAAGCCCAAAACAAAGCAATCACATACAAACATACATCCATGAATCGATAAGACCAAATTCCTGCAAATCATACTAAGGCTAGTCGAACCACCAATCGGGTTCGTCACAACCAATGGTCTATCGACTATCTCGGGTTCCATTCCCAACCTATCTACCAGGTCACTAGATATGAAGGAACGGGAAGCCCCAGTATCAAACAAAACTCGAACTGGTACATCATAAATAGAAAGCATACCTTGAATAACGACATTCTTTCCTTTCTCCGCCGCAGTTGGGGCATTCGACGAAGAAGGAACAGCATCAATAGCATATGCTTTCACAATCTGCTTCTCCTTAAGAGGTTACAAACACTTATCCTTATGATGTCCCACTTGACCACAGTTGTAGCACTTCCTTTCCGCTGGCTTGGCCCGACATTCTTTAGCATAATGGCCCTTCTTTCCACAGCTGAAGCACTCAACATCCTTCTTGCTCTTTTTCTGGCCACCCTTAGATTGGTCCTGCTTCCTCTTATTCTGAGAGTTATTCTTGCCTCCATCGCCTGCTTGCGGCTTTGGCCCTTCTGCAGATGCAGCCTCAGTCTTTGACTTAGGGTAAAGACTCTCTGATCTTAAAGCTTTCCCCACGATCGATTCAAAAGTCTCATCGATGTGGTTGATAAGCCTTTCCCCCAAGTATCCATCCAAACCAGTAATGAACTTCTCATTTTTCTTCTCAGGAGTGTCGATGAGAGACAGTCCATACTTCGACAAAGTGTCGAACTCAGCAATATAATCAGAAACTGCCCTTCCGTTCTGCTTGAGTTCCAAGAACCTCTTGAACAACACTGACTTCTGGGCAGCTGGAATGAACTTCTCGCTAAAGCGAGCCTTGAACTGATCCCAAGTAACCTGATCCTCTGGAGTAGCTGTTCTAATGGCATTCCACCAATTCATCTCTCGCCCTTGCAGCTGACAAGACGCTAGCCTTCACTTCATCGCATCCTCAAGACCCAAGTCATCAAAGATACGATCACAGCTATCCATCCAATCTTGAACATCTGTGGCCGACTCCGTCCCGTGGAACGGCTTCCCACCAAGGTTAGTGTAATCCTTGCACAACTTGGCGAAATCGACCCTAGGCGCCTGCACAACTGGGCCAACACCAACTCCGGGATTGGGAACTGCCCCTTGCACTTCTCTAAGCATATCTCTCATGAGGTTAGTAAACATCTCCCTCATGTCAGCGACATTCCCCTGGTTGGTCCCTCTACCAGCACCCCTCGTGTCTCGGCTCATCGTCAATCTGAAAAAGGGAAACGATTAACGACCCCATAGTGGTGCTAGTGCAGTGCGACTTCATTCTTATACTACTAATAGTATATATATACATAGCTTTTGGAAACCAAAGTAATCACAAATACGCGCTCTCATATACGTACTATCTCTCCCTAGTGTCTTTCCCTAGGTTAACTATGCAACCTAGAGCTCTGATACCAAGTGTGACGGCCCGCCCCGCACCAACCGACATTTACTCCAAAAGTGCGCTGTACACATGTCCAGTTAGCACGGAACGGGTCGTGAGAAGGAAAAGGAAGAAGGAAATGAACATACAAAGAACCTGTAGAATGTCTCACAGCGCATAGAACAAAATATAATAATAACATACTTGACATAAAACAGGAGAGACAGTGCATAAGCTGAAAATCAGAACTAAACATCATAGCAGCGGAAATCCAAAATACAGCTTATTACAACTTTCAAACTGTCTCAAAGCAAAAGTAAGATAAAGGAGGTACACTACTAATGCCCAAGTAGCGACCACCAACGACACAGGGAGAATGTGTATATATATATCATACGTGGAAGCCTCCTGCCCGCCTCCGAATCAGCTACTCGCGCATCACCAGCTAACCTGTCTCTAGTCTGCTCGTGTGAGCACCCAGAGTAATTAGAGGAGACATAAAACTTTGGGTCAGACATAAAGCCTGGTATGAGCGATAAGCATCTAAAGTGAACAATAACAGGTAGACTAAAACATACCTGAACCTGGACCTGCAACCAAAGAGTTAGCACTACATACTGTACAACACTCTAAGGTATCATATCAAACAGTGTAAAGATACGGAGGTGGGGGAGGTGTGCATGTCATAGGGATGGCAAACAATCAAACATAGCATCCATCCTCACATCTCTCACTCAGTGCGTAAAGCATACGATATTCACCACTTCGATCACCCAACATACCTTGCTACGATCACTCTGCCCCATGAAGTCATAAATGGCTTCACTGCACTGATAACGTAGCCAATAATCCTTTGCTATGTCCACTTTGCCCCATGGAGTCACAAGAACCCCACTGCACTGGCTCATAGCCTTACTAATCCTTACTATGTCCACTCTGCCCCATGGAGTCACAATGACCCCACTGCACGGGCTCATAGTCTTACTACGCATCACCTTGCCCCTCGGGTCATAATGACCCTACTGCACTGATAACGTAGTCTTGCTACCATCACTTTGCCCCTCAGGTCATGATGACCCTACTGCACTGATAAGTAGCCCATCATCCATTTTCAGTGGTGAATCGAAGTTATGAACGTCGACAACTCCTTAGCACACGTCCCGCAGCAAAGTCCAACCATGAAGTGAACTCATCGGTTCCCAACTGGATCCTGAGCTCTAACTTCCCATATTAGACTACCTTTGCATCTCGGGTTATTGGTCATTATCTTCATCCGGATCGGTCTTCATCATTCGGGTCGGGTCGCGCCTCCTGCGTCGGATCGGGTCGTGGTCCTCCAGGTGATCGGGTCGCACTCCTCCATCGTCTCGTGGATCCAGTCTCCATCGAATCGGGTCTCCTCTTCTGGTCGGATCGTGAACTCCCAGCGGATCGTGTTCCAACGGGTCGGATCGTGCTACATGGATCGGGTCGTGACTTCCCATCAGTTCGTGAGGCTGGTCGGTTCATGGAAGGACGAGGCAGATCGCATGGAAACTCCTCATGTCGGATCGTGATCATCTGGTTCGGATCGGGGTGCGAAGCGCGAGTGCGGATCGTGGACGTGGCATGCGATCCGATCCGGATCCCTGCATAATTCCTACAGCTGTTCCAGCGACTGTTTTGCGCCATACGACGGCGTCTTCGACTATTCTAACTATTCTAATCTATCACAAAACATACCATACAGTCATAGCAACATGTACAAGTGAACACAAACACCAAAACAACAATCATAGCATGTAAAATGGATCAAACTTACCCAAAATCCCACATTTCCCCTTAAGCATGTTTAGGTGAAACTAATGATAGGATTAGCAAAACTTAACCAAATTAACCCAAATTCACATCAGAGGTCTAAAACATCATTTAGGAATTTATGAACATTTCTCCCGAATTTTATCATGTTTAAATTCGCTAATTAACACTAATCAACCCTAATTAGCCATAATTAGTGCAAAACTATGCAAATCACTCACCTTAGCCACAAAATAAACTAAGATCTGAAATAAATCTCTGATTTGATGTGAATCCCAATGCTAAACAGCAGCTCCAATGTTGATTTGGTGAAGATCTTCTTTGATTAGGGGTTGCTAAGCCAAATCCTTGACCAAAAGGTGATTTGGAGGTGATTTAGAGGTTGGAGGCCATTTTTAGGGTTCCTTGGTGATAAGTGGAGGCTAGAAAACTGAAATGGAATGATCCTCTATCTCATTTCAGCCTCCCCATAACCCTAACCCCGAAATGGGTTATGGGCCTACTCACTAATCACCCGATTTGGCCCGGTTAAGCAGTTTTTCACCCTCCAAACCTTATTTCAGCCATATCTCCCAAACGGTAAGTCCGTTTGGCTATTATGACCACTCTACGGAAAGGTAAACCATCAAACGAATCCAATGGGAGTGGTTTCAGGTCAAAATTCCTTTCCAATCAAAAGTTATGGCCAAAACAGTACCAACTAGGGGTAAAATGGTCATTTAAAATTCGACAAAAATCATGAACATGGGAAATGACTCCAATAGATGTTTCCCAAAGTTACATGACCATACGACTTCACATGGGAAAGAAATAAATATTCTACAATCCTATGATGTGTAGAATACGGGTCGTTACAACCCATGCCATATGTCAAGAGTTAATGAAAACCCTAATTCTAACCAGGCTACTGTACGTCCAACGTACACTTGCCTCCCTAACTCCTGTAATCATCTTCATCATTAGGTAGGTAATCCAATACCACCTTCCGTCCATCATCCGCTCTAATGGTCACTGAAGACCCTTCACAGTCTACTATTACCTTTGGAGCTAATCGACTCCCCAAAATCAAGCCAAACCCAGTAAATCCCAAAACAAAACAATCACGAGCAAACATGCATCTGCCACTCGATCAGACCAAATTACGACAAATCATACAAAGGCTAGTCGAACCACCAATCGGGTACGTCACAACCAAAGGCCTACCGACAGCCTTGGGTTCCAATTCCAACCTATCTACCAGGTCACTAGATATGAAGGAATGGGAAACTCCGACATCAAACAAAACTTGAATAGGAACATCATAAATAGAAAGCATACCTCGAATGACAACACCCTTTCCCTTTTTCTCCACAGTTGGGGCATTCGACGAAGAAGGAACAGCGTTGATAGCATATGCTTTCATGATCTGCTTCTCTTTAGGAGGTTGTGGACACTTATCCTTGTGATGTCCCACTTGGCCGCAATTGAAGCACTTCCTTTCCCCAGGCCTTTCCCGACAATCTCTAGCATAGTGGCCCTTCTTGCCACAGCTAAAGCACTCGGCATTTTTCTTATTCTTTTTTTCTTGACTATCCTTGGTCTGGTTCTGCTTCCTCTTATTCTGAGAATTATTCTTGCCTCCATCGCTTGCCTGCGGCTTTGGCTCCTCTACAGGTGTAACGACAACCTCGGTCTTCAACTTAGGGTAAAGACTCTCTGATCTCAATGCTTTTCCCATAATAGACTCAAACGACTCATCAATGTGGTTTATAAGCCTTTCCCCCAAGTACTCATCTAAGCCAGTTATGAACTTCTCATTCCTCTTCTCGGCAGTATCAACAAGAGATAATCCATACTTCGATAAGGTATCGAATTCAACAATATATTCTGAGACTGCCCTACCATTCTGTTTAAGTTCCAAAAATTTCCTAAACAATTCTGATTTCTGAGCAGCGGGGATAAACTTGTCACTAAAGCAAGTCTTAAACTGATTCCAAGTAACTTGATCCTCAGGAGTAGATGCCTTAATAGCATTCCACCAATTCATAGCCCGTCCTTGAAGTTGACGCGATGCTAGCTTTCTCTTCTTGCATCCTCGATTCCCAAATCCTCAAAGATGCACTCACAACTATCAAGCCAATCTTGAACATCCGCAGCTGATTCCGTTCCATGGAACGGCTTCCTACCAAGACGAGTATAATCCTTGTTAAGCTTAACGAAATCGGCCCTAGGCGCCTGCACCGCTGCACTACCACCGTTAGCAACATTAGGAACTGCTCCCTGAACATCCCTAAGCATCTCTCTCATAAAGGTATTAAACATCGTCCTCATATCAGGAGCATTCCTATTATTGGCCCCTGAATCCATACTCCTCATATATCGGCTCATCGTTCAATCTGTAAAGAGAAAACGATTAACCATCTCCATAGTGGTGCCAGTGCAGTGCGACTTCATCCTTAGATATACTAATAGTATATATATAGCTTTTGAAAACCAAAATATCACAAATACGCGCTCTCATATATGTATACTATCTCTCCCTGATGTCTTTCCCTAGGTTAACTACGCAACCTAGAGCTCTGATACCAAATGTGACGGCCCGCCCCGCACCAGCCGACATTTCCAATGAAATGCACGGTGCGATGTCCAACCAGCATGGGACGGTCGTCAAAGGAAAAGTGGTTTGAAATGATGAATCATCAAAGAACCTGTAGTATATCTCACAGTGCATGGAATAAAATATAATAATAACATAACTTGACATAAAATAGGCGAGACAGTGCATAAGCTGAAACTAAACTATCATAGCAGTGGAAATCCAAAATACAACTTATGATCCAAACCATTTTTATTACAACTTTAAAATATTGTCTTCAAGCAAAGTAGAAAAGGTACACTACTAATGCCCAGAGTAGTGACCAGCAACAACACAAAGAGAATCTACGTAAATAGTGCGTGTAAGCCTCCTGCTCGTCCCCAGACAGCTACTCGTGCATACCACCTAACATGTCTCCAGTCTGCCCGTTTAAGAGCGCCCAGAGTAATAAGAAGAGACATAAAACTCCGGGTCAGACAAAAGTCTGATATGGGCGATAAGCATCAAAACAAAACAATAACAGGTATAATCTAATCATACCCGAACCTGGACCTGCAACCAAAGAGTTAGCACAACAAGATGTATAGTACTCTAAGGTAACATTAACATAAAGTGTAAATATGGGAGTGTGCATGACATGGTGATAACAAATATCAAACGTAGCAACCATCCTCACATCTCTCACTCAGTGTGTAAAGCATACGATATCCACCACTTTGATCACCAGAACTATCGGGGCCATGGCGGAGTCCAACTCCGTACAACCATCACTACGATCACTTTGCCCATAATCCATCTCTCATTGGTGAACCAAAATTTTGGATACCGATAACCCCTTTGCACACGTCCCGCAGCAAAGTCCAACTCATGAAGTTAACTCGTTGGTTCCTATATGGATCCTGAGTTCTACTTCCTATTTGGACTACCTTTGCATCTTGGGTTTGGTCTTCTCCGGATTGGTTCGAAAATAAGCTTCCATTCGGTTTGGCCTTCTTCCCGTCTTCGGTTCGGTCGTGGTTACCCCATCAGGTCGGGCTCCTCCATTCAAATCAGTTCATTCATGGAAACTCCTCCGGGTCGGATCGTGAGCACCCATTGGATTTGGGTCGGGATCCTCGGTTCGTGATGTCCTCTCCAGAGCATCGGGTCGTGACTCCAACTTTGGGTTGGGGTCCGCCATTGGCTCGTGGGTCGAGCCTTCATCGGATCGGTTCGTGGTGCTCGAACAAGAGCGGATCGGTTCGGGGTACTCTGACGCGAGCGGGTCGGGGTCGTGGCCACCATTCACGAGCGGGTCGGAGTTGCGGAATGCTCCACGAGCGGGTTCGAGGGTCCGATCCGATCCCATTTCCAACTCTTTTCCAACGAGCTATTTACGCCACACGACGGCGTTTTCGACCAATCTAACTTTTCTATGCAATCACAAATCATTCCAAACAGTCATAGTAACATGTAGAAACGACCATAAACATCAAAGCAACAATTTAACAAGTTAAAATGGATCAAACATACCCAAAACCATAATTTTCCCCTTCATCTCCCTAATCATAATTTAATCATACGATTAGCAAAATATGTCCAAATTAACCAAAAATTTTATCAGAGCCCTAAAATAATATTTAAGAATTTTTACATATTTTTCCAGAATTTCAACATGCATAATTTCGCTAATTATCACTAATCATCCCTAGTTAGCCGTAATCAGTGATAAACAATGCAAATCACTCGCCTTAGCCGCAAATAAGACCTTAGATCTAAAAATCTACTATTTTGGATCGAATTCTTATGCAAAACAGTAGATCCAACTCTTATTTGGTGTTACTTTGCCTTGATTTGATGTAGCCTAGCTTAATCTTTGATTAGAAAGCGATTCGTAGTTGTTTAGAAGAGATTTAGAAGGTGGAAGCCATTGTTAGGGTTGAAGAGAAAGTTTATGGTGGCTGGAAAATGACAAAGGAGGGTTTCTCTAGCCCCTATTAGCCCTTATGCAACCTAATCCCGAAATACCTAGTGGGCCTAGCTGCTAATCACCCGGTTAAGCCCAATTATGATGTTTTTCACATTCTAGACCTTATTTAGCCATATCTCCCAAACGATAAGTCTGTTTGGTTAATGTGACCACTCTACGGAAAAGTAAACCATCATTCAAATCCAATGGAAGTGGTTTTAGGTCAAAACTCCTTACCAATCAAAAGTTATAGGCAAAACAAGATTCTCCAGGAGCAAAACAGTCATTTAAAAATCGGCAAAAATCGTGAACATGGGAAATGACCCCAATAGTCGTTCCCCAAAGTTACACAACCATACGACTTCATATGTAAATGAAATAAATTTCTACGATCCTCCAATGCGTAGAATACGGGTCGTTACAAATAACAATTTAATGAAATCATACGGCAAATGTGTGTTTATATATGTGGTTGAATTAATAATATATATATATCTAAGGGATAAAATAATTTTGATAATAATAGCATTCCCTTAGGTGGATTTGAATTTCAAACAAAGAGATTAAAACAAGGGGACAAGAATAATGTTTATAAGGAAAGAAATAAACAAAATTGATTAACGTTATATAATAAAAATCTTTTCAGCTTTGAATACGTTCACTTGGCAAAACTGAGACCAAGGAGTCGACCGCCGGTTAAGCGCCCTTTTAGGGTAGCGGTCGACCGCCTAACGCAGCCTATGCCCAGTAATGCTTGGTTCGGGTTAGGTTTCAGTGTTAATTTATAAGAACGAATAACCAAGATTAAATCTTAATAATCCTACGATTCTTGTTTACACAAACACTTACAAATAACACCTCATACTTCAGACCTAAACCTAGCCTCCCACTCTTTCCCTGCCTCGCTCTACCACTGATTCTAGAGAAAATCATAATAGGTTTTCTTCGTCTCTTGAAATCTATTTTTCTTTTTCTAATCCCTTTCTTGTAGGATTTGAATTAGAATATAAATTGGGAATTACAAGATTTATATATATAATAATTGTAACTATTTAATTCTTTTATATATATAGATTTCTAGGGATTGGAGATCGTATCAAATAGGCAAACATCATCAGATCCACAAAATTTCCAACCACTGTGAGTGGAAACAGTAATTGTTTAGGTATATTCTACATTTGTAAGTATGCCTAGGGAGATTTGGAATAACGATAATATCAAACTGTAAAACCACCAATCTCTTATATATATATGTATCGCATAAACTGTTGATTGATATTAGGTTTGTGAATTTGTTTTAGTAGCGGATGAAAAACATTTGGGTGTTTTACTTTTATTTGAGATGTAAAAAGGTTTAGATTTGTTTTGGTTTTATTATTTAAATAGGTTTGGATTTCCATTCTAAAGAGACAATTTGGACGTATTCAGATTTGAAATAAATCAAATATCAACGTTTTTATGTATGACATAAGAAAGGGTAAATTAGATAAATAAAGGTCTATGAATATATATATATATATATATGTATGTATGTATAATGTAGGAAATTTACAACTTTTTCTTGATTCAACACTAGAATTATTCTTACAAGCCTAGGATGCAAGTTTTGATTGTATGTTGTATTATTTCCATTAATGTTATTTGTAATATTGCCATTATGTCATGTATATAGTGGTCTGATGTGTCAATTAACTTATAGGCCTTGAATGTAGACTAGTTGACAATTTTACCTCATTAAAATGTTCCTTCGTTCATACGAAAACTGGTGTTATTTATACGTACTAAATAGTGCAATTAACGTAATTAGCATAATAATGAAGTAGTAAAAGCGATTAGGATAAGATTTGAATTAGAAATGTCCCCACATAAATTGTTGTTTGTGCATGTGTATAAAATGGCTTATCTATATATTAAAAAATGACACACAGACACGAGGTTAGTCGCCATTTATGGTAGAACTCTGCCGGGAACCGATTGGCAAATCCAGCAACCACAAATGACTCTGGCTAATGTAAGAGGTCTAGGTGTCATGGGCCATTTAAATTAGTACACTATGACCCGAGGTTAAACCCACTTGTAGTAGAAGTCTGCTTGGAACCGCCAGGCATATCCAGCGTCTACAGGTAGACGGTTTAATGTGAGAAGTCTAGTGTGCATATTATACCTATTATGTGTGCGAATAGGTAGGTTAACTATGCCTTGAGAAGATCTTAAATGGCTGACTCTCTTTTTATCTAGTTTGGGTCTGAAGTGGTTAGGGACTAGGACCATTCCGAAGGTTTATTCCTTGGATATGGAATAAACTCATGGGACCCTCCCTTATTAGATTTGACGTAGGTTCATGGGTCCTCCTACTTTGAAAGTGGTTTAGACATGGCAATAACGGAGTAGGGTAGTTTACCAGAATGTACACTTCCTCTAGGAGCTTTGGGAGGGCCAACCTAGGGACAGAGTTGGTATACGTTGGATGTAGGCTGCTATTTAATACACCAACTATCTAAGTGAAGTCTTAAGCGGCATAGGTGTCCAATAATAATATCAGTTAAATAGTAACACGAGGCGTTAGTCGGAGGGGTCTTAAAAGGCTATATGTGAGCCTACCCTAAATCGGTACTAAGCGGCACATTAATGTTTCTCATATCACTTGTGATAGTGTATATATAATTGAGAACGTTGACGTATTTGGAGGGGGCTTAAGTGGCTAGGGTGCGCGTTGGTCATAAGAGATCATGGGAATCCACCCTTAATAAATATGCTAGAACAGGCCTTAAGTGACCGAGAATGTCCACCTCGTTGGGTCTCCACGCTAAATGCACTAATGAGGTCTTAAGTGATTGATTCAGATATCCATGTCATTAATTAAACATTTTTTGTACATGTGAATACTTGTGTGTTTCGTAGACATACCTTGACATATATAACCTGTTAAATCTAGGGTATGGTCTTTAAACAAATATTACTTCCAGTCACACGGGACTTTATGTTCTGACCCCTCTCCTTAACATATCTAACAGGTCAGTTGGTGGGGTAGTTATCCAATGAAGGAAACAAAGATCAAGCCTAACGAAGGTGACGTAGATATTATGCTATTATTAGTTATCATTGTTGCTTTTCTTATGGAAACTCTTGACTATGAACCATAATGATGTACTGGTTGAATAATTGTATCTTGAAAATTTGTATTCGAGTTTTGTGGCTTTTTATGAAATGGTACATCTTATTTTGGTATTATGCTTTTTCATTCCGCTGTGTGAGATTCCATAGTGTTATGTTTACCTATTATTCTATACAAATATAATTCCTTACAGGAATCAACGATCCATTTAGAGTAGCTCTAAGTTTCGATGGGCCTTTTCTAGGTCGGAGGCCTACTTCGAGCAGGTTGTTACAGAGATCGCTATTAATAATTGTTCAAATTTAATGAAAGAAAATAGTGATCTTAATCCAAAATTCAACGACTTGAATCAGCATTAGCCAAATTTTCTAATGGAGAAAAATCGTTGAATATGTTATTGAAAAACCAATTTTCTGTTGGAAATAAGAATGGAGTTGGCTTTGGAAAAATTGATCAAATTGAAAAACAAAATTCTAATGATTTTAAAGATCCTTCAAATAGCTTTGTAAAGGATCGAACTATAATTTTGGAATCTAATACTCTCAAAGGATTTTTAAATCATAAACAAGATGAGAACTTATTTAGAAACATTCCAATCAAACGAGTTTGGATCCCAAAAGGAAATAAAATGAATATGAGTAAGATTAAACGAATTTGGGATCCTAATGGTACTTTAGTGAATGATAATGGATTGTTGTAAAAACAAGTTTGGGTACTAAAACATGTGAATGAAGCTAGGAGTGTTTCACAACTTTTAAACCACTCGATCCTATAAACATGTAGGTACCGATGATGGCTAAGGAGAGACTTCAAGAGAGATAAAATTCAAGTTGTTCCAAATTTTTGTTGAGACAAATTCTTCAGAGTTCCTTAGCCATGATTGTTGAGTTAGAGAATCTACATTGTCAGTGGTAAATTGGGTATGATCTCTAAACTCATGTATTCTTTTTTCTGCTTTTTAGCCTTCCTTTTATTCTTCCTTTTATCCTCCTCTCTAATAATGCCGACTTACTTTGACATTGCCACAGTAATCTTGACTATTTTTTTGAAATCATTTGTGATTCATTATATATTGAATTTCATGGATACCATATTTGATTTGATTTCTGAAAATATATTACATCAAGCGATTTCAAAGATTTCCTTTGATTTAAATCATTGACTGTTTCTGGAGCTTGTAAATATTGTGAAAAATTAATTCTCCTGTTAAGCTTGTCCTGATTTTCTGTTGTTCAAATAAAAAAAATTGAAGTGTTTAAGTGAATTTGATGTCTGCACAATATGTTGAAAAATCAGTGTATATATTTCATTGACTTCTATGGGCATTCCAAACCATAAGTGGTATGTGTCTTAGAAGTATTAGAAAATTACCACACTCAACTGATTGATTTTCAACTTGCATAGTTCTTTAAGAATGCTTCTTGAAATAGATATTTTAAAATCTAATATCATTTTGTTTATTTATTCAAAAATTGAAATTATTGATCAAATTGAACTATTTTGGAACTCATCAAAATTATTATTAAATTTATGAAATTGTGATGAGTCGTGAGTATAGTACATTTCATAATAAGAGGATATATTATTTAAATTCTCATGGTGATTTGACAGATTTTATAATATCTTTGAATTGATGCTTATTTCACGATCATCTTCTTTTTATACTATCTTTCTGTCATTCACCATGGTTTTATTTAATGTAGAGAGTTTATTTTTTTTATTAAAGAAAGTAAAAGTTTCAAAATTTGTGATGGAAATGTGACTATTATATTTTTCAAAATGAGAGAGAGCTGAAAATTTTCAAAAATCATGGTACAGTTGAACATATTTCATAATATGATTAATTTAGAGATTTATTTCACGACCATCTCTATCTCTACCATATTTCTATTATTCATTATGGTTTTATATAGTGAGGGGTTTTTCATATAATAGGTGTTACTCTAATCTCATTTAAAAAACCTATACGGTCATGCATGGTTAGAGATTGCTTACAATTTAAGTTGCAGCTGACCTCATTTAAAAGTCCTTATGGTTATACGTGGTTAGTGTGCTCTTAAATAGAAGATAATAAAAAAAGGAATTGAAAAGAAAATGAAAAAAAATCCTCCTTGTTATGTAAAAACCGACCTATCAATCCGTTTTCTAAAATGTGAAGTGTGTTACTATATTATGATTTTTTGTTTGTCAGTTTTGGGAATTACGATATTTGATTTTTTTCTCTCTTAATATGAATTTATTATTATAGTCTAAATCCATCGCTATTTTGTGCTTAATTTTAAAATTTTATTTGAAAACTTTTGGAATTTATAATTAACGTTTTATAACTCTCTCCATTTTAGAAAATCCATCTTGAATCCATCATTCTGAAATGTGAAATTTTCTTCTAGTTTGAAGAATATTATGATTTTTTGTTTGACTAAATGAGGTTTACGATATATATTCTCTCTTGATTTGAATTTATATTTCTAGTCTATATTCATCACTATTTCGATTTCGATTATCCTTTTTATGATAACAAAAAGGGGAGAATGGTTAGGAATCTGATTGATGAGTGAATAATTCAACAAGGTTTTAATATTGGAAATTCAATTTTTTTAAAAACTCACTCATATGCACATATATCAGGGGAGTTCAGTTGTAAGGGGAGCATACAAATAGGGGGAGTTCTACACTTCACATTCAAACACATTTATCATTTTCAAAATCTTATGTGTATGTTTGTCATCATCAAAAGGGGGAGATTGTTGAATATAACAGTTTGATTTTTTGTATGATGATAACAGACATATAGATTATTTTATAAATGTGTTTGTAATTGTATTGTTCCATATTACATCTCAACAAAAATAAATATTTATTGAATAGAATACTATTGCACAGAATACAATATTCAGACGGTATTTTTATTCAAATAAATATTTTATTTCAACATTTGAAATGGTACATAATTTTTGACTCCACCATTGTACATCTCACTATGATACAATACATTTACATTCATTCCTCACTACAATACTCATTTCACTCAATTACATACACTCAGTCACATATTCACTCAGTTTCATGCACAGACTCGGTTACACACACTGTCATCAGACTGCTTCAGATCCTGTGCAGTCACCAGCATACCTATCATAGAAGAACACACAGTAAATTGAAACAAAAATAAAATTAACCATAGACAAATATAAATTTATTTTATATTTTATTTGCCTCAAAATTTTGGTGTGTTTCTCATCATCTTTCTAGACTTGGTTTGATATGTATATGCATTTGTTTGAGTCTAGAATGCTTGTGATATTCACAGCGATTCACTGTAAATACCACAAGGTAGACAACATATTAGTGCCTACATATCAGCCTCAACACAACTATAGTGGTTTGTTGATCAAGACCGACCTCAACTCACGTTGGTGGTCTGCTGATCTTGACCAGCCACGACACATCATATAATGGACTGCTAATTTATATATAGAAATGTTTTAGCACTTATATACAATTATTTTTCAGGAGAACAAATACAAATCTTAAGCAAGCACATGAAACTTGTGAAGCAATCTAATATAAATACATATATATACATCATTGTATATATACATGTGTCCGTGTGTGTGTGTATGGTAACACCAAACAAGCATGAAGATATATCAAAACAATGATACATGGGGCAGCAGCATGCATGTCAGACAAGCAACTCAAGTGAAATGGCTATACAAAAAGACAAGTCAAGCCATACACATCAGCATAGATGCTCCAACTTCATGCAAGTGAGCATATTTCAGATTCAAGCAAATAAAGATTTTGGTTCAAATAGATGTGTACAATATCTAGTGCACAAATAAGATGCAGCTAAGTATATGAACTAAGACAAACAACACAATGACAAGTGCAAACACATATGCAGTTCATTATGGACGAGAACACAAGCAGCAACTATACACACAATAAATGGTGAACAACATGCATAAGTCACAATCAAGTATAAAGCAGCACAACTACTCATGTCTCATGACAAGAGACTCAAGTTTGTGCAAAAACATGCATAATGCTAAAAGATGGAAAAGAGCACATGAAAAAGGTTTGCTTGAAAACTTTGGCTTCAATATCTAGGCAAATGCAATGAAACAAATATCGTGAGGATCTAATGAAATGGTTTAATTAATGAGATAAAGTTCAACACAAGTATAAATGTACATATGTACATGTGCAGAGGCATGATGCACAACAAAGTGAAATGGTGCAGCTACAAAACTGGGTTGAGCAACCAGAAACATTCATGTACAAGACTGTGTGCATGATGGCATAAGTATTTCAAGTGAAAATCAACACTGTGTACAGGGGTCATGGCAGTGCACAGTGGCATCAAACACTTGACTGAACATGGCAGTAATAAACATGCAAATGGAACAAAACAGTTTAAGTGGAACTGTACCATAATAACTCAAATGTACACAAGTACATGGCAATGCAGCATATCAAAACTACGGGTCATGTCAGGAAAAATCACAATATGCACAAGTTAAAATGTCATGCCAGGAATATAAGTCAAAGAACAAGCATCAAGAGAAGTGGCAAGCGCATATATGACAACTCACAAAATGGTCATCACAATCAGGGATGTTTTTAAGTATGCAACTCGGTGGCACAAAGCGGAGTTCACATGTGTACACTGCATGGGAGAAAGATGCAACAAAATATGAAGTGCAAAACCCAAATGAACAAGTCCAAATGCAGAGCTACATGATCAGTGGTGCATGGCAGCATGTACACAATGGCTCAACAAATATAATGCATTTTGAATTCAAGCAATGCGAAATGCAAGAATCGTTTTATTGATTCAAATAGTGAAATCAAACAACAGATCATAGGTTACAGGTGTAAAGGCAACGTGCATGCATTAAGACAAAACTTTCTCCAATTCAAAGGAAGTATAATAAATATGTGGAATGTTTCAAATCGATTATTTTTGGCAAAAGAAACATTTCAAATCTTTTTGGAAATATGGTTCAAGCATATACGAAAAGAAAGTGATTTTTTTTCCAGGAGTCAAAAATAGGTATTAAAAGCAAGGTGTTATTTCAAGCAAGGTATAAAGATTTCAATTCTGGAAAATCACGTATTATTTATCATCTATTTCAAAGGGAATATATTTAGTAAGATCAATGCAAGACATTCCAGAAATCGCAAGGATCAATTAGGTATTCACGGCAATTCAACAAGCATCAATCACGCAATATCAAGACCAAATCTACGTACGAAATCATAGATGTTAGGGTTCGAATAACCCTATAAATACACTGATCATCACATGCATTTAGGCATCGAAAACCAAGCAACAAATTCAAGTGTAAGAGAAATTAAAATCAGAATAACTCATGAGTATTTTTCGGTCAACCAAAACAACCAAATCATCGATAGGTCAGCTACAATTTCGAAGCCATCAGGGAATAAATTTTCAAATTTCAGGAGTCACAATTTGGCGGAAAACATAAAACCCTGGAATTGACTTTCTCTTGGTCACCATTGAAGAACATAGATGGAAGGCGACAATTTTTTTTAAAAGTGTGATAGAATAAGGGACCGACCATTTTTTATTAGATTTAAAAAGGATGGTTTGTGTTTTATTTGTTTTAAAGTGTTTTCATTTGTAATCTTTCCGAACTTTTCTAGTTTTCTAAACTAAAGGTTTTAGCTATACGATTTATAGTTAGGGAAAATTTGATCTCGGGGTTTGAGATCAGAGCAGGGTTTTGAGCGTAGAATTAGAATAATAGCGAGAGTTTGCGAGTGTACATGTGTTTTATGTGGGATATTATTTTAATACTTAGTAGAAACCTTGGGGAATGCAGCAGTAGGCCAAGGTTTGCCAAAACTTATTAAAATTTGTGTCATTTATTTTCTGCATTTATTTATTCTGTTATGTTATGTGCTGTGCAATTTTTATATTCCGCAAAACTACGATAAACCCTATTCACCTCGCTCCTCCCACTCTAGGGTTAGTTTAGATCATATAATTTAGTGCAAATTCTTGACAATGTTTTCTCTCAAAGCGTGTTTTCATGAAACCAAACAATGCTTTGGATCAAAACAGACAATCAAATTTTAGCAACTTAGAAATTCATAGTGGATTAATCACTTTACATAGTCTTGGTACCCCCTCTCTCTCCACTCTCTTTATGCAACTAAGTTAGAGCATTTACTTTTTTCCGGAAGTTATGTCGCATCCTATTCAGATAGGCTCCTTATTTATTTAAAAAATATTTGGGTGCAACCATATTGTTACCGAGCACACACATCATGTCGATGCCAATGACTTCTATGTGGGACCAATTCTTTTGTCCCCATTTCCCGTCTTTCCGTGTCCCTCCACTCAAATCTCTCCATATCCGTTTTTTTTGTATTTAAGTTCTCCAACAATTGAAGGATTTAACTGCAAAAGGTGAAAATTAAGGGGTTGTGATTGCGATGACAGGGAAAATGAGGACAGAACAATTGGTGCGCTTCTATGTGTACTATAAATACAAACCTTTAGAAAATCCATCACCTCGTTTCATTTTCAAGCTTCTTCAATCTTATTTATATTTTTGAATTTCAGCCACTGACGTTGCTTCCTTGCGTTTTATATTGTCATTATCTGCACGACCGCAACCGTTAGTTCCAACACCATTATATTCAATTTCCATTGTCATCTAAATTAGGTCAACTGTGAATAAACCCGAGCCAACCTTTTATAGATCTTAAATTAATCCAAATGGTCTGATCTCTTTGTCGCTAACGTAGCCATGGTGTCGTCGTTAATGCTGACCCTAGATGCCATCATTGATCCAAACCTAATCACAAGTTCATGCCTTTCCTTCATCATGGCCGAATTAGGATTGGTGGAATTGAGATAAACGCCTACGGGTATATTCACTTTAGTGGAAGTTGACACCAATTTCTTTTTTGTTGGCCCCAAGGTTCCTTTTTCTTTTCTTGGCTTAGAGTTCACTCCACATCAATAAGAGGTTCACCTCAAGTTCTCCACAGATTGCCTGATTTCCTTAACTGTGATGATCCTTCACATTATGGAAGAGGGGTAATTGCTTTATGTTGAGTTTAAATTTGGATTGACGACCCCGATTTCGATGGGACAGTTTCAAGAAATGATCACAGCGAATGCTCTTCAGTATCCGGATGTATCACATGTCAACACTTCAAGTTGAATATTGCAGTCATCCACTTCTGCAAAGAAAGCTTTACGTCGCTCTGAATACGAGTTCCGCTGCCGTACATACCACAATATGGGTTAAATTCGAAACATGGTTCCATAGCACGACAGATCTTGTTTACCAATTTGAACGAGTTACATATACCTAGTGTTCGGATATACCGTGATTTAGACATGGGACATATACACTACATCGGTTGACAATTCATGCTATCTTGGTCGATGCACAAAACCATATTGACCAACACATGTCGAGGTTGAATTCTGTACATCGTCACATAGCTTTTAATCAAAGCTGAGCATCAAAACTGAACATACCTACCCTTGTTCGTCATTGGCTTTTCCATTTTAACATGATTGATAACAAATGATTTCCTTATCTTTGAATTGGTACTGATCCTTCCACTCCTCTGATGGAAGTAGACTATTCTACTGCTGCTGAAGCATTTACTTTCACTACATATGGTTCGAGAGATTCCATTACACGAGAAATCCAACTTCAGCATGTACTAACGGCACAATCTAATGGCCTCGCCCCTTCAAAAGAGGGCCAACGTGTTCTGTCTCTGATGATCCTCTAAATCAAATTCCCCCGATAGGAGCTTAAGACAATTTGCATCAGGCACATAATCTTTAAAGATGAGGTCCTTTCAACCACACCCAAAGGGATTATCTTTCATCGATAAGATACACCGCATGCAATAATATATGTGCTTACATGGGTGTGGCTCCTCCTATAAACGAGTATCTTAAATTCTTTCTTCTAGAGCTGGGCTGGCTTCTACCCAAGTGAATCCAATCGGCTATGCTTAGCCTTTCCATGTCATCCTTATGATGCACCTTCAATCCCTCTTCTTTCGAAGAGCTCACTGTTTTACTAAGTTGTAGTTAGAGGACAGACACACCTTCTTTATAGAAAGCAGATACCTATAACTGTGCTGCTAGGCTATCGAGGGACTCTGTAAAAGGCATAGTTACTTTAAGATGAAATGTTTCTTCGTTCGTTATCCGAAGAAACCATCTTTGGTTTTATAATCGTAAGTTACTACATCTAGTTCCTTCTTCACTTGTGGCCTTTCTTCATCCAAAAATCTAATATTCTTTCCATATCCTTGGTAGATCTCCCAACATAAAATCTAACTAATGAACTTGCTCGTTCTTTATAATTCTTGAAGAGGATCAGTAACGACTGCAATGTATCTCTACTCCCAAGTGCTCAACTGGGACAATTTCATGTCCTGTGTAATGAAAGGAGTGTTGTCCCGAACATGGTTCCAACTAGAGGGGATTGTTTTGCTATTAGTCCTTAGATTGTGGCGGCTAACTTTGATGATGACTAACAAAGGAGTCAGGAAGGTCAACAGGTCAAGGAAAACCTCAGTGAAGAAAAAGAGGAGGACAGAGAAGTTAGGAATCTAGGTAAGGAAGGGATAACATTATAGGAGAACATAGGAGAGGTTGAGGGGAAAAGATGGCTAAAAGAGAGAAGGAGAGAAAGGATGAGGGAAATGAAAACAAAAAAGAGGGCTATGACATTAGTGGAGATGAACAGTTTGAAGAAACATCCCTGGACGTAATTTAGTCACTTAATCTCCATTACCAAAACGATAGTGATAAAGTCTTTATCGCTTATACTTGATCCACTCCTTGGTGTCGTCGAAGAGTCAACTCATTCGGCACATGTATTCAGATGCATCTTTGGCTTCCTAAGTAGTCACATGAACGTTTTCAACTTCCCTTTCAGGGAGTTGAGTTTCTAAGTTATTCTTAACAACCACCTCCATCAGTTTAGCTTCCCAACAGAAGATATTTCTTCTGATCGCCGAGGGTGATGAGACTCCATATTTAAACCTCCTTGAATATGGTTCTTATGTTACCTAAGGAACTTCAACACTTCACCTACTTCCAGGATCACGAGCTTAAACACTTAGTACTGGTTCTTAATCCAATGCTTTATTTCTAACAAATCTTTTTCCTTTTATGGTATAATAGGGAGACAACATTCTAGAAAACATCGCACAAGCATCAACCAATACCAATCTTTAGTTGTTTAATCCGACTATCAACACCATGTCTCATATCAAGAGTCAGGTACTGAAAGGAAAAGGAGGAAGGAAAATTTTTATGGCACTAAATAAAGAAAATATCATTAAGAGAAGAATAAAGAATTATGTGACAACCATATACATGACTATGATACTCACTATCGGCACTTCTCACAAACTCACCCTTCATAGCATTAGAAATCTTCCTATCACGTCCCTCCTCTACCAACTCGACCTACCACAACGGCTCCCTTAACTTCCTCTCAATCCAAGCCTCAGACCTACCCAATCAATGCAATTTCATGGAACAACAAAAAAGTTCTACTCATCATAATGCTCCTCCACCGTACCCTGAAGACTAATCTACAACTGTCTCAACTAGGAAGTAGACAGAGTTAGAAATCAAAGAAAATGAATGAAATTTACTTTAGTCCCACATCGGCAAAATGAAGAAAAGATTTAAGGATATATACCTATTCATCATTTCCTATATTAGCCATTAGGGTCAGGTAATTTTGTGCGAGGGGGAGAACTTAGATCATATGAACCAAACACGCGCGCCGCCCCCATTTTCTGGTTTGTTTTTTGAATGGATGCGGCAATAAAGTAGGTGCGACCAAACAAGAGAAGCAAACGGGTGCGACCCGCATAAAGTGAACGGATGCAACTCATTAATACTCGTTACCATTTGAATTCAAACAGTAACGGGTATTTTCCAAACAGGCGCGATGCAGGCAGATGCATCAGTTCAAACAGACGCGAGTAAGATTATATAAACTGATCGATCTTGATCAAATCGATATAGTTTTTAAATTAATTCCTTCTCTTTTCCATCTGTTTTTCTGCCCTTTCTCTGCCGCCATTAACGACAAATACTGATTGACATACTCGTCACAATTCCGTGCAGCAACGTCTGTTGTATTCTGGGAGGCTGAAAATAAAATCTTAAGGAAACTGTATTTACGGACCTCAGACGAACCCGGTTAGACTTCATTTTTGCAGTTTAACTTTCTTCATGTATAACAGTTACTGCTGTATACTGTATTTATACTATAACAATACTCAACTGTTGATTATTGTATGCTCTGATATTCATCCTACAAACTTGTGATAGAAGTTTGTGTTGTGGCGAATTCTGTTTTGGTCTAAAAAGATTAACAGACAGTACTATATAGCTATTGCCTTAAAGGGTCGTTTGACTATAATGTTAAAGCTTTTCTTGTAGCTATGTTAACAAAGGCCCTGCACGATATGAGGAAAGAGCAATATCTCTAGTGGAAAATGCTAACTAAAGGTCTCTATAATGCTAATCGGGGTAACTAGTTTATCATATGTTCCTTCGACATGGATATGGCTGATCATTATATATAGAATATGTGATGATTATAAATAAGAACAAACTACAGCCACAATGGAAAGAGATGTAAAAACAAAATTAGCTAAGGACTCTCAAAAAAGGAATAGGATGACTAAGCTATCTAGAGTTTTCATGCGGAGAGGCCCTAGTTATAAGTTCATAGCTGAAGACCTTACATTCCACCAATGTTGAGTTTGAGAAAGATTAAAGTTAAGAAGATAAATGACGACTTAAGGACTGAAAATGAATCCAAAGAAAAAGCTCAAGTGGAGTTAGCTGACGTCAAAATCAAGAATGAAGTCATCAAAGAAAAATATGTCAAAATGTGGAGGAAATGAAAGATACTCTTCTCCAGAAACAAATAAAAATAAAGTGATTTAGAGATAGCTATCACAGAACACTCGTTGATGCTTCGGATGAAATCTTAAGAAGGGACAAGAGCACTGGCCATGACGTCGACAAGGAGTTCTTGAGGAATAGGTTCATGTATGAAGATGATTTGGCTTTATAGAAGAGTAAAACGACCTTAGCAACACAGCTATACTGGAAATTAAGTAGGCGCCTACTAAGGCTCGTGCTCATTCCAAACCTTTGTATCATGCAGACTATTCCACTCTAAATCCAAAGGAGTCTTCATTGGATATTATTAATCAGATGGCAACTACTTTACAGAGGTTGTTGTGATTCAAATGCCACCAATGCTTCTAGGGATACACTATCGCAGTTCCAATTCTCTTTCCCTTGATAGATCCTCCAGTTATGCCTTTACCTCATAAATCCCTATAGCTAAATCTCCCATAAAATGCATACTAGTCTCTCATGGAATATATTTAATCTACTCAGTCACAAGAAGCTTCAGTTATCATCGAAGACCTCTACAATCCTTAATTTTCTGTCTGCAAGCTTACAAGTCATCCGTCATTGCCTCCTCCACCATCGATTAATTACACTTTAGGCCCAAGTGCCATCAAGATTAACTTTACTATTGTTACTAAAACATCCACTCCCACAATTCTGTCTTCCAACTTTGGCCTTTAAATGATTCGTTGAAAATAGGGGCTTTGGAGGAACTAGTGGATGTTGATCTGTCCCTTGAAGAAGCGAGAACTAAAGGCTCCGTCTATTCTCACCCCTTTGTTTGTTTTTCACCCCCCGCTTCTAATATAAAATTATTAATTCCAGTTTTATCCTTGATCGTTTTTTTTCCTATTTAATATAAAATTACTAATTCCCGTTTATTCTCAAATTTCTAATATAAAATTCAATGAATGAGAACATCTTGACGATGAGGACTTACAACCATCCCTAGACGAAAATAAATGATGAGAAAATGAAAGAAAAATGATAATCCTAATTTGAGAATCATGATGCTACTTTGATCTTTTTTCTTTCGGTCTTTCTTTAAGTTTACCTCTTTTCGCTACTGTCAAATTTTAAGAATTATGATTCAAAAAAGTCTTTGAAAAAAAAAAAAGATTCAAATAAAAGTGAAATGAACGAAAAATTAGAAGAATGCTGGATGTTACTATCTAAAGAGATAAGGGTGAAACTGGAATAAACGGGGTGGGAAAAGTAAAAGGTGGGGTGAGAATTTTATTTTTCAAATGACGGGGTGGGAAAAGAAATTGGCGGGGGGCAAATAGCCTAGGCCAGAATTAATAGCTCAAAGAGTCCTGTAACAACGTTCATGGTTGAGAGAGTAAAGATTGAATCTCCAAAACCAATATTAAACAAGGAGCCTGGCACAGTAATGGACCCTCTCATCATTCCTGTTAAATTTGGTGATACAAAATCACAAATAGATGGAAACAAATATGTAAAATGGAAATGCATAAATTATTGATTGCATTTGCGTGAGATGGCAAAGAAATAAATGCAGAGATTACTTTTTTCCATCTTTGCATAGGAAAGGAATGATTGGTTACTTGCTATGTTTGCTCCATTTGTTTCCTCAGCAAATTGCCTCCATTATTTCTTACCAAATCTTGATAATTTGATTGATGATTCACATATATTTCACTGACTATATATTGAGGGTAGACTTCATTGTAAACCTTTCCTGACATGGAGTCAGTATCCCCAAATGGGGTGTCTCTTCAATCATGGAATTAGGCTGACAGAAGCTATTCCTGTTTATGATGACAGAAGAAGTTATGTAGACTCCTATTTTGTAATATCTTGTATATCTCTCTTATGTGGAATAAAACTCTCTCCTTTGGATTCGACGTACACGATAGTGGAACCAGTATAAATATTCTGTATCTTCATTTTTTTTATAGTTATTTATTGTTTATTTGGAGTAATAGAATGGTTATTGTTAGATTGATGTTCAAGTGGCAAATCTTGATCCTGATTATTGTGCTTCTACTATATGTGCAATTTTTCGCACAACAGATTGGTATCAGAGCATTTTGTGCAACTTTTTGCACAACAGATTGGTATCAGAGCAAGGAGATTTGTTTAGATTGCGCGTCAATAGCTTCAAGAAAGAGAAAAAAATTTGTTGGCAATTATTCTACTACTATTTTAGGGAAAAAAAGAAGACTTTGGTGGAGAAGATTAAGTTGAGAGAGAAGAGTATTCCAGTCTTGGAACTTTAGCTTGATAAGGAGTTTATTGTGTTAAAGGGGCCATTGGATTTGGGAACTTTTGATTATGTTCCAGGAAGGGTTCTTCATGTTGATGATGCTCGAGGGATCCAAGATGATTAGAATAGGAGCTCAGGTCAAGTGATAAACAGTTGTCGAGATGGAGATCATTGTGGTATTACAAACTTTTTTAGACCGTTCGTTTTTGCGTGGTAGATCTCATGTGGAAGATACATCTTTTGCAGATGGTAGGTGAAGTTTGTAATGGTTTTGATTGAGTTAATGGCAGGAGAGATTTTTTGCATGCACATAGATTTGGATTAGCCTTTTTATTTGATAATTGGATTTAGTTTATGGCTCTGTATTTAGATTATTAATTGAGAGGATTTTTTGACCTTAGTGGTATTGATATTACTTTGGAATCTACCTTATTTGGATTTTGGATATTTACAACATTTGTTGGCGGACGCAGTCTGAGCTCATTAATATGGTGCGATTGGGGCTAGCTTTGCTATAACCCATTTGGTAAATATTCATTTTTTCTCATCGTGAGGTTTTGGTTTAAGGTGGAGTTCTTTTTTGAAGAGTTTTATGTTATGAAAAGAATTTGACTCGATATAGGGTTCTGGAGATATGTGATTTTGCATCAAGGTGGAATGTTAAATTTGGTGATAAAAAATCACAAATAGGTAGAAACAAATATGCAAAACGGAAATGCATAAATTATTGATTGCATTTTCATGAGATGACAAAGAAATAAATGCAAGGATTATTTTCTTCCATCTTTGCAAAGGAAAGGAATGATTGATTACTTTCTATGTTTGCTCCATTTGTTTCCATTGCAATTTGCCTCCATTATTTCTTACCAAATCTTTGTAATTTGATTGATGGGTCACATATATTTCACTGGTTATATATTGGGGTAGACTTCATTGTAAACTCATCTTGGCATGGAGGCTGCGATCCCCAGATGGAGCGTCTCTTCAATCATGCAATTGGGCTGACAGAAGCTATTTTTGTTTAGTGCTAGTAAAAGCAGTTATGTAAACTCTTATTTTGTAATATCTTATATCTCTCTCTTATGTGGAACAAAATCTCTCTCCTTTGGACTGAACGTACACCTTCTTATTGGTGATAGTGGAACCAATATAAATATTTTATGTCTTTATTTTCTTTTTTATAGCTATTTACTATTTGTTTGGAGTAATAGAATAATTATTGTTATAATGATGTTCAATTGGTAAATGTGGATCTTTTTTATTGCGCTTCCACTATATGTGCATTTTTTTGCACAACAGATTGGTATCAGAGTATTTTGTGCATTTTTTGCACAACGATTCCATCCTCCATTATATAGGCTGCTGATATTTAGATTGAAACTCCCAAATCCTTCACATATTTCAATAGCGACAATGGTTAGGAGGAATTCCTCAATGGTTGTCTTAATTCTCCTCTTATTTTTCTTCTATTTTTAGTTTTTGCATATAGCCCGATGTTGTGTAGGTGTTTCCTCCGCAAACCTTGTACAAAAATATGTGTAAGTAAAATGATTTTTTTGTTCAATCTTTTTCTTATTTGACACCACTGCATTTCTTTTATTGCTAATATTTTTTCCTTTATTTGTAATATAATCATCTATAATTCAATTACTTTTATATTTTCCATGCGTAAATCTATGCAGTTCCCCTATTTACTATAATTTTATACATATAAATAATTCTCTGGAATTGTTTAAAACAATTCATTACAATTTATGTCAATCGTTGCCAGTAAACTTCTTATTTTGAATATATATTTATATTGACCAAACAAAATTATACTTCGGCTCACTTTATTTATCGTTAGTTGTATGTGTTTTTCTTAGTCATAAACAAAGTCATGTTTCTTTGGCCAATTCTTTGGCAGTCCTTGTTCTTCGGCCAAACGTATTTTGTTCAACATAATTAAGGGCATGTTTGCAAAAAGGTAAATTTTGTTTATATCCACTAGATCGATTAGTTAATCCAAAATTAATTTTTAATAAGTAAATCCACAAAATTTATATTAAATTAATCCACCGAGGATTAACCAATAAATTCCTCTATTTTCATATTTTTGTGTTTGCCTTCTTTTTTATTGAAGGCTTTATCATATTAGATCAGGTTTTCCATCTTTCATACGGTATTTGGTCTCGACGATCCCGATCTCTAACTTGTTAAGCACAACTGGTACATTTATGTAAAACGAAATGCCCAATGCGGCAGATTTAGCATCAGTCTTGATTTATGAAGTTTTTGTCTAAACTCACTAGTTTTATCATATACAGGTTGCTATATAACCGCAAAGTTTTTGTCTAATATCACTAAAGTGCTGGAATGTTATGTTTTACTGTGTTTCTTTCATTTTAACTATCTTATATGTTTTACTTAATGTAATAAGTAAAAAAAAAATATTAATCAATTTTGTAGGTCTAACTCACAACGTTAATAGATATATACTGATTGGGATTTTATTGACAAAATGCCACACCCTTACATGAGAATCCACTATCTGTTACACTATATTACCAGTTTCAAGCTAGTTCTAATTTATACTTCATATGTTTTGAACTAGTATAAACAATTTTTTAATCTAATTGTCTCTATCTCTTAGGATTGATATATGCATGCAACACTTAATTGCTGGTAGATGGGCAGTAAATGTGTCTTTTGAACTTTTTACCACATATTGTCTGAATGAAACAAAGGAGCAAGCATTTAATAAAAGTGTTGTACCTCTTTGTTCCTTTCATGTTTGTGTCCATTATTGTTACATAAAATACTCGTTTAAAGTTATCTTTTATTTATCCATAGAAAGACTGTACATTATGCCCGATTTGACCATATTTGAAAGATTTGGTCTTACTTAAGCATATGCACTGGACAGAGAATACTGATGAATTATTTGATTTCAAACCATATTTTTTTTCAACATCAATTCAAATGCATAATGGATATTTGTGCAAGTCAATGGTTTCAATCAATAATGATGAAAAACCAATTTGTTAACACTTGGCAAACAACAGACCTAGGAGAATTGAAAATGAGTAGATGCATCATAGAAACCGTTTATACATATTTTGTGGATGAACTGAATATTTTCTATTTATACAAAAGTACCAGAATATCCAAAATAATAGGGTGGATCTGCTAATTAAGATGGTGGATGTGAATAAAGTTTTCCTTGCAAAAAATATACTGCTATATTGATTTGTTTTTCCTTAAATCGTTACCTTAGATGCCTACCTCTAAGCATCCGCCCTTGATCTCACCTATCTCCAAGTGATGATCAGGGATACCTCATCAACCAATCATGTCTATCCTTAGCCAAACATATTGTATTTGGCTGTAAATAGGGTTGTGCATCCTAAAGTTTCAATTATACACCAATTTCGGTTAGTGTCAAGAATATCTGTATCTAAACATCCACCTTTGACCTTAGAAGCCACTTAGTATTGGTCATACATGCTCCGTCGACCATTTTTGCTTATGTTATCATATCTTGCTAAGCCATAAGCATGGTCATTCCTATAAAAAGATATAAACTAAGATGGCACCTAACTTTAGGAATCAGTGCCTTAAATGCCTATTTCTGCACATTTGTGTAAACATGGGCCTTTCAACCATCGAAAATGGACACATGTATATCCTCGGTATTCTCATATATATCCTCGGTATTCACATGCCATAGATTCAAGTGTCGAAAAACCATATCGCAGTGGGAAAGAAAAAGAAGTAGGTAGAAGAAAAGTTAGAATGGAACAGAAAAAAGAGAAGAATCTTACAGCTAAATGGTATAACATATGTTATTACAATGAAAGTTTAAATACATAAACCAGAGTCTATCCAGTCTCATTCTGAAGAATTATAAATATATATCCTTGCAAATGCTAAAAAACAATAAATATAGCGGAAAAAATAAACTATGCTCATATATTGATGAAGATCTACATCCCTCCTTTGGAAATTCCAAATGTTATCAGCAAATCTTGAAACTACTCGGATCTGACCCATGTATTGAAAACCATTGTGAGATGCTAATTATAAATATATATATATATGACAATGCCAAAGATCTACATTAACATTGATTTATATAATGTTTGGAAAGAAAGGAATCTCATAAGACCAAACCATATATGAATAAGCACGGGTTCTCCTTATGATAACTTAAATATTTTTATCAAATCGGTTGATATTAATCTTAATGTTTATTATTTCGAGAATCAGTTTCAAATAGAATATATTATGTAGTTGAAATGGGTGTATTGGTCAAATTTGATAACTATTTAGGTATATAATCAAATCCTTAAAAGGAACCTACTGAAGATTGGATTCAAACAATGACCAAGTTAGGAAATACCTTCTGGAAGTATATCTTTAGAAGAATGTACCAAGCCACGGCCTCCACTGTTAGGTTTCGATTTATCTAATCGTATACCATATTTTAACTTATAACAATTATAAATTTGGATCTAAGCATAATAACTGTAAATCAAAATCATACCAGATCAGTGTTGCAAAAATCCATGAAATCGAACTGAGTTGAATTCGAACCGAGGATTTCCTTTGTTTCAGAATTTGATGATGAATCTAAGTTGAATCAAATCGGAAAGCTCGACATGACGCCACACCTCTATTGGAGATCCACAAACGTTGCTCTCGAAATCAAATCGAGGGAAGGTGAGATCGTACTAGCTGATTTGGGATTCTAGGGTTTTGTGAGGTTCAGTTGTGATAATGATATCTAAGAAAAGGTCGGACCCCTTTATATCATTAGAACCGATATCCTCTTCATCCATATGACCCGTTCATCCTCATTTAAACAAAAGAATTAGTCAAAAACCCTTTTACTTAAATATCCTCACCTTTTACAACGTATGTAAGTGTGACCCTATAGGCTATCACAGCGTTGGCAACAATTTAAACAACATTTAGACTGTAAACAATGAGCCGTGTCTAGTAACACATCATTGTTACCCAAGCTATGATAGTAATGATTCAATACAACCTTTCTGTGACCAGTGTATCAATGTAATATGATCCTTTTAAACAATATATCCCGGATTAAACTTGAGACATGGATCGTATCATCCTCGTTATAATTTAATCTGTTTTCCTTGATCGATGAGTAGACTGTTTAAAACAAATCAATATTTGAGCACGACCATGCATTTCACAGTCTCACTCAATCAAGAGGCCCATGGATATCACTACGAATATATCGTAGGGTTAAATTCCATCTAGATCATTCATAATTTTCATTCGATTCGAGATGTATCCAATAATCACCGTTATCGTTACTCTGTTACGAAATAACTTTAGATGATATCAAAACACAAATATCCTTGAATAAAATTATAATGATTTCAGGTCTGAGGACCATTACATCACTGTCACTATGAGAATAACTTATGATACTGTTAATTATATCCCATGGATTTATCTCACCGTAGGTCAGCCCAATACGATATTCTCCAATACGTATTTATGTTTTGACATTAATATCACGTATATTAATGATCAATGAGATGTGATCATCAGTCAATCAACTTACTAGTCTCAACGCTTTGTTGTTGTCCTGTATAAACAATAAAACTCGACTAGGGACATTTAAGAATTACAATACTTAACATATTATATAATCTCAAATTCAAGTCACTCACTTGAACTATATAATTCTGTATTATAATTCTAAGGACTTCTATTATATTAATATTTATATTACGCAGTAAATATAATAGAATAGAATATTATTTTATTCCAAATAAAATAATAACATCAACAGTGTTATCAACCTCATCAAATGAATATCCTCTAGGGCATAAACTCTAACAATCTCCCACTTGCACTAGAGTCAATTATTCATGTATCATATACTCATGAAACTAGTGTGACTATTAAACTTCTGCTGCGACAGAGTTTAATTCAGTAGGTCTACAACATTACAACTTTTACAACTTTGCAGATATGTTTATTTCTTTTGTGAACAACTTCACATAAGAATTATATTTGTTAAATATATGTTTGGATCAATAGTGAGTTTAAGATTTTAGGCCTGAGCAATAGCCATATTGTTATTGCAATGTATATCATTCGATAAACAATGAATTAAGTTCAATCACGAACTTCTTAATCCAAACATTTCGTTCTTAGAATCATTGTTTATTTCTTGCTTTAAAACTAACACTATTTACAATAATCAATGTGTTATCAAATAACATTTGGAATTATTTTGTCACTCCCACTCAACTTCTTGTCTCCACAAGATTCAATGGTATTTTGTGGTTTTCGAGACATTTCGAATTCTATTTCATTTCCTTTGGTATCTAAGAGACTGACTCTCTTTTAAAAGGAACCAATTCGAGCAATAAACGTTTTATTCTTAGAGGATTTATAGAAATAATATCCATTTGTTTCTTTTGGATATTCCATAAAATAGTTATATGATTTGGGTATGATCTTATCAGAGGAAGGACGTTTAATAAACGCCTTACGTCCCAAATCTTCGCTTTAGACATACTAGGATATCTCCTAGTCCATATCTTATATGGTGTCTTCAGAATCGTTTTAGTGGGGTTTAATGCAACTGTTCCAGATTTAATTTATTGGAAGATCTATATGACTTATCATTAATCGTATTTTATCTTATAAGGTACGATGTCTCTTTTCAGACACACCATTCCAATATGGTGTTCTAGATGGAATGAGTTATGAAACAATTTCAAACTCATATGGATAGTCATTAAATAGTTGGCTTAAATATTATATTTGATCCTTTCAAAGAGAATTTATTTTCTATCAAAATTGGTTTCTAACTTCACTTTGAATTCTTTGAACTTTTCAAAGGATTCTGGTATGTGTTTCATAAGATACACAGATCTGTATCTACTGATATCATCAGTAAATATAATGAATTAATAAAACCTGCCTCTAGTTTATGTATTCATTGCTCCATATACATCATTATGTACGAGACCCAATACTTATCACTCAATCACTGTGTCAAGCGAAAGTGGATCCAGTTACTTTGCCTAATAAACAAGATTTGTATTCTTCATACAATTCAAAATCAAATGATCTCAAAATTCCATCGTTATGGAGTTTTGATATGCTTTCTTGTTTATAGTGCTAACTGGTATGCTAAAGGTATATTGGATTTAAATCACTAAATTTAATCCAGTCATTATTAATGTCAAGTACATTATAGTTAAGGATTTACAAATATCATTAACTATTTGTGAAATTCCATACGATATTTCATTTAAATAAAATGAATAACAATTATTCTTTTATTACAAATGAAATTCAAACTTGTCTAACAAGTTATATTATAACATTTATTTTAAGTGGAATTTCGTAATAACAATTATTTTATTTATTTATTTAAGCCTGTATATTCAACAAGAATCAACTTACAATGGATAATCTATCAACATTTGCTTCATTTCCAATTGTAAGTCCACTTGTTCTTTTATCAGATTTCTACTTATTCTGCAATTTCTGTAAATCAACATACATTTATGTGATTTATATATAGTACCTAATACTAGAAATATATAAGTAGATTATAATAACATTTATATTTTATTCAGTTGAAGTCATACTTTAACTTATTATAGATCCTCCCTTTATATCTAAAACAATTACGTTTAATTTGTTTGAGGACAAGCCACAAATTTTAATGTTAGTCAAGAAATTTGATTTAATTTAATTTGTCCTTCTCAAGGATTAATTTAAATTATCGGAGTTATTTATTATTTAATATCTACATTAGATAATAAAATAATAACTGATTCTATAATATTTATTTAATACAAAATTTTGACAATCAAAATTTATATTAACATAAATATGTAATTTAAACTAAAATACGCTCCCACTCAAATTAACATCCCTCTGTTTATATATACATATCGGTATACATATATAACGGTGTTCCAAGATCCATATCTAGTCATGCCTTGACCCAGCTTTGGCTAAACCCAAAACATAACCTTTTAGGTAGACATCTTATGTCAATTATATCGTCTATATAACTCTTGGATCGCATGTTGAACAGTTTGTTCAGTATTATTCATTTTCTCAAAATAGAATAATTTATGCTTTTTTCTCTAAGGTCATAATCCTATTATGCAGCCTAGTTAAGTCAGACCCAATAATAGGTTGGAGCACCACATTTTACTCCATCGCATATAACCAAAATAAAAGGTGCACAACACTTTGGCGTTAGTTACAACCATTGATCTTGGACAGTGATGATTATATTATTGGAAGACTTCACCATGACTTAATATAACAAAAAAAAATTGCTTTAGAGGGAATTTATAATTCGTAGTGGCGAACAATATCATTTTTATATACACATATCATTATACATGTGTATCTTGCATTCATATAATTGGATATAAATGCCAAATATATTTAATTAACACACATTTTAGATTGAGTGTTTAAAATATTATATATGTCAACATGCCTACTATATACTGATCACATCAGAATCCGGTTGTAAAGTAGCATAAGCCATCAATTGCTATGTTAATATATTACAAATTTCATATATAATGAAAAACATTGATCCTTTTAACACATTGAGCCTAACTATATATATTTACAATAAATATATAATTTACATTCAATATAGGTCTCAACACAAAACAAAATTAACAATTCATGTTCAATAGCCATACCAAATAAATGTATTTAAGCCCACTGTATATATCAGAACTGTAAAAGGCCTATTTAAAATTAACATATATGATTATACACTACACATTTCAAGGCATAATTCATAAACGTTGACAGTCAACGTATCATACATACAACAGATTTATCAAATTTTGAAACAAAACGGATTGTTTACAAAATATAATGACTAGAATCAAATATATATAGGGTCATATCCTATATATAAATAAAATAATAACATTACAAGTTTCAACAGACAATCCATTAACTCGCAATGTTAATATATACATATTTATACATAAACATCATTTACAATATTACAAACCAGTCCTGCTTAAACATCCATAGGCTTGTTTGTAGTGGAACTTAGTTTCATCTCTTGGGTTCATAGTCGCCATCTCCTGCTGAAACAATTTCAGCATGCTTAAAACAGGTAAGCATTCTACAGATTAATCACATTAATTCCAACAATGAACTGAAGATGGTTAGTGCATCATGGTATGCAATATATATATATATATGTATATGCATATATATCTCATATATAAGCATATATACATGTATATATTTATCAAATCATTGAGAAGGATTTAATATTTTACGACAGAGCAACACTTGGGTATCTATTTAGTATTTATAAGTTACACTTGTGAACATGTAACAAATGCACTTGGGGTTACTAGCAGCATTTTAAAATCGACCTTTTATCACCCGGATTGAACTATCTCCACCAATAATATTACAATAAAAAGACTGAACTTGTAAACTTATTTCCTGTTGTTATGAAAACTGATTATACCATGTAATTATCACCATAAATATATCTCATCTGTATATTAAAATCCAAAAGCAGCTTTAACTGACAGTTCAGTTAAATATAGTTCACTGTATATACATTATTACAGACATGTAAAACAATCATATTTGTTCTACAGAATTAACAAATCATGATCTGTCTATTATGATTTGAAGTTACCCTTTACATTATATATATAGTGTAAATGTTAAACTATAGGATTTAAAAAAAAAGACAAAATAATCAGTCTTAACAAATTTCCATGCTTTTGATTTCAATAAATCAAAATTAATCAAAAATTATCTTTCCGATTCAACAATCAGCAAGAAACAGTTTTTGAAGATGAGAAGAAAATTTATAAGTCTTCAAGTATGTTTATCAATCAAACAATTTGATTATAATTTTTAACACTATTTACTTGTGTAAACAGATCAGTTCTGTGTCTTAGACTAATCAATGTTTCCGAGATTTAATGATTAAAACTCAATAAAAAAAATCAAACTGAATCGATTTAAAATAAAATTAAACAATTTACCTATTTAGATTCGAGCAGGGGCACTAAACACATATCATTATTGCTAAGGATATATGCCCTAGCATTGGATATTACATTCAAAAATCCAATTATAAAGTTTATAAATGAGGTGATTGTTTTTATCATGAATCACATTCATGTCAGCTGTATAACAGATTTATACTGGAGCTCAATAACACATGAATATATATATATATATATATAACACATTTGTCTACTTGGTATTTGTATAACTAAATTATGCAAATGCCATTAGTATGTGTTTGTATATATACATCTCATTGTATCTGCAAACTGTTTTGCAGTGATTAAAACTTGCAAACAATAGCATGCAATGTGATAACATTCATATTCAGTGATGTATACATACAAAACTTTTAGTTATTGCAAAATTTTAATATAGTTCATATCATGCTACATTCAGTGTCATATGTATCAATTATATATGTACTAGTACAGAATCTTGCATAATCATATTAAACGAATCTGAAATCACGTTAGTACCTTAATACAATCAAGCATAGTAACAGTATGATACTAAAGTATAAACAGGAAATCATATTTCCTGTAAATTGAAATTAGATCACTACATACATATTTATCATTATAAATATATATAACCAGTACATTAATGCCCAAATTCAGTTTTACACAACAGGTCAATTACATACATATACATATATGTCAAAACACATATGATATATGTATACATTTAAACAAAACACATCATATATGCATTTTACAGAGTTTCCTAATCATAATACTTCTGTTATAATTTGAAAACATGGTGTTCATTATCAAGATAAGACTATAATAAAAACCATGGGTCCTTGTGTAGGAAACTACAATAATCTGAAATCATAATTCATAAAATGACCAATTTGACTAATGTCAGGACCAGATAACACGATAAAATGGAGCTATCTGATTTTATAGGTATGTCTAGACAATTTTACATATATATAATATCATTATATCATATATAATAGAAAGCTAAAATTCTGATTAGTCAATTAGACAAAGCTGATGTTTAATCGATTAAAATTATATAAATAATCGAGTTAGAACATCTACTCATAGGTTAATCAAACATTTTGAGTGTAGATTCATTCGTGTTATATACATGCAAATCTAAACAGAAATGTTTAGATCTATACAGTAATCGATCTAATCAGTGACAAACGCACATATGGTTAATATATCAAATTATATTCATACAGTTTAACATTCCAGAACCAAGTGATACCCAAACAAAATTAATATCTGATACCAATTCACGTTTGAGTAAAACAATCTTATTCCAGAGATAAATCAGTATCATAATCCAATTTCATTACTTCATTTATGAATTCGTAATAGATTCTAACATCAAAATTGTTAAATACTTTCGATTTAGCAAGGATTAAACACTAATACATCCTGATTATGATCCAAGATACAATCTTTACGCAATCCTAAGCTCCGATACCACTATTAGGTTTCGATTTATCTAATCGTATACCATATTTTAACTTATAACAATTATAAATTTGGATCTAAGCATAATAACTGTAAATCGAAATCATACCAGATCAGTGTTGCAAAAATCCATGAAATCGAACTGAGTTGAATTCGAACCGAGGATTTCCTTTGTTTCAGAATTTGATGATGAATCTAGGTTGAATCAAATCGGAGAGCTCGACATGACGCCACGCCTCTATTAGAGATCCACAAACGTTGCTCTCGAAATCAAATCGAGGGAAGGTGAGATCGTACTAGCTGATTTGGGATTCTAGGGTTTTGTGAGGTTCGGTTGTGATAATGATATCTAAGAAAAGGTCGGACCCCTTTATATCATTAGAACCGATATCCTCTTCATCCATATGACCCGTTCATCCTCATTTAAACAAAAGAATTAGTCAAAAACCCTTTTACTTAAATATCCTCACCTTTTACAACGTATGTAAGTGTGACCATATAGGCTATCATAGCGTTGGCAACAATTTAAACAACATTTAGACTGTAAACAATGAGCGGCGTCTAGTAACACATCATTGTTACCCAAGCTATGATAGTAATGATTCAATACAACCTTACTGTGACCAGTGTATCAATGTAATATAATCCTTTTAACCAATATATGATTAAACTAGAGACATGGATCGTATCATCCTCGTTATAATTTAATCTGTTTTCCTTGATCGATGAGTAGACTGTTTAAAACAAATCAATATTTGAGCACGACCATGCATTTCACAGTCTCACTCAATCAAGAGGCCCATGGATATCACTACGAATATATCGTAGGGTTAAATTCCATCTAGATCATTCATAATTTTCATTCGATTCGAGATGTATCCAATAATCACCGTTATCGTTACTTTGTTACGAAATAATTTTAGATGATATCAAAACACATATATCCTTGAATAAAATTATAATGATTTCAGGTCTGAGGACCATTACATCACTGTCACTATGAGAATAACTTATGATACTGTTAATTATATCCCATGGAGTTATCTCACGGTAGGTCAGCCCAATACGATATTCTCCAGTATGTATTTATGTTTTGACATTAATATCACGTATATTAATGATCAATGAGATGTGATCATCAGTCAATCAACTTACTAGTCTCAACGCTTTATTGTTGTCCTGTATAAACAATAAAACTCGACTAGGGACATTTAAGAATTACAATACTTAACATATTATATAATCTCAAATTCAAGTCACTCACTTGAACTATATAATTCTGTATTATAATTCTAAGGACTTCTATTATATTAATATTACGCAGTAAATATAATAGAATAGAATATTATTTTATTCCAAATAAAATAATAACATCAACAGTGTTATCAACCTCATCAAATGAATTACCTCTAGGGCATAAACTCTAACATCCAACAGTCATCTACCAACCTGTGTAGTTAATTCCTCGCTATTACCCCCTCCATATCTCCATTATATCATGTAGCGAATTTCAACAGCTACGTTATTTCCAAATAGGCTTTGAAATAGTCATTCCTCTTTAAGCCTTGCTATTTTCTGATATTCCCAATATATCCCATTATTTCAGCTATATTCCTCTATTTTCTCTATATCTTCTATATAAGAAATGAATTTAAAAACGATATTTATACATTATAAAATTTATAAAAATAGTTTTTTAATATAATATTTTAGGGAAATTCTATTTAGACACAAAATTTTGACATAATTGATATCTACCATTGGATCTCCCTCTGGATTCCACCCCTCCGTATAAGGACAAAAAATCCAATGGTTGAGGCTTTGCGTCTCTCAATTCGTGTTCTTAAAGCCACTCCCAATGTTTTAACATATATTTTTAAAATAGAAAATATTATAATACTCTATTAAATTAAATCAAGCTAAATAAATGTTTACATTCATTTACATATATTTGCATATGCTATTATTTAAAATTAAGAATGTACTAATTATAATTACGTTGCATGTTAATTTTCCATTTATTTATCATTTATATATTAGTAAAAGCATTAAGTAGTAGTTTTATATGCTACTTTAGACTCATCTGCTATACCCCTCTATTTCACGCTTTATCCCCGCTGCAACCTTTTACACCTCTACCGCATTAGATCGATGATCGCTTTAACTGCACACCTGCCGACAGAGAACCAACCTACCTGTTCTCTTTTTTAAATAGTACCAAATATCTATCCACTTCGGTCATTTCAAACCTATCCAAGCGCACTCCAACATAATCATCATACTCGACATGTAGAGAGTGCTTATCTAGAAGGGTGATGACCATATCCTAATGGGTCCGATCCACATAGTCCTACTGCATCTATCCTTTTTTTTACCATTCCCGTGTAAGACCTAAGTTAACGTTTTTTTACCTTTCATGCAACATCAAGTTCTACATGGAATGCTACATCGTCATTCCTTTAACACACAAATAATTTCCATAAAAATACAACATTTAAGTTCATACATCTATAAGAAGGGTGTAAAGTGTAATAGTATTTGCTTCTACACCACCAAATAGATGTCAATTTGTAAATACCAATGTACGTAATCTTAGAACTATAGTGTCACACACTTGTCCATACAAGTTATCTAGGAATATGACGATCGAATTCACTCTCCTACCACATCTTGTTGGGAATCATCTCCATGTTTAGTTGCGAGAAGTCCTTGCATCACGAAGATCCCAGAACATAAGGACCACTACTATAATATAAATCCTTATGGCTTACCAAAAATGATCAACAAGAAGTCCTTTCCGTTCATAATATCTCTACCTCCAATCATCAGTCTTTAAGATGTCTTCGTTTTCAAACTTGTAAATTTTGCTTCCACATAGCCGGATCATCCAAATCCTATCTTGGTTTCACCAAATCAATATCGATAAAGGATATAAATGCATGTACACATGATCGTTTAGCCTCTTTTACTTAATTTTTTTAAATTTAATGAATCAATTTTATCCTTTAAAATTATTTAATTTTAACTTTCTTAGGAAAACATTTTCGTAGGCTATGATTAGTATAATTCAAATAATCATGATTTAAAATTTCTTACTTCAAACATATTTTAATGTAGATTCATATTTCAAAGCATATCTTAAATGGTTTGGAAACAATATTACTGAAGACATGTTTAATTTATACCCAAGGCAGTTAATATAAGGTAAAAGGATTTATGATATTTTAACTTATCATTCCCCATACTTGTTTCCATATTCAACTTGTACTATTCGTGGAAAAATGGCGAACTCACCAATCAAACTCTCACGGATAGTATGAGTTCCATCTTCTGAATTTAATGCCAGGTTTAACTAGAATGTTCTTGATTCTATTTCAAAGCTTGTTTATCTTTGGGTACTTGAAATCTTTTTTATTTCATTTTAAAGAGAATGTATCCTATGTTAATAAATTTAACTATTCCCTCTGAAGGGCTAGTTCGGATAGCTAGAGCGGAACCTAGACACTAACTGCCCAAGCTCGGGTTTGGAGACTATCTCTTTATCACCCATAAGATGGTCAAGTTATTTGGCTGATTCTCATAGCTTAAGAATATTCGAGCTTTCCTTTTGATATGTTCCATTCCTTGGTTAGCTTCTCTATTACCCTCACAAATGGAAAAAATATAATATTCGTTTTTGCACACTCAAACTTTAGTAGTGATATTTATATTAGAGATAATCTCTCATGTACTTAATCATAATTGTTTTAGAAACAATTTATTTCTAAAAACTTCCAATGTTCCTTTAAAATGTTTGTTAAATCATTTTAAAAGTTTTCTTTAAGGATTTGGAAGAAATCCAAGCTTAAAACTATTTTTTTATAAGGAGGAAAAAACCGTTGCTAAATTGTTGATGAATAACGGTTTTTACCATTATAGATTAAAATACTAATCTCATTTCATATGTATCTGTTAACCAGCTTTTTGGCAAATTAGTCACACATTATGATTTTGGTTAGCGACACGCTCAAGTCTCGAGAAAGTCGCCAGAAAACACAAAGTGATTTGGTCAAAGTCATGACATGTTCGAAAAAGATTGGAAATAGCCCCGGTTCATAAAATCATCGTTAATAAACTTAGAAAAACTGGCATGGTAAAAATACTTGATCGAATCGGTCCGATCAGCTCAAAATTCTTGAGCATGTTGGTCCGCTCACGTGGCAACACTAGTTGGAATAATATATGGATTCTGGTAAATTTTGGTTTTGGCCACTCAGCTGATCAACATGGCATGATCATGAAAAATGGCTTGCGCGACTCACGACACTCAAACCTGGCATTTGGCAAACTTCAGATCTGGCATTTCCAAAATCAGGTAATCGGCACGGTGAAAATCTTGTTTCCACATGCGCGTGTTGGGTCTGGCAAGGTCTAGATTTTGGCTTGGCAACAGAAAATTTCATATCACCACTTTTCGCATCACCGTAGGATGTGAAAAATCCCTTGTGCACATCGCATTCTCAACTCGGATTTTCGTATCCGCATCGGGGATACAAAAATTGGCATAGTAAGGAGGAGGATTCGAAATCCCTAACTCAGGATTGGGCAACTCGAAAATCCTTGAAGCTAGCTAGCTTTAAGATGTGATTTTTTGTGTGCAATACGAGGATCAGGGATACGAAAATTGGTAATAGTCAAATTTTAGCATAGAAAAATTGGTGATTCAGCACAGATCAGATATGAATTCTCCCATGCGTGAGTCGATGAGGCGAGATGCAAAATTTGACTTCTGGCCTGGGATTTCAAATTGGTTTTTGGCGAAGGAAAATGGCAAATGTTGGTCACACGTGCGAATCACTAGTTTTGGCTTGATCGACACGGTGTGCTCAACGATTTTTTGGGATACAAATTTGCAAGGTGCTGAGATGATTTTTTTGTTTGGCTTGGTTTTTTGGCTATCTTTTTGGAATGCAAATTTATTTTCCCTTCGGGATACAAAATTCGGGCTGATGGCACCAAAACTCGCCCATAAATAACCCTATGCTTGGCATTCGAAGGGGTTGGTTCTTGCTTGTCATTTTTGTATTTCTTGGGGTTGTCAAGTACCATTAATGGCTTCCTTCATCATCTCCATGACTATTGGACATAGCTTAGATATCTAAACGTTACATAAATGTTTGCCTACAACTTTTCGACATTCAATTGGACTTTTAGCATGCTTTTGGACATATTTTCATACGTTTGGACATTGGAGCTTTTTCTTGGACATTGACTCACACTTTGACTCAACGAAAAAGAAGATGGGCATTTTGGTCAAAGTTGTGGATTAACAAGCTATTTGTTATTCAATTGTACAACTTTGTACATAAAAAATTTCTGATCTTGTTCAAACTTTGTAATCGAAAATATATGATGAATGGTTACTATATGTGGACGCAGGAATTAGTGTCGAACTACTGTAAAAGCTATGTGTTCCCTTTACATTTCTCTGCTATTGGATAATCGGATTATAAGTTTACACCTAAACTTACACTCGGTCATTGACATGCGTGAATAACCTATTTCCCACGTCAACACTTTGGTGCACCAAAAAGGAAGTGCACAACTTTGACTTTTTCTTTGGTTTTGATTCTCGGATTTGTTTAAAGGTTTCTACGTGATTTTGAATTTCTACTTCGACTTCGGTTTTGGTTATCAGATTAATTCTCGGATTTACTTTAAATTCTTTTGAATCTCACCATGATTAAGAGGAAGCAGTTAGCTCGCTCGAAAAGAACAGGTATTGAGGAAAGTCAGGAAGTCCCCTCGATCGGACATCAAGAAATACGTCACTCGGGACAACATTGGCGAAGTCGTCAAAGATTTATCGTTTAGACCAACAAGAAGAACATTTCCGTAGATAGAAAGCCATTTTAACCACTCTTCTCTCCCGACTCGAAGGAATTACAAGGCATTCGGGCCGTGGAAACATGATTGTAACAAGTGCTAGTGTTCTGCAAGGATTAGCTCATGACTTAAGGGCAATTCCCAAAGAGCAATCACGTGTCAATACCAATCCGCGGACAGCTACCGGATCAGCTAGGCTCGGAGGTATACCCCTAATTCCCTAAAATGCTCAACTCAGCTTGCTGTCAATCAAGTTTCAGGATCATGTATTGGAAATATTACCCAAGCGACGGTGCGTGTAACTTCGGACACAGGGACTCCCGTAGTTCGAAACATTGGATTTGTGTCAGTCAAGGTACCTCAAATCAGGACTGAGCCAGATACTATGTTTGGCTCGACCTTTCGCTAATATTGGACTTAATGTTGGGGGAACTGGCATCAATTTACACAATTTGGATCAATTTCTTGGCATGGACAGTGAAAGTCAAGTCGTCGATGTTATTCGATGCTACACCCGAGGCCGGGTTCCTCATGCAAGCTTGAATTGTGTTACTCACAACCCGTTTTCTCAAGACATCGGGAATTCTTATAATCCACCGGGCATCAAATTGCTGGTACAATGGTAGGAAGGATCCTGTTCATCATATGTGCTACATGCGCCATATGAAAGTACACTCAGCTTCAGATATCGTTGTGGCAAAGTGCTTCCTGCTTTATCTTACAGACATTGCTACTTTATGGTTTAGATAGTTGGAAGCATAATCTATCAACAGTTGGAATGTCTTGGTTGGAAAGTTCATCGAGAAATTCAGAGTTCATATTGCCCAACCAAGGAACGTCGTGACAGCAACAACAGTTAGGCAGAAGGCAGGCGAAACTTTGTGCAAGTTCTTAGAAGGATTCAACATGGCGGTGGCCTATGTTGATAAGCCGGATCCGTCAATGGTCTTAATGGCCACCTTCTCTAGCATTCTAGATAAAATAAACTTCAAAATCTCATTACGACGGGACTCGCCAAGGGATCTCACCGAATTCTACTTCGAAGAAGAAAGATTTCTACGGGAGGAAGACCTGCTGATGAAAAACCCGTGCATCAAATCAACTCTACAGCTGGCGTAGGGCCGTCTGCGCTCGAAAAAAGAAAGGTAAACCTTGGAACAAGTGGAACTCACGGCCTCGCTTCGAGCCAAAGTTCTCGGCGTACGTTGTGCTAACTCAACGTCTGGAGAGGATTTACCTTGACATTCATGAAACTACGCCTTTTCAAAAGCCTTAAAGAGGGACCCAACTTTGAAACAAGCAAGCTCTGACAAGTACTGCCTTTTCCATGAACAGCCTGGTCATGACACCGACCATTGCATGCAGTTCCATGATCTTATCAAAGCGCCCATCAGGCGTGGCGAGCTACCACGGTGCATCAGAAACCCTACAGTAATAGCACCACATGCTCAACCTCCTGTGACATCTCAGGATAGGATCAGGCCTGGACGCCCTCAAGGCATTATCATCAATTAATTCGACTTACAGATTTTTTTGACTTCTCTGGACCCCTATCCGACACTTATGTTTGTTCTAATTATTGGCGACTTCTCTCCATTTTAACTTTCTTTACCTGTAATCAAAGCGACAACGTCATCCCACACACGCACGAAGCCGACTCATGGTCTCCATTTGTGCTTTGGGCTGGACTGTCGACCATTATACTACTGTGGTATCAATAAGGATTGTCTTTGGGCTCCAGGACCCACATTGGATGCATTCAATATAAGTATAGGGCTTCGGATCCACACTGGATCCATCGAGTATAAATATAGGGCTCTGGCTCCACACTGGATTCATCCATTATAAATATAGGGCTCCGACAAATACTGGATCCATCTAGTAGAAAATTAGGACTCTAATCCCCACTTGATCAGTCAATCATAAACTTTGAACTCCGTGTAACAAACCGATTTTTTAACACTTTGGAAGTCAAGTCATTAATAAGAAAAAGAAAGAAATAGATAGGTAGAATTAAGCAAAAAATCAAAGTCTCACAGTGGAATTGACTAAAATATAATAATAACATAAATTCATACATAAGTATTCATAATTGTACATCAGAGTTACCATCATACATAATACTACACACAATGGTCTCTTGACCTGTCCATTATACAATCCAGAGGATAACATGGAAATTTCGTAGATATACTAGTATGATAGTTAACATAGAGCCCTCTTGGTTAAAATCCTCCTGAAGGTTGTGATTCAATACCTGGATCACTTGACTACTCACAATAATAATTATGGGTACCCCAAGAGTTTATGGAAAACACAGAAAAACAAACCGTGGGTTAGACATAAGCCTGGTGTGAGTAAGCAATTACATTGAAAAAAATTATAGTTGAGAAATCAAGAATTTCATATAAACTTATTCAACACATAAGTGACTTGTTTTGTAATAGTCCGCATTTTACTTGTCAAAGGATCGAAAAATATTTTTATTTTATTCCCTAAGGGTTGGATCATTCTCATATTTTAATATGTTGTTTATGAGGATGTGAAATATGTCCATAATTGTTACCAATTTTATTTGTGACCATTTTTCCCCTGTTAGTATTGTTCAGGGCATAACTTTTGGCTTGGATTGAATCATGTGTTGAGGTCGGTCTCATTGGAAAGGAAATGATGTTTCCCATTCCGTAGAGCGGTCACAATAAAGATTTGGTTCAGCGGTTTGGGAGAAATCGCTATTTTATTGCTGCACAATTTTCTGTTCATGTTTTAAGCTGCTAATGGGATGATTTGAGGAGGCACATTAGTGGGCTGGTGGGAGGTTGTGCATAGGGGGTTACGGACATGGAGAGGGGGTTACTTTCTTTATTCTCTCATTTGGTTGGGCTTGTGATTGATCCTTGCTCAAACAAATATACCTTTCCACCATTAAAATTCTAGAACTATGAGTAGAAATTGAAGATCTACATCAAAGGGATCTAGATCTACATCAATGAAGATAGATCGCATTAAATCGAGAGGTTTGAAGATAGATCTTCGCTGTTCGGATTCATATTTCATCGATTTTGAGCAAGATTGAAGATTTGGTGAGTGATATGCATCTCTCGCACGGATTCAATCAAGTATATGGGTTGTTTGATCTCATGTTCATCATTTCAAGTTGTTTTTGCACAGATCTAATCGATATAAGTATGGTTTTTAACTTAAATCACCATAGAATCTAATTAGCAACCTAAATCAGTAAGCTTTCTATTTTGTTGTAATGAAAATCGTTGTTTGAATGATTGTTGTTTTGATGTGATTTATTGATGGTTAAAAAAACATTGTTGAAAAGCATAAATCGAAACGAAAATCATTGATCGAGCAAGATCCGTCATGGATCGATGTTGTAGAAGTTATGGCATCACTACACCAAAAATGTCAATTAGGTAGTGCTCATGGCCGTATCTAATTCGATTGGGCAGTGCTATGGACCGTATCAAAATTTGGCGTCTTTGTCAAACGACTAATGGCCGTATCAAATTGAGAATTTGATATGGCTAATGGCCGAATCAAATTGACAATTTGACACGGCTAATGGCTGTATCAAAATTAAAAATAGATACGACGATTAGCCGTATCAAATTGTCAATTTGATACGGCTATTGATCGTATCAAATTTAAAAAAGATACGGCTAATGACCGTATCTTTATTTAAATTAGATATAGCCATAAGCCGTGTCCAGTTTTAAAAAAAATATAAAAAAATACATTGCACTACTAGAATATCAGTGATCAATACAAGCATTTATTTTAGAACATCAGTGATCAATACAAATACGGTTATGCATTTAACTTCATAACTGGGAATATAAAAAAAATACATGGTTATGCATTTAACTTTATAACTGGGAATATAAAAAAAATACATTCCTCCTAACTGGGAATGCAAATCGATGGGCGGTATGAAGCAATCTAGGGAAAGGCCAGGGACACTGAATGCTACTTCTTCGATAGTCCATTCTTGATTTCAGTTTGTGGGGGTCTGCACTTCAGGATGAAGCAATCCTTGTCGTTGATTTTCATCTTGCCTATGTATCATATATAAAATATACTTGAAACTGAAAGTATAACTTATAAATGTGATGACATCCTAGCATATATCTCACTAGTTGCAACACATTATCTTATACATTTTGTGCATACGGGTTACCGAAGTTATATATCAAAAACGTGAAACAATTAACGTACAACTCAGTTGCAAATCTGAGTTGCGCACTCACTTTGGCCAAACTGAGTTGCGAAACTCAGTGGCCGAAATGTGTTGCAACTAAGTTGCACAGCTTAATTTAACTCAGTGGCCAAACTGAGCTGCAAACGAGTCACGCATAGGGGTGTAAACGTGTCGGACCGGACCGGACGGAGGTATGTCCAAGCTCCGTCCTATAAGAGATTCAGATGGACATAGACCGGACAAGCATTAAGTTCAAACACTGTTCGTACGAGCGGGACAACGGACGGACAACGTTCGGACAATAGTAAAACATCGAACATTTTGGATCGGACTGGACCTGGTGTGTCCAAGCTCTGTCCTACAAGAGAATCAAACGGAAATGGACCAGACACCTTACAGCTTCAGACCGAGCCGGACAACGGACTGTCCTATCCGATATACAGCCCTAGTTGCGCAGCTCAGTTTGGCCAAACTAAGTGCGCAGCTCAGTTTGGCCATTGACATTGCACTAAAAATATATCGAATAAAATCGAATGTACTCAAGTTTGATCTGTTGTGGAGAAATTTTGATTCAAGACCGCTCAAATCAAAAATCCCCAACGTCGCGGAAAACGAGATCGTGGTAATAGTGCAAAAACAACCAATCGAACAATCTCAATCTTATCCAAACCAATCACAATCACCAAACAATGGAAATAATAGAGCAATAATGAGAAACTAAATCACACAGGGATTTATAGTGGTTCCACCGACGTCTTGTCAGTGTACATCCACTTTGAGAGAGAAACCTTTATTAATATCAATAGAAGAGTACAAGAGATTAATTACAATGATCAAATTTACTAGGAAATTTTGATTTTGTGGAGAAAGGAATTGAAGAAGATTAGGATTGCCTAAACCCTAATTAGAATAAACTTAGTTCTAATCTCTTGATTTTTTTTTGATCCACCTCCTTTTGTATTCGATGTAGCTTATATAGGCATAGAGAAGTATATGGAAATTCCCAAAATTTCCTCCAAAATATCCTCTAGATCCAAAATATTCTCCAGATCCAAAATATTCTCTAGATCCAAAATATTCTCTAGATCCAAAATATTCTCTAGATCCAAAATATCCTCCAGATCCAAAATATCCTCATTCACATAGTATCGCATATTTCAACACTCCACCTCGATACTATATCCGTCTACATCACAAACTCCAATGCACCCAAGCATTTCCTTCTATCTTCAATCAAGAAAGCTTGAATGTTCCCCCAATGAACTCCGGCATAGCCACCTCCCATTGCACTTCACTAACGAGTTCAGGCATAGCCTCCACCCGTCAATGAAGTGTTGAAACATCCAACTCCTAAACCAGTCTTACCAAAAGACAATGTACTCGGGAGTGAAAACGAGTACTTACCATGAAGATAGAACACCAACCTCTCACCGATACTCTTCTACATCCAAGTTTCTCTCTCAACTGTGCCACCCCTTGGCACCTAGCATCTCTCCAAGCGAATTAAATTCGAGCAACGCTCGAACTTCCCAACCGGTAACGCCTTAGCGAACATGTCTGCCGCGTTATCCTTTGTGTGCACTTTCCGAAGGCATACTTGCTTGTCTTCGTCTATGGCTACTAGAAATGACTCCCTCACTTCAATATGCTTCGTCCGTGAGCTAAATGCCAAATTCTCAGCCAAGTGAATAGCGCTTTGGCTATCACATTGAACATCAACACTGTCATGTTCAAAACCCAAGTCACACAACAGTTGCTTCAAATAGAATGCTTCCTTTGCTGCCTCTACCCCAGCTATCAACTCTGCCTCCGTAGTGGATAAAGCAACTACGGTCTGCAATCTCGATCTCCAACTTATGGCTGTACCACTAAGAGTGAAGACATATCCATAAGTTGATTTTCTTCGATCCCTATCACCAGCTTAGTCTGAATCATAGTAACCAACCAACATGCACTTCTTCTCTTTACTACCCCCAAAAACAAGGCCATGAGATGCTGTACCTTTCAAGTATCTCAAGATGAGCTTCACTGCTTCCCAATTCGATTTCCCCGAATTAGCCATCAACCGACTAACCATCCCGATGGCATTTGCAATATCGGGTCTTGTACACACCATGACATACATCAAACTTCCAACCGCACTAGCATATGGCACATTTGCCATGTAAGCCTTGTCTTTCTCCTCGATAGGTGATCCCTTACTCGAAAGCTTTATATGCAAAGGTAAAGGTGTATTTGACGCCTTTGCATCCTCCATGCTAAACTGACAAAGCACTTTCTTAATGTACTCCTTTTGAGTCAATCTCAACTCAAAACGCTTTCGGTCCCTTACAATCTCCATGCCCAAGATTTTCTTTGCTTCTCCAAGGTCTTTCATCTCGAACTCCGCCTTTAATTTCTCTTTCAACTTGTTGATTTCTGCCTTGTCCTTAGAAGCAATGAGTATATCGTCCACATACAAGAGTAAATACACCCAACAATCATTTCCTAACCTCTTGAAATAAACGCAAGCATCCTTGATACTTCGATGGAAGCCACTTTCAAGCATGAAATGATCAAATCTCTTGTACCATTGCCTAGGTGATTGGTTCAAACCATACAGTGATTTCTTCAACTTGCAAACTAGTTCTGACTTACCTTCTACAACAAACCCTTCTGGTTGCTCCATGTAGATGTCTTCATCCAAGTCTCCATGCAAGAAGGCGGTTTTCACATCTAGTTGCTCCAACTCCAAGTCGTGAATAGCAACTATGGCAAGTAATATCCGGATAGAAGTATGTCTCACAACTGGTGCGAAGATCTCATCATACTCCTTTGCTTTCCTCTGTGCAAACCCCTTAGCCACTAGTCTAGCTTTGTATCTTCCATCGTCCTTCACCTTATATATCCATTTGCACCCAATAGCACGGTTTCCTTGAGGAAGTGGAACCAACTACCAAGTCTGGTTCTTCATCAACGATTGCATCTCTTCCTCCATGGCGCAAATCCACTTCGAGCTATCACTCGAATCCATGACGTCATCAAGGTCCATCGGCTCATCTTGGACTACATGAAGAGAAAAGTCCAAATTCTCACAAAAGCTATGATAGTTCCAATCACCATATCTTTCGGGTGGCCTTATAGCACGACGACTAACCCGAGTAGCAATACCATCACCCGATCTTCCTTCAGCTCCACCTTGAACTGAATCTTCTCTAGGCTCGTGCACATCACCAACACTACTAGAGGAATCTTGTGGACTATGTGATGTAACATCAACCGCATTCACCTCGCAAGCACCTCCAACAACTCTACTCTCTCTAGGCCTGAAAGTGGGAATAACTTCCTTCTCCTTTGATTCACCAAGAACCAAATCCGGAACATCCGATGAGCCTTCATTACCCTTGAACATAGCCGACTCATCAAAAGTAACATGATGAGAAACTGAAACCTTCTTCGTTTTCGGATTCCAAATCCGATAGCCTTTGACTCCATCCATATAACCAAGCAAAATCCCTTTGAAAGCTCTAGGTGAGAGCTTATCATTCCCTGGATCATGCACATGAACAGGACTGCCAAATACATGAAGATAACTCAAGTCAATGCTCTTCCCCTTCCACACTTCCTCCGGAATTTTGTTATCAATAGCCGAGAACAGAATTCGATTAATAATATGCACCGCGGTTGACAAAGCTTCGGCCCAAAATCCCTTAGACAAACCCGATGTCAATCTCAAGCATCGAGCTTTCTCTAATAGAGTTCGGTTCATTCTCTCCGCCACTCCATTAGATTGTGGATCTCCCGGTGTAGTAAAATGCCTCCGAATACCATGATGCTTGCAAAAATTCAGAAATTCTCCGGAAACATACTCGCCGCCATTATCGGACCTAAGAACCTTCAAAGTCTTTCCATTCTCATTCTCAACAAGAGCCTTCCATTCTTTGAATCTTGCAAATGCCTCCGACTTGGCCTTCATTACATACACCCAAACCTTTCGAGAAAAATCATCAATGAAAGAAATATAATATCTTGCTCCTCCCAAAGAAGCTATAGGTGCTGGTCCCCAAATATCCGTGTGCACATACTCAAGAATCCCTCTTGAATCATGTTTTCCTTCACCGAATGACACTCTAGTTTGCTTCCCCATGACACATTCCTCGCAAAACTCTAACTTGCTGAAACTCTCACCATCAATCATCTCCCTTCGACGAAGAACATCTAAACTCTTCTCCGAGACATGACCCAATCTCAAATGCCACAGCCGTGTCGCATCTAAGCCACGAGAACTATGAACACTGACACAAGTTTCGCCTTCCACGGTCACTCCTTGAAGCAAATAGATATCATGAGTTCTAGCACCCTTCATAACCACAAGCGCACCCTTCGAAACCCTCAAGCTATCACTCTCAATGGTGATCTTGCAACCTAGAGAATCCAACTGTCCCAAAGAGATAAGTGACTTCCGTAGTCCCCGAACATAGCGCACATTAGTGAGAGTACGAACCACTCCGTCAAACATTCGAATTTGCACGAATCCAATGCCTTTCGACTTGCAAACTGCATCATTTCCCATAAAAATTGAATTTCCTTCTCGATCAACATAAGAAGAAAAACAATTCCTATTAGGCGTCATGTGATATGAAGCCTCTGAATCAAGCACCCAATCGCTGCCCGAAACATCCGATGCAACAGCCGACAAAACATCTATGTCTTCCTCACCAACATCTCTCTCCACCGCAACTGATGAAGATGCTACTTCCTTCTTCCCCTTTTCTGGACAATCATTCTTCCAGTGACCAGGTTTCTTACATATAAAGCACTTGTCATTTCTTTCCTTCGATTTTCCTCTTCCACCGGGCTTCTTAGACTTAGAACGCCCCCGGTTTCCCTTCTTCTCTGACTTTTCTTTCTCCGCAAATAAACCTTGACCATTACCAGCACCACTACTACCATCACTCAGCTCCTTCATCTGATCTCGCAATTCCTCACTAAGAAGACCCGTCTTGACATCATTTAGAGTCAATGTATCTCGGCCATAGATCAAACTATTTGAGAACCTAGTATAGCGTTCAGGCAACGAACATAACAATATCATCGCCTTCTGCTCCTCCTCAATCTTCAAATCTACCGCCTTCATCTTCATTAGCAAATCATCAAACACATTTAAGTGCGCCTTTAGCGAAGTTCCTTCCTTCATCTTGTAGGTAAAGAAAGTCCGCAACAGGATCAGTCGATTTGTGAGTGACTTCTTCATATACAACTCCTCCAACTTGTTTCAAATACCTTTAGCAGTCGTCTCACCACTAATTTCGGAAATAACATTCTCCCCCATGGCAAGTTGAAGTGTAGTGAATGCCCACTCTTCCATTTCTTCTCTCTCTACATCTGAGATATCCTCTGGCAATAAATGTGTATCAAACACCACCCGATGTACCCGATTCCGCCTAAGAACCGCTTTCATCTTTCATTGCCACTTTTCGAAATCATTATTGCCATTCCACTTGTCGATAACCAATTGTGAACCAGCAGCTGCATACGACCAACGTACATAAGGAGCTACACCACTTGGACCACCTGTTGATGGATTATTTGAACCTGATTCCGGCATTTCTACAACTATCTTCCAACACCAATGCTCTGATATTAAATGTTGTGGAGAAATTTTGATTCAAGACCGCTCAAATCAAAAATCCCCAACGCCGCGGAAAACGAGATCGTGGTAATAGTGCAAAAACAACCAATCGAACAATCTCAATCTTATCCAAGCCAATCACAATCACCAAACAATGGAAATAATAAAGCAATAACGAGAAACTAAATCACACAGGGATTTATAGTGGTTTCACCGACGTCTTGTCAGTGTACATCCACTTTGAGAGGGAAACCTTTATTAATATCAATAGAAGAGTACAAGAGATTGATTACAATGATCAAATTTACTAGAAAAATTTGATTTTGTGGAGAAAGGAATTGAAGAAGATTAGGATTGCCTAAACCCTAATTAGAATAAACTTAGATCTAATCTCTTGGTTTTTTTTTTGATCCACCTCCTTTTGTATTCGATGTAGCTTATATAGGTATATAGAAGTATATGGAAATTCCCAAAATTTTACTCCAAAATATCCTCTAGATCCAAAATATTCTCCAGATCCAAAATATCCTCTAAATCCAAAATATTCTCTAGATCTAAAATATCCTCCAGATCCAAAATATTATCTAGATCCAAAATATCCTCCAGATCCAAAATATCCTCTAAATCTAACACATAGTATCGCATACTTCAACATGATCACTTAGACATTGCACTAAAAATATATCAATGACTGGAAAGCATACCTGAAATTTTTTTGAAGCCCGGGACAAAATCAATAGTGGGAGATTCAAGTTGTAGGTAGCTGCAGTAAATGGTGAAAATGGATGAATGGAAGTTAGTCAAAGGAAGAAGATTTAAAGAAAGAAATAAATGAATCTCAACTAAAAGAAATGGATTAAAATCAGTTTTCAATCAAAACTGAAAGTACCATAGCTTGTAAAATCAGCAAAAAAATGAAGAGTACACCAAAACTGAAAGTACCATAGCTTGTAAATCAGTTTAATAAAAGAAAACATAAAAAAATTGAAGTCAGTAAAAGACTAAAAGGCAATAATAATTAGAAAATAGCTTTTATAAATTCGAAACTAAAACACTGTATTGATTATACAACAGTTAATGAACCAAAATAATACCGTGGACCTATATTCAAGATAGACAATACACACGGAAAAAAAATGATTTTCCGACATGATGAGTTTGAAAATCAATTTTCAAAGACAGTAATTATAACTAGTAGTAGAAATGAACTAAAATGTGATCATAGTTTGTCAAACTCGGAGTACGATGATAATCCGAGAAAATGCTAAGTCTAACTATAGATACTTATTAACGCGGTTTTTGTTCATAATATTACTAAAAAAATACAGTAATCAAGTCAATGAGAGCTTGAAACTGAATAGACATAGTTTGGTTAAATATCTAGTATAATGGAAAATGCAAGCATAACATACGATAAGGTTTAGCAAGAACTAATTTATGATTTTCATATTCAAAATAATGATATTTGCATGGATGATATGTGGAGGAAGCAAAACTAACCTTTACCTCAGGAGGTGCTACTTTTGGCACCATGTATAAAAGGGTGATTTATCTTTGTCAATATATCCCTTTCAGCTTTCATGTATTCAAAATGATTCTTCTCGATGATTTTAGCTTTTCTCACAACTTTCATTCCATATATATCCGAAGTTCCCTTTTTCATAACCTAGAAAACTTAATATTTATTTTCTAACCAAAAAAAAAAAAAAAAAAAAAAATATTTTGTAGGCTTACAGTTCAGATGCATAATGAAGATTAACTCATGTTTTTAACATGTGCAAGTACATGCAGAGTGGTTGCGATGTCTAGAGTATCCCATCTTTAGCACACAGTAAAAACTAAACTTATATGAGTAAAAGCCAAAATTATACGCATGAACGTTAAGTTAAAAACAGCAAGTACCAGAAACAAAAATAGAGAACTCCAACAGAAAAATGAAATCATAAGCAGCTGCAAAATTCATGCCCAAGCAATTTGTTAGATGCAAGAAGCATGAGCAATTCTAGAGCTTTACCAGTCAGCGCTAGCGATCAATTTTAGCAAATTTAAATCAACAAATTAATGAACAAATTAAAACCGCAATCTCACATCAAGAAATTTGATTCATTCTACCTTTGAATACATACAAAATTGTTGTTATGATTTAAGAACATACATACTAGTAGGGATGGCAATGGGGGGGCCGGACGCAGGTAGTATCACCTCATCACCCATCCGGTTGGGTGACTTTTTGCCCCGTGCCCGCCTCAACGGGTACCCATTAAATGATTTTTAAACAAGTTGCGGGTAATGACTGATATTCGTGGGTATCCGTTCTATTTATTCAATTTACTTTTTAGCCGTTTATTGAAATTATTCAAAAGTACATTTGGTTAAAAAAACAAATTAAACCAATACTCAAATGCTAACCTCAAAATACCAATACATATTTAAACCAACATCTAGAAAAGAATAGACAACAACAGAAGTATCCATCAAAATATCAACAGCCAGTTATAAATTGTTGAGTAAAGGCATGCACACAAATACCGAAGGACTAACAACAATGTTTTTTGTATTGACTACTGATAATAAATCACATTTAACACGGGTACGGATACCCACGGACATGGATATCTTACTATCCGTACCCGTTCCATTAATTAACGGATATTAAGAATACCCATTTATTTTATCCATGGATACTCATTTAACTATCCGTTTCATGTCCATGACGGATTTTACTCGTGGATAACCGCGGATACGGATTTTTTTGCCATCCATACATACAAGAAAAAGAGGCCAAACAGTATCCAATTTAAATTGATAATAACAATGAGAAAATCTAGTTGTACAAGTCCACAATCGACCATTTAAATACATACTAGGTTTTTGCCAACAAGATAAGAGGATAAGTAAACCCAGTTTTCCTATATGTTTTGGATAGTATTTTTGCCAAACAGTATCCAATTTAAATACATACTGAATTTCCAACATGTTTAACAAGTCCATAATCTTATAACGACAATTATCACTTAAGTAGAAGGCTAAAATTGGATGACCGTAAAAAACTATTTTTTAATAACTAATTATATTCTGTGAGTTCATTTTAAATTTAGTCAATAAAGTATTTAATGATTTTTAAGAATAAGTAAGCAATAAGGTGATCTAAGCTTAAGAACCATTTACTAATGATATTTCGATTAAATCCCTCCTAAATGATATTTAAAAGTAACTTATGTTTTAATATAGAATAGACTATAATTACGTAGACTCCCTTTGCAATTGATTTTGAATAGGAACTCACCGTGTATTAACTTTCATTTAAAGGATGCAGGATTAATACTCATAATTTTATATGCCTATAGGGAGAAAAACGAAAGGCTGATGGGGAATTTTTTTTTTGTTATAGTGCACGGTAAAGACAAAATGTCTTGTGTCCAATAGAGAATTTACTTCTTGTGTCAAATAGGAATACCGTTGTTTCTGTAATTCTTGCCATTAATAATCATTTCTAAGTCAACCAGTTAAAACAAATTAGAAACTTCACTAATAACCATAGATAAACGGTACAAGTGCTGGATTTACATTGCAAATCGAATTATGATAGTATAAATGAAAGGCAGAGGATAAAAATGAAAAGACAAACTTCAAGATATATGTAAGGAAAGAGACAATAAATCAGAATATCAAAGTAGAAACTTCAAGATGTATGAGAGACAGTCATGAGAAAAACTTAAATGCATTAGCAGAAGAATTGAAAAAGAAAACGGAATGGTGGTGTAGCAAAAAACCACCATTGGTTTTAATCAAACTATCATTATTACATCAAAGATTTGAGTAGCATTTATTGTATTTTTATATTACTACCAAATAATGGTTAGTAGCTTTGCATGCAGTGAGCAAGAAAAACCTATATAGTAAGCAGTTTGGAACAAAATATTAAATTTAAGACAATTAAGCGTCGGATAATGTAATAACTCACTAAATTGGCAATTATACATGCACGATATCTATTCATGTTCAAGTTAATATTTCATTCCCGAATTCATGAAAACTAACTGAATTGACTGAAAACTTGAACAAGATAAGTGAACTGTATCAAAATGAAATCTTAAACTTTGAAAATATAGTTGATGGGTTATGAATGTATACTTTCAAGACAAAAATTTGTATCACATTGGTGAATCTTCGAATACCATAAAATTGCAACAATGGATCATCGGTTAAGGCCCTCAAATAAGATCTATATATTAGTTATCAGACCATGGCACATGATGGTTTATATCACAATGTGAATTTCAGCTATATCCGTTTTTAATTACAAAAAAAAACTTAGGCAAGGTAGATTGCAATAGACCTTGATTGAGTTTGACCGTTTGACATCTCATTCGGTATCTTACTGTTTCATCAAAATATTTAGACACCTGCGTATAATTAGACTCTGCTTTAAAAAAAGGGTAATTGGCGGTCACTAATTGTAACAACCCGCTCATTCGACGATTTTAGATTTAGATATTTTATCTAAATGTATCATCGTATTTTATGTGTCACTCAAAATGTCGTTTTTCACAAACGATAAAATTAGGATTCGGGACCACTTCCATTGAGTCTGGATAATCATTTACGATCTTTTTTACTATAAGCATCGATATGTTCCAAGACTCGAAAATTGGACACCTTGGCTAGGGCTTGGTTGAGCTCATCTAGCTCATCTTATAACCCCTCCTAGCTCTCTCCTCCTTCATTCATTCTCATTTCAACAAAAAAGAAAAAATAGAAATGGAGAAGGGAATGGAAAATTAAAAAGCCCTAGCTTAATGTTGGAGCTCCAATTCTTGTGCAAATCTTGTGCAAATCCATGGAGAAGCTTAGGTAAGCTCCTCCCCATCTTCTCCAACCTATTCTCTCTTCAATTTCTGAAATTTCCTATGACCTAATTCGTAGGAGATTCATGTATATGTGTTTAGGTTGAAGATTCTTGAGTTCTTGTTGAAGAGAGGTTGATTTAGCAAAGCTTTGGCTTGATTCGTATCTTCTAGCAAGCAAATGTGAGTTCTTTTTGAACTTACATCTATGCCAAAAGCCATTGGCTTGTACAAGTGTAATTTAGTATTCATATGTGTTTGCATGTGCTAGTGAATTGGTTATGTTAGTGTAACTTAGCCAATTCCATATATTTATGTTCTGTTGAGTTGAAATTATAAGTAGGATTGTTTACACGATCTTATGCATGTGTTTTGAGTTGATTTGGTGATGTTGTGAAACTCCGTTGTCCCCCGACATAGTTCTAATCCTTCACAAGTCGCTTGAATCATATTCGACTGCTTTGGTTAGAGAATTTGTTCATTTTTGAATATATAACCGAAATCATAGCAATCCACGCATATATATATATATATATATATATATATATATATATATATATATATGTGTGTGTGTGTGTGTGTGTGTGTGTGTGTGTGTGTGTGCGCGTGCGCGCGTGCGTGCGTGCATGCTTGTTTGGTGTTATGAGTTGCTTCGGCATGTTTTTGATGCTTCATTTTCACTTAGAAAATATTATAAGCCATCACCATTGATCCGGCCTCATCCGAGAGCCGTTTGCACCTCATTTCCTAAGCAAAAATGGCCACACTTCAGCTCAGACGTCTGTCTAGGAGGGGTACAGACGTCTGTCATTGTTTAGAAAGCAAAATAAATAATTGCTTCAGCTCAGACGTGTGTCCAAAAATGGACAGACGTCTGTCCAAACTCTTGGGAAATAGTTTCATGACAACATACGTCTGTCCTTGGGGTGACAGACGTCTGTCACTGAAAATCTGCTGTTGACCAGGGGAGACCACGGTCAACAGTTTAGGCCTATCCAGGCTCTTTTCCGGTCAGAGCTCGGGTCATTCGTACTTCGTTTGTGAACTTCAGCTTTACGAATTCACAGATTCCAGCAGCTCGATTCATCGACTTTGATTCACATTTGATTCTTCCAATGCTAATCCTTCTTGGCCGATTCACATTTGTTTATGATGTGAATTGAACAAGTGACCATTCTGAAGCCCGTGCGCTCTATTTAGTATATCGAATTTATTCGATACTCTTGTTAATATGATTCACGCCATTAAAACGTGAATTATCGACTCGATATCCTTCAAGTCTATTCCGATGTAGTTTAAAACCTTCGGATGTTAGTTTGGGATTTCGATTCGTTCGTTGATCGAAATTACAACCATTATCCCTTTGATTTCCTATATGCTGTTGTAATGTGAACTACGCATTTATCGATCACCTTGGTGATCGTACTTTGACCTATGACCCCTAGTTTTGTGTTTTGTTTCCTGTCGCTCCAAGGTGATTTCTAATCGTTTCTTAACATCATTGGATTCGCTAACGAGCTGTATGTATATTTGATTTATCGAATATATATTTGATGATTTTTGATTTGAAATCACGTCATTGTGACGTGAATCCCCTTGATCGATTTGCCTCGGCAACCGTACTATTGTTTATTGCCACTTTGAAATTATATAAAGAGGTTTTATGTTATTTAGTAGATATCAAATTCTTGTACTAAAATGGTTTCCAATCTTACTTCATTAATTATGCGAAGCTAATTTACAAAATCGTTTTATGAACCTTCTTCAAATCTACTAGTATATATTATATAAACCTTTTTCTCGTTCGTATGAGAAATCTAATTAAAAGTCTTAGTAAAATCAAGGACTATGAACCCTTGCTTTTGCTTCGATGGTTACTTCTTGGACTTGTCCGATTGAAAACCGTGGCAATGCTCCTTCTATGATTTTCTCTGTTTTGAATAGGAACCAATTACGAGTGTGTAAATATTCAAGAATAGCGTGTGGTTATGGGACATGTTGCTATTTTCTTATATTAACTAGCTCGGAGTAATTTTTATTCACCTGAATCCATGGTATCCGCCTCTATGACATAGTTGTTTGGTTCGCGATCGCCTGAGTGGGAATATACGATTTAATTATGACCTCCATCTATGGGACTTCGGTTCAACTTTCTATGATTTATGTTTTCCTCTATGATTTTCTATGATTTATGATTTCCTCTACTGGGGTCACGACCCGGCTTCGTGGGGACCTTCGGCTCAAACAAATGGGTTCGCTACCTGGAGATCGTATCTCATCTATGAACAGACCTGCACCCCCCTTATGATGTTTTCTAGAGATTTCACGATTTATGTGTTTTCTCTCTCCGGGGTCATGACCCGGCACTATGGGGAGCTTCGGCTCCAACAAAAGGGTTCGCTACCTAGAGATCGTATCTCATCTATGAACAGGCCTGCCCCTTTATGAATGTTTACTTTGATGATTTATGATTACTTTGATGCGATACGGGTCAATTTGATTTATGTTTACTTTGATGATTTATGATTACTTTGATGATTTATGATTTATGATTACTTTGGCGTTCCTCTGTCATTTCCTGTTGTGTGCTAGTATTTGAATGTTGCATTCTACATTGACTAGGAGATTATTTAGAGATAGTTGTGTTGACATGCCATGTTTCATATTTATTTATGATTAGATATTACAATTAGAATCATTTCATCCTGTGTTATATCTCTTATTATCTCAGTTTATTTGATAAGTACAGCTAGACTGATCCGTTTATTGTTTATTTTCTTATAAATAATACTCGGGTCAGGCCGAGTCATTTTAGTGCTCCTTTGGGTCTCATCGCAGGATTGATCTTCCGCTTTCAGCTTGCTACTCTGTCTCCGCAGCTTTGTGTACTTTTGTACCTATGACATTATCTATCTTAGTGTACATATTCTTTTATGTAGATAATGGTACATGTATTAGTGGATCTTTGTTGACAACTAACTTGTTGTACACACTCTTAGTTTATGCATATCTATTCTGCCTTTGTGATATGATTATTCTGTGTCTGGCTGAGATATACCATATTTATATTATTGTTGTTGTCTATTTTATACTGCTTTCCGGATTGCATATAGCCGTTGTGTAGTTGCCATATGTGCCAAATGGTCATGTCGAAAATTAAATCGGTATCAGAATTCGATGTGCATTTCTCATATGGAGTAATTATACAATCAGCCGCTCTTCAAAAACCTCATTCTCTGTTATGGTCTACGACATTTCTTTGAAATGAACTGGACGATAATGGGTATAGAGGTGATGCGTTATCTAAATGTATCATCGTATCTTATGTGTACTCCAAATGTCGTTTTTCACAAATGATAAAATTAGGATTTGGGACCACTTCCATTGAGTCCGGATCATCGTTTATGACCTTTTTGACTATAAGCATAGATATGTTCCGAGATTCAGAATTTGGGCACCTTGGCTAGGGCTTGGTTGAGCTAACCTAGCTCATCATATAACCCCTCCTAGCTCTCTCCTCCTTCATTCATTCTTATTTCAACAAAAAAAAAGGAGAAGGGGATGGGAAATTAAAATTACTTAAGACCTAGCTTAATCTTGGAGCTCCAATTCTTGTGGAAATCTTGTGCAAATCCATGGAGAAGCCTAGGTAAGCTCCTCTCCATCTTCTCCAACCTATTCTCCCTTCAATTTCTGAAATTTCCTATGACCTAATTTGTAGGAGATTCATGTATATGTGTTTAGGTTTAAGATTCTTGAGTTCTTGTTGAAGAGAGGTTGATTTAGCAAAGCTTTGGCTTGATTCCTATCTTCTAGCAAGCAAAGGTGAGTTCTTTTCGAACTCACATCTATGCCACAAGCCATTGGCTTGTACAAGTGTAATCTAGTATTCATATGTGTTTGCATATGCTAGTGAATTGTTTATGTTAGTGTAACTTAGCCAATTCCATATGTTTATGTTCCGTTGAGTTGAAATTGTAAGTAGGATTGTTTACATGATCTTATGCATATGTTTTGAGTTGATTTGATGATGTTGTGAAGCTCCGTTGGCCCCCGACATAGTTTTAATCCTTCACAAGTCGCTTGAATCATATTCGATTGCTTTGGTTAGAGAATTTGTTCATTTTTGAATATATAATCGAAATCATAGCAATCCCATATATATATATATATATGTATTTGTGCATGTTTGTTTGGTGTTATGAGTTGCTTCAGCATGTTTTTGATGCTTCATTTTCACTTAGAAAATGTTATAAGCTATCACCATTGATCCGGCCTCATCCGAGAGCCGTTTGCACCTCGTTTCCTAAGCAAAAATGGCCACACTTTAGCTCAGACGTCTGTCTGGGAGGGGGACAGACGTCTGTCATTGTTTAGGAAGCAAAATAAATAATTGCTTTAGCTTAGACGTCTGTCCAAAAATGGACAGACGTCTGTCCAAACTCTCGGGAAACAGTTTTCCTGACAATAGACATCTATCCTTGGGGTGACAGACGTCTATCACTGAAAATCTGCTGTTGACCGGTGGTCACCACGGTCAACAGTTTAGGCCCATCCAGGCTCTTTCCCGGCCGGAGCTCGGGCCGTTCGGACTTCGTTTGTGAACTTCAACTTTACGAATTCATAGATTCCAGCAGCTCGATTCATCGACTTTGATTCTCATTTGATTCTTCCAGTGTTGATCCTTCTTGGCCGATTCACATTTGTTTATGATGTGAATTGAATAAGTGATCATTCTGAAGCCCGTGCGCTCTATTTTGTATATCGAATTTATTCGATACTCTTGTTAATGTGGTTCACGCCATTAAAACGTGAATTATCAACTCAATATCCTTCAAGTCTATTCCGGTGTAGTTTAAAACCTTCGGGTGTTAGTTTGGGTTTCGACTCGTTCGTTGATCGAAATTATAACTGTTATCCCTTTGATTTCCTGTACGTTGTTGTAATGTGAACTACGCATTTATCGATCACCTTGGTGATCGTACTTTGACCTATGATCCCTAGTTTTGTGTTTTTGTTTCCTATCGCTCCATGGTGATTTCTAATCGTTTCTTAACGTCATTGGATTCACTAACGAGCTATATGTATATTCGATTTATCGAATTTATATTTGATGATTTATGATTTTAAATCACGTCATTGTGACGTGAATCCCCTTGATCGATTTGCCTCGGCAACCGTACTATTGTTTATTGCCACTTTGAAATTATATAAAGAGGTTTTATGTTATTTAGTAGATATCAAATTCTTGTACTAAAATGGTTTCCAATCTTACTTCATTATACGAAGCTAATTTACGAAATCGTTTTATGAACCTTCTTCAAATCTACTAGTATATATTTTATAAACATTTTTCTCGTTCGTATGAGAAATCTAATTAAACATCTTAGTAAAATCAAGGACTATGAACCCTTGCTTTTGCTTCGATGGTTAATTATTGGACTCGTCCGTTTGAAAACCGTGGCAATGCTCCTTCTATGATTTTGTCTGTTTTGAACAGGAACCAATTACGAGTGTGTAAATATTCGAGAATAGCATGTGGTTATGGGACATGTTGCTATTTTCTTATATTAACTAACTCGGAGTAATTTCTATTCACCCGGATCCATGGTATCCGCCTCTATGACATAGTTGTTTGGTTCGCGATCGCCTAGTGGGTATATACGATTTGTGACCTTCATCTATAGGACTTTGGTCCAACTTTCTATGATTTTCTATGATTTATGATTTCCTTTACCGGGGTCATGACCCGGCTTCGTGGGGAGCTTCGGCTCAAACAAATGGTTTCGCTACCTAGAGATCGTATCTCATCTATGAATAAACGTGCCCCCCTTTATGAAGTTTTCTAGAGATTTCACGATTTATGTGTTTTTTCTCTTCGGGGTCACGACCCGACACCGTGGGAACGCTACCTAGAGATCGTATCTCATCTATGAACAAGCCTGCCCCTTTATGAATGTTTACTTTGATGATTTATGATTACTTTGATGCGATATGCGTCAATTTGATTTATGTTTACTTTGATGATTTATGATTACTTTGATGATTTATGATTACTTTGATGATTTATGATTACTTTGGCATTCCTCTATCATTTCCTGTTATGTGCTAGTATTTGAATGTTTCATTCTACATTGACTAGGAGATTATTTGGAGATAGTTGTGTTGGCATGCCATGTTTCATATTTATTTATGATTAGATATTACTATTAGAATCATGTCATCCCGCATTAAATCTCTTATTATCTCATTTTATTTGATAAGTACAGCTAGACTGATCCTTTTATTGTTTATTTTCTTATAAATAATACTCGGGTCAGGCCGAGTCATTTTAGTGCTCCTTTGGGTCTCATCGCAGGGTTGATCTTCCACTTTCAGCTTGCTACCCTGTCTCCGCAGCTTTATGTACTTTTGTACCTATGACATTATCTATCGTAGTGTACATATTCTTTTATGTAGATCATGGTACGTGTATTAGTGGATCTTTGTTCACCACTAACTTGTCGTACACACTCTTGGTCTATGCATATCTATTCCGCCTTTGTGATATGATTATTTTGTGTCTGGCTGAGATATACCATATTTATATTATTGTTATTGCCTATTTTATACTGCTTTCCGGATTGCATATAGCCATTGTGTAGTTTCCTTATGTGTCGAATGGTCATGTCGAAATTTAAATCGATATCAAAATTCGATGTGCATTCCTCATATGGAGTAATTATACAATCGGTCGCTCTTCAAAAACCTCATTCTCCATTATGGTCTACGACATTTCTCTGAAATGAACTGAACGATAGTGGGTATAGAGGCGGGGCGTTATAGTTTGGTATCAAAGCCACTTTCCGGAACAGTGTAAGATAGTATGACTATGGTATTGTCTTAAGCCTCTCTTGGGAATCGTGCTTTAGGGTTTTAGTTAGAATCTTAAGACCTGTCATAGCTTATCTCCCTATACGATTCCATTTTGATTGAACTCACATTGTTTGAATTCAACTTGAGACTAACGTTTTCCTCCTTTTTCCTTAAAGAAGTGAAATAACTGGTCGTAGCCGTACAAGTGCCGGTTCACTCAGTGTACCTCCTACGGTAGGGGTAATTGTGTCTCAAGTGGCCTATTTTTAGTACTTTAGAATAGTTATCGACTTGTCCCTTTCTGGTTGATTTCTATAGTCCGTCTAGGGCCCGCGTGCTCTAGTGGTGCTTATGTTTCATTCTTTGACTCGAGTTGTTAATCGATGTCTGTTTGGCCTATTGTGTATCACACTTATCTTGTTGATCATTTATGATCCTTGAAGTTGATTGATCATTGGATATCTTTCTCGTGTGTCGTTACGCACGTCGTAAACGTCTTTGATCCTGATATTTCTTGATTTCTAGTTAAGATTGTTTCGTATGTCGTTATGTGCCTAGCATGGTCTATTGATCACTTGTCGGTCGGTATGGAGATCACCAAGCCTTCGGGCTAAAACAACTCATTTGTTACCTCGTTGTGCCAGTGTGAGTCACCAAGCATTTGTGCTAAATTAACTCAACAAATGTATCGTTGCATTCCAAACTCAAGATCAAGAACGAGGGAATGCATCCCACTTCTTGTGATCCCTCTTCTTGAGTCAAGGTACGTATTATTAATTCCTTAATGTCATTTACCTTGTTCAGAGATTATTTTATTTATGTTCTTTTGATATACGGCGATCGTGTTCTTCATTATTGAAAGATATCATTTGTGTTTTTTTCGTAAGTTGATAAAGGAATTTTATTTCCTTTATGCCATCCCGAATGATTTATTGAATTTTATATTTTCGCAAGGTCCGCGTGAACATTAGAACTTGTGAGGATTTTCTTGTGTTAACTTGTCCATTGGGTGCGTTAAGGATCTCGAACGAGATATGGGACGCCATGTTGTAGTTCGGAATTCCTAAACACAATTTTGTGACAATCCGACATTCGAAATGATTCCTAAAATTAAAATTCACTCCTAATGAGTTAATCAAAATAATAATATTTTGGGTTTTTGCGATTTTCCGTAATCGTTTGTTATTTTTCTAGATAATTTATTTTTAGATATCCTTGGTGCAATTCCAAGAATTTGAGTGGTTCAAGATTTTCAATTAGAAATTATCTTGAATCTTTTCTTTGAGTAAATTAAATAACTCCAGGAACAACCCAAAAAGTTATTTATTTATGTCTCTTGTTTCTGGATTTCAGATCTTTGATTTTCGAGAATTCTTAGTGATTGAGAATCTCGCCTAATTCTTAATCCTTGTTTCGATTTGCTAATGAGAATTTAGTATTCTTGTGATTCCATGTGTCTCCTTATTTTCCCTAGTGAACGATCACTCGAGAGAATGGAGTTCCCGTTGGAGAGGGAAGATTTGGGTTTTGCGATCCACGACAAACTCAATAATTCCTTTCTTCGAATCTATGATCTAGTCGATCATCCGAAAGTGCTATAGTCAATTCACTTATGGACTTAGCCTTGCGTTGTTCTTAGAAATGAATATCGAAAGGATGAGCTCTTTTGATATTCCTTCTTTGTTTGCTTGAATCAATTGGATTGACAATTGCCTCCACACGTTTGTTGACACTTGTCAATCAAATCTTTGGGGATTATGACATCTTTGGTTTAATCTCATCTTGTTAGAAAAATTGTCTATTGCTTCTTTGATTAATTGCTGATGTTTTTGCGATTTGAGATTTTTAGCGGAAAATTATCTTAAATCATGTTGTTCCGAAGTGGTAAGTTGTGCACTACTTATCCATTATCTTCTCAATGTTTCCGATTTTCTAAGATTGATACTCGAGTTTTGAATATTAGGAATTTCGTATAATTCTTAATGATTCGTCTTTATGGTTACTAAATGAGATTTAGTACCTGGTTAGAAATCGATTTCCCCGAATAGTTCATCTGTACTCCATTACCAATACTAGTTATCGATTTCTAGCTCGTTGGTATTCCGTACCAACCTGGGATCATTGATTGTTCCTTCGAGAATTGCTCTCTTTAGCTAACTTCGTTGGAATCTCTGAGTTGTTCTTTTGTGGGTGTCAGCCACCTTGTCGCAAGACTAAAATGCTGAAGTTCGGTGTCTGCTACGTCGTCGTGATTGAGTTTTGGGAATGGATTAATCAACCATCGTAAATTCCCATTTCATATCCTAAGAGAAATATCTACTATTGATATCTCGCGTCTGTAAGACGCAGTCCCGTTGCTCCTTGAAATTCCAAATTAGATTCGCTTGGTTTTTGTGCATTCTAGTGATTCTCATTCTCTTGAGAATCATACGAAGAAAGGCGAGTTTATTCAAATTCATACCGTTTATGAATTTTTATGGAATTATTTTACCCGTTTGGGATGACTACCTTCATGGGTAATGGAATTCGAGATTGAACTCTAGTTTTTATGATCTTGTGACACGAAGTTAGGATCTCACCTAGCCGTTGGTGTGATCTTTCCATTTCGTGTCGGTTCTTGTGGTACCACTCCGTGGTATTGTTTTTGGTTGTTACTTACTACATCATTCTTAAGGAATTGCGGGGACGTAATTCTTTTAAGGGGGGAAGTCTGTAATAACCCGCTCATTCGACGATTTTAGATTTAGATATTTAGTCTAAATGTATCATCGTATCTTATGTGCCACTCAAAATGTCGTTTTTCACAAACGATAAAATTAGGATTCAGGACCACTTCCATTGAGTCCGGATCATCGTTTACGACCTTTTTGACTATAAGCATCGATATGTTCCGAGATTCGGAATTTGGGCACCTTGGCTAGGGCTTGGTTGATCTAACCTAGCTCATCATATAACCCCTCCTAGCTCTCTCCTCCTTCATTCATTCTCATTTCAACAAAAAAATAGAAATGAAGAAGGGAATGGGAAAGTAAAATTCCCTAAGCGCTAGCTTAATGTTAGAGCTCCAATTCTTGTGGAAATCTTGTGCAAATCCATGGAGAAGCCTAGGTAAGCTCCTCTCCATCTTCCTCAACCTATTCTCTCTTCAATTTCTGAAATTTCCTATGACCTAATTCGTAGGAGATTCATGTATATGTGTTTAGGTTGAAGATTCTTGAGTTCTTGTTGAAGAGAGGTTGATTTAGCAAAGCTTTGGCTTGATTCCTATCTTTTAGCAAGCAAAGGTGAGTTCTTTTTGAACTCACATCTATGCTACAAGGCATTGGCTTGTACAAGTGTAATTTAGTGTTCGTATGTGTTTGCATGTGCTAGTGAATTGGTTATGTTAGTGTAACTTAGCCGATTCCATATGTTTATGTTCCGTTGAGTTGAAATTATAAGGAGGATTGTTTACATGATCTTATGCATATGTTTTGAGTTGATTTGGTGATGTTATGAAGCTCCGTTGTCCCCCGACATAGTTCTAATCCTTCACAAGTCGCCTGAACCATATTCGATTGCTTCGGTTAGAGAATTTGTTCATTTTTGAATATATAATCGAAATCATAGCAATCCCATATATATATATATGTTTGTGCATGTTTGTTTGATGTTATGAGTTGCTTCGGCATGTTTTTGATGCTTCATTTTCACTTAGAAAATATTATAAGCCATCAGCATTGATCCGGCCTAGTCCGAGAGCCGTTTGCACCTAATTTCCTAAGCAAAAATGGCCACACTTCAGCTCAAACGTCTGTCCGGGAGGGGGACAGACGTCTGTCATTGTTTAGGAAGCAAAATAATCAATTGCTTTAACTCATACGTTTGTCCAAAAATGGACAGACATCTGTCCAAACTCTCGGGAAACAGTTTTCCTGACAACAGACGTCTGTCCTTGGGGTAACAGACGTCTGTCACTGAAAATATGCTGTTGACCAGTGGAGACCACGGTCAACAGTTTAGGCCCATCCAGGCTCTTTCCCGGCTGGAGCTCGGGCCGTTCGGACTTCGTTTGTGAACTTCAGCTTTACGAATTCACAGATTCCAGCAGCTCGATTCATCGACTTTGATTCTCATTTTATTCTTCCAGGGTTGATCCTTCTTGGCCGATTCACATTTGTTTATGATGTGAATTGAATAAATGATCATTCCGAAGCCCGTGCGCTCGATTTTGTATATCGAATTTATTCGATACTCTTGTTAATGTGATTCATGCCATTAAAATGTGAATTATTGACTCGATATGCTTCAAGTCTATTCCGATGTAGTTTAAAACCTTCGGGTGTTAGATTGGGATTTCGATTCGTTCGTTGATCGAAATTACAACCGTTATCCCTTTGATTTCCTGTATGTTGTTGTAATGTGAACTACACATTTATCGATCATCTTGGTGATCGTACTTTGACCTATGACCCCTAGTTTTGTGTTTTTGTTTCCTATCGCTTCAGGGTGATTTATAATCGTTTCTTAACGTCATTGCATTCACTAACGAGCTATATGTATATGCGATTTATCGAATTTATGATTTATGATTTGAAATCACGTCGTTGTGACGTGAATCCACTTGATCGATTTGCCTCGGCAACCGTACTATTGCTTATTGCCACGTTGAAATTATATAAAGAGGTTTTATGTTATTTAGTAGATATCAAATTCTTGTACTAAAATGGTTTCCAATCTTACTTCATTATACGAAGCTAATTTACGAAATCGTTTTATGAACCTTCTTCAAATCTACTAGTATATATTTTATAAACCTTTTTCTCGTTCGTATGAGAATTCTAATAAAACATCTTAGTAAAATCAAGGACTATGAACCCTTGCTTTTGCTTCGATGGTTAATTCTTGGACTCGTCCGATTGAAAACCGTGGCAATGCTCCTTCTATGATTTTCTCCGTTTTGAATAGGAACCAATTACGAGTGTGTAAATATTCGAGAATAGCATGTGGTTATGGGACATGTTGCTATTTTCTTATATTAACTAGCTCGGAGTAATTTCTATTCACCCGGATCCATGGTATCCGCCTCTATGACATAGTTGTTTGGTTCGTGATCGCCCAAGTGGGAATATACGATTTGTGACCTTCATCTATGGGTCTTAGGTCCAACTTTCTATGATTTTCTATGATTTATGTTTTCCTCTATGATTTTCTATGATTTATGATTTCCTCTACCCGGGTCACGGTCCGGCTTCGTGGGAAGCTTCGGCTCAAACAAATGGGTTCGCTACCTAGAGATTGTATCTCATCTATGAACAGACCTGCCCCTCCCTTTATGATGTTTTCTAGAGTTTTCACGATTTATGTGTTTTCTCTCTCCGGGGTCACGACCCGGCACCGTGGGGAGCTTCGGCTCTAACAAAAGGGTTCGCTACCTAGAGATCGTATCTCATCTATGAACAGCCCAGCCCCTTTATGAATGTTTACTTTGATGATTTATGATTACTTTGATGTGATACGCGTCAATTTGATTTATGTTTACTTTGATGATTTATGATTACTTTGATGATTTATGATTACTTTGATGATTTATGATTACTTTGGCATTCCTCTATCATTTCCTGTTATGTGCTAGTATTTGAATGTTTCATTCTACATTGACTAGGAGATTATTTGGAGATAGTTGTGTTGGCATGCCATGTTTCATATTTATTTATGATTAGATATTACTATTAGAATCATGTCATCCCGCATTAAATCTCTTATTATCTCAGTTTATTTGATAACTACAGCTAGACAAATCCGTTTATTGTTTATTTTCTTATAAATAATACTCGGGTCAGGCCGAGTCATTTTAGGTGCTCCTTTGGGTCTCATCGCAGGATTGATCTTCCGCTTTCAGCTTGCTACTCTGTCTCCGCAGCTTTATGTACTTTTGTACCTATGACATTATCTATCATAGTGTATATATTCTTTTATGTAGATCATGGTACATGTATTAGTGGATCTTTGTTGGCCACTAACTTGTTGTACACACTCTTGGTTTATGCATATCCATTCCGCCTTTGTGATATGATTATTCTGTGTCTGGATGAGATATACCATATTTATATTATTGTTGTTGTCTATTTTATACTACTTTCTGGATTGCATATAGCCGTTGTGTAGTTGCCCTATGTGTCGAATGGTCATGTCGAAATTTAAATCGGTATCAGAATTCGATGTTCATTCCTCATATGGAGTAATTATACAATTGGTCGCTCTTCAAAAACCTCATTCTCCGTTATGGTCTACGACATTTCTCTGAAATGAACTGGATGATAGTGGGTATAGAGGCGGGGCGTTACATTAATGAAGCAATTCAATGCAACTTTAATAATGAGTAAGAATTTATATTACTTCAGACAGAATACCCCAGGTTCTAAAATTATAAAGAACCTAAGGTAACATCCAAAAACCATTAAACCATTAATCTGATAGCTTTGAAAGTTCATTGCAAATAAAATAAAGGCCATTCATATTGAGCACTTAAAACATGTGAAACTAAAGAATATAGAAAATAAGATAATCTGATAAAAGAAATACATTGAGAGGGTGATGACGATAAATGGAAATAAACAAGCTCAAAATCTGCAGCTAGCCATTCCAAACTTATGTTTGCAACCTTTAGAAAATTTATTTATATAAACAAATTAAAACAACTTAAGGTAATTATGCTAGAGCAAAACCTAAATAAACGACTTGAGTAATATAAGACTAAGACCACACAGCGACGGAAGCAAGGTGGCTAAGCCAAGATTCACATGGTTATCGTACAAATAAGTTTAGAAATTGAATTAAGAAAGAGTGAATTATATTTGTATTAATAAGAAATTACCTAACAATTAGATGACTCGAGATTCACAAACGATGCTTCAGATTCAAAAGAAATTAGGATTCATCTAGAAATTTGATAACGTAGTCTTCATGGTAACACATCTTTTATTAGCACCTGCAAATTTGCCTAGTTCAACGAAAAACTCATCAGAATCAGAAGTAAAGTTTGACTCATCGGAGCCAGAACTGTCCAATTTGTTGTTATCAAGGTTAATGACATCTTAGTCAAATTCGTCATCCTCCGAATCATCAGAAGGATATCCAATGTTTCCTTTTTTCGTTTTTATGAGAAGAATCCAGAACTTCAGGTATCCCTTCGGTTGGTTGCGATTTGATGATGGATTTTGGAGTTGCCCCAAAAGCTGGTATGATTTTGCTCTTTTGCGATTCGAAAAAAAACTGGATGAAAGGGAAAAGAGGGAAATGAATTTGGTACCGGTTGGTAAAAAATAAAAAAACAGCGGGAAACTGAGAGCGAAAATCTAATGCAGATTTGATACGGCTCAAAGCCGCATCAAATGAACTGATCCCGAGTTTTGAAAATGTAGGGTTAGATTTTAGTTGTTGGGGGAGGTGTGGATCGGTTGAGCTGTAGCAAAGAAAATTTGATACGACTAAGAGTCATATCAAATTTGATACGGCTTATAGCCTTATCAAATCTCTACATCCTGGTGTGCCAAATTTGCTGTTTTTGTGTATTGTGTGGCTCAAGTAGTGGCAAAGGAGAAGATCGACTAAGAAAAAGTGAAAGAATTGGCCAAAAGTTGAAGAATCGGCCAAAAATCAAAATCAGGAAAAATCTAAAATCTATAGCATTGGGAATTGCTATAGAAAGTCATGGATTGAGCACAAATCCTAATGTGGATCATGACCGAAAATCGGTGAATCAACGCGAAAAAATGATGAATTGGGAAGTTTTGATGAATCTGGCGAAAGTTGAAAATCCTGGCAAAATCTAGAAGCTACAGCGTATGGGAAACACTATGGTAGGTGAATGGATCGATTGGCTTGAGGAACACGACAAGCATAGATCGTGTAAGGAAAAAATGGGTGGAGGCCCTGAAAACGTGACGGAACGTGGCATTTTTCTTGGTCTGGCAAAGAGGATGGATCGCTGGCTTTAGATAACGTTTTGACAAACATTGTGAAAGGCTGTTTTCGGCAAATACGATTCGGGGAGGATAGACTGCCCAAAAGCAATGATAGCGATCCAGAAGCACTATGAAAGGCTATTTTGAGCAAAAACGATCCATCATCATCGATGAACCGCCCAGAAGCAATGATAGCGTTCCAGAAGCGTGTGAAAGGCTGTTCTAAGCAAAAAAGATCTACAGGGACAGAGGGACTGCCTAGAAGCAATGGTAGCGTTCCAGAAACCCTATGAAAGGTTGTTTTGATGTTTTACTTTGTTTTTCACACCGGATTGATGCAGAATTGAAACAACATATATGATAGCATTCTAGAAACGTTGTGAAGGGCTGTTTTGCTTAGTTTTTCACACCAGAATAATCCAAAATTGGACGTAGAGATATGATAGCATTCTAGAAACACTATGAAAGGCAGTTTTTACATTGTGCTTAGTTTTTCATAGAAAGAAAGCTGGAAATGCTATGCAATGCAGAATCGACCAAATGAAGCTTGTTTTGAGTCGATGATGATTATAGCTTCGACGCGAATTCAAGGAGGAATGTTCATAGTGATGTGAAGTATTCATTGATCGAGGAGATGCAACGAATGTGAAGACAACTCAAGGGTGTTTTGAGTTGGTGGATAATGGTTGCTAAAGCGTGTTTTGAGCTTGTGAATAGTCGTAGGTGTTGATGACTAGATATGTTAAAGGCTGAGATATTATCGTTGTCGTAGGTTCTAGCGAGTTCAAAGAAGGGGTATAATAGAGACGTCTAAAAGACCGGTTGTATGGTGGAGTACGGGTGGAGTTGTGTATGGCCTAGATACGTTTCATTGTATGGCGTATAGAGTTTTTGCTAAGAACCAAGGTTACCATTAGCCCTCGACAGTTGGTGACATGGTTTCAAAAAATTATTGTCGATGATAGCCAGAGTCAGTCATCACTACTACAAAACAGGCCAGTTGCATCGGTTGTTTACCCCCCTGTTGCATCGGTTCAGCAACCGATGCATATGCAACCGATGCAACAAGTCAAAAAAAATTGCATCGGTTTTAGAACCGATGCAACAAATGTATTTTTGCATTGGTTTTAAGTAATAACCGATGCAAAAAGGAAGGTTTTTCGCTCAAAAATATTTACTATGTTGCACCGGTTACCGGTAACAACCGATGCAAATTCACTTAAAGCAATTTTTTTTTTGCAATTTCAGGTTCTAAAACCTGAAATGTTACCAAAATGCACTTGATAGATATTGTACGACAAAGATAAAATAAAATTATATTATAATGGATAAATAGAAATCAAATATCATACAAGAACGACAAATAAATACTATTGACAAATAGAAGTAAAATGCATCAATATTACACTGAAATTCATTCAAGTACTACACCAATATCAAATACTATATCAGTATCTCAAATATGATACAAAAAGCTGAAATTGAACCAAATTAATTCTAGAATCGTTCAGCTATGTAATAAACACAACGCTTGAACTGTTCAGATATGTAATGAAAACCAAAGGCATAGTCTAAAGGAGTACGACCTATGAAGCTGCAGCTGATCCAAATGTACTATTTGATTTTGCATGGTTACTGTACCTGAAGCCTGCACGTATAAATTAAAGGGTACATTATAGATTCATAAACTTAAATTTAACATTTAATAAGTTATGAGATTACAATTAATAATTATTTAGATAGCATATAACACAATGGGTCAAACTACACAAGGTGACAATCGAATACATAATGTCTTGCATCATGTTCAAGTGAAATCAGTTATAAAAACATGTTATTTTCTCCTCCACACGGGTGTTAAGCTGATGCTGCCACTCTATCAGCCTAATGTGCAAAATGCACCTAGCAAGCAGTAGCTTTGTGAGCTAACGTGCAAAATACTTGCTTTATGACTGGATAATTCACCGATTGTTGGACTCACTTTCAGTTACAAAAATCATGAAAAATTAAGAATGGAGGTTGAAGAAATCATAAACAAGGAATTAGTCTATTATCTTATTAATAGCATCCAGGTTCATGTCATGAGTGCCGATGTTCCTTTTATTAAAGCGATATTGGTTTCCAAGTTGATATGTAGCATGGCAGCAGTTAAATATTTCAGTGGCATCCACACTTTGTTTTGTATAAAAGTACCATTTGATCAAACAAATAATTTTCAAATAAAATAATAACTAGCATTGACCAATTCAATTGAGTGAACAGAAACCTGAGAAGATGAAGGCATCTTCGGCTATTTATAAAGATTCATAAACCACATAAGAATAATACAAAGGATATAGTTAACGAAATGAATATTGTTATTCTTCATGTAAATTGCTAAAATGAAATCAAAATAAAAATTAAATACGTCATTCAACATATCTTATACTCACTGAAATGACACTATGAATATTTTTTAATCTTGAAATTTATATGTCTCTCATTTTAGAATATTTATTTCCTAATAGAAAATTGATACACTTTGACATAAAGGCGTACGAAATTAGTACGCGGTAGTGGAGTAGAAAATACAAAACATGTATCAAAGAGAATTTAACTTAGTATAATAATACATGAAGCACGCACCATTGTTTCAAAAGCTACCATTTTCAGCTATGTCATCTGAATGGCTCTGATCACTTGAATCTGAATTAGAGTTGCTCATTTAACACAAAATAGGTTAATCAATTCAAAGTACAAAAATAGATGGCTTCAAACAACTAACATCATGTAAAAAAATAAAAACCGACAAACAATAGAATTACTTTATTTCATATATGGGGAAAGTTTTGAGTTTTATATTTTATTTGCATTGACAATAGATTATTTTTTAATGTTTTCAGAAACTACAAATTCACCAAAAGATAAGACCTGGGATGTTTAAAATAGGGGGAAATAGTATAATTTCAAATAACTGAGAAATAACACTACTATGTGGCAACACAACCTTTCTTTCTGAAACAGGGCAACACAACTTTTGGCTAGTGGTATTATCACATAGGAAAAATATCAACAACGCATCAGATAACTGAAAGTCAAAACGCAAACAATCTACTTTTATACTTTTGACAGGGTAAGTAGTTAGTGAACTATATCTTACTTTGTTAATGAAAACTATTATTTATATATTTTTTGTTAGGAATACTGGTCCGTTATCCTATGATCATCCTTATACAGAAATTGCATAGAAAATATTCATTCCATGTTTATGAAACTGCCCTTAAAATAATTTTTTTTTGTGTGTGCATATATAATATATATATATATTCTAAATTAATGGACCCTACATCAAGATAAAATACACACACACCCATAAACACTCACGCACTCACCCAGAACAGCACACAACAAACACACACTTATACATACTCTTTCGCAAACACTAGGAAGAATACACCCAGACAACCTGGGAACTGCACACACGGACATACTAACAGTTCAAACACATGCGTCTTAGCACAAAACATATATCTATCCACCAAATAACATATATCCATTGGTTCGCAAAATTGCATTACGCTCAAAAGCTAGAAAATATATAGTTTAGGAGAGGACAAATACAGGATTCTAATCCTTCTGATATGGGTAAAGCAAATGCCCCAATCATAACTGACAACCAGTATCACTTAAATCATGTTATTAACCCCTACAAATGTTCTTAGTACTAAAATTGATGCATTATTTTATTTCATATAGAGAACTATTATTAACACGAGAAAAAGGATTGAAAACATGGAGAAGAATAAGATTCATAAACCACATAAGAATAATACAAAGGATATAGAGAACTATTGGATTTCTCTGACGCTTCATCAAACCATCATCTGCAAACCTTCAACAATCACAACTTCCAACCATTACAAACAGTAACTCCAACATCACCAACAAGACCGCCACCGTAAGCATCAAACACTAGCAAACCGGCAGCCTCCCTCCACAAACCCTGCAAGCACCAACAACCATCACGCGTCCTTCAAAGACAAAACCCAAAAATAAACCAATGACATAATCAGGACGAAAAGATCTCATACCAGTGGTTAGCGCTAGTCACTGATTTTCAAACAAAATCGAAACTAATTTAATCGCAGTGGAAATTTTGATTAATGATAGAAACATTAATTGCCATCGCCTCTTCTTCGGATCGAGGTTTATAGAAGAATGGAGAAAAGAATTTGGGAAAGAGGATTTGATGGAGGCGGCGGAAAACCTAAGAATGGGTATTTTATAGATGACGGAGCATGATAGAGAAGCAGGGAACGCGTGGATAGGGTCGGGTCTAACCCGTTTGCCAAGTAATAACGCATGTAGGTAACGCGTGAGCAGGTAACGGATAAAAAGTTAATTATTAAACATTAATAATAAAATTATAATAATTATTAAAAGTTAGTTATTTAATAATAATTATTTATAATTGAAATGCTATGCTGACCCGCACACTTATGAAACCGGTGAATTTCATCGCTAATTTAGTAAACATATTAATAGTAATTACAATTTGTTTAAAGTAATTACTCAAAATAATCAATAATTACTAGATAATCGATAATAATTATAAAATAACTGATAATGACTATTATTAATTGTTAATTATATTTATTAATTATTAATTATAGATAATGATTAGTAATTACAGATTATTTATTAATAATCCTTATTTGTTAATTACAAAAAGTTACCTGTCTAATTATTTGATCATAAATTATTAATCACTATAATTACATTAGTTATTAAGATTAAGCTTATTAGATAAAAATAAAAATTATTGACAATTTATAATAATCAGTAATTATATATTATTTATTAATAATACTTGTTTAAATACTGCAGAATTACGTAATATATTTATTAAAAATTAATAACCGTTTATTAATTATTTAATGGTTATGTTGAATAATAATTTTTAACTGTTAAATATTAGTCATTCTATAATAATTATTAATATTACTTAGTGTTTGCTGTCACTTTTAATTGTTAAATATTAGCCTCAATTATTATATAGTTTTTTTGGAAAAAGGTCTTATTATATAGTTTTTAGTAATTAATTAATTAATGTTAACAATTTAAAGGTTACTATTAATTATTAATTCTTATTTATCAAATTTTAATTATTAAATATTACTTTTACTAATTATTGAATTTTTAATATAAACAATTAGATGAGTTATTATTTAATTATTACAAATTGTTAATTATATTTATTAATTATTAATTGTAGATAATGATTAGTAATTATGGATTATTTATTTATCCAAACTAAATACTACCTATTTTTCTTACTAATCATTATTAATCAAATTGCTTTGTAGTAATTATTACTTACTAATCATTATTAATCAAATTGCTTTGTAGTAATTATTACTTACTAATCATTATTAATCAAATTATTAATAGATTATTACATATAAAAAATAACTATTGATTATTCTTTATAATTAGTTGTTGTGAATTATTTATTCATAATCATTAATTATAATAAATTATGAATAATAATATATGTAAATTGTTGTTTACAATTATTGATATATGCATTTGCTCGATTGACATTCGCTTCGATGCATTTGCATCAGTTCCAAAGAAACCGATGCGAATTAAACTATTTGCATCAGTGCATTTGCTTCAGTTCTTAAGGAATAGACGCAAATAACACTATTTGCTTCGGCTGCAAGAAGAACTGATGCATATAACACAATTTGCATCGAGGCACTTGCTTCGGTTGGTAGTAAAACTGAAGCAAATAATCATATTTGCTTCGGTTGTGAGTACAACTGAAGCAAATACAGTGAAGCAACTGGAAATAACACTATTTGCTTCGATATATTTGCATCGGTTGTTAAAATAACTGATGCAAATCATATCACTTGCTTCGGTTGTATTAATAACCAATGCAAATGAGGCGAAGCAACAGGCCTTTTTTGTAGTAGTGCATGAATGTTGTTTATTTGCTTGTACCATTTCACGTAGATTGTCTGACGTCGAAGGAGATGTTTCTTGGGTGCCTGTCTGATATTGGATTAGGCCTCTAGGGCTTGTGCGTGGGGAATGTCGATCTCGGCTAGGATGGTTTACGTGAGATATAACTGATTGTTCTGATTGCCATGGATGTATGGTTGAAATGCTTGTTTGTAAAGGCTATCACTATCTAATGAAAGGAGGATGGGGTTGAGTTCTTCTCTGATGTTTTAGTAGATTAGTTTGTTTATCTACCTATTCTCATATACTTCATTGATGATGTTAGATAGCGGTTTTATCACTCACTAATACTTTGTCTGACTCAAGGTTTTATGTTTCCTCTTATTACCTTGGGCTGTTCATCTACCATTTTGTGGATGGAAAGACTGAGTAGCAGGTTGTAGATGGTAGATCTTAGTGGATGGAGCTGTTGATCGAAGACGAGTTGGAGGCTTGTGTATTATTTTTACTACTATACATATTGGGTGTTTCCGTTGTTGTTCTATTTGATGCATTCTATGATGGTTATGTAGTAAGGCTTCATGTATAGACTTCTAAAGTGTACTTCAAAGTTGTATGGATATTTTCAGGATGATATGAAAATTTTAATTTTTGTTATGTGTTTCTCCACTATTTCTACCTATTGTATATGTTCTATTATATTTTATCCTTGCGCTGTGAGTTCTACGATAGGTTCTGTGTATGTTTACCTACCTTGATGATCGTCAATCGCTGCCTGGCACACCTTATAGCGTATTATTCCTCTTATTAAGTGCAGGGGTTATGGGCAGTCGTCACATTTAGTATCTGAGCTTTGGTTATTGATTTTAGCCAAAGTTTAAGGACATAATGACGTAAGAGGGACGTACTTATAGATTTCTGATGGATGCATACTATATAGTAGTATATAGTGTAATGGTGTTTAAACTTCATAGCAGTTTCCTCGCATATGGGCTAATCATTCTATATTATAGATTTAGAAAGTGTCGCAGATCGTCGAGACACACTGCTAGGGAGGAGGCTATTCCTGGAGGGGGTAATGGCAGTGCACCAAACTATCTAGCCTTGTTTCAAGCCATGATTGAGGCATTCATGAGAAGGGTCAGCAATCGCGGTTGATGTGGGAGTTCAAGTACATGTACCAAGAGCCGTGGACTTCGTAAAGCTGTGCAAAGACCTCACTTTTCTTGGAGGAAAGCCGTTTAAAGAGATATAGCAGACTGAAGAGGTTCAGAGATGGACAGATGCTTGCATAAGGATCTTTGGTGACTTGGGGATTGATGATGCAACTAAGAGAAAGCTTGCATCGAGGCAGCTACAGGGTAGAGTCATGGATTGGCGGAACTCTGTCACGCTTGAGACCCCAGAAGATAACATCACAAGGGCTTAGTTCAAAGTCTAGTTTGAGACAAAGTTCTTTTCGACCGTTTGGGTTTGGAACTTGACGTTTGCAAGAGACCATTGATTTTGACTAATCTAGTTAGGGGTTCATCCAACTTGTTTATGCTTTGTCATGGTCTAGTGTTGTCGAGTCATGGTTGCTCCTTTTTGTGTGATTGCTTGTTTTGTACTTCGCTGGGATTGAGATCATCTTGTGCATGGCTTGGCTCAAGAGGTATGCGACAAAGGTGGATTGCAAGAAGCTAGAAGTAACAGTTAGGAATATGGAAGGGCGAGAGGTTGTGATTTGATGTAAAACCGAGGATGGGGTCTTTGTAAGCTTTTTACATCGCTTGTGATTCCACGGGAAGGCTTGTCATCAGTGCCGATCGCTGAGGAGTTTGAGGATGTCTTTGACGAGGCCAAAGGGTTGCCGCCACACCGTGAGATTGAGTTCAGAATCGATTTGATCGAGGACGCTAGACCTATCATTGTGCCTCTTAGGTGGATGGCGCCTAAGGAATAGCAATTGTTAGAAGTGTAGATTCGTGACCTATTGGGAAAAGGATTCATTCGGAGAGGCATGTCCCAATGGGGTGCTCCAGTGGTGTTTGCAAACAAGGCTGATGGATCTCTGAGATTGTGTGTTGATTATCGCAAGCTGAAAAAAGTGACCAAGAAGGACAAGTATCTGTTTCCAAGGATAGATGACTTGTTCGATCAGCTTCACGAGGCCAAAGAGTTTGCTTAGATGGATTTGGCAACGGTATTTCACCAATTTAGAGTGGAAAATGATAGTGTTTCAAAGAATGCTTTAAGGACACCATCCAATTTCTTTGAATGGTTGGTGATGCCATTTGGGTTGACTAACGCACCAGCTATTTCATAGATCTTATGAATAGGGTTTTCAGAGATCAGTTGAACAAGTTCGTGCTTGTGTTCATAGATGATATTCTGGTTTACTTCCATAATGAGGAAGAGCATAAGATGCACTTGCAAGTTGTTTTGGAAATCTTGCGAAAGCATCAGCTGAAGGTTTTGTTTTCAAAATGTCACTTCTGGAAGACCGAAGTGAGGTTCTTAGGCCATGTAGTTTCTGGAAATGGAATAACGGTTGACCCTGCTAAAAGGAAGCAATCCATGACTGGATAGCCCTAAGAATGTGACAGATGAGAGAAAGTTCTCTTAGATTGGTAGGATTTGATTTCAGGCCGATGTGGTGTTTGGAACCGGAAATGTTGGCAATCTTATCGATAAGACCTAGTCTCATCGAAAGGATAGGAGATAGTCAAAAGCGAGATGCAAAGTTTTTCGAGTTTATCTAGAAGTTGGAACCAGAGAATAAAGAGTTCAAGGTCGATCAAGAGGGATGGCTTCGAAAGCAAGGGCGACTGGTTGTTCCTGATATCGATGGATTGAGGGATGAGGTTCTGAGGGAATGTCGTCACTCAAAGTTGACGATTCATCCTAGTGGTAATAAAATGTATCAGGACATGAAGCGATCTTACTACTGGGAAAGGATGAAAAGAGATATTGGAAAGTTTATTTCCAAGTGCATGAACTATCAGTTGGTGAAAGCTGAACAGAAGAAGCCGAGTGGATTGCTTCAGCCATTGGAAGTTCCAACATGGAAATGGGAGCAGATATCGATGGACTTTATCGACACTACCTAGAACCTGGGTAGGAAACGAAGGAATTTTGGTTATCGTGGATCGCTTGACCAAAAGTGCATGGTTTATTCCTGTCAGATCGGCTAGTACGTGACTGTGATCCGTTATTCACAAGCAGATTTTGGAAGAGTTTGCAAGAATCTATGGTAATCGAGTTGTGTTTGAGTACGACTTATCATCCCCACACCGATGGTCAAACCGAGAGGGTTAACCGAGTTTTGGAAGATCTCTTAAGATCTTGTGTATTGGATTTTGGGGGATCGTTTGAAGACCATCTACATCTAGTTGAGTTTGCATATAATAATAACCACCAATCAAGCACTGGGATGGCACCATACGAGGCGTTGTATGGTAGACAGCGTAATTCTCCGACATGTTAGTTTGAAAATGGAGGTAAGTTGATACTTGGGCCAGAGATGATCAGAGAGACATCAGATTGTATTGAGATCCTTCGACATTGAATGAAAGCAGCCCAAGATCGTCAAAAGAGTTACACCGATAAGCGTTGGAAAGATCTGGAATTCGACGTTGGCGATATGGTTTTCTTGAAGATTTCACCGTTGAACGACGTTGTTCGGTTCGGGAGCAAAGGAAGGCTAGTTCCAAGGTTTGTTGGACCGTTTCCACTAATCGAGTGAATTGGAAAGCTCGCATATAAGTTGATGTTACCCGAGAAGATGTCGAGCATGCATAATGTTTTCCATGTGTCGTTTCTCAGAAGTGTGTGCATGATTCAAATGTGGTGATATCTCTGGTGCAGTACAAAGACTTAGAAGTCGAATCCGTAGCAACGAAGTCTCGTAAGCCGCTTCGCGTTGTGGGGAATGATAGGAAACAACTTAGGAGAAAGACGGTTAAGTTGGTCAGGTACAATGAAGTGAGTATGATGATGACTTTACGTGGGAAACGGAAGAGAGAATGAAGTCGATCCATCCAGAATTCTTCATTGGTATGACCCATGAATGTCATATCACTATTACCCCATTGTAGCTTATACTATTGTTGTGGTTGCTGTTGTTGATAGAATTCTGCATGGTAGGATAGGGACATGGATGCATGGTTTGATGGCTGCTAGTTTGGATGATAGAATTGGCCGCTCATGGATGATAGGCATGCAGAATTGTTAGCTTATGTCCGTTGGGATTTCAGGGGCAAAATTCCTAAAGGAGGGAGGGCGCGGGGGGGGGGGGGGGAGGGGAGAATGTAACAACCCGCATTTTACGTATCGGAGGATCGTAAAATATTTTTATTTTATTTCTAAGGGTTGGATCATTCTCATATTTTAATATGTTGTTTATGCGGATGTGAGACATGTCCATAATTTTTACCAATTTTATTTGAGACCGTTTTACCCATATCAATCTTATATAGGGTATAACTTTTGACTCGGATCGAATCAAGTGCTGAGGTCGGTCTCATTGGAAAAGAAATGATGTTTCCCATTCCGGAGAGTGGTCACAATAAAGATTTGATTCAGTGGTTTGGGAGAAATCATTGTTTTGTTGCTACATAATTTTCTGTTCATGTTTTAAGCTATTAATGGATTGACTTGAGGAGGCCCATTAGTGGGCTGATGGGAGACAAAACATAAGGAGTTGGGGACATGGAGAGGGGGTTACTTTCTTCATTCTCTCACTTGGTTGGGCTTGTGATTGATCCTTGCTCAAACAAATACACCTTTCCACCATTAAAATTCTAGATCTACAAGTAGAGATTGACGATCTACATCAAAGGGAGCTAGATCTACATCAAAAGAAGAATGATCACCTCAAATCGAGAGGTTTGAAGATAGATCTTCACTGTCCGGATTCATATTTCATTGGTTTTGAGCTAGATTGAAGATTTGGTGAGTGATATGCATCTCTCACATGGATTCAATCAAGTATATGAGTTGTTTGATCTCATGTTCATCATTTCAAGTTGTTTTTGCATAGCTTTAATCGTTGTAAGTATGGTTTTTGACTCAAATCACCATAGGATCTAATTAGTAACCTAAATCATTAAGCTTTCTATGTTATTTAACGAAAATCATTGTTTGTTTTAATGCGATTTATTGATGGTTGAAAAATCATTGTTGAAAAGCATACATTGAAGTGAAAATCAATGATCGAGGGAGATCCTTGATGGATCGGTTTTGTAGAGGCTTTGGCATGGCTTAAGTAGTGGCAAAGGAGTAGATTGACCAAGAAAAAGTGAAAGAATTGCTAAAAGTTGAAGAATCGGCCAAAAATCAGAAATATGGAAAAATCTAAAATCTATAGCTTTGGGAAGCGCCATAGAAAGTCATAGACCGAGCACAAATCCTAGTATGGATCGGTGACCAAAAATTGGTGAATCAGTGCAAAAAAAATGATGGATCGGACAAGTTTTGATGAATCTAGCGAAAGCTAAAAATCCTAGCAAAATCTTGAAAAAAACTAGAATCTACAGCGTTTGGGAAACGTTGTGGTAGGTGGATGGATTGGCTGGCTTGGGGAACACAATAAGCATGTATCGCATAAGGCAAAAATGGGTGGATCGGCCTTGAAACGTGATGGAACATGGAATTTTTCTTGGTTTGGCAAAGAGGATGGATCTCTGGCTTTAGACTATTGTTTTGACAAACGCTGTGAAAGACTGTTTTAGCCAAAAATGAACCACAGGGGAGGATGGACCACCCAGAAGCAATGATAGCGATCCATAAGCGTTGTGAAAGGCTATTTTAAGCAAAAATGATCCGAACGGATGGATGGACCGTCCAGAAGCAATGATAGCTTTCCAGAAGTGTTGTGAAAGGCTGTTTTAAGAAAAAAATGATTCATAGAGATGGATGAACCGCCCAGAAGCAATGATAGCATTCCAGAAACGCATTGAAAGGCTATTTTGATGTTTTACTTAGTTTTTCACACCAGATTAATGCATAATTGAACCAGCATATATGATAGCATTCCAAAAACGCTTTAAAAGGCTATTCTGATGTTTTTCTTAGTTTTTCAGATCAGAATGATCCAGAATTGGACGTAGAGATATGGAAGCATTCCAGAAACAGTATGAAAGGCAGTTTTGATGTTGTGCTTAGTTTTTCAAAGGGAAAAAAGCTGGAAATGCTATGGAATGCATAATTGGCCAAACGAAGCTTGTTTTGAGTCAACGATGATTATAGGTTTGATTCGAATTCAAGGAGGAATGTTCGAAGTGATGTGACATATTCGTTAATCGGGGAGATGCAACGAATGTGAAGACAACTCAAGAGTATTTTTAGTTGGTGGATAATGGTTTCTCATGGGTGTCTTATGCTTGTGAATAGTCGCAAGCGTTGACAACTAGAGGTGTTGAAGGCTGTGTGATTATCGTTGTCATAGGTTCTAGTGGGCTCAAAGCAAGGGTACAATAGAGACGTCTAAAAGACAGGTTGTATGGTCTAGTACACTGGGCATTATGTATGGCCTAGATACGTTTTGTTGCATAGCGTATGGAGTTTTTGCTAAGAACCGGGGTTACCATTAGCCCTTGACAATTGATGGCAAGGTGTCTAGCCAATCATACGATTAATGATGGTTTCAAAGCAGGATTGGCGGTGATAGCCAGAGTCAGTCATGAATGTTGTTTGTTTGTTTGTACCATCTCACGTAGATTGTCTGACGTTGAAGGATATGTTTCTTGGGTGCTTGCATGATATTGGTTTACGCCTCTAGGGCTTGTGCTTGAGGAATGTTGATCTCGGCTAGAATGGTTTACTTGAGATATAACTGATTGTTCTGATTTCCATGGATGTACGGTTGAAATGCTTGTTGTAAAGGCTATCACTGTCCGATGTGGGGAAGATGGGGTTGAGTTCTTCTCTAGTGTTTTGGTAGATTAGTTTGTTTATCTACATATTTTCATATACTTTATTAATGATGTTAGATAGTTGTTTTATCGCTCACTAAGACTGTTTTCTGATTTAAGGTTTTATGTTTCCTCTTATTACCTTGGGTTGTTCATCTACGGTGTTGTGGATGGAAAGACCGAGTCGTAGGTTGTGAATGATCGATCTTAGTGAACGGAGCTGCTGATCGAAGACGAGCTGGAGGCTTGCGTATTATTTTTACTACTATACCTATTGGGTGTTTCCGTTGTTGTTCTATTTGATGCATTCTCTGAGGGTTATGTAGTAAGGCTTCATGTATAGACTTCTAAAGTGTATTTCAAAGTTGTATGGATATTTTCAGGATGATATGAAAGTTTGCTTTTTTGGTATGTGATGCACCACTATTTCTGCCTATTGTATATGTTCTGTTATATTTTATCCTTGCGCTGTGAGTTTTACGACATGTTCTGCGTATGTTTACCTACCTTGATGATCGTCCATGGCTGCCTAGCACGCCTTACAACATATTATTCCTCTTATTAAGTGCGGGGGTTATGGGTGTCGTCACATTTGGTATCTGAGCTTTGGTTATCGATTTTAGCCAAAGTTCAAGGACGTAATGACGTAAGAGGGACGTACTTGTAGATTTCTGATGAATGCATACTATATAGTAGTATATAGTATAATGGTGTTTTAACTTCATAGCAGTTTTGTCGCATGTGGGCTACAATCATTCTATATTATAGTTTTAGAATGTGTCGCAGATCGTCGAGACACGCTACTAGGGAGGAGGCTATTCCTGGAGAGGGCAATGATAGTGCACCAGACTACCCAGCCTTGTTTGAGGCTATGATGGAAGCATTCATGAGAAGAACATATGCTTCAAGAGCAGCCGCGGTTGATGTGGGAGTTCAAGTATAGGTACCGAGAGCCGTGGACTTTGTAAAGTTGTGCAAAGACCTCACTTTTCTTGGAGGAAAGCCATTTAAAGAGATAGAGCCGACTGAAGAGGTTCAGAGATGGATGGATGCTTGCATAAGGATCTTTGGTCACTTGGGCATTGATAACGCAACTAAGAGAAAGCTTGCATCGAGTCAGCTACAGAGTAGAGTCATGGATTGGTGGAACTCTTTCATGCTTGAGACCCCAGATGATGAGATCACAAGAGCTTAGTTCCAAGTCAAGATTGAGATAAAGTTCATTTCGACCACTGAGTAGTCTGTTATGTTCAAAAAGTTTGTAGAGTAAAAGCAGAATGGTCGACCAGTGCTGGAGTATGTTTCTGATTTTTAAGCTTTGTTCAAGTATGTTCATTCATATATTGTGACTCCTTATCAAAAGAAAGAGAAGTTCGTTATGATCTTTTGTGCCGTTTGGGTTTGGAACCCGAGGTTTGCAAGAAACCATTGATTTTGACTAATCCAGTTAGGGGTTCATCCAACTTGTGTATGCTTGTCGTGGTCTAATGTTTTCGAGTCATGGTTGCTCCTTTTTGTGTGATTGCTTGTTTTGAACTTGCTTGTGATTCCAAGGAAAGGCTTGTCATCGGTGCCGATCGCTAAGGAGTTTGAGAATGCCTTTGACGAGTCCAAAGGGTTGTCGCCGCACCGTGAGATTGAGTTCAGAATCGATTTGGTCGAGGACGCTAGACCTATCATTGTGCCTCTTAGGCGGATGGCGTCTAAGGAACAACGAGTGTTAGAAGTGCAGATTCATGACCTCTTGGGAAAAGGATTCATTCAGAGAGGCATGTCCGAATGGGGTGCACCAGTGGTGTTTGCAACCAAGGCTGATGGATCTCTGAGATTGTGTGTTGATTATCGCAAGCTGAACAAAGTGACCAAGAAGGACAAGTATCTGTTGCCAAGGATATATGACATGTTCGATCAGCTTCACGAGGCCAAAGAGTTTGCTCAGATGGATTTGGCAATGGTATTTCACCAGTTAAGAGTGGAAAAGGATAGTATTTCGAAGAATGCTTTAAGGACACCATCTGTTATCTTTGAATGGTTGGTGAAGCCATTTGGGTTGACTAACGCACCAGCTATTTCATGGATCTTATGAATAGGGTTTTCAGAGATTAGTTGAACAAGTTCGTGCTTGTATTCGTGGATGATATTCTGGTTTACTTCCGGAATGAGGAAGAGCATAAGACGCACTTGCAAGTTTTTTAGAAAATCTTGCGAAAGCATCAACTGAAGGTTAAGTTTTCAAAGTGTCACTTCTGGAAGAGCAAAGTGAGGTTCTTAAGCCATGTAGTTTCTGGAAATAGAATAGCGGTTGACCCCGCTAAAGTGGCAGCAATCCAGGACTGGGATAGCCCTAAGAATGCAATAGATGAGAGAAAGTTCTCTTGGATTGGCAGGATTTGATTTCAGGCTGATGTGATGGTTGGAACCTGAAATGTTGGCAAGCTTATCGATAAAACCTAGTCTCATCGAAAGGATAGGCGATAGTCAAAAGCAAGATGCAAAGCTTGTCAAGTTTATCCAGAAGGTGGAACCAGAGAATAAAGAGTTCAAGGTCGATCAAGGGGGATGGCTTCGAAAGATAGGGTGACTGATTGTTCCTAATATCGACGGATTGAGAGATGAGGTTCTGAGGGAACGTCATCACTCAAAGTTGACGATTCATCCTAATGGTAATAAAATGTATCAGGATATGAAGCGATCTTACTACTGGGAAGGGATGAAAAGGGATATTGGAAAGTTTAATTCCAAGTGCATGAACTGTCAGTTGGTAAAAGTTGAACAGAAGAACCCGAGTGGATTGCTTTCAGCCATTGGAAGTTCCAACATGGAAGTGGGAGAAGATATCGATGGACTTTATCGACACAACCTAGAACCTAGGCAGAAAACGAAGGAATAGGTCATCATGGATCGCTTAACCAAAAGTGCAAGATTTATTCCTGCTAGATGAGCAGAACATCATCGAAGTTGGCTGAGCTTTATGTTAAATGGACAATTCGATTCCATGGTATTCCAAAGAGCATAGTAAGTGACCATGATTGGTTGTTCACGAGCGGATTTTGGAAGAGTTTGCAAGAAGCTTTGGGAATCGAATAATGTTTGAGTACGACTTATCATCCCCACACCGATGGTCAAACCGAGAGGGTTAACTGAGTTTTTGGAAGAACTCCTAAGAGCTTGTGTATTGGATTTTGGGGGATCGTGGGAAGACCATCTACATCTAGTTGAGTTTGCATATAATAACAACTACCAGTCAAGCACTGGGATGGCACCATACGAGGCGTTGTATGGTAGACCGCGTAATTCTCCAGCATGTGGGTTAGGAACTGGAGATAAGTTGATAATTGGGCCAAAGATGATCAGAGAGACATCGGATTGTATTGAGATCGTTCGAGAACTGTATATCCCTTAAAAACCGCACATATATTGGTTTTAATATTATTAAATCTACGTTAGTATTATGGATCGGGTGTCATTAGGGTCGGTCATACAAAATTCTTCTTAATGTGCTCAGACGGTCTGTGAAAGGTTAGGGATAGTCACACATTTCGAAGGGTTGAATATGGCTGGGAAAGTTGCGCATATTAGAACGGTCATGGGGTCCGCTCAAACATAATCAGGGTTAGTCACATGGCATAGTTTGATCTTGCAAAGAAGTCGCGCATGTAAGACCATCCCGAGAATGGCGCGACAACAAAGGCTCACTCATCCAGGAAGGGTCGCTCCGCTCATCCCGTATCAGGAAGTTTGATTGAACAAAGCAAGGAGAAGAGTTGCCCCATCAGTCAGATGAAAGTCCAAAGACACCAGGGATCGCGCATGCACTTTATGTCCACTCATAGATTACAGCCCTAGTCACTCGCTCCTCAATCTGTCATTACTGTTTCAATTGGACGTCTTCCTCCAATTAAAGTGATAGTCGCCCATCCGCTTACAATCAAACACGACCACTTCAACCAACCCACTCGCCTGCATGGGATCGCCCACCTAAAGCTATTCGCGACTTGGGAAGTCGCTCACTCTCACAAAGCCGTTCGCTCTTGTAAAGTCACTTTTACTGGACAGCTGGGGACGGTTGCTGACAGCTGGCTACAACCGGGCGGTGGCATTTTAGTAATTAATGGGACAAGCGACTCAGACGAATTTCAGTTCAAACTTTCAGGAGGGCTCAACTATAAATAGGCCATAGCTACCACTAGAATGAGGGAGAGCAGCGGCCACCACGAAGTGCTTCTAAATTCCATCCTTAGCCATTCCTTAAACAATTCAACCACTATCATCATTATCATCCAAAGATCTTTCACCCATTTGTCCATGGCGTCCGTTAAAATCATATAAGTGCAAAAGATTGAAGACATCCTCCTGTTCCATCGCCTATCCTTCTTTCTTCATCATAGATCCTTCCATTCCTCTATTAGATCTCATGAATCTAAGAAAGATTTATATGTAAAAGTAAGAGTATATCGAGAGTATATGGAGATGTATAAAGAACAAGAGTTGATATGTCTTGTAATCATCATCATGATAATGCAAACTCCAGTCACAGTGGATGTAGGCTTAAGACAAGGCTAAACCACTCTAAAACCTCGTCTCCATTTTATTTCCTTAGCATTTTTACTTTCAATTGTTGTTGAGTGCGGCTCCATTTATTTTCTAACCATATTAGTGAAGTATAATCCTTGTACCCTTGGTGTTTGAACTATTTTTAGAGAAAACATTTGGCGCCCACCGTGTGGCCGACTAGCATTTCCTTCCTTTACACCTCCTTTTAATTCCAAACAGCCTACCATTGAGATCATAAATCGCCTCTTTCCTTGAGGCCATGGCTGGTTCAAAGAAAAATAACAAGTCCATTAAAGTTACCATGAATGCAGAGGATGTTCAAGATGATGAGGCTACACTTGAGGCTTTAAATCGAGAAGTCGAAGAATCTTCTAGGCCATCCGTGACACGTGATGAGTTAAATGTGGATATGAATGGCTTGAACGAGAAAGTGGAAGCCATGGCAAAAATGATGATGGAAAGGCTTGATGCCTTAATCAACACTCAAATCAACCCTTTACTACCAAATGATGTAAACGCTATTAATGAAAAAGAGGATTCTTCTGCATCTGACCCTAGGCGGTCCCACTTTTCAGTGGAAGACAAGGGGAAGCCAGTGTTGAAGGTTCTAAGATCAAAGTCCTGCAACACGAGGTAAAGCATGCAACTTAGAGTGCCGCAAGTCCTACCAAAGGGATACTCTCCAAGAGAGGTACGAAGCATCGTAGTTCGAACCATGGTCGCCCTGGAAAAGGCATTAATGCCAGTCCCGCAGAACAAAAAGATGACGAAAAGCGTATTACGGACATGATCCAGCAAATAATGAAAGAAAGAGAGGTCCGAGAAGACGATGAGAAAGAATGGGAGTTTTCACCTAGTAAAAACCCATTTACGGAAAGGATCCGATAAGCAAAATTTACTAAGAAATTCACACCCTCGACTATAGCGCCTTATGGTGGAACTGGAGATGTAAACATCTTCCTGTTCAAATACGATCAACACATGAATGGAGTTAGGGCAACTGACGAGATAAAATGCTTGTACTTCCCCGTATGCCTAGAAGGGGTGGCTTCACTATGGTTCGCTAGACTACCACCTAAGTGCGTTGATAAATTTACCAATTTGGGAAGAAGGTTTCAAGACCAGTTCTGCCAACAAACTACCAAAGCGATACATGTAATGTCACTCGGTGAGATGGAACAAAAGTCTAGAGAAACCATCAAAGCTTTCCTTACACGATTTCATGTCGCAGCAGCTGAAGTCATAGAGCTAGAACCCTGGTATTTGCTAGCAGCCCTGAAGGGTGCTATTGATAAGAAATCGGAATTTGGGAAATGGCTCAAAATGAAGAAACCCAAAACTCTAAAAAAGTTCTATAAGAAAGCTGAGGAGTATATGAGCATGGAAGATGAAGCTCCAAATGTCTAGAAGGTCACAGAAAACAGCACTGCCAAAGAAGGAAAAAGCAATGAGTTCCGAACGGAGCAGAAAAATGACTCTGGGCAAAAGAGGGGGAGTGATGAGAAGGACAACAAAGCTTATAAGAAGATGCGACTTTACAAGATTTCAGAATTGACTCTTTTAAACCAAACTCCAGAGAGAATTTACTCTGCCACTAAGGATTTAGGCATCTTTCCCTAGATGAAGCCTCAGAAGATTACTGAGCAACAAGCAAACTTCGGCAATTTCTACCGGTTTCATAACCAACCAGGGCACAAAACCAATGAATGTCGACACCTGAAGAGTTTAATTGAGGAGCTCATCAGAAAGAATCAACTCCAACAGTATGTGAAGAATCCCCAAAACCCTCCAGCTGCACAAGGACACGGTAATACCGTTAGACAACCCGACTCAGGTGAGAAATCTCAAATATCCGTTGATTCGAGACTAGTAATCAACATGATATTCGGAGGGCCTCATCCGGCTGGAAGCAGCTGGGAATATATGGAAAAGTATGCTAATGAGCTGAAAGGAACTTCAAAAGAAGAAAGATGCATGATCCTAAACAATGAGTTACTGATGAAGATGCCTAGAACCTCAACCGATGACTTGGTATTCAGAGATAGGGATGCCGACAGATTAGCTACACCAACTATTGATGCCATGGTGATTACAATCGGTCTTGGTCCTGCAGCTGTGAAAAGAGTCCTAGTTGACACGGGGTCATCCGTTAATGTGATCTTCATCAATACATTCCAAAAAATTAATCTCTCTATGGTAGAAGTGTGGGCCTATCCGAATAAAATCCACGGGTTTACTGGACAACCTACACAACCCATTGGTACAGTAGACCTGCTCGTGGAACTGGGAGATGGAGAACACAAGGTCTCTATGGTGCAGACCTTTGTCCTGATAGATGAGTTTTCATCCTACAATGCATTCCTTGGAAGACCGACTCTCGCAGGCTTTAGGATCGCATTAGCTCTATGGTGCTTGACCATGAAGTTTCCAACTGAAAGGGGAATTGATGTAATTAAAGGCGACCAGTTCGCTGCAAGGGATTGCTACATGACAGAGCTGTGCGAGGCTAGGAGAAAAGACTTGGGAAAGGATGCTGAGGCTACGCTCCGCATTCACAAACTTCCTTTATAACAACTAAAGAAGGGTCCCTGCACTGGCGAGCATAGAGGAGTACGAAGGGAAATTGACCCTAGGAAGGCTAGTGCAGAGGACGAAAGAGCGGCTTCGGCTGAGATTACAATTCCCATAGCTGTTAATCCAAAAGATCCAAACCGTGTGTTGAACATTGGATCTCGGTTGAGCCCATAACTAAAAAGTCAGTTAATTGTCTTTTTGAAGGCCAATTTAGATGTGTTCACATGGAACCATTCTGACATGTGCAACATATCTCCAAATATCGCAGTTCATAAACTTAACATTGATCCGCATGTGCCTCCTATCAAGCAGAAAAGGAGGACTCAAGGGCCAGAGAGATTGTGTGCCTTGAAGGAGTAAGTCGATAGGCTGATGGAAAATGGCTTCATCAGAGAATCTACTTATCCAAAATGGGTTTCCAATCCTGTGCTAGTAATGAAAGCAAACGGTAAATGGCGAGTCTGCGTATACTATTCAGATCTTAACAAAGCTTGCCCAAAAGAAAGTTTCCCTCTTCCCAGAATAGATCAACTCGTGGATTCCATGGATGGACATGAGTTGATGTCTTTCATGGATGCGTATTCTGGTTACAACCAAATTATGATGTACAGACTGGACCAAGAAGACACAAGTTTCATTACTGATGTTGGCTTATATTGCTATAAGGTGATGCCATTTGGCCTAAAGAACGCCGGGACAGCTTACCAGTGACTAGTAAGTACTATGTTCAAAAAACAGATTGGCAGGACAATAGAGGTCTATGTCGATGATATGTTGGTAAAATAAAAAAGAGCAGAAGATCATTTGGAAGATCTAGCCCAAATGTTCAATATTATACGCCAATATGGCATGAAGCTGAATCCTTTAAAGTGTTCTTTCGGGGTCAGTTCGGGCAAGTTCCTAGGGTTTATGTTCACCGCCAGGGGCATAGAGGCCAATCCAGTTAAAATATCAGCCTTAAGAGAAATGCGCGCCCCAGGAACCAAAAAAGGTCTTCAGCATTTGAATGGAAAGATTGCAGCTTTAAATCGCTTCCTATCCAGGGCAACAAACAGATGTCTTCCAATTTTGGATGCCCTTAGGAAAGGAAAGAAAGACATTCAATGGACCCCTGAATGTCAGAAAGCTTTCAAAGAATTAATCAAACACATGGCAACACCTCCAATGTTGTCAAAGCCTAACGACGGAGAGGATTTGTTGTGTATCTGGCCGTGTCTACCCATGCTCTAAGCGCGGCATTGGTGACGGACGACTTAAAGGTTTTAGAGGCCAGTCTACTACATCAATAAAATATTAACCAGGGCAGAACTGAATTATCCAAAGCTTGAAAAACTCGCCTATTGTTTACTTATTGCCTCAAAGAAGCTCCGGCCTTACTTTCAGGCTCACCCTATTAAGGTTCTCACGGATCAGCCTCTAAGGCAAGTCTTGTCCCGACCAGAGACCTCCGGGAGGTTGTTGAAATGTAATATTGAGCTTAGTCAATATGATATTACTTACGACCCCCGAAAGGCGATCAATGGACAAGCACTTGCTGATTTTATCGCGGAATTTACCGACCGAGGAGAAATAAAAGAGGAACCTGATACTGGAACCAACACCCAATGGAAATTATTTGTTGATGGGGTGTCAAACGATTACTGCTCCAAGGCAGGAGTAATCCTGGAAACCCCTGAAGAATGATCCATATGTTACACGCTAAGACTAGAATTTCCGTCAACGAATAATGAAGCTGAATACGATGCCCTCATTACAGGGATAAGGCTAGCGAGAGAATTATAGCTAAAGACCATTCAAATTTTCAGTGATTCCCAGTTAGTGGTGTGTCAAATCAAAGGAGAGTTCCAAGCTAAAATGGGTAATTTGCCGACTTATCTAACTAAGGCATTGGAACTACTAGAAATTTTTGAACATTACACCATATCCCATATTCCAAGGGAAGAAAATACCAAAGCGGATTCGCTGTCGAAATATGCAAGCACAGGAGATGCACAACTCATGGGATTAGTTCGAATAGAAGTCCTTTCCAGCCCCAGCACGGAGCAGGTTGAGATGGATTTGACCATGGAAGCGATTGATGAGCCAGACTCATGGATGACGCCAATCAAAGAATATCTCATGACTGATGCGCTCCCAGCAGAAGTTAAGAACAGAAGGAAAGTCCTACGAAAGGTTCCTATGTACCTCATTCAGGATGAACGGTTGTACAGACGAGGGTTTTCTACGCCCTTGCTTCGTTGTGTCACAAAAAGAGAAGCGAGAGCAATCATGATAGAATTACATGAAGGTGAATGCGGGGGTCATATTGGTGGTCAGACCTTGGCTAAGAAAATTCTGCGATACAGTTATTTCTGGCCAGATATAAATACACTATAGCTTACACTTAGAAGTGCGATAGATGTCAAAGATTCGCTAAGATCCCAAGGATGCCATTCACAGACATAACCTACATGGTCAGTCCATGGACATTCGCTATCTGTGGCATTGATTTTATAGGGTAGCTTCCCACCGCAAAATCTAGCTTTAGATATGCCATTGTCGCTATTGATTATTTTACAAAATGGGCTGAAGCAGAACCATTGGCAACCATAACCTCAAAAAAAGTCATAAACTTTGTCTTGAAAAATATCATATGCAGGTTTGGGGTGCCACAAAAGATAATCACAGACAATGGAAACCAATTTGAGAGCAAAGAGTTCAAAAAATTTTGTGCCAAGTATAAAATCCAGAAAAGCTTTTCAGCAGTCTCCCATCCACAAGCAAACGGACAAGTGGAAGCAATAAAAAAATCATTAAAATAACTATTAAGAAGCGGTTAGAGAAATCCAAAGAAGGTTGGGCAGATGAGCTTCCATTAGCATTATAGGCATACCTTGCCACTCATAAAACTGTGACTGGGCATACTCCCCTTTTGCCTAGCTTTTGGCTTTGAAGCTATGACCCTAGTGGAGTTGGAAGTTTCCACTCATAGGAGGATTCATTTCAACCAGAAGGAAAATGAGAGGTTACAACTTGAGGTCCTCGACCAAATAGAGGAAAAAAGAAAGGAAGCAAAACTTAGAATGGCTGCACATCAAAGGAGGGTAGCCAGGCATTTTAATTCAAAAGTCAGACATAGGACATTCGAGATCAGAGACCTTGTGCTAAAAAAATTAATGATCGAAACTGGAGTTTTCAGATCAAATTGGGAAGGGCCTTATATTATAAACCAAAAACTTCGGGACAGCACTTTCAAATTGACTACCACAGATGGAGTCCAGATTCCTCGAACCTGGAATAGCGACCACATTCGTCATTACTATCTATAATGCATCGTTCAAATTTATTGAAAAAATTGTAAATGTTTGCAAAGATTTCGCATTTGAGCTATGTACATAAAAAATGAGTGAGAAACCCCATTTGCATGCATGAATCGTATATTCGCAAACTTCTACTAAAAATTGATTTCTTTGTGTAGGCAAATGAATAACAAATGGGCAGTGAGTCAGAAAATTCCGCCTTTCATCGCAAAAGCCCCTTTTTTGCAAGCATCCAGCAAAAGGATTGGTACCAAGCTATACGAAGGCAGAAACAACTCAATATGTCTCACAGATAAAAGATTGCTAAATCCCATTAAAGCGGCACCTTCTCAGGTGCAGGATGCGAACTCTTTGAGTAAAACAAAAACTCGACGAGAAGAGCTAATGTCCACCTCCCAAGATGAAGCATCAAATCAAAGGCGACTTAACATGTCCCACGGATGTAGAATTTCTTTTTGCCAATCCCAAAAGAGGCACCTTGTTAGGTGCAGGACACGAATTCTTTGAATCGAGCAAAAATTCGACAAGAAGAACTAGTTTCCACCTCCCGGGACGAAGCATAAAGATTTAAAAAAAACCTAGGCTGAAAACACCAGTCCTAGTGCCGGAAGGACCGGCAAAATACGCTGGAAGGACCAGCGAAAGCAGAAATCCTAGCCGAAAGGGGGTATCTAATTTAGGTCTTTTTGATAACCAGATCAAACAAGACCAAAATTGGAGTGAAATTTGAAACCCAATCCCTCCCATGGGGGCACGTACTCAAAACCAGTCTCCAAAGATTTGGGTCACCAAGTTAGTCAGATACGGATTTGAATACATCCTAATCAACAACAATATATATCTAAGTCCAAAGGGCTTGTGTCACCGGGTTTGCTAACGTACAAACGCGTGAATTCAAAAGGAAAGGTGGCATAAGACCAACTAACTAAACTAAAATTTAAGAAGCTGACCGCATCAAATCCAATAAAATTACAGCAAGCCGCTATAGAATCAAAAAAGCAAGCCGGTAGCACTAAAGCTACACATCATAAATGCGATACTAACGCGTGACAGTCATAGAGAATTGTAATACAAAGACACAAATAAAAAATACTATTAAACAGGGTGGAGGACCATGGTGGAATAAGCACGAGCACTGCTTTACACCAGCAAAACAAAACAAAGAAGCATCATGACAAGTTATCCACCATACCACCAGAACAACAGAATGTGCACAAGTCACAAAGTAGACCAATAGAAAGTCAGATACGTGGATTGGAACCCACTTATGCAACTGATAAGAGAACGTAGTTTGCAAAAGGAACAATCAAAAGCAAAACAAGAAAGCTGCATACCTCTGTTCTTCCTGGCCTGCCAACCTTTCTCTTACCTGGAGCAGAACAGGATGGAGCCTCATCAGCATGCTTTGGAGCTACCAACTAGACATTTCCTGGATCAAAAGAAGCAACCACACTATCCCTGGACCTCAGAGCTTGAATCATCTTCGCCTTCTTGTCCTCTAAAGCAGAAATGCGCTCGAGATTATCCTTATGGAGCTTCAGAAGGTCGTAGTCTAGAGAGTGCCAGCCGCTCATTTGTTTCGCGAAATGGTCCTTGAGCAAATCCATTTGCTTTCCAAATTGGTACATAGCAGCCTCAAAGCAGGCCAGCATCTGGGTCTTCGCAGCAATCATATCGCAAGAAAAAGTCTGATGATTGGACGGAGATATGTCTGCATTAGAAGATATACCCTGTAAGCTCCAGCCTTTAAGCCGCTTGGCAAGCTTGGGATTGCACGGCCCAGGATCATAGCGTGGCCTACTCACAATAGTTTGAAGTTCTGAATAAGAGGGACTGAGAGGAGAATCCACAAACGGCTACCCCTTCGATTGAACATCAACTATCCGAACATCTAAATCAAAAACCTTCTTTATCCGACGATGTTCCGGAGATGAATCCAACCTGTAAGATGGATTAGTGAGTAATTGTGCAAATCAAGATTTAAAGGATCAGTCAAGGGTAAACAAATAGAGCAATCAAAAGAAGAAATATGAACAAAGCTTGAAATCAAAAGGAATGGTGTATTGAAGCTTTTAGATGAGCATAAAATGAAGAGAAATCACTCCAAAATTCCGACTATTCTCATCGCTAAAGATAGGCAGTAACACGAATCGTATCTAATGATCATAAAAGATTTCGGAAAGCAATTCAAGAAAGAATAAAAGGGCTCATTCGTACTGGAAGCATGTATTATTGATACAGAAGAAGAACAAGCACAAGCAAGAATAGTAAACTTGCGCTTCACGGATCAAAGGAGTACGAAGATCCTTAATGGGAGAATCTAGTCGCAATGAAGTTAAAGCAGAAAGTGGGATTTTAGAAACTAGAATAGCTACTATCGATGTGTTTTATATGGGAAAATAAGAATAAAATAAATGACGGGTAAGAAAGCAACAAGGAAGATTAAGGGACATGCATCCAGGCCTTTCCTTCCACGATAGCTTAGTACTTGATTGCGCATGGCTCATCAAAGACCAACTATCTTGCCCGCTTCCCCATGATTTGACCGATCGAAATAAGGTGAATGACTTAGATTTCTCGCTCGTAAGGTGGAACGAGTTCAGCTGTTTCTTTTCCCCTAAGAACGACCCTAAGCCTTACACGACCAATCTTTCATAAACCTGATTTAGTTTACCAAACTATGTTGTGATCAGTTATTTTAAAGCCAATAATTTTTGCAAAATAAAATTACAAACTTCGAGGGATAAATGTTTATCCCTTAAAAACAACACATATATTGGTTTATTAAATCTGCGTTAGTATTATGGATCGAGCGTCATTAGGGTCGGTCATACAAAATGCTTCTCAATGTGCTCAAACGGTCTGTGAAAGGTCAGGGATGGTCACACACCTCGAAGGGTTGAATACAGCTGGGAAAGTTGCGCATATTAGAACAATCAGGGGGTCCGCTCAAACACAATCAGGGTTAGTCACATGGCATAGTTCGATCTTGCAAAGAAGTCGCGCATGCAAGACCATCCCGAGAACGGCGCGACACAAAGGCTCACTCATCCTGGAAGGGACGCTCCGCTCATCCCCGTATCAGGAAGTTTGATTGAACAAAGCAAGGAGAAGAGTTGCCCCATCAGTCAGATGAGAGTCCAAAGACACCAGGGATCGCGCACGTGCTCTATGTCCACTCACAGATTACAGTCCTAGTCGCTCGCTCCTCAGTCTGTCATTACGGTTTCAATCGGTCGTCTTCCTCCAATTAAAGCGTTGGTCGCCCATCCGCCTACAATCAAATACGACCACTTCAACCAACCCACTCGCCTGCATGTGATCACCCACCTAAAGCTGTTCGAGACTTGGTAAGTCGCTCACTCTCACAGAGTCGTTCGCTCTTGTAAAGTCACTTTTACTGGACAGCTGGGGATGGTTGCTGACAGCTAGCTACAACCGGGCGGTGGCATTTTAGTAATTAATGGGACAAACGACTCAGACGAATTCTAGTTCAAACTTTCATGAGGGCTCAACTATAAATAGGCCATAGCTACCACTGGAATGGGGGAGAGCAGCGGACACTACGAAGTGCTGCTAATTCCGTCCTTAGCCATTCCTTAAATAATTCAACCATTATCATCATTATCATCCAAAGATCTTTAATCCATTTGGCCATGGCATCCGTTAAAATCATATAAGTGCAAAAGATCGAAGACATCCTCTTGTTCCGTCGCCTATCCTTCTTTTTTCATCATGGATCCTGCCATTCCTCCATTGAATCTTGTGAATCTAAGCGAGATTTGTATGTAAAAATGAGAGTATATTGAGAGTATAAGGAGATGTACACAGAATAAGAGTTGATATGTCTTGTAATTATCATCATGATAATGCAAATTCCATTCACAGTGGATGTAGGCCTAAGACAAGGCTGGACCACTCTAAAACCTCATCTCCATTTTGTTTCCTTGGTATTTTTACTTTCAATTGTTGTTGAGTGCGGTTCCATTTATTTTCTAACCATATTGGTGAAGTACAATCCTTGTACCCTTGGTGTCTGAACCATTTTTGGTGAAAACAAGAACGAATGAAGGCATCCCAAGATCGTCAGAAGAGTTACGCTGATAAGCATAAAAAAGATTTGGAATTTGACGTTAGTGATATGGTTTTCATGATGATTTTTCCGTTGAAGTACGTTGTTTGGTTCGAGAGGAAAGGAAAGTTTGTTCCAAGGTTTGTTGGACTTTTTTCGCTAATCGAGTAGATTGGAAAGCTTGCATATAGGTTGGAGTTACCCGAGAAGATGTCGAGCATGCATAATGTTTTCCATGTGTCGTTTCTTTGGAAGTGTGTGCATGATTCGAATGTGGTGTTATCTCCGGAGCAGTACAAAGACCTAGAAGTTGAATCCGTTGCTACAAAGCCTCGTAAGCCGCTTCGCGTTGTGGGGAATGACACGAAACAACTTAGAAGAAAGACGGTTAAGTTGGTCAAGGTACAATGGAGTGAGGATGATGATGACTGTATGTGGGAAACAGAAGGGAGAATGAAGTCGATCCATCCAGATCTCTTCGTTGTTTTGACCCATGAATGTCATAACACTCTTACCCTCATTGTAGCTTGTACTGTCGTTGTGGTTGCCGTTGTTGATAGAATTCTGCGTGCTAGGATATATATATATATATATATATATGCATGGTTTGATGGCTGCTAGTTTGGATGATAGAATTGGCTGCTCATGGATGATAGGCATTCAGAATTGTTAGCTTATGTCAGTTGGGATTTCGGGGACGAAATTCCTAATAGGGGCCGGAGGGGTGGGAGAATGTAACAATCCGCATTTTACTTATCGGAGGATCGTAAAATATTTTTATTTTATTTCTAAGGATTGGATCATTCTCATATTTTAATATGTTGTTTATGGGGATGTGAGACATGTCCATAATTTTTACCAATTTTATTTGAGACCGTTTTACCCCTATCAATCTTGTATAGGGTTTAACTTTTGACTCGGATCGGATCAGGTGCTGAGGTTGGTCTCATTGGAAATTAAATGATGTTTCCCAGTCCATAGAGTGGTCACAATAAAGATTTGATTCAGCGGCTTGGGAGAAATCGTTGTTTTGTTGCAATACAGTTTCCTGTCCATGTTTTTAAGCTATAAATGGGTTGATTTGAGGAGGCCCATTAGTGGGCTTGTGGGAGACTATACATAGGGGATTAGGGACAAGGAGAGGGGTTTATTTTCTTCATTCTCTCATTTGGTTGGTCTTGTGATTGATCCTTGCTCAAACAAATACACCTTTCCACCATTAAAATTCTAAATCTACGAGTAGAGATTGACGATCTACATCAAAGGGAGCTAGATCTACATCAAAAGAAGAAGATCACATCAAATCGAGAGGTTTGAAGATAGATCTTCGCTGTTTGGATTCATATTTCATCGATTTTTAGCTATATTGAAGATTTGGTGAGTGATATGCATCTCTCGCACGGATTCAATCAAGTATATGGGCTGTTTGATCTCATGTTCATTATTTCAAGTTGTTTTGCATAGATTTAATCGATGTAAGTAATGTTTTTGACTCAAATCACCATAGGATCTAATTAGCAACCTAAACCAGTAAGCTTTCTATGTTATTTTATGAAAATCGTTGTTTGTTTTGATGCAATTTATTGATGGTTGAAAAAACATTGTTGAAAAGCATACATTGAAGTGAAAATCATTGATCGAGGGAGATCTTTGATGGATCGGTTTTGTAGAGGCTTTAGCGTGGCTTAAGTAGTGGCAAAGGAGTAGATCGACCAAGAAAAAGTGAAAGAATCGGCTAAAAGTTAAGAACCAGCCAAAAATCAAAAATCTGGAAATATCTTAAAATATATAGCTTTGGGAAACGCTATAGAAAGTCATGGACCGAGCACAAATCCTGGTATGGACCGATGACCAAAAATCGGTGAATCAGTGCGAAAAATGATGGATCAGACAAGTTTTGATGAATCTGGTGAAAGCTGAAAATCCTAGCAAAATCTGGAAAAAAACTAGAATCTACTGCGTTTGGGAAACGTTGTGGTAAGTGGATGGATCGGTTGCCTTGGGGAACACCACAAGCATGGATCGCGTAAGTGGGTGGATCGGCCTTGAAACATGATGGAACGTGGAATTTTTCTTGGTCTGGAGAAATGGATGGATCTCTGGCTTTAGATATTGTTTTGACAAACGCTGTGAAAGACTGTTTTAGGCAAAAATGAACCACAGGGGAGGATGGACCACCCAGAAGCAACGATAGCAATCCATAAGCGCTGTGAAAGGCTATTTTAAGCAAAAACGATCTGAAAGGATGGATGGACTGTCCAGAAGCAATGATAGCATTCCAAAAGTTCTATGAAAGGCTGTTTTAAGCAAAAATGATCCATAGAGATGGATGAACCACCCAGAAGCAATGATAGCATTCCAGAAACGCAGTGAAAGGCTGTTTTGATGTTTTACTTAGTTTTTCACACCAGATTGATGCGGAATTGAACCAACATATATGATAGCATTCTAGAAACTCTGTGAAAGGCTATTCTGATGTTGTGCTTAGTTTTTCAGACCAGAATTGGACGTAGAGATATGGAAGCATTCAAGAAACACTATAAAAGGAAGTTTTGACGTTGTGCTTAGTTTTTCATAGGAAAAAAAGCTGGAAATGTTATGTAATGTAGAATTGATCAAACAGAGCTTGTTTCGAGTCATCGATGATTATAGGTTTGATGCGAATTCAAGGAGGAATGTTCGAAGTAATGTGAAGTATTCGTTGACCTGGGAGATGCAACGAATGTGAAGACAACTCAAGGGTATTTTGAGTTGGTGGATAATGGTTGCTCATGGGTATTTTGAGCGTATGAATAGTCGCAGGTGTTGACGACTAGAGGTGTTGAAGGTTGTGAGATTTTCGTTGTCGTAGGTTCTAGTGGGCTCAAAGAAGAGGTACAATAGAGACGTCTAAAAGACCGGTTGTATGGTCGAGTACCCTTGGCGTCGTGTATGGCCTAGATACGTTTTGTTGTATGGCATATGGAGTTTTTGCTAAGAAACGGGGTTACCATTAGCCCTTGACAGTTGATGGCATGGTGTTTAGCCAATCATACGATTAACGATGGTTTCAAAGCAGGATTGGCGGTGGTAGCCATAGTCAATCATGAATGTTGTTTGTTTGCTTGTACTGTCTCACGTAGATTGTTTGACGTCGAAGGAGATGTTTCTTGGGTGCTTGTCTGATATTGGTTTAGGCCTTTGGGGCTCGTGCTTGGGGAATGTTGATCTCGGCTAGGATGGTTTACTTGAGATATAATTGGTTGTTCTGACTGCCATGGATGTATGGTTGAAATGCTTGTTTGTAAAGGCTATCACTGTCCGATGTGGGGAAGATGGGGTTGAGTTCTTCTCTGGTGTTTTGGTAGATTAGTTTGTTTATCTACATATTCTCATATACTTCATTGATGATGTTAGATAGCTGTTTTATCGCTCATTAAGACTGTTCTCTGATTCAAGGTTTTATGTTTCCTCTTATTACCTTGGGCTGTTCGTCTACGGTTTTGTGGATGGAAAGACTGAGTAGCAGGTTGTGGATGATAGATTTTAGTGAACAGAGCTACTGATCGAAGATGATCTGGAAGCTTGCGTACTATTTTTACTACTATACCTATTGGGTGTTTCCGATCTTGTTCTATTTGATGCATTTTCTGAGGGTTATGTAGTGAGGCTTTATGTACAGACTTCAAAAGTGCATTCCAAATTTGTATGGATATTTTTAGGATGATATGAAAGTTTGGATTTCTGCTATGTGATGCTCCACAATTTCTACCTGTTGTATATGTTCTATTATATTGTATCTTTGCGTTGTGAGTTCTACGACAGGTTCTGCGTATGCTTACTGTGACGGCCCGCCCCGCACCAGCCTGCATTTCCTCCGAAAGTGCGCTGTACACATGCCCGACTAGCACGGGACGGTCGTCAGAAGAAAGGAAAGAAGGGAACGAACTAATCAAGAACCTGTAGAATGTCTCACAGCGCATGGAGTAAAATATAATAATAATAACATACTTGACATAAAACAGGTGAGACAGTGCATAAGCTGATAACTAAAATCAACATCAGAGCAGCGGAAATCAAAATACAGCTTATTACAACTTTTCAAATTTTCTGTCTCTAAACAAAAGAAAGCTAAAGTAGAAGATGCACCACTAATGCCAAGCAGTGATCTTCAACAACACAGGGAGAATACTATATATATTACGTGGAAGCCTCCTGCTCGTCTCCGGATCATCTACCTGTGCATCACCCGCTAACCTGTCTCTAGTCTGCTCGTGTGAGCACCCAGAGTAATAAGAAGAGACATAAAACTCTGGGTCAGACATAAAGCCTGGTATGAGGATAAGCATCTAAACAGAACAATAACAGGTATACTAAACCATACCTGAACCTGGACCTGCAACCAAAGAGTTAGTACCACATACCGTACAGTACTCTAAGGTGCCATAATAAATAGTGTAAAGAATATGGGGGTGGGGTGTGCATGTCATAATGATAGCAAACAAATCAACCATAGCAACCATCCTCACATCTCTCACTCAGTGCGTAAAGCATACGATGTCCACCACTGTCAATCACTAAACCCATCGAAGTAGTGACGGAATTCAACTTGTACAACTACTGCTACTACCAAGCTTACCACATGGAGTCATGACCAAATCTTTACAAATGACCCCACTTCATTGGTTTATAGCCCTTTAGTCGTACCTAGGCCATTGCAGCCCTGAATCCGTTCACGTACTTCCCATACATAGTGATCCAAAGTCATAAACATCGACTGCCCCTTGGCACACGTCCCGCAGCAAAGCCCAATCATGAAGCCCACTCATTGGTTCCCAGCTGGATCCTGAGTCAAAGCTCCTCATTTGGACTTCCTTTGCATCTCGGGTTTTGATCGAATTGGAGTTGGTCTTCAAAAGAGTCGTCGCATAGAAGTGGTCCTGAATTCGATTCGGTTCGGATATATGCGTATAACATGGTTCGGTTCGGTGCACTGCTCCATGGTGTATTCCTGCGTGCGGTTCGGTTCGGTGATCCTTCCCCTTCAGACGTCGGTTCGGTTCGGATGTCACGCTCCAGTCGGTTCGGTTCGTCCCTCCTGCTCCAGCTTGCCTGCTCCGATCCGATCTCGCTCCCTAGCCTACTCCGACCCGGTCCTGCTCCATAGCTCCGATCCGATCCCCATCGCTTGCCTCCTCCGATCCGATCTCACTCCCTAGCCTACTCCGATCCGATCCGATCCTCTGTCCAACTCCAACTCAAAGCAGTGGCCTTCCTTCTTGCCAAACTTCTTTGTGCCAGATTCCAGTTCGGGTCGGATTCCTTGCCCAACTCCCTACCCGATCCGAGCCCATACCCGATCCGATCCGAAACCCTGCACAACTTTCTGCAACTTTTTCCAGCAACTTGTTTACGCCATTCGACGACGTTTTCGACAAATCTAACTATACTAATCATTCACAAATCATCCCAAACAGTCATAGCAACATAACAAACTAACCACAAACACCAAAACAATGAATTTACATGTCAAAATGGATCAAATATACCCAAAACCCCATATTCTCCCTTAAGCATGTTTAAGCAAAACTAATCATAGGGTTTACAAAACTTAACCAATTTAAACCAAATTTCTACCAGAGGCATAAAATATTATTTTCGAATTTATAGATATTTTTCCAGAATTTATTAGTGTGTAAATTCGCTAATCTTCACTAATTACCCTTAATTAACTGTAATTAGTGTCAAAACGATGCTAATCACTCACCTTGGCCACAAACGAAATTCTCAGAACTGAAACCTTGCTGATTTGGGCGAATACTGGTGTCTAACAGCAACTCTAGCCTTGCTTTCGTGTTTTCTCTCCTTAATTTGACGTAGATTAAGCCAAAACTTGATTAGAAGGTGATTTGGGTGTTGGAGGCCATTGCTAGGGTTGCAAGAAAGAAAGTGGCGGCTGGGAAATGAGAATAAGATCGTTCTCTAACTGATTTCAGCCTCCTCCTTACCCTAATCCCGAAATCCCCCATTGGGCCTAGCTGTTAATCACCCGGTTAAGCCCAATTAAGCTGTTTTTCACCATCTGAAACTTGTTTCAGCCATATCTCCCAAATGGTGAGTCCGTTTGGCTAATGTGACCACTCTACGGAATTGTAAACCATCATCCGGAGCCAATGGAAGTGGTTTCAGGTCAAAATTCCTTACCAGTCAAAAGTTATGGCCAAAACAGTACCAACTAGGGGCAAAATGGTCATTTAAAAATCGGGAAAAATCATGAACATGGGAAATGACCCCAATAGTCGTCTCCCAAAGTTACATGACCATACGACTTCATATGTGAAATAAATAAATACTCTACGATCCTATGATGCGTAGAATACGGGTCGTTACACTCTCCCCCCCTTAAGAAATTTCGTCCCCGAAATTCTTTAACCCAAAACATACAAAAGATCCCGCATGCCTAACAACCACATACAACAATCAAACCTGCAAAGCAAGCAAACAAGCCTATCCTAGCATGCGGAAAACTAAATCGAAGTCAAAATCTTACCAGACAAAGAGTTCTGGATATGTCTTCCTAATGTTCTCCTCTGTCTCCCAAGTACAATCATTCTCGTCCTCGCTCCACTGAACCTTGACTAGCTTCACCGCCTTCCTTCGAAGTTGCTTCATGTCGTGCTCGACAATACGGGTCGGCTTGCGGTTCCCAACCGCCTCGGGTTCTACTTCGAAGTCCTCTAACTGATCAGGTGAAATAGTCATATCTGGGTCGTGAACGAACTTTCTTAGTTGGGAAACATGAAATACGTTGTGAACTCCCGCCATCTTCTCTGGTAAGTCAATTCTGTATGCCAAATTCCCGACTAGTTCAAGAACAGGGAATGGGCCAACAAATCTTGGTGCCAACTTGCCTCTCCTACCAAATCGTATTACGCTCTTCAACGGAGAAATCTTGACAAACACCAAGTCGCCAACGGAAAATTTTAAGTCTCTTCTCCTCTTATCAGCATAACTCTTCTGCCTATCTTGGGCAGCCTTCATTCGTTGTCGAATGATCTTGATCTTATCTGAAGTTTCCCTCACCACATCTGGTCCAAGCATAAACTTCTCGCCAGTCTCTATCCAACATGATGGTGAGTTGCACGGTCTTCCGTACAAAGCTTCAAACGGAGCCATACCGATACTGGATTGGTAGCTATTATTATATGCAAACTCTACTAGATGCAAATGGTCATCCCATGATCCACCAAAATCCAATATACATGCTCTCAAGAGATCTTCCAAAATACGATTCACCCTCTCCGTCTGACCGTCGGTCTGAGGATGATATGCGGTACTGAGATGTAACTCTGACCCTAGAGCCTCTTGTAAGCTCTTCCAAAACCCACTAGTGAACAACGGGTCTCGGTCACTCACAATGCTTTTAGGTACTCCATGAAATCTCACTACCCACTTCATATACAATTCTGCTAACTTAGCTGCCGTTCTGGTCGATTTGACTGGTATAAATCTTGCACTTTTAGTCAATCGATCCACAATTACCCAAATGCTATCATGTCCCGATCTAGTCCTTGGTAAACCATCGATGAAATCCATCGAGATTTGCTCCCATTTCCATTCGGGAATCTCTAATGGTTGCAACAACCCACTAGGCTTCTTTTGCTCGGCTTTAACTAGCTGGCAATTTATGCACTTGGATATAAACTTCCCAATGTCTCTTTTCATCCCTTCCCAGTAGTAGGTCTGCTTCATGTCTCGATACATCTTATTACCACCAGGGTGTATAGTCAGTTTTGAGTGATGACACTCTCTAAGCACTTCATCCCTCAATCCATTGACATTGGGTACAACAAGCTTTCCATTCTTTCTAAGCCATCCTTCTCGATCAAGCCCATACTTGTTCATCTCCTCATCGATTCCCATCTCTAACTTGGAGATGATTTCCAATAGGTTAGGATCGTCCCTCTGACTAGAGCCGATCCGCTCAATCAAAGTGGGTCTGATCGTCAAGCTTGCTAACATTTCTGGATCCAATTCGCACTTTGGTCTGAAATCATACCCAGCGATGTACTCCAGTTGCTTCCATTCTAGAAATATAGCCCCTAAACTGGCATGTCTCCTACTCAATGCATCAGCTATCGCATTGCCCTTTCCCGGTGTATATGCGATGTCAAAATCATAGGAAGCCAAGAATTCTAACCACCTTTGTTGCCGGAGATTTAAATCCTTCTGGGAGAAGAGATACTTCAACGACTTATGATCTGTAAACAGCTCAAATCTTTCTCCCAAGAGATAGTGTCTCCACATCTTCAACGCGAACACGATCGCTGTCAATTCCAAATCATGGGTAGGGTATCTTTTCTCGTGCGGTTTCAATTGCCGACTTGCATAAGCTACAACCCTACCGCCTTGCATCAATACAGCACCCAGTCCGGTACCACAGGCATCTGTGTATACCGTCATCTCTTCATTCCCCTTAGGAATGACTAACACTGGTGCGCATGTCAACTTGTCCTTTAGACTCTTGAATGCATTCTCGCACCTTTCATCCCAGACAAAAGCTTGATTCTTCTTGGTCAACTGGGTCAATGGTGCTGCTATCTTGGAGAAACCTTGGGTAAACTTACGATAATATCCAGCTAACCCCAAGAAACTTCTTACATCTGTTGCATTCTTGGGCGTAGGCCAATCCTGTACCGTAGCCACCTTCGCCGGGTCCACGGCAATACCATTCTCAGATACAACATGGCCCAAGAACCTCACTTCCCTCTTCCAGAAGTGATACTTAGAAAACTTTGCTTTCAATTGGTGTTTTCTCAACACCTCCATCACTATTCTTAAATGTTCCTTGTGTTCTTCCTCTGTCTTCGAATAGACCAAAATATCATCAATGAACACAAGGACAAACTTATTCAACTGATCTCTGAATACCCTATTCATAAGATCCACAAAATATGCTGGGGCATTGGTCAGCCCGAATGGCATGACCAACCACTCATAAAATCCAGACGGCGTCCGAAATGCCGTTTTAGCTATACTCTCAGCTTCCACTCTAAGCTGATGAAAACCTGTCGCGAGATCCAACTGAGAAAATACTCTCGCGCCACTCAACTGATCGAACAAATCATCTATCCGCGGTAGAGGATACTTGTTCTTCCTCGTCACTTTATTCAACTCGCGGTAGTCTACACACAAACGAAGGGAACCATCCGCCTTGGTAGCAAACACAACTGGTGCTCCCCATTCAGAAACACTCCTTCTGATAAATCCCTTCTTCAAAAGATCGCTGACTTGCACCTCGAGCTCTCGCTGCTCCCTTGGTGCCATACGACGAAGTGGCATCACTATAGGTCTGGCATCTTTCACCAAATCAATACGTAACTCAATCTCTCGGTGTGGTGGAAGCCCGGTCACTTCTTCGAAAACATCCGGATACTGGCCAACCACGGGCAAACCTGACAACTCACTATGCGGAATGTCGAGGGAGTTTAGAAAACTAGCCAATACCCCCTCATTGGGTAGACCACCAAACACTATCCTCCGCCCATCATCCGCTCTAGCCGTCACCAAAAAGCCCTCACAGTCTACCACCACCCCGTATCTTCGGAGCCAATCTACTCCCAAAATAATGCCAAACCGAGTAAAGCCCAAAACAAAGCATTCACAAACAAACATGCATCCATGACTCGATAAGACCACATTACGACAAATCATGCTAAGGCTAGTCGAACCACCAATCGGGTTCGTCACTACTAAAGGTCTATCGACAATCTCGGGCTCCAATCCCAACCTATCTACCAGGTCACTAGATATGAAAGAACTGGAAGCTCCGGTATCAAACAAAACTCTAACAGGAACATCATAAACAGAAAGCATACCTTGGATGATGACATTCTTTCCCTTCTCCGCCGCTGTTGGGGCATTCGACGAAGAAGAAATAGCATTAAGGGCGTAGGCTTTCACCATTTGCTTTTCTTTAGGGGGTTGCGGACACTTGTCCTTGTGATGTCCCATTTGGCCACAGTTGAAGCACTTCCTGTCCGCTGGCTTGGCCTGACAATTACTAGCATAATGGCCCTTCTTACCACAGCTGAAGTACTCAACATCTTGCTTATTCTTTTTCATCTAGCCATCCTTAGTCTGATTCTGCTTTCTCTTATTCTGGGAACCACCCTTGCCTCCACCACTTGCTTGTGGCTTTGGCTCATCTGCGGATGCAACCTCAGTCTTTAGCTTAGGGTAGAGACTTTCTGATCTCAATGCTTTCCCCACAATCGATTCAAACGTCTCATCGATGTGGTTAATAAGCCTTTCCCCCAAGTACTGATCCAAACCAGTTATGAATTTCTCATTCTTCTTCTCGGCAGTATCAATAAGAGATAACCCATATTTTGACAAAGTGTCGAATTCAGCAATATACTCCGAGACAGCTCTGCCATTCTGCTTGAGCTCCAAGAATTTCTTAAACAGCACTGACTTCTGAGCAGCTGGAATGAACTTCTCGCTAAAGCGAACCTTAAACTGCTCCCAAGTAATCTGATCTTCGGGAGTAGCTGCCTTTATGGCATTCCACCAATTCATTGCCCGCCCTTGCAGCTGACGGGACGCTAGCTTTCTCTTCATCGCATCCTCGATACCCAAATCCTCGAAGATACGTTCGCAACTATCCAACCAATCTTGAACATCCGTGGCCGACACCATTCCGTGAAACGACTTCCCACCAAGACTAGTATAATCCTTGTTCAGCTTGGCAAAGTCAACCCTCGGTGCCTGCACTATTGGGCCACCACCATTTCCACCATTGGGAGCTGCCCTCTGCACGTCCCTAAGCATCTCTCTCATGAGGTCAGTAAACATCGTCCTCATGTCAGCAACATTCCCATTATTGGCCCCTCTACCGGTACCTCTAACATATCGGCTCATCGTCAATCTGAAAAAGGAAACGATTAACGACCCCATAGTGGTGCTAGTGCAGCACAACTTCATTCTTATACTACTAATAGTATATATATATATCTTTTAAAAACCAAAATAATCACAAATATGCTCTCTCGTATACGTATATTATCTCTCCCTGATAACTTCCCTAGGTTAACTACGCAACCTAGAGCTCTGATACCAAGTGTGACGGCCCGCCCCGCACCAGCCTGCATTTCCTCCGAAAGTGCGCTGTACACATGCCCGACTAGCACGGGACGGTCGTCAGAAGAAAGGAAAGAAGGGAACGAACTAATCAAGAACCTGTAGAATGTCTCACAGCGCATGGAGTAAAATATAATAATAATAACATACTTGACATAAAACAGGTGAGACAGTGCATAAGCTGATAACTAAAATCAACATCAACATCAGAGCAGCGGAAATCCAAATACAGCTTATTACAACTTTTCAAATTTTCTGTCTCTAAACAAAAGAAAGCTAAAGTAGAAGATGCACCACAAATGCTAAGCAGTGATCTTCAACAACACAGGGAGAATACTATATATATTACGTGGAAGCCTCCTGCTCGTCTCCGGATCATCTACCCGTGCATCACCAGCTAACCTGTCTCTAGTCTGCTCGTGTGAGCACCCAGAGTAATAAGAAGAGACATAAAACTCTGAGTCAGACATAAATCCTGGTATGAGCGATAAGCATCTAAACAGAACAATAACAGGTATACTAAACCATACCTGAACTAGGACCTGCAACCAAAGAGTTAGTACCACATACCGTACAGTACTCTAAGGTGCCATAATAAATAGTGTAAAGAATATGGGGGTGGGGTGTGCATGTCATAATGATAGCAAACAAATCAACCATAGCAACCATCCTCACATCTCTCACTCAGTGCGTAAAGCATACGATGTTCACCACTGTCAATCACTAGACCCATCGAAGTAGTGACGGAGTTCAACTTGTACAACTACTGCTACTACCAAGCTTACCACATGGAGTCATGACCAAATCTTTACAAATGACCCCACTTCATTGGTTTATAGCCCTTTAGTCGTACCTAGGCCATTGCAGCCCTGAATCCGTTCACGTACTTCCCATACATAGTGATCCAAAGTCATAAACATCGACTGCCCCTTGGCACACGTCCCACAGCAAAGCCCAATCATGAAGCCCACTCATTGGTTCCCAGCTGGATCCTGAGTCAAAGCTCCTCATTTGGACTTCCTTTGCATCTCGGGTTTTGATCGAATTGGAGTTGGTCTTCAAAAGAGTCGTCGCATAGAAGTGGTCCTGAATTCGATTTGGTTCAGATATATGCGTATAACACGGTTCGGTTCGGTGCAATGCTCCATGGTGTATTCCTGCGTGCGGTTCGGTTCGGTGATCCTTCCCCTTCAGACGTCGGTTCGGTTCGGATGTCACGCTCCAGTCGGTTCGGTTCGTCCCTCCTGCTCCAGCTTGCCTGCTCCGATCCGATCTCGCTCCCTAGCCTACTCCGATCCGGTCCTGCTCCATAACTCCGATCCGATCTCGCTCCCTAGCCTACTCCGATCCGATCCGATCCTCTATCCAACTCCAACTCAAAGCAGTGGCCTTCCTTCTTGCCAAACTTCTTTGTGCCAGATTCCAGTTCGGGTCGGATTTCTTGCCCAGCTCCCTACCCGATCCGAGCCCATACCCGATCCGATCTGAAACCCTGCACAACTTTCTGCAACTTTTTCCAGCAACTTGTTTACGCCATTCGACGACATTTTCGACAAATCTAACTATACTAATCATTCACAAATCATCCCAAACAGTCATAGCAACATAACAAACTAACCACAAACACCAAAACAATGAATTTACATGTCAAAATGGATCATATATACCCAAAACCCCATATTCTCCCTTAAGCATGTTTAAGCAAAACTAATCATAGGGTTTACAAAACTTAACCAATTTAAACCAAATTTCTACCAGAGGCATAAAATATTATTTTCGAATTTATAGATATTTTTCTTGAATTTATTAGTGTGTAAATTCGCTAATCTTCACTAATTACCCTTAATTAACTGTAATTAGTGTCAAAACGATGCTAATCACTCACCTTGGCCACAAACGAAATTCTCAGAACTGAAACCTTGCTGATTTGGGCGAATACTGATGTCTAACAGCAACTCTAGCCTTGCTTTCGTGTTTCCTCTCCTTAATTTGACGTAGATTAAGCCAAAACTTGATTAGAAAGTGATTAGAAGGTGATTTGGGTGTTGGAGGCCATTGCTAGGGTTGTAGGAAAGAAAGTGGCGGCTGGGAAATGAGGATAAGATCGTTCTCTAACTGATTTCAGCCTCCTCCTTACCCTAATCCTGAAATCCCCCATTGGGTCTAGCTGTTAATCACCCGGTTAAGCCCAATTAAGCTGTTTTTCACCATCTGAAACTTGTTTCAGCCATATCTCCCAAACGGTGAGTCCGTTTGGCTAATGTGACCACTCTACGGAATTGTAAACCATCATCCGGAGTCTATGGAAGTGGTTTCAGGTCAAAATTCCTTTCCAGTCAAAAGTTATGGCTAAAACAGTACCAACTAGGGGGAAAATGGTCATTTAAAAATCGGGGAAAATCATGAACATGGGAAATGACCCCAATAGTCGTCTCCCAAAGTTACATGACCATACGACTTCATATGTGAAAGAAATAAATACTCTACGATCCTATGATGCGTAGAATACGGGTCGTTACACTTACCTACCTTGATGCTCGTCCATGGCTCCCTGGCACACCTTGTAGCGTATTATTCCTCTTGCTAAGTGCGGGGTTTAGGGGTAGTCAACACATGTTGAAATTTAAGAGAAATCAAGAATATCTTATAAATTTATTCAACACATAAGTGACTTTCTTTAATTTAAGAAATTCTTTTAAAAGAATGGAATTCTCTTAAGACACAACTACACATAATCATGGCATATGTTTTCCCTTACGATAGCCAAATCACTTTTAATATCAAATCCAGTGGTCTTATAGTAATGTCTATCAATCTACAAAAAATATAGCGGGAAAGCTTGCTTCTCACATTTCGGCATAGTTGGTTTATATCTAAAACAGTATGGCTCATATTGGGTTCTGGGCTTCCAACATGACAAGATATGGGACCACCTTCCGAATAGTGTACCTCAAGAGAGCAATACTGTAACATCCCAGAAATTTCGACAACTGGAATATGGGATTAATTAAAGATTTAACTATTAATAATCAACTTTATATTGATATTTGAAATTAAATTTCAAATATTTTGTTTTGTGTATGGATTGAATTTGATAATTAATTCAGAATAGTCGGTTATGAATTAAATATTTACTGTTAAATATTTGGATTAAATTTGGTTGAATATTCGAATTAGTTTTGAAATTCGATTGGAAAATATAAGGGATTGAATTTAAAGATAAACGTAGTTAACGTTAAATGAATTGGAGAATTTTTTATTTGTTAATATATATATATAAATTGGCTTGGAGAATTTCTCCTTTTCGAGGACGAAAAGTTTTAAAGGGGGGAAGATTGTAACATCCCAGAAATTTCGACAACTGGAATATGGGATTAATTAAAGATTTAACTATTAATAATCAACTTTATATTGATATTGAGAATTGAAATTAAAAATCAAATATGTTGTTTTGTTTATGGATTGAATTCGATAATTAATTCAGAATAGTCGGTTGAGAATCAAATATTTACTGTTAAATATTTGGATTAAATTTGGTTGAATATTCGAATTAGATTTGAAATTCGATTGGAAAATATAAGGGATTGAATTTAAAGATAAACGTAGTTTACGTTAAATGAATTGGAGAATTTTTTATTTGTTAATATATATTTAAATTAGCTTGGATATGGGTATATTTGTGTATATAGAGAAATTGGAATTTAACGATTAAAATTTTCCAATCGAACATAGTTGTTTTAAAGACAAATAGAATCAAATCAGTGAACTAGTTATAGTTTAAATATCGTTGTATACGAACAGAGTTGGATTTCAATTAAAATGATTCTTATGGGATTCAGAATGCAAATACAAAGAGGTACGTGAAATTTCTGTCGTGTTTGGAGATTGTGTTTACAACGTTACATAATAATTCGCGGTAGAATATAATATAATATTTAAGTAAAATCAGATGCAACCTACCCAGCTAAATATTGCGTCGACCTGCTTCTGAGAAATGCGCAGGCCTCCTGTAACCTATTGAGTGACGTTGTTCTAGTCTCTAGTTCCCCTTCTATATTCCCCAATTTCCTCAGAAAAACAACTCAAGCCCTTCCCCTTTTCTATTTTAATGGCTGCCCTACATTCGATCTTCCCAAATCAAAGTTTCTAAAAAAATCAAAGCTTTGATGGACGAAGCCCTAAAATCATCCTCTCAAATTCGTGAGCTACTAGAGCCCTTCAGCATGTCGCTACAAATCAAAGCTTCCACCTTTAGTTGAAGCTCTAGAAGATGGAAGCCACCGCGTCGACACCTGCACCTCCAAATCGTGGCCCCGACATCGAAGAACATCAAAGTCTGCTCTTTTCTTCTTCTCCGCGGTCATAGGTGAGCATCACACTCACGATTAAATTTTGTTTCAAGTGATTCGATTTCAATTCAACTATATATATGTATATATATATATATATATATATATATATATATATATATATATATATATATATATATATATATATATATATATATATATATATATAGTGGTTGATTTCAACTGTGTTGAATGCCTTGTGGGTTCAGTCAAACTTAACTAGTTCACCCTGCCATGGCTATGGACTGACATGCCCTAGTTGTATGCGTATATACGTAGGCCTATACGGGTATACATGTATTTTGGTCTCAGTCATTCAGTTGATTTCGAATTTTCTTCATGTATATATATGTATACCACTACGTATGTGTATATATATGCATAGAGTTGATCATTCGAATTTAGTAATTAATTTGGCTATTTCGTCACTTGGATGTTGTTCGAATCACTGTGCCGATGCACTATTTTATTTGTGGTACTCTATTCGTGAGCAATATTACGTTGAAGGGCCTAGTCATGCCCATACTCACCGTTCCATTTGACATATCCTGTGCCCAATTGCTTGCTGGTCATTGTGATCCTACTTTTGTTGGCACCTGGCTATATTCATCATGCTAATACATTTGTTTCCTAAGTTCTATACTTGTGGTGCATGTAGACTTATAGCCTTGCCTAAATTTTTTTAAACCCCATTCTGTTCACACTTTTATCCATTTACCCTACTGTATCATAACGTGAAGCATCCTATTTATTTTCACCTGTAACTGGAGATTTAAGTATGGCTTATATATATATATATATATATATATATATATATATATATATATATATATATATATGTATGTATGTATGTATGTATGTAATAATCCGCTAACATTATTTATACTGAATAAGAACTGCTGCCCTGCAGTATTGTGTATACATGGTAATTGTTCTATACAGTTGGATAATAAAATTTAGTGCAGCAAAATCATTTTTAAATATGTTATTGGAATCACTTTTACCTCTCATCACGTGTGTTATGGTCACTTATAACATGCCTGGTCTCTTTACTTTGTTGTGCATATGTTATATGCATATTGACTTGATATTTGCTGTATGCTAAACCCCTTATGTATAATTTGCGTATTGCATTTTGTTTATTGTCACGTCCGGAAACTTAAAAATGTACAGAAGTGTTTGAAACCTATATATGCCTACCTTGACTATTTTTAGTACATCATGTGAGCCCTGATGGAATTGTTAAAACAAAGAAAACAAAGCAAAGAAAACAAAGCCTGAAACAATATACAAAGACAGTAAACATTTTGTTGAAACATTGATCAAGCTCTTTTTGTTTATATGGAAAACTGGAAGTATATACACCCTGTTATGATGTATGCATATAAAAGAAGTGCCAAATTCCATGCATGCGTGTGTTGTGTGTTCTCAGGTTGAGATGGTGTGTTTGGGTTTATATACATTTGCATGTGTGAATGACAGTGAAGTATACTTGAATTCAAACATTGTTTCCAGTCTTGTTAGTAACTTCTATAACCAAATAGTAAAGTTGGTGCAAGTGTTTATTTCTTTACTAGTTTGTCAGCCTGTACAAAAGAATACAAGGTTTGACTAAATTGCATACTGTGAATACTGAGACTGAAAGTAACTTGCTAAACACTTATAAAATTTGGCACATTCATTATGGTTAGTATGTAACTTGATATACCTTTAGTTTACCATGTTATAACACCAGAACCTATATTTGCAGCCCAGAATACATATGCTTTTAGATTCTATGTTAATCTCATATACTGACATAATAGCAGTTGGCATATTCAGAATTGGCATACGGCATATTCCATGATTTTGTGTAGTTTTAAATGCAGCATAATTGATCTGCACAGGGAAAAACACATATGGCCTAACCAAGAAACAACACATATATTATAACCGTGTCTGGGAAGTTTTAATACACCATTCCGTGGCCTGGGCTAATTGCACTTGTTTTTGAACTTGAAACTATGCCATATAATTACTGTTATGTTAAACATGAAACTTGCTATCACATAGCTAAGTCCATATTATTTGTGCCAACAGCAGTTGTTGTGAATAACCGGTTTCCTATCAGTATATGCCCATCTCTGATTACGATTTTTGGCTCCAATTGTTTGCTTCCGCTATTGCCATTATAATCTTTTTGTTTTTTTGTATCTTGACCACCATGTCGGTCTTGTTTTGCTACTGCGGGTCGCTTGTCCCCGCCTGTTATGAATATGCTGAACCCTCTTTTAGTCAGTGAATGAACATGCCGAACCTTTTATTTACTGAATGAATCCTTTATTCACTGAAATGGAATTTGCTGTAACCATTTTGTTCACTGAGATTGTTGTTGAAACCATTGCTGCCTCATACCCCGTTGTGCGCATTTCTTGTTTATTCAGAGCATGATTTTTTGTATACATGTGGAGGCCGGTGCATATGTGTGTATATATATATAAATACTATCGTATGTGTATATACATACCATCGTCATACGTGTATACATAAATATACGTGTCGTCTGAATCTATTCCGTCCCAAGTTTACATGCTATTATTTCATGTTCGGTGTGGGAAGCTGAGGCCATCCACACATGTACATACGTGCGAATAGGCAAGCTCTCATGACCACCGATCAATGAAGATATTATACTTGATACCGAGCAGATACCTCACCTGTGCATACTGGACGATTTGCATATGATATATTCGATGTTAGAATTAATTATTATATTTCAGTTTACATTGAAATTAATTTACTTGAACCATGATTAATCCTGACTCGAGTGTTTTATGTTTTTGCATGGAATGCTCGGGTCAGATCCGGAGCAGTTACAGATTTAAAGATCACAGCTTAGGATTCGAAGACTGGTGAAGCTGGAAATCCGAAGACGTGCGCACTTTTAGATTTTTGAACAGTAAACATTTTTTCTTGTATTTAAACTGTTTTTAATTCCATTGTATAGGAAATTCCTTGTATCAAAAATTCTGAGTAATATATAGAAGTTTATTTCGTTCAATACTGTGTTATTTATTTATTTATTCTGTATTTTCTGTGTTGATTCTATTTTTAAACTCTATGAGCTAAATAAGGTCCGTCGGTTTGCACGTTTGAAGTTGGTTTAATTACCAATTTGAAGCGGTCACAAAGGCGGGACGCTACAAATACACTAGGGTTCAATATGAACATCTTGCAACCTGGTCACACATGACTGACCACTCATTCAAATTGAGTGTACCGATTATATTATCACCAACAGTTGGTCGCGAACCATCGTTACCCATAAGATACAGAAGTGAAAAAAGAAACAAATGAATTTTCTCTAGATGGTGATAGTACACCCTAATGGGAATGACCCACAAAGCCATGCTGCCAGATCGATTTCTGTCATTTCCCGGTTGATGAGACTAGAAGTCACTATTACCTTTTAGAGAACATCACATTATCTTTGAATGTCACATTGTCAGATCTATCAAATCACTAATTGATTTGCACAAATACACTCTAGGTGTTAAGCTAAAAGAAGTTTCCTTCTCCACTACCAAACTTGATATATTTGTATTCTTAGGAAATACTCTGTCAGGCATTCGTCCATACAAGTCATCCAGGAACATGACGAAGCAAAGGCACCTCCTACAACATCCTATATAGAAATCACCCTAAGGATCAGTAGCGAGTAGTCTTTGCAATCGGAAGATTTCAATTACAATGGAATACAAGTAATAATAACTCTGGTAGCTAACCAGAGAAATTTAACAAATAGTTCTTCTACTCATGAAGATCCACGGTCTTCAAATTTCCATTTAAAAACATCCCTAAAAGTTAGTCTCGAACATACAGTTGGTTCAAAGTGGTTTTGGGTCCAGTTCATATCCCAAGATCTTCGAACTAACTCGTCAAAGATCTAAAATAATATTTATTGATAGTTGGATTTTTAACTATCAAATCAAAAGTATGGTCAATATATCAGCAGTTCAGACCCTTTTTTGTTAAAACCATTTATTAAAATTCTTTATCGATCTTTAAAAACCATTTCGTCGATTTAAAATCGATTCCATTCACTTATCTTGTGACAACCGTCCACAACCCTGCACTAACAAGAGGAATAATGTGCTGAAAAGTGTGCACGGCAGCTATGGACGATCATCATAGGTAAACATCAACATCAGAACCTGCTGTAGAACTCATAGCGCAAGGATAAAATATAATAGAACATATACAACAGGCAGGAATAATGGAGCATCATATAGCAAGCTTTTGAAAACATTCACAACATCCTGAAAGGTTATCTATCAGCATAGGAATATCAAAGTCTGTACATGAAGCCTCACTAAAACACTCAGAGAGCACTCAATAGCGGAAATATAAATACTAAATAGTAAGTAAGACAGTACGCCAACCTCTATCTCACCTTTGAATTGCAACGTCGTCCTTACTAAGCTATCACCTGCCACCTAGTCTGCCCATCCACAACCAGATGAACAACCCAAGGTAATAAGAGGGATACATAAAACCTTGAGTCATGCAACAATTATAGTGAGCGATAAAACAACTAACAAATATCAACAATAAAGTATATGAGAATGGATAGATAAATATAATAATCTACCCACAACACCAGGGAAGAACTCAACCCTATCTTCCCCACATCGGACAGTGATAGCCTTTACAATAACATTTCAAACATACATCCATGGAAACCAGAACAACCATTCAATCATGGAAAAACACTTATGACATCCAAATTATATATATATATATGTGTGTGTGTATGTATCATGCAAATCACCCTAATCGAACTCAACATCCCTTAGACACAAGCCCCAAAGGCCTAAAACAATATCAGACAAGCACCCAAGGAACATCTCCTTCGACATTGGACAATCTTTATGAGATAGTACAAACAGAGCAACCAATCATCTATGACAGGCTCTGGCTATCACCACCAATGCTGCTTCTAAACCACTTTTAATGTATGATGGCCAACCTTGTCGTATGTCAAGGGCTAATGGTAACCCTAGTTTTAGCATAAACTCTTTATGCCTTTCAACGATACATATGTTTGTCCAACCTTGACAACTAGGCCTTTAACGATACCCAGGGTACTCGACCTACAAACTGTCTTTTAGACGTCTCTAGTGTACCCCTGCTTCGAGCCTACTAGAACTTACGACAACGATAATCTCTCGGCCTTCACATCTCTAATCATCCAACCCGAAGATTTTTCATAGCTCAAGCAACTTTCTTAAGCAACCATTATCCACCAACTCATGACCTTTGAGTTGTCACCTCATTCGTTGTTCCATACCGATCAACAAACACCTTTTAACACTTTGAACCTTCCTACTTGAATTTACTTCGAAGTCACATTCTCACTGAGTGAAATTACATCACTGCGTTGTGGCTAGAATTCGGAGGGTTGCCCTCGAAATGTTATTTTTCAAGCTCTTTTATTCAAATCTAGGTCGTACCCGAATTTTTTCCAGAAACGATCCCATATCGCATCACCACGATATGGCCCTCGAACGACGTGACCCCCAGCGACATGACTTCACCATAATATGACTCTCCAATGGCATGACACTCCCAACGACATGACCCTACCATGGTATGGCACCAACGGCATGCGACTTGGTTTTATTTCATGTCCTCCAAACATCACGACCTACAACTTGCTACTTGACTACATTTCATGTTCTCCAAGCCACGATCCAACTTTGCCATGTCAGCTCCTACGTCATGGATTTTCTCCATGCCATGATTCTCCCATGCCGCGACATTCCCTACGCCATGATTCATTCCATGCCATGGCGCTCCAATGCCTTGCTGATCCATGTCGGCTACAACATGGTGAAGGCAGCTTGACTTCCAGATTTACCAAAACAGCCCCAAACTTGTTCAAATATTGCCAAACGACAACGACGATTCATACACTCATCCCAATCATTCCAATCAATCATAATCATGTTATGAAATCGCTAATAACACCAAATTGACAATTATCATCAATAATTTACTAAAATCATGATAATTGAACATATGAACATCATTATGGATCTAACTTGCTTAAACATCTGAAATAACATAGAAATTATCTGTTTTAAGTTGCTAAATTAGATCCTATGTGGATTTATTTGAAAATAAGCTTACCATGGTGTAGATCTAAGGAAAACGACTTGAATTTGATGAAAAACATGATCAAACATTCATATACTTGATTGAATCCATGTGAGAGATGCATATCACTCAGCACTTCTCCAAAACAACCCAAAATGATTGAAATATGATTCCAGACAGCGAAGAATTTGATCCAAACTCTTCGATTTGATGAACTCTTCCTTGAAACGGTGTAGATATAGCCTCCAATGGTGTAGATCTTTGATTCTCTAAGCTCAAATGGTGAAAGGATGAAGAAATGGAGGAATGGAGGATCCATTGGCTCTTCCAAAATGAGAGAATGGAGAAAGTAAACTATGCTCCATGCCTCATACCCCCATTTATAGCCTCCACCAGCCCACTAATGGGTCTCTCTGAATCAGCCCATTATGGCTTTATAAACCTGAACAACCAACTGTAATTAAAATAGCGATTCCTCCCAAACCGCTGAGCCAAATCTTTAATGTGACACTCTAAGAAAAGGGAATCATCATTTCCTTTCCAATGGCACATGTTTCAACACCTGATTCGATCCACGTCAAAAGCTATGCCCTATACAAGACTGACAGGGGAAAAATGGTCACAAACAAAATTGGTAAAAATTATGGACATGCCTCACATCCGCATAAACAACATATTAAAATATGAGAATGATCCAACCCTTCGGGAATAAAATAAAAATATTTTACGATCTTCCGATACGTAAAATGCGGACTGTTACATATCTCGACAAAACACCTTTGTTTCCGTTATTTGGAAACAATAACTATATTCTTAATTCTTAAGGATAAACGTATTTACCAAACTCTCTTTATTTCCTCTCTTTGGAAACCCTAGCCATTTATTTTTCAATATCTTTAACTTGACTTCAATCTAATCGAACGCCTAGGTCGAAACAATGTGTTATTCGGATTTCATATTAAAACCTAATCGTGGTCTTTTGAATCAATGAATGTTAATGTCATTTAGGCCAAATCGTATCAAATAAAATAGGAAATCATCATTATATAATGAAATTCATTCTGTATTATCATAACTTGTCGACCGAAATTATCTTACTTGTATAATTTTCTAATTCAGAACGGTGATCAATAGAAGGCGGTTTAATCTTAATAAAACGTGTCAATGTTTTATTTAATTATTCAAACTCTTTTGAAAATTCCATCTACTATTCACCACAAATTTGTTAACACAATTCACGCTTATTATAATTCTTAAACATTTGACCTTGGCGAACAAAATTCCCAAAATTTATTATTTGATATTAATTCGGAAATAAATTACATTCATTTCATTGGTTAATTAGTTCTTGGATTAGTAATGAAGTGCACTAACAATACGTGTAATTAGAATTCGATTTATTTTACACATAAGAATTGATCACCTAAACCTTAAAATAATTCATGTCACTCACTTGCATATATTTCATAAAACTAAGTTCATGTAATTTGTTTAAGTTTATAATTATTTTTCTTTAGGCCCAACTTGGCCTAAACCCATGCAATGTCCCCATGAACCTAGTATACTACTATAGCTCTCTTAGGCACCCTCTTCCTCTTTTGCTTTAAATAAAAGTACCTTTTTCAAGAACTTAAAGTTTTTTTTAGGAGTTTTTACCTATGTAGGCCTGTTTTACAAAACAATAACTGAAAGAGCCATGTTCTAAAAGTAATTACAAATGTAGACCTGTTTCGGTGTACATGGTGTCTGAAGGCGAGTTTTGGAAACTCGCCTTCATTAAAACACAAAGGCGAGTTTCCAAAACTCGCCTTCAGATAAACCCTGCACAGCAGAAACAGTGAATTCATACACAAACACAAGCACAAGTTTCAAACCGCCTTACATTGAGGCTTCAACGAACACAAGCACCAGTTTCAAACACAAAGCAAATTCGTACACAAAGCAAATTCGTAAACAAACAGGGTTATCCAATTATTAAGCGTACCAAAACAAGTTCATACACAAAACAAAAACATGCACTAGGTTAATCCATGGATACGAAATAAATAAACGTACCTGCTAGACCAAAAAGTGGTTCTAACACCCAAACTGACTGGAATTATAATAAAATGAGATCAAAAAGAGAAAAGAGACACAGGATTTATAGTGATTCGGCATTAAAGAGCCTACGTCCATTTTATATCACTTTTTTTGATGATGTAGACGAAAATACAACAAGATATTCACTCAATCTCTCTTACTTTTCATATACATTCACTCAATTATCTCAAAATATACTTTGAATGATGATTTGGATTGTTTGGGAATGCTGGAATTCGGTTTTCAAAGATGTTTGAACTCTCAGAGTGCCAAAAGATCCTTTCAAACGACCCTTGGAGGTCTATTTATAGGTGAAAACTCCTCTAGAATTCGGTTCGGATCGGGTGCACGTGTCCTCCATTCCATGACTTTCGGGATCGGATGAGTTCTGGTGTTGCCAGCACATCAGGTAAGTGGTCATCATGGGTAGAAAGTGGGTGTAACTGCCCCGAATATCCAGGAGATCATAGAGTGAAGCGGCTGGAAACTTCTGGGATCGGATCGGGTCCTTCTAATGACATGGGGTTCGGATCAGAGCATCCCACCCGATCCGATCCGGTTTGAATTTTGTCTCTCCTCACTTTGCTTTTCTTTGACTACGCCTGATCCGATCCGGCTTGATCTTTTAGCTTTGGGTTGCTTCTGTTCTTACCTCTGTAATTCCGATCCGAACCGGATGTGTAACAGAGTGTCTTTTGTTTACTTGATCTTCTGACTTCTTGACTTTGTATAGCCTAGTTCACAAAGTAGGCTAACAGTACCAAAATATAGCAAATTCAAACATTATCAGTTAGAACAATCAAATGTGCACTAGGTTCGCCTCGGCCGCCTGACCAATGGTGTGGAAGTTGAAGACGAACCACTGCCGCTGCTGCTCCTAGTGCGTCGTGCACTGCTGGTACGTGGTAATGTAGGTGCAGGTTGAGATGGGCCATGCACAATTTCTTCGTGCGCTGCTGGAGGTGGAGGAGAACCTACAGGAGGAGGAGGAGGACCTACAGGAGGAGGAGGACCTGCAGGAGGAGATGGTGGTTTCGGCCGATCCAGTTTGTTTCTGCACAAAATCACGTCTAGAATCTTCTGTATGTTCGTGCACATTGCCCGACCCTCGTCGTCAGTCTGTCTCTCTCTAAGCTTCTCAGCCTCCTCCCATGCACAGTTAATACCAACAACCTGCACATTTAAAAGAAAATTAGATAGAATGGATAAATGAAACTGAATGTATTTAATGGTACACACATCGACTTACCACGTTCATCTCCAGTGGTGCTCTAGGAACGTACGGTGCTACCGCAGTATCGACTCTGGGAGTAAGGACGTAGCATCGTGTTACGTTCCAGAACCACCTCATGTACTTCGCCACAGATATGGGGGGATCCCTCTCGAACTCAATACTGTTATCGCGGGCATCCTACATAGCACGATACATCTGAAAGTCCTGCGCGGTGTAGCCCTCAATGTAAGGCGGTGCATCATCCGGTATATGATGCCTCATGTCGAACTGCCTCATAACCCTATCGGGAAGGTGCCAAGCGGTGAAGCTGTAGGCTATCATAGGTACTCTCGCTGTCCAAAGGTGCCTATGAGCGCTGCACATGGGTGGTAGTGTGGCAAGTAGCACATGAGCGCTGCAAATAAGTATACCTAGCTCTAAGCGGCGTCGATGTGTCGATGGGAGGAGAAGTCACTACTACTAATCTTCCGACGGGAAGATAAGTCCAGGACCAAAGCTAAGCACACAAAAATGTACTATTAATACAAGAGAATGATGCATCACATTGTATAACAGTAAATTATAGAAATTCGGTTCATACCTGAAGTAGTGTCGGGCAACCGGCAACACAGTTATACTATTGCAGCGCGGACTTAGACAATTCCTGGTATGCATAGGCCAAGACTGCACTACCCCACGAATATGTAGCGCACTGCCCGATGTCAGCTATAAAAGGCATTTGTCAACAATAATGGTAATGTGAACGGGGACGACCATGTTTTGAAATGTTTAAATTATATGTGGATGGGAACGACCCTGTTTTGAAATGTTTAAATTATATGTGGATGGGGACGACCATGTTTTGAAATGTTTAAATCCTGATAGTATGAATATTGCGGGTAAAAACCGTAAACCTTGTTGCAAACTTAGTGTGCATGTGACGACCCCTTAAACCAAGTAGTGCTGAATCACTCCTGATACGACTAGTCATATTCCCTACAGTATTACGCCAGACGAAACAGTGCCGTGCAGCACGTAAAGCAAACTGTACCAGTGACCTTTCACATCATTATTTGTTTTACCCTTTATTCACTTGTACACTACGCAACTATATATCTCTGTCGAAGTACTCACAACTTATCTCACTCCAACAACATAGTTTCAAACCACTCTGTGCTTTACCACAACTATGCCTTCTTGGCCATCATCTCCAGACTCTGAGGAAGAGGCGTACGAACGAATGAAACTTCAGGCGCTTGCAGATGAACTCGAGTTTCTAAACGAACTGGACGCTCTGCTTGGACCACCGTCCGAACAACGGCCCGTCACTACAAGAAAAACAGCATTTAGCAGCGGCATAATCCGCTGCTAATCTGTCGCTATATCGGCTTTAGCGACGGATTTCCTACATGATACGGTGGTCGGTAAAAACCATGACGGTAATTGTGTCAGATTTAGCGACGGAATATAGCATGAGTTTTCCGACAGTTTTCCGTCATTTTACTATTTATATAATAAAAATATAATTTTATTTATTAATTTAATTTTAATTTATTTACCGACTATTCATCGACGGATAAGTAATTTATAATAAATTATTATTTATAAAATGCGTTGGTAAACTCTTACTAATTTCCAAAGGATTAGCGACGGAAAATAAATTAGGGTAAACTTAACCTCGTTTTTTTTGTTGGTAATCTGTCGCTATTCCCCTTCTGATCTGCCTATATATATATATATACATATATATACATATATATATATATCAAACTAATATCATTCAACTGTGAACACTAAAATAAATAGCATACCCAAAAAAAAGATAAATTTGCTAACAATATTAACCTGAAAAGAATATCCATAATTTTCCATCACTTCATTCATCAAACTGAATTATGAACATCAAAATTATTCGGCTAATGCTAACATTATCTCATACATAAACACATCTCATCCATAATAGTGCTAAAACCACATAACCTTATATTTACATCAAAATAAGTCTTAGCATACCCAACTAATCTACGAAGAGGACAACGACGAAAGCGCAAGGAACGTGAGGCTTGAATGTCCTGGTCTTGTCACTGTTTCAACCCTTCTTTTCTGCACTGCATTGATTTTTTCCAACGAGCAGTCCTCAGGTCAGGCCAATCCATTTTCGAAGGAGCACCAATTAGGTAAATCTATCCCACTATCTCTACCAATAAATTAAGAGGTAGTTAATTATATGGCAAGAGTGGCACTAAATACAATAATATACAAATATACCAGGGTTTGATTTTGAGTTACCTCTAGCAGTTTCTCCCTGTTTTCATCAAATTTCACCTGTTCCAAGTTGCTGTCTTGAGGCATCACTAGATGCCCATGCCTGATAATCCTTACTAAGCTGCTTTAAAAAACTAGGAAGCATTACTCTCAGCAACTGCTCAAGAACTTGTGCACCAGCGGATTCAATTGCTCCCTTCGGTATCAATCGAAATGCAAAGGGTATATCTATGAGAACCTCAATGGATGTATCTGATGTCAGCTATTGTGATCCTGAGCACAGGCCATTGCCACATGAAATTTTATTTACCGTTGAAGCTGAGAACTTCTCATTTTGTGCTTCCATGGTAGATGATCCCTCCAACTTGGAAGATAGAAGCCTAATACAACAACCACATCGCTCTTGCTCTACTCGAACAAGAAGAACATGACACACCTCATAATTACATTTTTAAATATCTTATTCACAGTATGCATACGATTTGTTGATACTCTCATAATTACATAGCTAACTTTTAACTTCCGTTTACAATCAATATAAAAAAGATACATAAAATTGTCGGATATGCAAGCTGATAATTAATTATGCAGCGAAGGAAATGCATGAATTAGCATAGGGGTGAGGAAGTAGTACTTAACAACCCTGGTTTGTTTATAGCAAAAAAAGATAACATCAAAACGATAAAGGAAACAAACGAAGTTGCAGTATAAGTAAAAACAAATATATTGGTTGGATGCTAAACAAAAGTTAAATCCAAAACTCCCTATTCTTACATACTGAATCATAATATGACGTAGCGTCCAACTGGACAAAACTAGCTAAAGCCAAAGTCAACACCTACATCCTAAACGTTAATGTGAAATTCAATCACAACATACATAAAAAACTAATAGATTAAGCGAGGGGCTAAGCTTGAACTTAAATTCATTTTTTTAGAAAATGAACTTAAATTTCATAACTCGTATTGGATTTAAAAAACCTGAAAAAGTTAATAGCACATTCTAATCAACGATTTCAAACATTGTTATTCGATTACCACATATACTCAATGTTCAACAAAAGATTCCCTAAATTGATGAAAAATAACAGTAGTCCAGAGGGTAAATAATGCGTATCACCTGATTAATTATCATGCACACCTTCCTAAGTGATGATGAACGTGGTCTTTGAAAACCGACCTGACCTCCACCTTGTACAAGTATAAGACACTGCTTTGCAGAAATGGGTACGCAAAGAATGATATTGGTTCAAATACCCTGCAGCTGCAGAATTGAGCAACTGAAAATCAACAGTCACGATGGAGAACACCACAATCATGATAGAAAATTCAGAGTTTATCACACCTCCGATCTATAAATTTCCTCGCCACCAACACATAACTCCTGCGTATGTCAAAAGCAGACGCGATTTATGAAATTAGTCCAAACTAAGTTTGGTACTCAAGCCGTTGAGCGAATAACTCCTACATAGATCATAATCAAAAGACAATTTGCAGAACATACCCATTTTCTTGTATTTTGGATGTTGGCTTAAGATTCAGACCTCAATTTCGCCACTCAAACACCTAGATTAACAAATCATTCTTTCAAGTTCCCATTTCATACAATCTCCTTGTATTGGGGATGAATCGGCTTTGATTCGCCAATAGGACATCTTAAAGCTTCTCGATCTGACGGGAAAGGAGATTATAAGATTTGTCAGGACAAAAACGTTAGGCTAAGTAAAGAGTAGAGGATTCCGAGACCCCTTTGTTGAAACACAAATCGCTATTGGCCTGACAAATCTCTTCGGGTTTGATCGAAGAAACCCTAGGTTTGATTTCTTATCGAGTCTGGATCTGGAGGATAGACACTTTGCAGATTAGTGAAGGTAAAGTTCAAAGAAAGAGGGATAAGATAGAGTGTGAGAGATTGGAAATTATTCGTGAAATTTTCATTTTGGAGCCGAAAAAATCTCGTTTTGGAGCCCGATGAAAATTTAGATTTGGAGCCACTGCAGAATTTACATGCCCAATCATATACCAATCTATAATGTGTCCTGCTTAGTTATTAAATACTGATTAATATATTTTAATTAAATATTAATAATAAATAATTATAAATAATAAATAGTACTTTTTAGTTATTAAACATTACACACTAATTAATTGTCACAAATTAATTATTAAATAGTAAATATTAAACATTTGTTTTAATTATTAATAGAAATTATTAATTGTTAATTATTAATAATCAATATCAATTGTTAAATATATTAGTTTATTTTAGTTATTAGTTATATAATATTAATTATTTATTACATTTTTTTATTATTCTTATTAATTGAATAATATTAATTAAATGTATTGAAGATGATTTCAAAATTTCAAAATTTTCGAAATATAAAAATATAATTATCAACTATAATTATAAAACATAAGTACCAACTATAATTATCAATTGTTATTATTAAATACAATTATTTAAAATTAATTATTGAATACTAATATCATTTCATAAGTATTAAATTTTATTATTAATTATTAATTAATTATTATAATAAACTGATATTTTCATCTCTTCCAAATTTGTTGGAATTGTGCTGCAAAATAGCTTCGATAAATATTCGTCGGTATTCTGCCTGTATTTGCAGCGGGAAATAGCGGCGGAAATTTTCTCTCTGTAATTTGACGCAATTTGCAACGGCTTAGTGAGGGATGACAGAAGACGACGGTAATAAATAAAGGAAAAAAAAAGTTCAAAAATAAAAAATTATCCCATGTAGATCACATGGAAATCCATCGCAAATTAGCGACGGAAATTTCCGCTTCTAAATATTTGACGCTAAATCAGTGTTTTATTGTAGTGCGTCCAACCTCCACATCAAGCCCAAGTACCAAGCGTTCAACACATGCATGAACAATCCGTCGTTGTACCACGACAAGAAGTTGGTTCTTATCAAGTACCACATGTTCCAATCCCTGCTGAACAGGAAGGTGACTCTTATCAAGTTTGTTGCTACTGCGGTTATCCAGTTGAAGTTGTGGTTCGAGCAGATGGCAACGATATTGGTCGTCGCATTCTGCAATGTCCAGCCTATCCGAATGGGTGCAATTACACGGAATGGATAGACGAACCGATAGGGCAATGGGGAATAAGATATGCAAACGAACTTGAACAACAGAATAGACAACTCCGTAACGTTTTTGAACAGTTGCGCCTTAACCGTGATGATTAAGCCGCTTCACATCCCAAGAACAACGTCAGATGTAGTTTAGTTATTGTACTATTTTCCTAATTAGCATTTGCTGTATTCTAAGATATAGTATCTACTCTCGTGTTTGCATATATTGTCTCCTAAGTTTTAGTACTTATTTCGGGGTTACGATGTCTTGTAATCAGTGTTTTAGCTAATATTTGTTGTTATTCGGTTTATGAAATTCGCTCCATTTGAATGTACACTTTACGGTATAATTAAAAAAGGGCTAGTAGCGTCGTGGTAGTTCGTAGTTATACGCATTGAACTTTAACTAAATATATATGATTCGCTCAAAGTCGGATTTCTTTGAAACAAGAAACGTTAGAATCTAATGAACTATATTTTTATAACGGAAGAGAAAAATGAAGATTTCATAGTATGTATCTTTAGCTATGTCCAAACCAAATCTTCAGAAAGTCGATGTGGAATCGTTTATAAACCACAACGATTTATTAATAGTTTATGCAGGATTTTCATATAGTATAAACTGAGCGTCGATTTTAATATACAATCGTTCTAATATGGGGTTGTGTTGAAGTTGGTTGTGTGGGTAAATACAAAGACGAGTTTTGGAAACTCGCCTTTGTATTTTAATGAAGACGAGTTTTCAAAACTCGCCTTTGTTAGCACAAACAGGCCTATATTTGTAATAACTTCTGAAACATGGCTATATGTGTAATACTATTTTTAAACAGGGCCACATGGGTAAAAAGTCCTTTTTTTAACATTATATTATATTTTACTAGGTTGACATAGCCCAGTCAGCATGCAAATAAACCAAGGCCCGATCCCTGTTTTTTTCCCTGAAACCAAAATTCCGTGGTCCTTCTTTCCTTCTATCAAATGCAGGTATGAACTTCAGTTGAGCATAAATTATATGCACCTTCCATGCATCATTGTTTCAGGTATGAAAACTGGGTTGCTTTTCTGCTTCGTTCGTTTGTTCTTCTCCCTTTTCTTTATTTTCTTGTCTTCTTTTTGCCTCTTGTCACCAGTGCACAGTGCACCGTGTACGTGAATAAAATCCACAACGATCATTCCCTGACCATCGCCGCCAACATCAATCCACTATCTGAATCCGACCCCTGCATTGTAAACTCCTATCTCTCCTCGATCAAAATCAAAGGCTCCATCCGAGATATCAAATAAAACTCCTACCACCAAATCACCATGTAACACCACAACAATGCACCAGTCACCACCGAAATTCGGTCAGATACAGCCGACACTCTTCTCCTCCTATTCCCCCACGTGCGAATGCCTAGCTCCACTGAACGATGGTGCTGTTCGCCTTCAACAGAGGCAAAAAATTTGACCCAAATCTTATATATCTTCTATGTTCTAGAAAAGTAACATGTTAGAATTTTTGTTTAGATTTTTCCTAGGTTCCCTATTACACCACGTTCCTCCAGCTCCGACGCCATGACCAAACACCCTCGACTTTGCTGGAATTTGGTCAAAACCCCTTTTTATTATCTCTAAAATTCTCTTCATTCACATCACTAAAAATCGTAATAAGATGATTAAAAATTATGATTTTTTTAATACAAACACATCCATATACTTGAATGGCTGAACGGTTATGCTCAAATTTTCAAGTTTATATACTCCTTAATTGTAATCTAGACATTTCAGAAGATATAAATTATAATATGACTTATGAGTATTTTTAAATTTACTATAGACATAAACAAACAATTTTCATGTTAGACTTAGATCCTAAAACATACTAGAATTAGAGTTATTGATTTTTGAAACTAAGAAGAACAAGTATATTCCATGGATTTTTAAAATATTCTGGCATATTCAAGTTATTCTAGTCATTGTTTTACAAACAAAAATCAAGATATTTAGTTACAAATGATTATATATATATATATATATATATATATATATATATATATATATATATATATATATATGTGTGTGTGTGTGTGTGTGTGTGTGTGTGTGTGTGTGTGATTAGTTTGAATCAACAACAGCAAAATAAACGAAACAGAAGAGAAAAGAAGGTAGGTTGTTTACTCACATTTGAAAGTCATGTTCTTCCTCTTGATTTTCTGTTTTGTTTTACTTTTAAAACAGTTTATTTTCTTCTTGGAATTAGGTTGTATATATAGCTGAGTTTATAGCTCAAGTATGTGTTTGGTGAATAGTAAAAATAACAGAGAGTAACATGTTCTGCATTAATAAGACCAACGTATTTATTTTGATATAAAGTTTTTTTTTTTTTTTGAATGGTTCCTAAGTGTATATAGTATATGTGTATTAGCTGGACCTATCTCTTGATTCAGATGTTGCACAAAGTAGTTTCACTTACAGGATTGCATGTGCTTCCCATTGCCTATGTTTAGCTGGCCTATTGTTTTATACAAGGTTGCATGTTTCTTTTTCATCCTACAGTGTTTTTTCACATGCATTGCTTAATCAGCTTATCATTTTATAGGCTAATAATCTATTTGCACATGCCAAATGTTTGCATTGTTCAATCTTTTCTTTGTGGTTGTGCTTAATATCTTACCGGGCCTTCATATGCTTTGCATGGTTAATTTTTGGTTAAGTCAATTATAAATCAATTTGCAGGCTATCTTCATTGAGAGGCTGATTTTCTTTCCTTTCTTATCTATTAAATGCCTATGTCCAGGTTGCTTTTAACTTTCAATCTAATGCTTGTCATTATAAAAAAATATTTCTAGACTTGCACGTGTTTGTAGTGCCATGCTTTACTTTTTTTTTCATTTTTCTATGGCTGCTAACTTCTTATTTAATTAATTGTTTGAATTTCCCTTCCTTTTAGATTTTTTTTACCCTTGTTATATTGAACTTAATATATATTTATGACAAGACTTTGTTTTTTCTATTCTAATTTATCTTATTTAATATCCTACGTACATGATGCATATTATTTCATATTTGTACACTAACATGCCAATTTATTTGTTTACTAAAGATATTAGATTAATATGTTGCTTGTTATGAACTTATTTACATGATTTAGATTATGAGAGGTTATACTAAACTAAGTATATGTTATGAAATGGTTAAATATTGTTTTAGTAAAAGGGTTATTCTTTCTTGCTAAATATATTTTTTATTTTATTTTACTTACTTATGTACTATACTATATCTATTTAGATTTACATATTATGTATGTTAATAAATTTTGAATTCTCATACATGTCTTATGTAAATTTGTATATTTATATTAATATACCACGCTATATATATTTATATTTATATGCAATGTATAAAATAAATATAATTTATATGCTTGTCTTATATGAACTTGTACATATATATATAATTCATATATACATATACATACATATATATATATATATATTCAATTTAAATCCTAATATTAGAATTCACTTGCCTCTTTATATTTTGATTTTGTTTTTGAAAATATTACCCTAAAAATTAACAAAATTCTATGATATACAGTATTAAAAAGGAAAGTTATTTAAGAAATATTTAATTTCTTCTTATATATTCATTTCATTGGATTTTTAATAATATAAGTTGGATTAATCTCTGGAGTTTAAATATTTTCCTATTTTATAATTTAATCCTGGTTATTGAAATGAATATTATTTTAAAATGAATTAAATCAAAAAGATTTATATATTATTATTCACATAATTGGCTGACTAAAAATTAGGTTGTTACACTCTGGTTCACAACTTTAGACCCCGGTTTGCAACTTTCCAAAAATTGGGTCTACTAGGTGTTAAGATTCTCCAAATAGGTTTACCAAGCATAAGAACTACCCGACTCGGTCCACCGAGCCCGCCTTATCTTAACCCTCTTGGCATAGGAATCTTAATAACCTAGCTTGTCAAGTACATAATATCATATAACTTGGTTTATCAAGTACAAAGTCTATTTTTACAGGTACATGCCTGCCCCGGCAAGACGTAGCGAGCCCGTGGCTTCTTATTTTCTGGATCCCAGGCATCTTGTACTCAGCAAACCATTCTAAATATGAATTCAATGATCTTGGATTTCAATTCCTAATACAACCTCATTGATCATCTGATTTTCATTCTAAATGCGATCTCAATGATCGTCTGATTCCATTCAATTACGATATCAATGGTCGTTGGTTTTCTACTCAAATACGAACTCAGTGGTCATTGGATTTCTATCTTGGCTTATTCTCGGTCACCTTACTCCTGCAAGGCCGCCTCAAACTCACTTTGTAACAACCCGCATTCTACGTACCGGAGGATCGTAGAATATTTATTTCTTTCCCATATGAAGTTGTATGGTCATGTAACTTTGGGAAACATCCATTAGAGTCATTTCCCATGTTCATGATTTTTGTCGATTTTTAAATGACCATTTTGCTCCTAGCTGATCTTGTTTTGTCCATAACTTTTGATTGGAAAGGAATTTTGACCTGAAACCACTTCCATTAGATTCATTTGATGGTTTACCTTTCCGTAGAGTGGTCATAATAGCCAAACGGACTTACCGTTTGGGAGATATGGCTGAAATAAGGTTTGGAGGGTGAAAAACTGCTTAACCGGGCCAAATCGGGTGATTAGTGAATATGCCCATAACCCATTTCGGGATTAGGGTTATGGGGAGGCTGAAATGAAGTAGAGAATCATTCCATTTCAGTTTTCTAGCCTCCACTTATCACCAAGGAACCCTAAAAATGACCTCCAACCTCTAAATCACCTCCAAATCATCTTTTGATCAAGGATTAAGCTTAGCAAAATCTAATCAACGGAGATCTACACCAAATCAACATTGGAGCTGCTGTTTAGCATTGGGATTCACATCAAATCAGAGATTTATTTCAGATCTTAGTTTATTTGTGGCTAAGGTGAGTGATTTGCATAGTTTTACACTAATTATGGCTAATTAAGGGTAATTAGTGTTAATTAGCGGATTTAAACATGATAAAATTCGGGAAAAATGTTCATAAATTCTTAAATGATGTTTTAGACCTCTGATATGAATTTGGGTTAATTTGGTTAAGTTTTGCTAATCCTATCATTAGTTTCACCTAAACATGCTTAAGGGGAAATATGGGATTTTGGGTATGTTTGATCCATTTTAACCTATCATATTGATGTTTGTGGTTGATTATGCATGTTGCTATGACTGTATGATATGCTTTGTGATTGATTTCAATAGTTAGAATGGTCGGAAATGTCGTCGAATGGCGTAAACACTTGCTGGAAAAGCTTCAGGAAACAGTGCAGGTTTCGGATCGGATCGGATATGGGGGCTCGGATCGGATAAGTTGAACTGGGCAAGGGATTCGATCGGATCGGAACCTGACACTTGAGAAAACTGGCAAAAAGGAAGGCCACGCTAATTGAACTGGGATCAGATCGGATAAAGGAGGAGGGATCGGATCGGAGCACGTGAAGAACGAGGGAGCGGATCGGAGCGGAAGCACGAACTAGATGGGAGATGGCACCCGACCCGACCCGAAGGAGGACACCCGACCCGAACCGACGCAACACTGCGAACCCGAACCGAACCGCTACAGGGGAAGACAACGCACCGACCCGACTCAAAATAGACACCCAACCCGAACCGATAGCTTGAAGAGAATCCGTCCCGACCTAGTATCGACCAATAACCCGAGATGCAAAGGTAGTCCAATATGGAAAGTTAGAGCTCAGGATCCAGTTGGGAACCGATGAGTTCACTTCATGGTTGGGCTTTGCTACGGGACGTGTGCTAAGGAGTCGTCGACGTTCATAACTTCGATTCACCACTAAAAATGGATGATGGGCTACTTATCAGTGCAGTAGAGTCATTACGACTCGAGGGGCAAGGTGATGGTAGCAAGACTACGTTATCAGTGCAGTAGAGTCATTACGACTCGAGGGGCAAGGTGATGCGTAGTAAGACTATGAGCCAGCGCAGATGGGGTGAATAACTCCGTGGGGCAAGTGGACATAGTAAGGATTGGTAAGACTATGAGCCAGCGCAGATGGGGTGAATAACTCCATAGGGCAAGTGGACGTAGTAAGGATTGGTAAGGCTATGAGCCAGCGCAGATGGGGTGAATAACTCCATGGGGCAAGTGGACATAGCGAAGGATCAGTGGCTACGTTATCAGTGCAGTGAAGCCATTTATGACTTCATGGGGCAAAGTGATCGTAGCAAGGATGGGTGATCGAAGTGGTGAATATCGTATGCTTTACGCACTGAGTGAGAGATGTGAGGATGGTTGCTATGTTTGATTGTTTGCCATCACTATGACATGCACACCCCCACCTCCGTATCTTTACACCGTTTGATATGGCACCTTAGAGTGTTGTGCAGTATGTAGTGCTAACTCTTTGGTTGTAGGTCCAGGTTCAGGTATGTTTTAGTCTACCTGTTATTGTTCACTTTAGATGCTTATCGCTCATACCAGGATTTATGTCTGACCCAGAGTTTTATGTCTCCTCTTATTACTCTGGGTGCTCACACGAGCAGACTAGAGACAGGTTAGCTGGTGGTGCGCGAGTAGCTGACTCGGAGGCGGGCAGGAGGCTTCCACGTATGATATATAGATATTCTCCCTGTGTCGTTGGTGGTCGCTACTTGGGCATTAGTAGTGTACCTCCTTTATCTTACTTTTGCTTTGAGACAGTTTGAAAAGTTGTAATAAGCTGTATTTTGGATTTCCGCTGCTATGATGTTTAGTTCTGGTTTTCAGCTTATGCACTGTCTCGCTTGTTTTATGTCAAGTATGTTATTATTATATTTTATTCTATGCGCTGTGAGACATTTTACAGGTTCTTGATTAGTTCATTTCCTTCTTCCTTTTCCTTCTGACGACCCGTTCCGTGCTAACTGGACATGTGTACAGCGCACTTTTGGAGTAAATGTCGGTTGGTGCGGGGCGGGCCGTCACACGCTTGGTACTGGCTGTTTGATTATTGGATAATACAGATTTACAGATTTTGAGTTTTTCCCGATTTCCTAGCTATGGTCGTTCTGGCTATCTCTCGAGAAACGAACTGGAGTGATCGTCGGTTTCATTAGATTTCAGGCTTTCTTGCTTTTTGGTTAATATGATCTGGTGCGATCGTGGCTCTTCGGTTTTCTGGTGATAGAAGTTCACTTCGGACTTCTGTATTTCTGGTTTTCTCGAAAAACACATCTTTCTTCAATCAAGAAAGACATGTTTTGGGGGACAAAGTGTTGGCTAGCTTTTTGGCAAAGAAGTCACATGCTATGCAGTTAAAGACCCGCTAAAGCCCTGCAATACCCCCGTTATAGCCCATAGTGCTCTTCAACTGCTACGCTATTTCAATTTAGCGCTGATAAAGAATAGATTCGTTTTTAGCCTTGCTATTTTCCGTTGCATTCACTAAATCAAAGCTTTTAAACTTCCACTTTAGCAATATTAATATATAAAGCTTGATTTGACTAGTTCTCTTTTTAAAAAATCAGTAAAATTAGCAAAAAGTGCTAAGTTTAAGGCATAAGTGCCTAATATATGGTAACAATCAATTAGACACATCAAATTTAGCATGCATAACTATGATATTCTGCGATTTTGATATATAAGATTAGTTAATATTAGTTTTTTGTACACATATAATATGAGAAAGTTGATTAATTAATTTTCAAATACTTGGTTTTACATCCAGTGAATCTTTTTTCTCCTCTGCTATATGTCTGCTATTTCACCGCTTTATCCCTTCTACACCATTTTGCACCTCTGTCGCTAAAGAACTGCTAAGCTCTTTAACTGCACAGACTCACATGTCAAGATTTTGGTTAGTGGTGCGCTCAAGTCTTGAGAACATCGTCAGAAAACCCAAAATGATTCGGTTAAAGTCGCGACATTTTCGGAAAAGGTTGAAAATAGAGTTGGTTCGTAAAATCATCATTAATAAACTTGGAAAAACTGGCATGGTAAAAATACTTAAATTGACTCAGTCCGATCAGCTCAAAATCCTTGAGCTTGTCAGTCCGATAACGTGGCAAAACTCATCGTGGAAAAATATATGGTTTCTGGTAAATTCTGGTTTCACACACTAAAAAACAACTGATCGACACAGCACAATCATGAAAAATGGCTTGCACGACTCAAGACATTCAAATCTGGCATTTGGCAAACTTCAGATCTGGTACATTACAAATCAAGTGATCGGCACAGTGAAAATCTGGTTTTCCATGTGCGAGTGTCAGGTCTAGCAAGGTCTGGATTTTAGCTTGGAAATAAAGAATTTCGCATCACCACTTTTTGCACCCAGTGGGATGCGAAAAATCCCTTGTGTGCATCGTGTTCTCTACTCGGATTTTCATATCTGCATTGGAGATATGAAAATTGGCATGAAAAGGAAGGGGATTTGAAATTCTCAACTCAGGATTAGGCAAATAGAAAATCCTTGGAGCGAGCAGGCTTCGTGGTGCAATTTCCCGTCTGCAATAGGAGGATCAAGGATACGAAAATTGGAAAAACCCTGGAGTCGAAATTTGGCACAGCAAAATTAGTGGATCGGCTCAGCTCGGATACAAATTATCCCATGAGCAAGTCGGTGAGGCAGGAAGTAAGTTCGACTCCTGGCCTGGGATTCGAAATTTGCTTTTGGTGAAGGCAAATGGAAAATGCTGGTCACATGTGTGGATCACTAGTTTTGGCTTGATTAACATGGTGTGCTCAAGTATTTTTCAGTATATGAATTTGCAAGGACCCATGATGCAATTTTTTATGTTTAGCTTAGTTTTTTAACTATCTTTTTGTGATGCGAATTTTGCATCCCTTCGGGATAAGAAATTCTGGCTGATGGCCCCAAAACTCACCTATAAATACCCCTATGCTTGGCATTCATAGGCGTTGGTTTTTGCTTGTCATTTTTGGACTTCTTGGAGCTCTCAAGCACTGTTAATGGCTTCCTTCATCATCTCCACGACTAACTGACATAGCTTGGAACTCTTAACGTAACATAAATGTTCGCCTATAATTTTTGGACATTCAATTGGGCTTTTGGCATGCTTTTGGACATATTTTCATACTTTTAAACATTGGATCTTTTTTTTTGACATTAACTCACACTTTGACTCAACGAAGAAGAAGAAGCGCAATTTGGTCAAAGTTGTGGATTAACAAGCTATTTTTATTCAATTGTACAACTTTGTATACACAAATTGTCAGAACTTGTACAAACTTTGTAATTGACAAATATATGATGAATGGTTACTATGAAGTGGATATAGGCATTAGTGTCGAATTACTACAAAAGATGTGTGTTCCCTTTACATTTCTCTGTCTTTGGATATTCGGATTATATGTTTACACCTAAACTTATGCTCAGGCATTGGCATGTGCAAATAACAAATTTTCCACATCAATAACTCTCAAAGCATTTTAACATATTTATGAAATTTATTTCATATTTTTTAAAGATTAGAATTCTCAAGTTCGAAGGTGTCGGAAACCATATATTTCAAACTGTACAAATGAGATAAGGGTTCGATAAAATCTTATTTTAAAGGGTTTTGATTTATATTCCATTCCATACATCCATTTGATTTTGTGGGCAGTGAAATCACAAACTGCCAAAACTAATGCGCTGTTTTGACTTATTTTCTCAAACTTCTTCAGATTTTGGTGAGACAAGTTTCAATGTTTATAAATCATTTATAAACCATTTTAAACCAATTTAAAGGAGATTAACAATATCATATACACTATTATAACTTGCAAAGGAAAGTGATTCCTTTTATGTAAATTCGACACAGACTCGTTACAATATTAAGGTAGCATATTATCAATCAATCATCACCAAAAACTCAAACATTCTAGCATTTAAACTATGATAATCGACCAAGCGTACATGAGTATCAAAAAAGTATAAAAATTCAAGAAGATGGAAGTAGCGGTATTAGTATTCTAACTTTTATTCCTATTGATCTCTAAATGTAGTAAAACCGACTATAGCTCTGCTGTCACCGCGCTGAAACTTCTTGAACTAGCTCCTTTCTTCTTTTTTTGTGCTCAGAATGATGATTCGCCTCTCTAACCTTCTTTTCTTGACTATAAACTTGGCATGCAACCTTTTAATGATGAACTAAGAATTCTTGCAGAGTTTGAGGGCATTTCAACTTCGGTTGATATGGTTTTGAAAAAGTTAGTAAAGAATGAAGCCATTATTTTCTTACGAAGAAGAGGCAATTATGTAGAATAAAGAAGCTCAAAAAGAAGAATAAAGCTTAGGAATTGGTGAAAAAAGAGTGAATGAAATGGATTGTATTTACAGGCAAAGTTAGGATTAAACTAACATTAAACCAAACCATACCATGTCGTATTACTTACATAACCTTACACCACCATAGCTCCACTATTTCCCATGTCATCTCCCCATCCACCATTCCTCTACATGCTCCTTTATTCCCTTGCTATGTTTATGTAAGAACATGTGACATTTGATCATGAATTTTGTTTGGCTTTATTTTGTTTTATATGCTTACTTTTACTAAGAACATGCTTAATTTTAATTATTGTTTTGCTGATATAAGAGAGTGGTTTAAATTTTATTAATATGTTCACATATACGTATATGTATGTCATATATTGCTACAACGTTGTAGAACTTATATTCGTTAAACCGTTGATAATCCGGAATCTCTCTTTCAGATATATTTTCAGTTTTTAACCAAGCTATTTATTTATGTAAAGATGTTTATTTATGTAAAGAAAATTCAAAGACAAATTTAATATCGTCTTTAAATAACTGAAACACAATTATTTAGGATATAAAAACCATATTAAATAATTTTTAATTCCATTTATATATTTTTAATCCCATATTAAAAAATCCTAGTGCACCTAGCCCGGTCTAGGGGTACCACATAAGAGGCTGATCTAGGCATATGTACATGGTAAACCCTTAGCATACCATTCCCAGTTTTGAACTCGCATCGTTGTTACCTTGACACAAGTCCTTATCCGTTGGGCTAATACTACGGACAAAAAAATATATCTATATAAATAAGTTTCTATACTCATAAATCCATTATAAATTGCTTCTAATCATTAGAAACTAATCAATATGAGTTATTTATCATTATTTATTTAAGATGAATAATTTTTTACTTAGGTTAAATCGGCAGGATTTATTCAAAATTGATGATATTATCTACAGTTTCATAAGTGATGTCATCGGAACATTTTAATTTAAAAATAAAATAAATTATTATATTTCATATATCTAGTTTCGTATCATATAAGACTAAAAATCTCTAATTTTTGAAATGCCGATCTTGATTTATTTTCTAACGAAAAATCAAAATCTCGTTTTTTTTAAAATAAACTTTAGAAATATGTTAATATTGTTATCTATCACATTAGTCATGATTATTCATGTTCGATAATCCTAACCTAGAATATTTAAAATAAATAAAATATCCAATTTAAAGTAATAAAATTATGGGTGGTTGCATAGTTCCCCTATTAAAAGAATTCATCCTCGAAATTTTACTAAACCAAAAATTTGTTAATACTTACCCAAAATTTTATCTATTCCATACGACATACATAGATAATCTACACGAAATATCTAATTTGATTTCCATTTCGAATCCACCACTTTTCCTCCAAATTATTATAGATTGACTTGATCCTATAGTGCAGACTCTAATCAGGCTTCCTAACCACAAAAAGTTTATTTTTCTTATATACTCTCAATTATGATAGAAAAGCCAAGTAGCCAACCATAAATCCTCATCAGTGTTCGTCGATAAGAATTAACTGACTAATCCTTTTTTAACTAGTGTAAATAACTCAAAGTTCTATACTCGAATCTTAGATCATAATCATATGAAGAAATGATCTACATACATCAAACGTACTTGATCATGTATAGTTATCTTTTAGATAATTTATCAAGTATTACATAATACTTTTATCTTTTATCCTACGTTTTTATAAAAAAGCATGCTTATATAATAACTTTTATAACGTTTATTCTCTTAAACATTTTTGATATTTCTTTCAAAGAAACATTATAAAAAGATAAATTACCATTTATTCATAATAAACCGTTAATGTTATAACATACTCCCTTTTAACTGATGCAAGCAACTTGATAAAAGTTATCAATCACTAATTAATCTACTGATCAATAATTCCCATTTTCTTTTTAAATTTTGAAACATATATGGATTGAATAACTTTAAAATGATACCAAGGAACTGAGTACTATCGATAGTATCATATATTCAGTTAAAATAAGAGGAATACTTAAGAGAAGTGTTTAGCATGTGAACACAACACCCATCCATTTTCTGTTACTTTCAGGGTACTTGAAATAGTTAGTCATAAGATTTTTTTTTTAAACTACTTGAATTCAAATTCTCAAAAACCCTTTATAATTCATATTTTATAAATCACTTAATAGCACATATTCATCAAAATTTATTTATTTCAAATGATTTTCTTTAATATTAAACCAATATTATTATTGGAAATTACATAGTTAGATTTCAAAACCAAATTCACATGATGTTCATATTAAATATAGATCAAACTATCATTTAATGATAATGATTGAATATTATCATTCACTCATCCTCACTCAAAAGGATTATCAAGCCATTATTTTCTCCTTAATTTACTTTTGAGGATTTTTCCTTTGGAATAATTTCAACGGGAGTTGGAAAGCTTCTATAGTAGACGACAAGGCACTTAGAAATAGATATTAAGCGCTTCAGCTATCCCAACCTAAATCTATCATCAGATTTTAACTAGTTGTCTTCCTAAATTAACTTTTTGAGTTGTCATCCTTATGAAACATCTTATTCAAATGGTCAAACTTAATTCACAAGTTTGTAACTTTTAAGTTTTTATAACTTAGTCAATTTATAAGATCCTTTTTCTTAGCTAAATTCTATCTCAGATGATGTTGACGCCTAATATTGTCGTCAACACTAGAGAATTCCAAAATTTTGAAACTTTTTAGTCCATAGCGGAGAGTCGTAAGAAATGTAGTAATAATGTGCGAGGAAGTCAAGGACATAGTTATTTATAGTAGTTCGGCCCGTCGGGGCCTATGTCCTCTTTGAAGGCTGTACTGATTTTATTCCGTTACAACAAATCACAACAAGGCTATTACAAAAAGCTAAAATGATTAACAATATCCTCCTAGTCCTTGTTATCGATCTTCCTAGCTGAGCGAGAGTAGTCGAGGTGTTGTCGATGTTGTAGCATAGCCGAGTCGAGGCCGATTGAGGCGGAATTGAGGCTGAGTGGGGCGAACTCGAGGCCGAATGAGTGGAGGCCGAGTGAGGCGGAGTCCAGGACGAGTGAGTCGAGGCCGAGTGAGGCAGAGTCGAGGCCGATTGAGGCGCGGTCGAGGCCGAGTGAGGCAGAGTCGAGGCCGAGTGAGGCGGAGTCAAGGTCGAGTGAGGCGGAGTCGAGGCCGAGTGAGGTGGAGTCAAGGCCGAGTGAGTCGAGGTCGAGTGAGTCGAGATCAAGTGAGGCGGAGTCGAGGCCGAGTGAGGCGGAGTAGAGGCTGAGTGAGGCGGAGTCGAGGCCGAGTGAGGCTGAGTCGAGACCAAATGAGTCGAGGCCGAGTGAGGCGGAGTCGAGGTCGAGTAAATCAAGGCCGAGTGAGGCGGAGTTGAGGCCGAGTGAGGTAGAGTCGAGGCTGAGTGAGGTAGAGTCGAGGCCGAGTGAGGCGGAGTCGAGGCTGAGCAAGGCTGAGTGAGTCGGAGTCGAGGCCGAGTGAGGCGGAGTCGAGGCCGAGTGAGGAGGAGTCGAGGCTGAGTGAGGCGGCGTCGAGGCCGAGTTATTCGAGGCCGAGTGAGGCGGAGTCGAGGCCGAGTAAGTCGAGGCGGAGTGAGGTGAAGTCGAGGCGGAGTGAGGCAGAGTCGAGGCCAAGTGAGTCGGAGTCGAGTCCGCGGGAGGTAGAGTCGAGGCCAACGTTCGTAGGAGGCGGAGTCGAGGCCGAAGTCCACGGGAGGCAGAGTCGAGGCCTTCTTCTTCTTCTTCTAGAGGCCAACGCCATGTCTAATGGCCATGGAGAAGAAGGTGCTGGTCATTAATGGTGTTTTAGAGCTTCATGAAGTCCCAAGGTGGCTTCATGTCCAAGAGCATGCTTGGACCTTCATGAGTGTGCTCATGGGTCCAAGCATGTTCATCTTCCCGCTTGTATGATGTGGTGCCTAGGAGACCATGGAGAAGAAGACGGAAGCCATTGAAGCTTGAGAAAGGGAGCTTGGACCAACCCCTTAGAAGTGGGAAGTGAGTGGGTATTTATAGTAGAGAGGTTAGGTGAGGGTAGGTAGAAAGTACAAAAGAATAAAAAGGAGTGGGAAAAGGAAAAAAAGGAGTGGGGTTTGTGCCATGGAGTGATCAACCAAAAATAGGTGATCGGCGTGTGCTGATCAGCTATTCATAGGTGATTAACATGGCCGGGAGCTTGCCGGGGCAAGATTTGGTTATGTCGCACCCAAAGGTATATCCCTCCAGAAAATCTCGAACCCCGACCGCATTGAAGCCCAGGAACTCGCACCCCTCCCTGGGGTTCGAACTTCAAATCCATGGGGTTCGCACTATGAACTCGTGGGGTTCGAATTTGAACCCCGCGTGGGTTCGACGTTCGAACCCGTGGGGTTCGAACTTCGAACCCCGTGAGGGTTCGAACTTCGAACCCCATGTAGATTCGAACGTCGAACCCCGTGGGGGTCGAATTTCATACCCCATGGGGTACGAGGAGTGTACAAAAATGAGGACGTCGAGCGTCGAAGCTAAGGCCTATGCCCTTATGGGGTTCGAGGTGATGGATTGGCGTTGTTTTGGAGGAGCGGTGAGGTCCTTGTTGGCGCGATCCCTTCTCGATCTATTTTCTTTGCTTTGTGATGACATTCTCGTCTTCAATCATATGCGATACGTTGAGTCGAGCGCACCTTGCATACTTTTGGGAACCAGACCAAAAAGCTGGTTAACATTTCCCCCCTCAAAGTATGTCTTGTGTGAACGAGACGTGCTTTAAAGTAAGATAAGTATGGAAATGAAAAAAAAAAGATCTCTGTAGCATGCTTAGTGATTGGTCGTGATTGTTGAGCCACGATTGATTTGGTAATTGGGGCTTTGAAGATAAATGGATGTAACCTTCATTTGGAGAATGTCGATTCCTTAATTGTAGTTGCTTCCTTTCTTCTCGTCCACGGACGGAAACTTAGCTTGAGGCGGGAAGGATACAAAATACTGCTTTTGCACTTCAGGTATTTGAGTTGTCCTTAGGTTTCCAGAGAAGGGAAGAGATATATGGACAACCGGAGGATTCCCGAGATTGTCACTCAAGAGCGTGGAGTGGTAAATTCTGGGAAGCAAAAGTAGGGATTTGAAAACAAGTTTTTTGTGGATACAGGATTTGACTTCGTATCCCAAACACTTATTAACCTTTTCAGACTCTTCAGGAGTTTGAAGCTTCGCACTCCGATGGCTTTGTTGAGCCACGGCTTCGATCTTGAGTTAGTGAACATGAACCCTCACATGACGCCGGATGAGCGGACAATGATTAGTGAGTGGTCTTGCGACACATTTCTCAAGGAATGGACTTGCTTAGATTAGCGGATCGAATGCGTACGCAGGACATGGACATATAGTTGAGTTGTTAGTCTCGTGATTCGATCAATAACACAACCATGATGCAGTTGCATCTCGACTCAGGCATCGCGCTGGCGGTCGATGATGGCTATGGTGTTAGCTGTTGAGGCTGAAGGTTGCCGTCATGTCCTGAAGTGTCCGCTTTTGTGGAGTCCGGGCACCGATGGAAAGCCGATAAACCTCCTGGTCCTGGATTCTGGCTCTGGAATGCCTTCATTGCAAGGTGAAGGTGCTCTTAAGACGATTGCTCCAAGGGATGTTGTGAAGACAATGCCAGTGCCGACACTGAAGGGGATCTGATCGGGTCCTGTTATGGCCAAGCTGATGCGATAATCGGTAGAGGGCTGCCCCCATGCCTGGGTATCTGCTATATTTTGCTCAATGTCAGGGACGAGCTAGCAAGTTCGGATCGTTGCTCAATGTTTCATGTCTGGTTTGTAATCGAAGTTGAACGTAACACAACTGGTTGGCGAATGATTCTAGAGATGGACTTACTCGAACTGACTACTCGGATATGCACATAAGATGTAAATATATGGTTGAGTCATTAGTTCCAACCCAATTATGTCGTAACCATTTTCCGACCCGAGAATGGTGTTGATGGTTACCGATAATCAATGCCATAGTTATTAAAGTTGGGTGTTGTCATCATGTTCCGATGCGCTTGTAGGTAGGAAGCTGTTGCATCGAGAGTTGTGAGTCAGCTTCACGTTGCGTTTAAGTATGAGCATGTTGGCAAGGCATTGAGACTTTGGGAACCCAATGAACCGGCCACGGAAACTCGAGAACTTGCATCGAGATATGAATTTTTTATTTCGCGTACTGAGAACTTGTCTAAATTCTCCAGTTCCTCGGGGTACTGGTGGTTGTGTTGCTCCCTCTGTCCTTTGGTTCGGGCTTCTACGCCCGGCCTGCCTAATATTGACGTGAGGTTAGAAGTTTCCAAGACCCGAGCTTTTAGGTCTGGATCATCCTTGCGGCGAGCTGTATGTTCCTCTTTAAAATGGTTGCCCCGCAGGTTATGGCGACGGAAATGCCAGCACGGAAGCTGGTGGGGATCCTCCTCAGGTCCTGCTATGAGTAAGCTGGTGCAGAGATAGGTGGGGGACTGCCCCCGAGCTCGAGTACTTGCTAGCTAAAGAGGATGCGAGCGATGGACCCTAAGCAGTCAAATAGTTTCTCCTTTTGTTGGACTGCCCTCTTGAAGCACCAGAGACACCAGGCTTTGCCCCTGTGCTTCCTCAAGCGTCCGAGTCCCGGTTGGAGTTACAGCGGGAACACCCTGGAGGAGTAGGAGAACCCATGGCTTCGAAATCCCATATTTACATGGGCCTCCTTCGAGGAAGAGAAGTTTTGGTTGGTCGAAGTGCTCATGCGACGGGCATAGCTGATGTACATGTGCAAACAATGCAAGCTATGGTGGAAGATCAGGAAGCCCGATTGGTGGCAAAGTCGGAGCAGCCAGAGGGGAAGACGGACAGGATGAGGCTGCCATACAAGATGCATGGGCAAAGGCTAGGCAGGATGCCGAGGAGAAGTCTGTCGCTGTGGTGACGAAGAAGCACGGCGATATTGAGGCGGAGATGGAGAGGACCTCTGATTAGGCTAGGAAAAAGGAAAGCCGTCGATGACGCCCACCAAAAGAGGGCGAGGGGACCCTTAGCAAACTTGAAGCTAATGTAGTTATGTGACTCCAGGCTAAGGAGCTAGCTGATCATAAGGCCGTCGAAAATGCCGAGAAGAGAGCGGAGTTGGATGCCAAGAAGGCTTGGGGAGAAACCCAGGTTGCACTGGTCCTTGGTTGTTACACCGTCCCTAAGGCGTTGCTATGTATTACCGATAATCACAAATGGAAAGGATGATGGCGGACGGTGCACGTCGATGTCTCATGAATATGTTATTCCTTTGAAGAGTAAAGGATGAGGAAGCGGTTCTAGAAAGAAGGGACCCATCACTGGTGATGACCTGCTGAGTGCCGAGCCTGTATAGAAAAAGAAAAGAAAAGAGAAGAATGAGTAGCATCAATAATTGTTAAAGGAATTATAGATACTTTGGGTTAGGTAGACCAATAGCATATGCTAGTTTGGTCCTTGCTTTCGGTTCTTAAAGGCATGGTGTGGTATTCATGTACACCCTGTCATCAGAGAGAAAAGATGTTAGACATGTAGTCTGCTTAATGTGTGTATGAAAATGAAATATGAATTAGTAAAGATCGTAGTTTATGTCAAGTTTTCAGATGTTCTTTTTATGTTTTCCAGCATCCTGTACTTGCATAAGCATACTTATAGTTAAACTTGTCATAAAAGCGATTGGATACCGCGCTCTGGGTCAATTATTCCAAAAGGGTAAAATAGAGCGCTTGTTTTAGTAAGTTTCCCTCAGCTTAGGAAACTCGTAGTTTGCGAAACCAGGTTGTGCGCCTGCTGTTTTGGGTTGCCCGGGGTTAATCCCAAGTATAGCGAAGGCGTAAGGCATCGCGTTATGCGGTCCGTCAGGTGGGTGTCTCTTCCGTCATACATCGGGTTGAGGCGAGCCGTCGGCATCGTTTATTCGCCGACGAGGTAAGCCCAGATCATCAGCTCGTAAGGTCCTATCATGGCCATGGGCTACCCCTAAGCCTTGAGAGCATAAGGGGAAGAAATGATTTAAGGTCAGTCTTGATGATGCGCCAAGATTCGACCGGCACCCGCAATCGGCGAAGAGAGACTTGCATCACTCCTAGTCGGCCGCTGGGTGGTAGCGCCAAGTTGCCTGGACTTGGACGCAAAATGATTTATCCTTAGTCTCGGCACGGGGCCGAGGTTCAAGTTAGGGGTTGTTTATACTCGGTCGCGTCGTGGTCCGGCAATCCGAGTAGCATTGCCGGCTTTCGTGCTCCGGGTACTGGACATAGCCAAGTGTTTTAGCCTCGATGTTGGCTCGAGGTTTGGATGGCGGCATCAGCTCCCGTGCTCGAGGTGCCGATATGGTGATTGCATGTTTGTACTCAAGTTGGTTGTCAGGATTAATCAAACACGTCATGAACGTAATGCATGCAGTAAACATGGAAGGGTGATAGGTAACTGAACATCATTGTCGCAGATAACTCTGGTAGTAGTGGCCTTTACAATGCCTCGAATTACGAGAAAACAAAACATCTTTGGAAGGCATGAACAGTTGTACACTAAGTTATGTAGAGTAGAGGCGAAAATGTTCATTATTCCATGCCCTTAGGAGTTAGGCTCCGTCCATGGTGGAGAGTTCGAAAGTTCCATCATTAATCTATCGTTGTATGAGTATGAGCCTTCCAAACGAGGAGTGAGGTATGCATGTGGAGGAAAGACCCGTTTGAAGATGAGGCCGCCAGTGTGCACTCGTGCGGGCCTTTGGTTAAGCTTCCAGTTGTGCCCCGAAGTTGCCGGATATTGAGGGAGGCATAGGTAGGGAGGAGTTGCAAACTGGTATCTCCGACGACAACCTAGAGTCAACTGCGTCATGGAAGTTGTAGTCCTAACGAGCCGGGGGGACGATCTTAATGGATTAATTGTCGGTCGAGGTCCTGTTAAGTGGGAATCTTTGATGAGGACTGAGTAGCTCGAAGATCCCATGTAGTGTGAATCCCCAATGAGCATCGAGTGGCTCGAAGACCCCACATAATGGGAATCCTCGATGAGCATCGAGTGGCTTGGAGATTCCATGCAGTGGGAATCTCCGATAAACGATGAGTATATCGGAGATCCCATGCGCATGAGTTCCTCGATGTTGTTCTGCAAGTGATGAAACATGCTCATGTTGTGTCCGCGGATGTTGTAGAACTGACAATATCCTGTAGAGTCCCTTAGTGCGCTCATCGGATTTTCCGTCCTTGGCCTTTTTCATTGGTTGGAATTGCATGTCGCGAGATAGATTTTCTTGGGGATGTCGCCGAGAGCGGAATAGCTACGGTAAGGTGGAATCCGAAGATGTCTCCTTTTACTGTTGTGACTACCTTTGATGTTGCCGACGTGGGCGAGATTGCTCAGATCGGTTGAATCAGAGTCGTTGGGGATTTGGGCGTCACCATGAGGCAAGATGTTAAGGTGAGAAGCTCGATCCCTTCGCGTTAAATTTCAACATAGGAAGTAGTCGGCATTCCTGCAGAAGATCTCCTCAATCTTCGATTGCTCTTGATCGATCCATGCTCTAAGTTCGGAATTAGGTGGTATGCGATGTGTAAGATGGACGAGTATGATTCGAGGAGTAGGTTTCTCGATTTCAGCCAAGGCGGTGTGGGATCTTGCAAGATAGCCTTTGAGAGTTTCACGGGTGTAAATGTTCGAGACTAAGAGGATGTCTCTGGGCATCACGATGTGCATCCTGGACTGTGCGACCAATCTATTGGCGAATTAATTAAGAGTTGAAATTGTTCAAGATGGAAGTCGAGGGAACCATAATAGAGCCATCTTGGGTAAGGACAGACAAACAATTGCATTTTATGGTGTTGATGATGCATAATGAACCCATGTGCCATTTGTGGAAGTTAATGAAGCTTCAAAGATCCTAGCTTCATTAAGTAAGGAATGAGTGTTGGCATATCGAAGTGCCTACGCCATTTGGTATTAAAGATAAACGAAGTGAATGGGTTACGCCTTGTACTATTTTTGCAGACGTCGTGGGCGTGCCCCCGCGATTCCCTCACGATTCCATGGATCACGTCGGCGATAATCGGAGGTTGGGCTCCTGCCGCATTATAGAGGTCGTGATCCAGTTGAGGAGTTTGGAGCCTTGCGCGCCCTCTTAATGGAAGGTATTTGGAAATCTGTGAGTCACCAACTCCGATTGCATGATTCTGTGGAAGTCGGATGAAGTGAACTTGGGACCAGTCGGATGCTAGAAGTGTAAGCGACAAGTTCGCACTCATAGCAGTTTGAGTCCGCCTAGCGGAGGCTCGAGCGTCAAAGCCGGGAACGGTGGGGATGACGCATTCCACTTCTGATAGTGATTCTGACATTGTCGAGATTAGAGTTCGGTCGTGCCACCATAGGACGCTGCCTGTGGCATGTTGAAGCATCGGGACCACTCCACTTTGTGTACGATCCTAGTGAAGGGATTATGTCTCGATGGGTTTTCCGCGAGTTGTTGGCGTTCCTTCGCATATTTTTTATGATTATTTGGACCATGTCAGGGAGATGTGCAGGATGGTGCTATTCTAATGGACTCCATTAATTTCGGCTGGCTCGGGAGTTCTATTCTGTGGACGTCTTCTGCAGTATATATCTGGCTTGCCCCTTTTCCATGACATCGACATCGATGGTTTGGTTTTGGTAAGGTTGGCGGAGTTGAGCGGGATGGTGTGTACCTTCTTCCGGAAGTACTTGCACATGACATTTTCTGAAACTGAGAGAACTTCCATATGCTGAATGCTCCTCGCGAGGCGAGCAGTTGGGTCCTTACGATCGTCATAAGAATCCAAGATTGGTAACTTGAAGTCAAGCCGGTCATGAGAGTTCCTGTAATCAAAGGAATGCAGGCGGCGAGCTACACAATCTATGCCTTTAGGATAAGCACCGCCTCAGATGCACCGACGGATGACATCCGCAATCTCAGACCCATCTCCGAAAGAATGTAGCTGATCTAATTTGTTTGAAGCGGCACTGGTGCCTCCAGTGTTTAAGTCCAAGTTGAGAATCAGTTGATTGAGAAGGAAGTCTGGTTGGATTCCAACTTGAGAGGCCAGGTTAAGCATAACTTTGACTCTCGGAACCGTGGGAGCACTACTATCCAAAGTTGCACACATCGGTGCTTGAGCAACATTACTGACTGCAAGGCCTTTTCCTTGAAGGAAAGTACTGAAAGCCTTTTCCTACCGCCTAAGTTGAGCATACAAAGCTATGGCGAGATTCTCACGTTGCCTTCCGGGAGTTCGATGGAGGTCCGATTGAGGAGAGTTCTTGACTTCCTTCCCCTTTTGCATCTTGAGCTTCGATTATAGCATCGAGCTCCCCATGCTTAAGCACCTTGATAAGAAGCGAGTAATTGAGTCGTAGTCGAGAACCGAAGACAAAATCCAAGATGGGCCTAAGGAATTTATCTCCAACACTCTGTCATTTGATCCTTTGTTGCTTAGCCATCGTGCGTGGACTTAACCGCATGTTATAGAATGAACCTAAGGCGTGTCAAAGTCGAGATGGGAATTTGCGACAAAGAAACAAATCCATGTTCTCTCCATGAAGAGCTTCTACTTGCCGTGAAACGGGCGATGCCTTGTTAAGGGTGTCGATGGACTGATTCCTTGTTTTGCCTGACTGGGGCTTTAAGCCACCGCTCGGTTTCTCTTGATCTTTGGGTAAGTGGAGAAGCTATATTCGAGCTACCAAGGCCTTGGGGGCTTAAGATAATGCCACATCAGTAGTGGCTAAGATGTCGGAAAGAAATCACCGATGGATCGGAGTGACTGGATTATCATTATATGGTCTTCCAAGGAGGATTTTCCCTTTTCTTGCCACTATCGAGAAATCTGCTTGGTGAACAAGAAAGAATCCGAGTAGCATAAACAAACTTATGGTTGAGAATTGGTGGGAAAAATTAGCTTCGCCTAGTTTGAGCGAAGGTGTTATTTGATGGAGGCTGAGGAAGAAATTCTGAAAGAGGATCGACAGTGGAAGGTCCAACTATGGGGTTCTTTCCTTAGTTCACCATTGCCGATGGGCTTGGTTCGTAAGTCGGAGAAAACTTAAGTAGCTTCCAAAGTCTTGGAAAGGCGAGTTTTCGATTCCTCGAAGGAAATGATAGAAAGTCGACCGTAGGTTCGCGCTTTACTACCCCCTTCCTGGCATGCCAAATGTTGACGCCTAAAATTGTCGTCAACAGCAGAGAGTTCCAAAAATTTGAAACTTTTTAGTCCAGAGCGGAGAGTCGTAAGAAATGCAGTAATAATGTGCGGAGAAGTAAAGGACACAGTTATTTGTAGTGGTTTGGCCCGTCGGGCCCTAGGTCCACTTTGAAGGCTATACTGATTTTATTACATTACAACAAATCAGAACAAGGCTATTACAAAAAGCTACAATGAATAACAATATCCTCCTAGTCCTTATTATCGATCTTCCTTGCTGAGCAAGAGTAGTCGAGGTGTTGTCGATGTTGTAGCATAGCCGAGTCGAGGCCGAGTGAGGCGGAGTCGAGGCCGAGTGAGTCGAGACCGAGTGAGGCGGAGTCAAGGCCAAGTGAGGTGGAGTTGAGGCAGAGGCAGAGTCGAGGCCGAGTGAATCAGAGTCAAGATCGAGATCGAGGCGAAGTCGGGGCCGAGTGGTTCGGAGTCAAGGCCGGGAGAGTCGCGGATGAGTGAGTCGGAGTCAAGGCCGAGTGAGTCGAGGCTGAGTGAGGCGGAGTCGAGGCCGAGTGAGTCGGAGTCGAGACCGAGTGAGTCGAGGCCGAGTGAGGCTGAGTGAGGCGGATTCGAGGATGAGTGAGTCGAGGCCGAGTGAGGCAGAGTCGAGGCCGAGTTAGGTGGAGTCGAGGCCGAGTGACTCGAGGCCGAGTGAGGCGGAGTCGAGGCCGAGTGAGTCAAGGTCGATTGAGGAGGAGTCGAGGCCGAGTGAGGCGGAGTCGAGGCGGAGTGAGGCGGAGTCGAGGCCGAGTGAGGCGGAGTCAAGGTCAAGTGAGGTGGAGCCGAGGCCGAGTGAGTCAGAGTCAAGGCCGAGTGAGTCGGAGTCGAGGCCGAGTGAGTCAAGGATGAGTGAGGCGGAGTCGAGTCTTAGTGAGTCGAGGTCGAGTGAGGCGGAGTCGAGGCCGTGTGAGTCGAGGCCGAGTGAGGCAAAGTCGAGGACGAGTGAGGCGGAGTCGAGGCCGAGAAAGTTGAGTCCGAGTGAGGTGGAGTTGAGGCAAAGTGAGGCGGAGTCAAGGCCGAGTGAGTCGAGGTCGAGGCCGAGTGAGGCGGAGTCGAGGCCGACGTCCGCGAGAGGCGAAGTCAAGGCCGTGGTCCACGGGAGGCGGAGTCGAGGCCGAAGTCCATGGGAGGCGGAGCCGAGGCCTTCTTCTTCTTCTAGAGACCCATGCCATGTCCAATGGCTATGGAGAAGAAGGTGGTGGTCATTAATGGTGTTTTAGAGATTCATGAAGTCCCAAGGTGGCTTCATGTCCAAGAGCATGCTTGGACCTTCATGAGTGTGCTCATGGGTCCAAGCATGTTCATCTTCCCCTTTGTATGATGATGGTGCCTGGGAGGCCTTGGAGAAGAAGATGAAAGCCATTGAAGCTTGAGAGAGGGAGCTTGGACCAACCCCTTAGAAGTGGGAAGTGAGGGGGTATTTATAGTAGAGAGGTTAGGTGAAGGTAGGTGGGAGTAGGTAGAAAGTACAAAAGGATAAAAAGGAGTGGGAAAAGGGATAAAAAAGAGTGGGGTTTGTGCCATGGAATGATCAACCAAAAATAGGTGATCGGCGTGTGCCGATCAGAGGTGATTAACATGGCCGGGAGCTTGCCGGGGCAAGATTTGGTTATGTCGCACCCCAAGGTATATCCCTCCAGAAAATCTCGAACCTCGACCGCATTGGAGCCAAGGAACTCGCACCCCTCCCTGGGGTTCGAACTTCGAACCCATGGAGTTCGCATTTCGAACCCATGGGGTTCGAATTTCGTACCCCGAGGGGGTATGAAATTCGTACCCCGAGGTACGAGGAGTATACGAAAATGAGGACGACGAGCGTCGAGGCTTAGGCCTTTTCCCTTACGGGGTTCAAGGTGATGGATTGGCAATGTTTTGGAGGAGCGGTGAGGTCCTTGTTGGCGCGATCCCTTCTCAATCTATTTCCTTTGCTTTATGGCGACATTCTCGTCTTAAACCACCGCGATACGTTGAGTAGAGTACGCCTTGCGTACTTTTGGGAACCGGATCAAAAAGCTGGTTAACAGATGATCTATTCAGATTTCTATTCCTTAGTCAATATTTTAACAAGTCATCCAATAACTTAAGTCTACTTAATTATGTGTCTCTCTTTCTCGTACGATGATAAAGTAGGTAATTAACTAATTATATATTAATGTTTACCTAAGTAATTACCGAACTATACCTTGTTATTTTGAAACAAATTTGTTTCTAACTGAATTGTTTCCAACTTAGATTTCTACATCTAAGTTGCCTTTTTTTATTTTATTTTCCCAAGATATAACCAAATCTCAAACAAATTTATCATTAATAATAAATGCCTTGTAGTCAAATTGTGAAATTAATTTCACAAGGCACTCGTACACAAGTTTTACTTCATGCTTACCCCAAAACTTAATATTATCCTTTCTATGGTGTATTGAATATTTCTAGTGACTAAATTTGTTGAAAGGTTATCCTTTTGACATCATACCTGCAGTTACACTTTTCAAAGTTAACAATATTAACCTAATATTAACATCAAATCTCTTATAATAAAACAATGAAATTCGCATAATAAGATGTTCATATTTAATGTTCTATAAGTCACTATCTACCCAGCCCATGCGGAGGTAGATAAACTAATTTAATTCTTAAGCAATAGTCAATGACCATAAATTGGTCGAGCATAACTAATCAAATAATTAATTAAAATAATCGTATATTATCATTTTCTAGCAAACAAACACGTTATAATTAACTATGTTTATTATTTCAAGATTTTTACTTTATCCAAAAATGTAATCCTAGGTAAAATTAATTAATTTACCAAATTTTAGAAACCAAAATATGTATTATGCATCATTAACAAATACACACTCATGTACAATACACTTAAACCCATTCTAGGGCGTTACTTACTTTTTTGTAATGAGTAACTCGTTCTAGGGTATTACCAACCCTATTTCTGATGAGATATGTCCCAGTCAGGCACAAATATTCGCTTAACCTAATCTCTGATACCACATGAGATAACACAGAATTTTCGAGCCTTAAAGATGGATAGTGATACATCTTCAATATTTCTGTGCCGCAGATTCGGGAAAGCTAGGTCATTACGAGAAAGAAAAAGAAGGTAGAGAGACAAGGCAGAATGGAATGGAACAGAAAGAAGAACAGAATCACACAACGGAATGGAATAACCTATATTATTTCAATATAAAATCTTTATAGCTAAAATTTTAAATACATACATCAAAGTTTGTCCTAGTTCAGTTTGGATACTTATATATACATATCCTTACAAATTTTTATAGCGGAAAAAGTAAACTATGCATGTACATTGATGAAGATCTCTAGCACTCCTCTGAAACTCCAAACGTATTCTACAAATCTGGAAACTGCCCGAACTGACCTGAACATTGAAAAACCCAGACCAGTCTTAGCAAAACCAGAGTGAGATAATAATTGTTAATATACATGATAGTGTTGTAGGTCATTATTAAAGTTGATTTGTAAAACCTCTGGAAAGAAAAGTATCTCATAAGGCTACGCTGCACATAAATACATTTGGTTTTTTGTCCTTATGCTAACTTGGAACATCTTTGTTTGATATTATTCTTAACATTATTCTTTTAAAAATCATTTTGAAGTATAATATATTAAGCAGTCAAAATTGTTACACTAGTTAAATTTGGTAGCTATCTACATATACAATCAAATCCATAAAGGGAATATATTGGAGATTGGATTCTGATAATGACCACGTAAGAGACTTCCTTCTATAAGTACATATCTAGAAAAATGTACCGAGCCACAGCCTCCTGTTGTCCTCTACAAAAACAAAATCAGCTTACCTCCTCTCTTTTTTAAGTAGTATTGGATATCTCACCAGCTCGGTCATTCCTGACCTATCCAACCATGCTTCAAACTAATCGTCATACTTGACATATAGCGAGTAGTTATCTAAAAGGGTGATAACCATATCCTAATAAGTGCGACCCATATAGCCCAACTGCATTGGTCTATATTTTTGTCATTCTTATGTGTGAGGCCTAAGGTAACATTTTTACCTTTCATTAAACATCAAGTTCCATTTGAAATGTCACATTGTCATTCCTTTGACACGCTAATTGATTTCCTCAAAAACACAACCTCCAAACTAATGCGTCTCAAATAAGAGTGTTAAATGTAAAAGTGTTAGCTCCTACGCCACCGAATAGACGTATGTTGCAAAAGTCAATGTATATGATCTTATAAGTACCATGTCAAAAACTCATTCATACAAGTTATCTAGGAGCATGACAAACCAAAGGGACTCTCTTACCATATCCTATCAGGAATCATCCCTATGATTAGTAGCGGGAAGCTCTTACATCATAAAGATCCCAAAACGTAGGAGCCACTGATATAATATAAAATTTGGTGGTCTAACAGAGACACTCAACAAGCAGTCCTTTCCATTCTAAATGTCTCTGCATTCAATCATCAACCTTTTAGTTGTCTTCATTTTCGAACTCATATGTCTTGGTCCAAATTGGCCGGGTCATATAGATCTGATCCATGTTTTTCCAGACTAATGTCGATAAATGATATACGACTGTGTACATAGGACTGTTAAAGCTCTTTAACTTAATATTTTTATTTAACTAATCTCTTTTATCCTTTAGAATAATTTAATTTTAATTTTTTTAGGAAAACGTTTTTGTATTCTATGGTTAATATTATTCAAATCTTGATTTAAGATTATTATTATTTTTGGGCAAAGCCGACGGGGTTGAACGGACCCCTACCACTTTTATTAATATACCAAAGACGATTACAAAGAAACAGAGAGAGACTCAAAAGAAAAAGAAATCAGGGACTACACAGTGTATCAACGGCTAACAGAAACTAAACACAACACGTAATTATAAAACTTCAAGGAGCAGTGACTGTTATCTTCTAAAAATGCCTGGATCGTAAGCGAATTTCAAAATTTTCAGGCCGTCTCTCAGCTAACACCATAAAAGTTGTTTCAATTGTTGGTGATTTCTTTGAGTCCAAATGCACTGCATAAATTTCTTGAGAACATAAGTATAAATTCTATCTCTTCTACTTCTTCCTTTGATTTTGCTTTTGATCTCTTCCCACTTAAGCATACTACTGCATTGAATATTTGAACATCCAATTTTCGCAAGGACATCAGTCCAAAGGTAACGAATAATATTGCATTCAAAAAACAGATGGAAGGCAGTTTCATTATATCTGCTGCAGAAGCTGTAGAGTTGTTCCACGTCCATGCCTCTACTCCTCAATTTGTCGTTTGTAAGTATTGCTTTTTGTATATTCTTCCAGATATTTAAGTAATTTTGATGCATTGCCAATCCACCAAACCGCCTTGTGCCAATTGCATATAGAGAGATCAAAAGCATAAGTAATTTAAATACATGTCTTGATAGTAAACTTATCACCTTTGAGACTCCAGTGTGCTATAGCATTGTCATCAGTAGGTACCCAATTTCTCTTGATTTTTTCCCACATGCTAACAACCTGCTGGTTAGAGAATACTGGCAAATGCAGCTGATTCCCATAAGGAAAATTTTCTACGTTACTGTTGAGGCTTATACTAGTTTGCACCATATCAAGATAATTCAGAGAGTTCGAGATTACAACTCCATAGTCATGCCATGGATCCCTCCAAAAATTAATATAATGATATGCTTTTTGCCCAAATTTAAAGTTTGGGAGAAAGATATGTTTAAGCTTAACCAAGCTTTGCCATGTCCAATTCATGTTGTTTTTAACTTCCACAGTCCAGTATGAATGATTTTTAAGAACATAATCGTAGGACCAAACTACCCACAAACTATCTCTTTTGTTAAGGATATCACACACATGCTTCCCGAAGGCAGCTTTATTCCACACGCATATGTTAATGAATCCCAAACCCCCTTTGTTGATCGGTTTCTCAAGTTGTATAAAGGAGGTTGGGGAAAGGAATTTGGTATGTATGCTTCCCTTCCAAAGAAACCGCATGAACGCAGTTCTTAACATGATAAGCAGTTTTCTTGGCAAATATATGTGCAATCCCAGTAGATATGCATAGCACTTATGACGGACTTGGTTAATGTAACCCTTCGCCTTTGTGAAAGCATTTTTGTCGACCAACAATCAATCCTCTTAGTAATTCTAGCATATAAAGGAGCACATTGACTCATTGTTATCCTTGAAGTTGCTAGGGGCAACCTAAGATATGACATAGTCGATGCATTGTGCTTTAGACCAGTTTGCGTATTAATAAGAGAGATTTGATTCGAATCGATACCAGCTGAAAGGAATTCAGATTTCTCTAAATTAATACGCAACCCTGTCAAATCATAGAATTTCTCAAGAGTACTCAGAATGCTCAAGAGAGTAATGCTCTCTGGTTTGCAGAAGATAATTAAATCATCTGCAAACATCAGCGAAGTAATAACAGGCTCTCTACATTTAGGGTGAAGTCTAAACTGACCAGTTCCAACTAATTCGTTTAACATACCCATAAGTAATTCCATCACAATTATGAAAAGATAAGCAGATATTAGGTCTCCTTGACGTATACCCTGTTTACTCCCAAAAAAGCCAACTAAAGAACTGTAATAACCCGGAAAATACGAGCCAATTTAAAAATTTTTAAATTGGTGATTTCAAAGGAATTTGAACAATTGAAATAGAATATTTCAATAAAATAGTGAACTAGAAATAGTGAGTCAGTTTGAAAATTTGAATTCAAACTTTGACTGACTGTGCAGGGTGGAAAATATAACGGATTTTAGCGAAACTAAAAATATTTAAATCTGTTTATCAATACCTTTCTAACGAATCTGAAAAATCGAAATTTCATAACGGGAATCAAAAGTTATGGCCGAATGAATTTTCAGAATGGTCGCTATATAGAATATATAGCCCTGGAAAATCGATATTTCTCAAACGACCTCGGAATTCGACGAAACCACTTTTGTTGGGTCCGGAATGTCAAACTATTGCTAGGTTTCAAATTTCATAATTTTTGAAGCTAGTATGTGAGCGTGGCAAAAGAAAATGCGTTTGGTCAATTTCTATTAAATTGGATCGACCAGAAAATGGCCATTTTCAAACGATCTCAGAATTCGACGAAACTAGTTTTGTTGGGACCATAGCGTCAAAACATAGCTAGATTTATTTTTCTGGAATTTTTCGAATCAGTTTGTGGCCCTGGCAAATTGAAATGTGCGTTCAAAGTTAAAATTAAATGTTTTATACTTTAATTTGAAAAATAACTGACTGTAACAGTCGAATTGGCCAACGAAACATATCCCATTGTGTCCGGGATGGGGGTATTTAGCTAGGGGCGACAGTCGTTGGGCTTGAAAAGGAGTTCGTTGGTGAAAACCCTAATTTTCTGAAATATATATATTCCGGCCAATCAGAATTTTTCTTTCATAATTAAAAAAATAAACCCCCCCCCTCTCGTAACCCTCGAACCTACGGCAAAAACCCGATCGCCGCTTCCCTCCCCTTTTCCGACCGACTCCGCCACTTCCAGCCAACGCCACCACCACCCCTCGACGCGTCTCCGCCTCCTCTTCAAATCCGACCACCCACGACCAGAACCATCGCCTCCTCCGCCAGAATCGAGCCCAGGAAGTCCGACGCTTCCCATCGCCGCCGCCGCTCCGATCTGCCACCGAGCGCCACCAAACCACCACCGATAGGACCCCCACTCGAAGCTCTGCCACGTCCAACTCCCTGATCGTCGTCTAGGTCAGCGGATTTCGCGAAAACCTCAAACCTAGTTTCGAACCAAATAGAAAGGTGAGTCCTTTTTGATGTCTGCACTTTGAAAAATCATATCTTTTTAGTGTGTTGACGAAATTTGATGAAACAAGAGACATCGTGAACGCAAGGAGGCTCTCTACACTCTAGAAGAAGCCGCAGATTTTTCTGACATCGTATCTATTTTTAGCGAAGCAACAAACCAATGTGAGGAATTTAAATTAAATGAATTCGAATGGAAAATGTCGTGTATAAATTATATTAGCAAAATATAAATTACACACGTGTTGTATACCTCATGTACATGCGTGGTGTAAGCTATATAAGCGAAGTATGAATTATACATGCATAGAATAATTGATATATGTGTTGAAATGCAAGTGAAATATAACAATTATAATAAATATATATATATACACTCCCCTCGTCCACAAACCATGGACGATATTTATTGTTGTGAATGGGTGTGAAATATTGGATGAAAAATACGAATGGTTGAATAATTGTTTGTGGTTGATATTGTTTGGTTGTGGTTGAAAAATACCCATTGGTGATTGAAATGAATTGGAAATATTTGTGGAAATAAAAATAAAACATGCTGCCTGCGTGCGAATTAGATGCATGAATCCCCATTGTCAAAAACCGTGAGGTTTTAAGGTAGAGCGAGGAGCCGTACTAGGGACGGTGCCGGTTTTAACTACCCTGCCGTTATGCTGCCGAAATTTTGAATAATCTTTATGTGTTAGAATTATTTTCATATGTTGAAATCATCTTCATGCATTGAAATTAAAGTCATGTGTTGAAACTATATCCATGTGTGGAAATGTTCATGTGTTGAAAAGTGATGTGTGAAAATTTAATTCATTTGTGAATGAATGAAGTGTCTAAACAATAAAAATCACATTTTTATAATATATGTGAAGTATGAAAAATATTCGCCTTATATATATAAATAGTTTCAACAATAAAAATTCCATCTTTCTAATATGAACAATATAAATAAAATATCCATGTGTGGAAATGTTCATGTGTTGAGAAGTGTGTGTAGTGGAAAAATTCATATGTTGAATAAAAAGATCGAACAATAAAAAAATTACATTTTTATTGAAACTATGAAGTGTTGAAAACATCCATTTTTGGAATAAATATTTTAAATGATAAAAATATCATTTTTATCATGTATGTGATATGCTAAAGATATGCGGACGTTGAAATAAATATTTGTGAAGAAATATTATTTTTAACATGCATAGGAACTAAATAAAATAGTCATGTGTTGAAATCTATTTTAGTTCGCCAAAATTATCTTCTTTGAAATGTGAAGTGTTAAAAATTGCCACTTGTTCAAATAAGATATGCATGAGTTGAAATATACATTAATTAGCTAATGATATGATTTTAGCCTATGCATGCAACATTAGAATGAATGGTGTTTTTAAACCAAAGTAAATCAAATATGAAGTTGAATGGAAAATGATAAGTGATAAAAATTGTATATATGTACATGCATACTTATGGAACAGGTTATAGCAAAGGGGCTAGAGAAGAGGAATAAAATTTTGTGCCCGACAAATAGGTACCCATTTACTGTTTTGTTTGGGTGATGATTTTATGAGCCTGTTGGCTTTTTCTTTTTCTTTTTGACATGAGACGCCCGTGTGGCTATTTGGGAATTTTCCCAGCCCCTCCCGTACAAAGGAGGTTATGGCGAAATTTTCCAAAATTTAAAGGCGTTAGTGAAATAATTGAAGTGAAAACGATATAGGAATTTTGAATGAACTATATTTATATAAATATATAAATATAAATAAAATTAAAACGAAACGTGGCCGTGCAGTTCGTGTTTTGAAACCGTGATTTCAAACGACTGGTGCGGGAAATCCGACCATTGGATTTTCCCGAAACCGCAACCATTGGGTTCGCCTTGGAAATACCTTTCCAACGGCACCAACTTTGTGAAGATCCGACGGTTGGATTGTCTGGAATGTTTAATTCAAATCTGAAGAAAAACATCGCCAGAAACGATTATATTTATATATATATATATAAATATAATTAAATTAAATCGAATAACGACGCTGCAGTTCGTAAATTGAAATCGTAACTTCAAATGGCTAGTGTGGAAGATCCGACCGTCGGATTTTCCCAAAACTGAAACCGTTGGATTCGTTTTGAAATGCCCTTCCTAATGATATAAATTTTGTGAAGATCCAACGGTTAGATTTTCAGATATGTGTAAAACAAATTTAGTGAAAAACAGCGTCAGTGCATCGGCATGACCTGAAACGTCGTTTAATTAAATATGGCCGTTTTAAATTAATTAAAAATGGTGATATATCGTTATAAAATACTATGGACGATATAGAGTGGAAATAAACCAATTTCATTGTGTTTGCTTGATTTGTGATGGTTGAATGTATTTAACACGAGAACTATAACTAAAGAACTGAAATGTGAATGTCGAATAGTCCAACCATGTGAATAACTGATTTGAAAATCTAAATATACGTGGGTTATTTGAAAAGGCCGAGTTCATCTCATTTCAAATAATCGATCGACGTTGAGAAGTTGAAGAGTCGAAGACGGTTGAAGACCGACGATCTTCACATTGGATGGATGGGCGCTACTGATGCTCGTGATTGGAGTAGCTACCATGAAGGAACTGAAGTAGTAGCCGTCCAAACATACTATCGATTGTATGGATATGCGAGGAATTGGTGCCTCCGGTTTCGTTCAGACCCAGAATGGACTTGTAAATGGACTGTGTGTCTGACATTGGATTTTGTTCTGTGCTGATTGATCTCTGTTAAATATATATCTGTTTGGCGGTGGAGAATTTATTCTCTTGCTTAACGCCCTTCTCTGAAACGTATGAGCTCAGAGGTTATGTATTGATAGAAATCAGTCGCATGGAGTGGATTGCCTGTGTGGCACGCCTGAGTGGCATATGATCAAGGCTTCTGTTGCAAAGCAAAGTCTAGTGGTTGATGATCAAAGCATGGTCGGTGTGACGTAGCTTTGTGCATAACGTGAATTCGCGAGCCTCACACCCCGGTATGAGTCAAAAACGGGAGAAGGACCCAAGGAGTGCACGACGTTTCTTTCTAGCTATGGTGGTGTCAGTGACCTCCCAGCCCTGACATTTATATCTACTTTTCACCTGTGTGGTTGTTGGAATACGAGGCGCCTCGATTATAGGTCTGTAAGGACCGGGAAACGTGTGTTCAGGAATTGCCAATCCTCAAAAGTAAGAGAGGACCGGCCTTGGAGGATCCAGGGATTGTTGTGTGCGGTCCCGAGGCATTTGCTAGAGTGTCTCGAATCGGAGAGGAGCTTGCCCCTTGCCTCGACTCATGAAGGAACCCAATTTCCAATACGAAATATGCGGACGTGATTGTATTACTAGTACGGCGACATAGTGGTATGGGTCATTTATGCCGCCTATGATTGATATTTATGATTGAAATCGCTTTTGAAACATATATGCACTAGTAATAATATCAAACACTTTTGTTTTATTCGTATGAAGCATTTTTGGCCATTATAAGGTAAAAACTCTATCCTCCGGCTTGCATTGCATTGTGTGATGGGACCTGAGTCTTATAATGGCCTCATTTTTCAAAAAGTATTGCGATGATTTAATCATTTACCTTATTTCATGCACTAGCACTCATTGGAGTAAACCCGTTCCGCGAGAGTGGCGTGGTCCTTTGATTTGCCTTATTATTGTTGTTAATAAGTTAAGTAGATTTCTCATACCAGTCCCATGACTGACTCGTAGTTTGTTTCACCTTGCAAACTCGTGTGCCCACATTTTCACACGGGCAGCCTAGTTACAGGTTTCTGACGCACCTTTTGGCTCATGGCGAGGCTTGACTACACCGTGCTGACTTGGATTTTCTCCACCATTATTGTATCTATATTATGATTCCGCCATTGGCGATGTAGACTGATATTTATTTTGTGTACTCTTTATGTATGATTCCGCCTCAGGCGATGGTGACTGACTATGTATCATTATGCACTAAGTTGTATCCTGTACTGTGCTTCTCTGATGTGATGATATTTATATGATTCCGCTGTCATATGTGTGTAAATTATTCTATTTTCTGTTTATGTTATTATCTGTGATCTGCTAATGATGATTAATGTGTTATATTCCAATGATTATCCTTAACACCGTGTCACGGGGTTTTGGGATCGTCACAAGAACCATTGACATTAATGGAGAAATTTGCAGAACTAATACAAGAGAAAATCCATGTAGTGAAAACAGGTGGAAATTTCATGAAGCTCATAATACGGATCACAGAAGCCCATTGAATTGTGTTAAAAGCTTTCCTAACGTCAAGCTTTAACATAATTTGAGGAGATACGATTTTAGAGTTGTACCCCTTTAGCAATTCGTGTGCAAGTAAAATGTTATCTAGAATATTTCTGCTTGGTAGGAAAGCAGCCTGATTGTTAGATATTAGAGTGGGGAAAATAAGCTTTATTCTAGTCACCAAAATTTTAGAAATACATTTATATATCGTATTGCAACACGATATTGGCCTAAATTCATACACATTGCTCGCATTCTTGACTTTAGGAATAAGGGCTGTCGTCGTATTGTTAAAATATTTCAACATTTTCCCTTTCTTGAAAAATTGTTTAACAACATTATTAACCTCTAAAGAGACCAAACTCTAGCACTTTTGATAAAAAAGGCATTAAACCCGTCGGGACTGCCACCAGAATTAGCATTGAGTGGGAACATAGCAGTTTTAGTCTCACCATCCGTGATAGGTAAGCATATAAGTTCTTGCTGCTCAATGCTAAGTCGAGGGAGGAGCATGGGGTTAATGGCATCAATATACAACTCAAAGTTATCATCATTACCAAACAGCTCAGAATAGTAAATAATGAATGCATTTTGAATATCATTTTGAGTTGTATGTACATTACCTGATAAATCAGTGATGGAGAGTATGTTTTCTTTGTTTTGGTTTGATTTAAGCGCAGCATGAAAGTAAGATGTATTTCTATTTCCATCTTCAGTCCATATGATTCTCGCCTTCTACTTTCTCATAATTGATTCAAAAAGCAGTGCTTTTCTTAGCTTGTTAGAGTATAGAGCTTCTATCTCAGCCAAGTTTAGGTTAGTATGATTAAGATTCGTTTGTAATTGAATATTCTCAAGGGATTGCAGCCAAAGTTTAGATTGATTGCTACCTAAACCAAACTTATTGCTAGCCCATACCTTAAGTGAATTTTCAGCATTCTAAAGTTTTTGGTGTAAGACGTACATTGGGTTGCCAAAAGTATGGGTATTCCAAGCAAATTGCTAAAATTGAGGGTCATCAAACCAAGAGTAAAAAAATTTGAAACTGGCTTTTCTTTGAAATCGGTAGTCACCCAAATGAATAATTTGCGATGAATGGTCAGACAAGATTGGTGAAGGTAATTCATTAGTCAGTGTAAGCCAAACATTCAGAGCATTAGCATTGCAAAAAGCATGGTCTATTTTAGTGAATGTTCTATTACCTACCCTCTTACTATTATTCCAAGTATATTGGACCCCAAAAGTGTTTATCTCCAGGAGATCAGATTCATATAAGAATACATTAATAGGACTGGTCTCAGATAATAGCACTTGCGAACCATCTACTCTATGGGATAACTTAAGTGGAGTGTTAAAATCACCACACACTATCTAAGGATGTGTGTTTTGTCTTTGTGTAGGTAACATGTTAAAAAGTGTATTTCTAGCATTAGAAGAATTACCGGCATAAACAAAAGTTAGATAATAAGATGTGTTTATAGCTGTGCAGTTTATACCCCGCTATTACCCTGCCATATCCCCGTTATATCGTGTAGCGGGTTTATAACGCTAAGCTATTTCAAAATAGCATGTGAAATAGCCTTTCCGCTTTAGTCCCGTTATATTCCAATATTCCCGATATATCCTATTATTTCAGCTATATTCCGCTATTTCCGCTATATCTTATGTAAGAGAAATGAATTAAAAATGGCATTTATGCATTATAAAATTATTTTTTTAATATAATTTTTTAACGTATATTTTCAGAATATAAAATACTATAATATTCTATTAAATTTAGTCAAGCTAAATAAAAGTTCACACTTATTTACATATATATGCTTATGCTTTTATTTGAAATTAAGAAAGTACTAATAATAATTAAGTTGAATCATAATTTTCCATTTATTTATCATATATATTTTTGTAATAATATTAAATACGAGTTTTATATGCTATTTTACACTCATCTGCTATATCCTGTTATTTCCTCGCTTTATTCCTGCTACAACTTTTTATGCCTCTGCCGCATTGGATCTGTTGAGTGCTTTAACTGCACAGGTTTGTAGATAAGTGCAAATTGTGGCAGTAAATAAATTGTCCAGTAGCAGTTAGTTTTGAGAGCTTATGAATAGTTGGATTAAACATAATTAATATTCTATTATAACTAGCTTCATTCAAATTACGTTTATAATGCCAGTAGCAGTTAGTTTTTGTTGCTGCTATGTAGACACTTCTTTCCTCTTTCTGGTTCAAAAAGATGCGACTCCTCTGGTTCCTTATGACCAGGAGGAGGAGTAATACAAGATTATGGATTTTCTTTGCACTTCTCGACGAAAGCATCTTTGTTTGTGTTATCTGCTTGCAAGGTAGTTTCATCAATGTTTTTGCTGATTATTCTTGTTGCTCTTCTTGTTGTATAACAGCTCGTAGTTGATTTAAAGCCTTATCGTCATTTGAACTCATGCCAGCATGAAATGGCAAAGCATTACTTAAAACTGGGTCCATTTCCAGTAACTCAATCTAATCCATTACTTTTTCATGAACAGGCTATAACAACCAGAAATTTCTGAACCAATTTAAAAATTTTATTTTAGCTATTTTAATGGGTTTTGAATATTTAAAATGATTTATTTTAAATAATAACGGCTAAAAATTAATTTTAACTGAAGTTAGAACATATAAATTTATTTTGTAAATAGAGTTCGAAATGTCGCGGTAGTTTGAAAATTCGGTTCAAATTTCAATTGAATGTACAGAATACAAAATAAATCGGATTTCAGTAAAACCAGAAACATTTGAATTTGTTTAATAATATCTTTATAACGGATGTGAAAAATTCGGATTTCATAATATAAATGGAAAATTATGTCCAGTTTAAAATTTAAAATAGTCGCTATGGAATTTTTATAATATATAACCCTTAAAAATAGCCATTTTGCAAACGACCTCCGTTTCTGATGAAACCACTTTTGTTGGATTCAGAATGTCAAATTATTGTTAGGTTTCAAATTTCGTAATTTTTGGAATTAATATGTGAGCGTGGTAAATTTAAACGTGTTTTGTCAATTCAGTTTAAAATAGCCATTTTTCAAATGATCTCCAAATTCAATGAAATTAATTTTGTTAGGACCGTATTATTAAAACATATCCAGATTTATTTTTCTGTAAATTTTGGAGTCAGTATGTGGCCCCGGTAAATTAAAATGTACGTTTAAAATTCAATATATTGAGTTATATTTTAATTTAAAGAAAAACCGATCGAAACAGTTGAATTGGCTTATGAAACATATTCCATTATGCCAGGAATAGGGGTATTTGGCTAGGGGCGACAGTCGTTAGGTTTGATCTGGAGTTCGAACCAATAAACCGGTAATTTGTGAATTTAATAGTAATTAAATTAAATTATATAAACCCTAGCGTGGTCAAAACCTTATAACAGTCTTCCAGCATGGTCAAAAGGCCTTATGGCCGCCACTAACATGTTAACGGCTGAGAAGCTCTAAATTTATTCCTTATATTTCTCTTAATCCTCTGAACAATATGAGATATTTATAAAAGCAAAATCCAAGCGGAATGTGAGTTCTTCAAATGGGTACAGTTTTGATCTATTCTAGTGGAGCAAGTTGCTCGATTTTCGATCTGGAAACCTGGCCATTCGGACATCATTTGGAGGTGCCGTGGAGGACGGAGCCTCGAGTTGCTCAGCACGAAGGTCAAGGATGTAGGCGGCTACAGGAAGGTGGCTGATCGTCGTCAGGGTCGACGATGGGGGTAGCGTGGCAAACCCTGGCGGTGGAGCTTGGGTTCAAGCAATGGTCTGAAGAAATTGCAAGGAAGAAGAAATAAGGGGTGGCAATGTAATTTTTAAACTATGTAATGTATTTAATTAAGTGATTAAGAAAATTAATTATAAATTAAATTGTGTTAATATTAAATCTGCCATATCTCGAGCAAACTGGAACAGAATGGAACAATTTCAGAACCGTTGGAATCGTATTCAAGAATACTACGCAATGGAACTGACCAAAATGGAAACGGAGCAAATTTGAATTTGAGGCGAATTTAAATCCGAGCAATAATAAACTCATCAGTTAAAGAATGGTGGAGTGGAACCCAACATAAGAGCTCTCCCACTCAAATCATTTTTGTTATTTATTTTTTGGAGTTCAACACACGAACTCTTCACAAATCATTTGAAATAGAAGCAATGTATGGATATTAGCGACACTCGCATTTCATACTCCGCAGATGGACACTTGTGGAACCGTAAATGGCATTTGGTTTTTCAGTTTTTATTTATATGGATGTTTTGGTGATTTGCGTATTGTGATTGTGATTATTGGTTCGAAATGATTAACATATTAAAAATAATATTAATATTATTGTGGTAGTTGAAATTAAATTATAAATATCCATTTATAATTTAAACAATGAAAATTGGCATGTATTGAAATAATTATCGAATGGTTAAAAATATAACTTTTACCGTATATATGCTATGAATAAAATTGTCATGTAATGAAATAATTATTGGATGGTTAAAAAAATATAATTTGTAACTTAATATGGAATATTCAGTTTTGATTTAAAATTGAAATTGAAGTGGGAATCGTTTTTAAAACGAATTTATAAAACACGTTTTAAATGGAAATTGACGATATATATATATATATATATATATATATATATATACATATATATAATGGCTTGAATAGAACGAGCCACGCAGCGACCGTTCGCGAATTTCAACCATTAACTTCAAATTGATGTAATGGGAGATCCGGCCATCGGATTCTCCTAAAACCGGAACCATTGGGTTCGTATCGAAAAGATTTTTCCAATGAATATAAGAGATTTAAGTTTGAATGGCTGGATTTCAAATTATGTCCAAATCAATTTCAGAAAAGGTCGCTATGAATGCAGTTCGGTGGCCGTTATTAGAAACCGACTGTAAAGGCCTTAATAAAATTATTAAAAATATGGAAATTTTTTGTAAAATTGTAATAAATGATTTGGAAATATTTTGAATGAAAAATTCCAAATTTAAATGATAAAAATATATTTTTATTGAATGAACTAGTTATTAACTAGAGTAATAATCCAATGTTTTTAAACAAATAAATTGGATTGAAAATGGGGTTTTAAAATAACTAGAATTTTCCAATGAATAAATTGGAATGGATTTGAGTGAAAATAATCTTCGGAATATTTCGATATTGGATTCCGTGATTATACGGATATTGCTGAGGAATTTGGAAGATACATATGTCGTTAATTCCCAATACGATATCCGTTAGTTTCAGAATTTGATGTTGAATATAAGTCGATATTATTTCTATTAAGGGCCTTATATTTAATATCAAATTGGATATTGGGGCTTATGGTGAATAATGTTTTAAACAACAGTCGTTCTTTAACCCAATTAACAGTGAAGATATGATTTGGAAATTATAAATGGAATTTTCCAAAGAAAAGTTTACTAATTTATTATATTAAATTGGAATTTAATGGAATTCAATTTAATAATCGAGATGGATTTCTATAAAGGAAGACCATTACTATTTATGAAATTTAAAAGGCCTTGCCGCTATTACACTTATAGTACTAGTTTGATACGGAAATTCATATCGATTATATACTATTGTGATTTTCGTGAAGGTTCCATTTTAATAGAAGATGATTTTGGGTTTATTATGAACATTGTTTGTACATGACATTTGTTCTTCAACCCAGTTAAAGACAAGATTAATTTCTTAAAAGTGGAAAAATCATTAAGCAATGATAGTTGTGATTAAAACCAAGTTGGAGTTTTAATAAATCTTAAATTAGATTTGAATGAATGAATTAATAGTGATTAAATTTACCAAAACATGAGATGTGGTATAAACCAAATATACTTGGTTGCTGATATTCATGATTGTGATTGATTGATTGTTTGGATTGTGCTCGACCAGTTTATGAGCAAAATATGCTTTTACATTTAACATTGGGTTGGGTAGAAATATTGGTATGCTAACATCTTGTGAAACACTTCACGATTTGACTATGAGGTGTTAGCGATGTTGCTCATTTCTAATCTAATGAATGATTTTGAAATGATTTTCTTATGTGAAAATAAATGTATTCTCGATTTTGGACAGCGAATGTTTTATAAGACAGAAAAGATTTCGAGGGCTAAACCCGATGTTGTCGAAATGATTTCGAAAAGTATTATGGTTTGACATTGTGGTTCATTACGTAACCAATTAGTTGTTATTGATGATGTATCTGTTTGGTGGCAGAGAATTTATTCCTTGCTTAACACCCTTCTTTGAGACGTACGAGCTCAAAGGTTATGTGATTAATAAATACTGATTATTTGTGTGAATTGCTAATGTAAAGTACTATATTTTGGAAAGTATTTGTGATTATTATGTTGTGAAATGATTTTCCCTACTTCAATATATAAAAATGATTTAGTATATGGCTACAGATTCTGCTAACCCGGATGACTAAAAGTATGGTTGAGATGGCGGTGTAGTCCCCATGGGTGTGGGATTGTGCATCGTTAGTGTAGCCTGCTCCATCATGGGCAGTGAACATATATATATATACACACACACACACACATATATATATATATATACATACATACATATATATATATATATATATATATCGAGCTGGTGAGGTGTGTACCCTTTTCCATGTCTAAAGGGAGCCCGATATTTGGTTGCATACTTGTTTGTATGCATTGTTATGTTTTGGAATTCATATTTCCAAAGATTTGGGTTTGAGATCCCGAAGTGAAATCTACTTTGATATAAAGCTAGATATGTATTTCAAATGATTTGAAATAAAAATCGGGAAATAAAGTCCAAAGGAATAATTTCTGTAGTTAGAATTGAATTTCGAAAAATCTAGATTTGGGAATAAGCCTAAATGGGTAGATTGAGGAAATTGCATGTTGTATGATGCAATGTAGATCCATATATCTATTATTGGTTATTGTTTAGGCACTGGTATTCATGGGGGTAAACCCATTCCGTGACATGCGGCGTAGTCTCGTGATTTACCCAATTTTAGGTAAAAGATTTAATAACTGTTTTAGTTCTCGCACCAGTCCCATGATTGATTCAGAGTTTATTGTTTCCACCTAAACTCTGGGTGCCCATATTTTCCACACGGGAAGTCAGTAGTTTTGGTCTTGTAGATTTCTATTTAACAGGATCTTGGTTTACAACTGGAGCTATATTCGGAAAGCTTTGTATCCGTGTATTTCTTTCAGTTGTGGTAGTTGATGTATTTTCTCTTTACATAGTATTTATACAGTTTTTATTCGTGTATTATATTTCTGCTGCTTTTGTAATTTTAAATCTTTGATAATTTTCCATTGTATATTATATACTTGAACTCTGATATCTTGTACTCTAATGTAATTGTTGTAATAGCAATGAAATGTTCTATTGTTTGTGTTCTGATGCGTCATGTTCTCAAAGCGACCCGGTGTTTCCCATATCTTTGGAGATCGGGGGATTTCAAATCATTAAAGGTGGTATCAGAGATTTGGTTTACAAAGCTAGAGAACAAGACATATTAGAACCGAACGAGAGAATTCATCAGAGATAAGATTAGTAACATCCTATAAGAATGACTCGTTAGATATAGGGTTAGTAATACCCTATAATGAGTTAGAAGAGTATTATTTATAAAAACAAACTTAGTTTTAAAATTTTAAATCTTATTATATGTATTTGACTATTTTATTTTATATTGATTTGGACTATAAGGAGATTTTTCTTATACGCGTCATGAACGTATATTCGTAGTCTCAAATATACTGGATATATACAGAATCATACTCTAGTCGCCCGGAGATGATTCTGGTGATTGACATACCATCACCCGTATTTATGTTCGAGTTTCGAAAGTGGGATGCCTATATATTTCCAATTGACTGGTATGAGAACTAAAACTTAGATAGGGTTATTGTTTGTGATTTGGCGTTAAAATATGATTTTTGAGTGTACTAAAGTTATATATTTGAAAAGTTAATCAATTAATTGATTGATGGTTGTGTTATATGATTATTAGTTCAACTAATAAAAATATTGGAATGATGAAACCCATATGAGAATGAATGATAAATTAAAAAACCAAACCAAAAATAATATAGAGCTGAATAGAAAATTTAGTTCGAATTGGATATGTTAGGAAGATATGCATATATATACATGCTGAACAGGTTAATGGATTCGCTATTGAGTAAAGAAATATATTGAATGCCCGACAAATAGGTGCACCTTAATGAGTTGGTTGCGCTATTTTATTTATTATAAACTCCTGTGAGTATTTTTGGATGCGTTGTGATGGTTGTTCTGTGTGAGATTATAAACATGCGCCATAGGATATCAAAAAATATATCATGAACTACACCGCATAGCATACTACATGAAGATAGCATATCATATTCCATATAAGCATTTGGCGCTTATATGACGATGTTTGGATTTCCATGTGGGCGAGATGCTTGTATAGCGAAGACTGAATTACAGGTTAAACAGAAGACTGATTATGGACATAAATAAGAAATACATGTAACGGTGCTCGGGGCAGGATTTAATAAAAAAACCTACACAGGTCTGGAGATGAAAAAAATTCACGTCTTTCTTGTTTTAGATACGGCACATGGATTATTTTATTTCTAACACTGAGGCAAGGTCTGAGATTTCGACTTTTACACGTTCTACCTTATACACAAATAGGTATCAAAAATTATGTATGCTTTTTATTGATTTATTGGGTACCTAATACGGCTGAATAAAATTTTCAAACCCTCCCCGTACAAAGGAGGTTACGGTGAAGTTTTTCGAAAATTTAGGGTGTTAGCCAACTTTTTGAGAACTTTGAAAATTCTTAGAAACTGAAAAGTTGAAGAATGAAAGGCAAAATGAAAGTTGAGTTGATTGGTTAAACAACTTTCAGCTCCGTTCCTTTTCGAAGATGAAAATATTTTAACTGGGGGAGATTGTAACAACCCGAAATTTATGAACCAATTTAAAAAATTTATTTTAGCTATTTTAATGGGTTTTAAATATTTAAAATGATTTATTTTAAATAATAACGACTAAAAATTTATTTTAATTGAAGTTAGAACATATAAATTTATTTTATATATAAATAGAGTTTGAAACGTCGCGGTAGTTTGAAAATTCGATTTTAAATTTCAATTGAATGTACAGAATTTAAAATAAATCAGATTTCAGTAAAACCAGAAATATTTGAATCTGTTTAATAATATCTTTCTAACGAATGTGAAAATTTAAGATTTCATAATATAAATGGAAAGTTATGTCCAGTTTAAAATTTAAAATAGTTGCTATGGAATCTATATATATTTTATAAGTGAAAAATAGGGAGAAGGACAATGTTAGCAAAAATTTTAGCCAAAAGTATGGCAAGTTTTAAAATTGGGGAAAAGGACAAGTTGTAGAGTAAAAGTGAAAATGGAAGTGGGCCCCCTGAATTCCACTTTTGCCTAAGTTTTGTCTTTCTCCCCAATTTTAAAACTTGTCATACTTTTGGCTAATTTTTTTGCTACCTTTGTCCTTTAAAAGAAATTACTCTTTTTATAATATATAGCCCTTTAAAATAGCCATTTTGCAAACGACATCTGTTTTTTATGAAACCGCTTTTATTGGATTTCGAATATCAAATTATTATTAGGTTTCAAATTTCAAAATTTTTGGAATTAATATGTGAGCATGGTAAATTTAAACGTGTTTTATCAATCCAGTTTAAATTTAATCGACTAGAAAATGGCCATTTTTCAAATGGTCTCCAAATCCAACGAAATTGATTTTGTTAGGACCGTATCATTAAAACATAGCCAGATTTATTTTTCTGTAATTTTTGGAGTCAGTATGTGGCTCCGGTAAATTAAAATGTACATTTAAAATTCAATATAATTGAGTTATATTTTAATTTAATGAAAAACCGATTGAAACAGTTGAATTGGCTTATGAAACATATTCCATTGTGTCCGGAATGGGGGTATTTAGCTAGGTGTGACAGTCGTTGGGTTTGATTTGGTGTTCGAACCAATAAACCGGTAATTTATGAATTTAAAATTAGTTAAATTAAATTATATAAACCCTAGCTTGGTCAAAACCTTATAACAGTCTTCTAGCATGGTCAAAAGGCCTTATGGCCGCCACTAACATGTTAACGGCTGAGAAGCTCTAAATTTATTCCTCATTTTTCTCTTAATCCTCCGAACAATACGAGATATTTACAAAAGCAAAATCCAAGGGGAACGTGAGTTCTTCAAATGGGTACAGTTCTGATCTGTTCTGGTGGAGCGAGTTGCTCGATTTTTGAGCTGGAAACCTGGCCATTCGCACGCTATTTGGAGGCGCCATGGAGGACCGAGCCTCTATCTGCTCAGCGCGTAGGTCGAGGATGTAGGCGACTACAAGGAGGTGGCAGCTGATCGTCGTCAGGGTCGACGATGGGGGCAGTGTGGCAAACCCTAGCGATGGAGCTTGGGTTTGAGCAATGGTCTGAAGAAATCGCAAGGAAGAAGAATCAAGGGGCAACAGTGTAATTTTTAAACTAGTAATCAATTTAATTAAGTGATAAGAAAATTAATTATAAATTAAATTGTGTTAATATTAATCTGCCATATCTTGAGCAAACTAAAACAGAATGGAACAATTTCAGGACCGTTGGAATCGTATTCAAGAACACTACGCAATGGACTTGACCAGAACACAAAGGAAGCAAATTTGAATTTGAGGCAAATTTAAATTCGAACGGTACTAAAATCATCAGTTAAAGAATGGCGAAGTGGAACCCAACGTGAGAACTCCCTCACTCAAATCATTTTTGTTGTTATTTATTTTTGGAGTTCAACACACGAACTCTTCACAAATCATTTGAAATAGAAGCGATGTACGGGTATTAGCGACACTCGCATTTCATACTCCGTAGATGGACACCTGTGGCGCCGTATATGGCATTTGGTTGTTGAGTATTTATTTATATGGATGGTTTGGAGATTTATGTATTGTGATTATGATTATGGATTCGAAATGATTAACATATTAAAAATAATGTTAATATTATTGTGGTAGTTGAAATTAAATTATAAATATCCATTTATAATTTAAACAGTGAAAATTGGCATGTATTGAAATAATTATCGAATGGTTAAAAATATAATTTTTAACGTATATATGCGATGAATAAAATTGTCATGTAATGAAATAATTATTGGATGGTTAAAAAATATAATTTTTAACTATATATGGAATATTGAATTTTGATTTAAAATTGAAATGGAAGTTGGAATCGTTTTTAAAACGAATTTATAAAATACGATTTAAATGGAAATCAACGATATATTTACATATATAATGGCTTGAATAGAACGCGCCGCGCAGTGACCGTTCGCGAATTTCAACTGTTAACTTCAAATTGATGTAACGAGAGATTCGACCATCGGATTCTCCTAAATCGGAACTGTTGGGTTCGTATCGAAAAGATCTTTCCAATGAATATAAGTTTAAATTTGAACGGTTGGATTTCAAACTATGTCCAAATCAATTTCAGAAAATGTCGCTATGAATGCAAACCGACTGTAAAGACCTTAATATGATTATTAAAAATATGGAAAAATTGTGTAAAACCATAATAAATGGTTTGGAAAGATTTTGGATGAAAATTTTCAAATTTGAAAAGATAAAATTTATTTTTATCGAAATGAACTAGTTATTAACTAGAATAATAATCCGATGTTTTTAAATAAATAAATTGGATTGGAAAAGGGGTTTTAAAATAACCTGAATTTTCCAATGAATAAATTGGAATGGATTTGAGTGGAAATACTCTTCGGAATATTTCGATATTGGATTCCATGGTTATACGGATATTGTTGAGGAATTTGGAAGATATAGATATCGTTATTCCCAATACGATGTCCGTTAGTTTCAGAATTTGATGTTGAATATAAGCTGATATTATTTCTATTCAGAGCCTTATATTTAATATTAAATTGGATTTTGGGGTTTATAGTGAATAATGTTTTAAATATCAGTCGTTCTTTAATCCAATTAACAGTGAAGATATGATTTGGAAATTATAATCGTTTAAATAAGATTAATGGAATTTTCCAAAGAAAAGTTTTCCAATTCAATATATTAAATTGGAATTGAATAGAATTTGATTTAATAATCGAGTTGAACTTCTGTAAAGGAAGACCGTTACCATTTATGGAATTTAAAAGGCCTTGCTGTAACAACCCGGAAAATCAGAACCAATTTAAAATTTTTAATTTGGCAATTTTAATGAATTTTGAATATTTAAAATGATTTATTTAAATAATAACGACTAGAAATTTATTTTGTATAGAATTAGAACGTATATATTTATATAAATCGAAGTTAGAATATAAATATCTATTTTAATTATAAAAGGAATTAAAAATGGCGTTGTAGTTTGAAAATTCGATTTCGAATTTCAAATGAATGTACAGGATTCAAAATAAACCGGATTTTAGTGAAACTAGAAATATTTGAATCTATTTGAAAATATCTTCCCAACGAATCTGAAAAATTGAAATTTCATAGCGGGAATAAAAAGTTATGCCCAGTTGAAAATTCAGAATAGTCGCTATGGAAATATAGTCCTTAAAATGACGATTTTGCAAACGACCTCCGTTTTCGATGAAACCACTTTTGTTGGATCCAGAATGTCAAATTATTGCTAGATAGCAATTTTCATAATTTTTGGAACTAATATGTGAGCGTGGCACATTTAAACGCGTTTGGTAATTTCAGTTTGAATTTAATCGACTGGAAAATGACCGTTTTTCAAACGATCTCCAAATTCGATGAAATTATTTTTGTTCGGACCTTATCGTCGAAACATTGCCAGATTTATTTTTCTAGAATTTTTGGAGTCCGTATGTGGCCCCGGTAAATTAAAATGTGCGTTTGAATTTAAAATATAATGATTTATATTTTAAATTTGGCGAAACTTATTATAACAACCAAATTGGGTTATGAAACATATCCCATTGTGTTCGGAATGGGGGTAATTACTTAGGGGCGACAGTCGTTGGGCTTGACTTGGAGTTTGAATGAAAAGTTAACTTTTTAGAATAAATTAATAATATAAATTATTATATATTACTCAACCCTCTTCTCTCTCTCTCCTTCACTTCCCTTTACTCATCGTTCAAAACTAGAAGAAAAAAACAACGGAACCCTAACCCTACGTGTCACCGTCACCAGAGGACCACCGCGCCGCTGTTCTTCACGTCGTCGGCCACCAACCTCACCCCTTCCTCCTCTAGCCGTCATCGCCTCTCCCCTGCCCCTCTTTCTTCTTCGATTTAAAACCCAAACCTCAATGCAAACCCGCCGCCTCCTGCCTCACACTGGCCCACCCCTGGCGCCGCAACACCCGACTACTCCGGCAAGACCACTTCCCCTCTGTTGTGCCACGCCCCTCCCCTTTCCCCTCTTCAAGTCCAAAGCCCTCCTTCAACGGAAAATTCGATTTTTAACAAAGGTGAGTTTTTAATTTCATATTTATTTACTTATGTATTAGAAAATATGATTTTTTTTAAAATAATATAACCTTTAGGGAAATGATTTTTATATAAATGAATATAAAATTTATATTGTTTTTGAATGTAAAACTTATACTGTTTTTGAATGTAAAGTTTATATTGTTTTTTAATATGAAGATAAGATTAGATTTTCTAATGAAAAAAAGATTAGATTTTTAATGAAGAAAAGATTAAATTTTTAATATAGAAAAGATTTGATTTTATATTATACGAACATCGTTATAAAAATATGATTTTTATTATTTAGATAACGATATAAAAATATGATTTTTATCTATATAAATTTGAAATAAAAATTCGATTTTTATTATTTGAATAGCGATATAAAAATTTGATTTTTATATATGAAGTAGCGGAATAAAAATATAATTTTTATTATGAAGTTAGCGAAATAAAAATATGATTTTTATATTATAGAGATAATAAAAATATGATTTTTATATTATAGAGATAATAAAAATATGATTTTTATATAATAGCGAAAATAAAAATATGATTTCTATATGAAGAGATATGGAATAAAAATATGATTTTTATTGTATGAACATCAAAATAAAAATATTTTCTTTATAATATAAACATCGTGTTAAAGATGTGATTTTTACACATATGGTTTTGAAGTAAAAATATGATTTTTAATGAAATAAAAATGTGATTTTTAACATGTACCGTGTGAAACAGACTGCGATGGAACCGACTGAATCCAAATCCAGACCATTCAGATATAAAGAATGGAGGAGTGGAACCTAAAGGTGAGAACTTCTCCCTTTAATTATATTTTCTAATTAAAATATATATTAGGATGCAGACGGTGTTTAGCAGCACCCGACATCCATCGTCCACAAACCATGGACGACTTGTTTGATTTGATTATGTTGTGAAAATTGTTTGTGATGCGAAATGGATTGTATAAAATATTCACGTGTTGAAATAAAATATTTTATCGTTAAAAATATATTTTTTAACGTGTATATGAATAAAATAAATATTCATTTACAAATCGGGTGATTTGTTTATGTACACCCATTTGATTGACATTGATTGGGACGATATATTTTACACATCGCCCAACTGCACAAATAAATTTGTGTTTGTTGTTTGAAAACCCTACACGGATATTGAGATGATATTTGACGTACACTAATCCCAATTATTTAGTTGTATGTCGATCGATTGGTTGACAAGCTGTTGTAAACGTTGATTATTTATATTTAATGCTTATGCAGTTGTGTAACGCACTCTGGATGATGGTTGATTGTTTACCATTGTTGTTCTACACATATGTTGTATGAAATCCATATAAATAACATTATATGGTAATTAACTGTGTCTAATTCCAGTTCAGAAATAACGAATATGTTAAAATAACGAATATTTTAAAATAATGAATATTTTAAAATAATATTCAGTAAAAGATCAAAATCTGATTTTGATGTCCGATTCACGGAAATATTTAAATATATAAAGCTGTGTTGATTAGATTAACGCCATTTTGACGTGAACGATATTTATATCGATTTTATTCATTTTATAATGAATATCGAAAAGGAAGTGATTTCAAAATCTAATGTTTTGAAAATATTATCATTTATATATCGATGATATGGAATATTCAATTTTGATTAGAAATTGAATATGAAGTTGAAATCGTTTTGAAAATGAATTTAAAACTATTTATAAAATACGTTTTAAATGAAATCGACGAAATATATATATTATATATATAATGGCCTGAATAGAACGCATCGCGCCGCGGTAGTTCGCGAATTTCGACCATTGACTTCGAATGGACATTACGGGAGATCCGACCATCGGATTCTCCTAAAACCGGAACCGTTGGATTCGTATCGAAAAGATCTTTCCAACGAATATAAGAAATTAGAAATCTAACGGTTGGATTTGGAATTATGTCCAAATCAAATTTGGAAAAGGTCGCTGTAAGTGCAGTTCGATGACCGTTTATGGAAATCGACTGTACGGACCTTGATAAAATTATTAAAAATATCAATAATTTGTGTAAAATCATAATAAATGATTTGGAAAGAATTGGGCTGAAAAATTCCATATTTGAAAAGATAAAAATATATTTTTATCGAAATGAACTAGTTATGAACTAGAATTATAATCCAATATTTTTAAATAAATAAATTGGATTTGAAATGGTTTTAAAAATGACCAGAAATTTCCAATATACGAATTGGAAATGGATTTGAATCGAAAGTATCTTCGGGATATTTCGATATTGAATTCCGTGATTATACAGATATTGTGGAGGAATTTGGAAGATATATATATATATATATCGTTATTCCAATACGATATTTGTTGGTTTCAAAATTTGATATTGAATATAAGTCGATATATTTTCTACTCAGAGCCATGTATTATATATCAAATTGGATTTTGGGTTTGTCGTGAACGGTGTCTTCACTAACACTGTTCTTAAACCCAGTTGAGAAAAGATTAAATCTTTTCATTAAGATTTAATGAAGTTTACCAATTAATTAACATTTAATTGGGATTAAATTGAAATTGGTTTTAGGGTTTATAGTGAACGGTGTTTTAAATAACACTTGTTCTTTAATCCGATTAACAATGGAATGAGATTTTGGGTTTATCGTGAATGGTATCTTTAATAATACTGTTCTTAAACCCAATGGAGTTAAGAAATCTAGAAACTGACTGGAGATTAGCTAAGGTGAATGGTTTCCTGGGTATTGATCTGATGTTGGTTTCGGCCTTCGGAATTAATACTTCGGGAATTGTTCTCTTACTAATTTACAGTTAAAGACTGATGGGATGGGGTTTTCAGTAACACTGTTCTTAAACACAATGTGAAAAGAATAAATCTTTTAATTTAGATTTAAAGAAGAATTACCAATTAATTAACATTTAATTGGAACTGAAAATGGAATGTAATTGGGTTTATTCTGAACTGTGTTTTTAACGACATTCGTTATTTAATCCGATTTACAGTGAAATGTGATTTGGGATTTATAAATCTTTTTATTAAGATTTAACGGGAATTTTCCAAAGTGAAGTTTTCCAATTTAATATATTAAATTGGAATTGAATGGAATTCGATTGATAATAATCGAAGTGAACTTCTGTGGAGGAAGACTGTTAATACATATGGAATTTAAAAGGCTCTGCCATTATTCCGTTTATATGATTAGTCGGATAAGGGAAATTGATATCGATTATATATTGATTTGTTTTTCCATGAAGATTCCATAATTAATGGAATGTGATTTGGGTTTATCGTGAAGTGTGTTTTAAATGACATTAGTTTTTTAACCCAGTTAAAGGCAGGATTACATGTCTTTCATTGTATTTCGAACTATATGGTTGATCTTTGCTAAATATATATCTGTTTGGCGGCGAAGAATTTATTCTCTTGCTTATCACCCTTCTCTGAGACGTACGAGCTCAGAGATTATATATCGGCAGAAATCAATAGTACAGTGTAGATTGTCGATGCGACATGTTTGTGTTTGCAAAGTTAAATAATCATTAATATTGATTTTTGGGAAGACTAAAACTAAGTGGGGTTTTAATGAATCTTTAATTAGATTGAAGTGGGAATTGATAATTTAAATTATCAAATTTGAATGATGACCGAGAACGGAGTATCACCAGTTTTGTTCCTAGCGATAGTTAAATTTTGATTAGATTTGAATGTGGAATGGTAATTAAATTTACCAATAACACTGTGGTGTTAGATATGGAGTATTACCAGTTTTGCTCCATGGGATGAATAGGTTGGGATTGGGAGACTAAACAAATGATTACTCCGGTAAGGTGCGTTAATCCCGACTAGTTTGGAAAACCTTAATATGGTTTGAATTAATATCCAAAGGAAGATTAAAGAATAAATTTAAAGAATTTATCTTTGATAAAATTAATGGGAACCTTTCCCAAAGGATATGAATATTTAAATAAAAGAATATTCATAATTGTAACGAGGCGTATGTTGTGTTTTTTATAACACTTGTTTATTATATACGCGAGTTATTCGGAAAGGCCGGGTTTATACCCATTCTGAATAACCGATTCGACGACAAGTCGATGATGAAGACGGTGGTTGAAGACCGGAGGTCTTCACATCATTTGGATGATTACTGATGTCTTGATTTGGTTGTACACCCAAGACGAGGTAATAAGTGGTGATCATCCAGACGTACTTGGAGATCGACGGATATGCGAGGACCTCTCTCCTGTATTAGACATATGGGAAAAGGAATAAGGTCCCTCCGGTTTCATTCAGACCCAGAACAAACTCGTATATGGATGTGTGTCTGACATTGGATTTTATTCTGTGTTGATTGATTTTTATTAAATATATATATGTTTGGCGGCGAAGAATTTATTCTCTTGCTTAACGCCCTTCTCTGAGATGTACGAGCACAGAGGTTATATATTGATAGATATCAGTGGCATGGCATGAATTGCCTGTGTGGCATGCCTGAGTGGCAAATGATCAAGGCTTTTGCTGAAAAGCAGAGTCTTGTGGTTGATGATCAAAGCACGGCCTTAAATGGCATAGCTTTGTGTATAGCGTTAATTTGTGAGCCTCACACCTCAGTATGAGTTAAAAACGGGATAAGGGACCCAAGGAGGACATGACGGGTGGTGTCAGGGTTTTGCAAGCCCTGACATTTATATTGTTTTTACCTTTGTGGTTGTTGGAATGCGAGGCGCCTCTTGTATATCGGTCTCTTCGGAGCCGATGGATATAGGTCCTATAGGACTGGGAAACGTGTGTTCAGGAATACTAATCCACTAACGTAAGTGTGGACCGGCCTTAGAGGATGCAAGGGTCTTCTGCGGGAGATCCTGAGGTATTTGCTAGAATGTCTCGAAGCCGGTGAGGAGTACATCCCTTGCCTCGACCCATGATGGGAATCCAATTTACAATACGTGGCGTTGCGGTATTGATTGTAGAGCCTAGTATTGGCGACATGATATATGGTACCCATGCCGTCTATGATTGATACATTTATATTTCAAGTTGTTTTCATACACTTTACACTATAATAGTATAAAAATTATTTGTTTTAAACGTACCAAGCATGTTTGGCTATTATAAGGGAAAACTCTATCCTCAGGCTTGCGTTGCATTGTGTGATGGGACCTGCGTCTTATAATAGCTTCATTTTTCCAAAAAGCATTGTGTTGTTTATTCTATGCACTGGTATTCTTGGGAGGAAACCCGTTCCGTGTTATACGGCGTAGTCCCTTGATTTACTCCATTTTAAAGTAAAGTTTTAAATAACTGTTTTAGTTCTCACACCAGTCACATGGCTGACCTGGAGTTTATTGTTTTAACCTAAACTCCGGGTGCCCCTATTTTCCACACTGGCAGCTAGTAGTTTTGGTTTTGCAGATTTATATTCACAGGATCCTGGTTTATAGCTGGAACGATATTCGAAAATCTTTGTATCCGTTTATCTCTTTCAGTTGTGTTTTGTATTATTTTCCGCTGCCATGTAATGAATTTTAATCCCTGATATTTCTCTGATGTATAATATTTATTCTTACTCTGTATATTCTTGTACTCTGAGTAAATTGTTGTAATAAGCAATGAAATTTTCTTCTATATGCGTTCTGATTTGTCGTGTGCTCATTACAATCCGAGCTTTCCTTTACGGGGAAGTACAGGTCGTTACATGTGGTATCAGAGCTTTGGTTTACAGAGCTCGAGAACAAGGCACGTTAGAATCAAACGAAAGAATTCATCAGAGATTGGATTAGTAATGTCCAATAAGAATGACTCGTTAGAGATAGGGTCAGTAGTATCATAGAATGAGTGAGAATAGTAGTGTTTTGAAAACTAAAATAAAAACAAATTTTGTTTTGAAAATTTAAACCATTTTATACGTATTTGAATGTTTATTTTATTTTGAATTTGGACAATCAAGTAAATAAAGATTTTGCATATACGCCTTGCAAACGTATATTCGAAGTTTTAATATACTAGATAGATATAGAATCACACTCTAGTCGCCCGGAGATGATTCTGATGATTGACTAGTCGTCATCAATGTTTATGTTCGAGTTTCGATAGTGGAATTTCTATATATTTCCAGTTGACTGGTATGAGAACCAAAACTAGATAGGGTCTATTGTTGTGATTTGGCACCAAAAATGGATTTATATATATATATAAGAATTATGTGTTTGAAACGATAATCAACTAATTGATTGTTGATTGTGTTATTTTATTATTGGTTTGATTAATTAAATTTTTTAACAATTAAGCCAAATTGTATCAAATCAAAATATTGAACTGAATTGAAAATGATTGCAATTACACGCATATACATGTATATACATGGAACAGGTCATAGCAAGGAGGCTAGAGAAGAGGAATAAAATTGAATGCCCGACAAATAGGTACATATTTACTAATTTATTGGGTTTGGATGATTTTATAAGCCGATTGGCTTTTTCTTTTTCTTTTGAGATGAGAGGGCATGTGTGGTGGTTTGGGGATTTTCCCGATGCTCCCCGTACAAAGGGGGTTATGGAGAATTTTTTCGAAAATTTAGGGTGTTAGCCAATTTTTTGAAAAACTAGAAATTCTTAGAAACTGAAAAGTTGAAGAATGAACGCCAAACTGAAAGTTGAGTTGATTAGTAAAACAACTTCCAGCTCCGTTCCTTTCCGAGGACGAAAAGATCTTAAGTGGGGGAGAATGTAACAACTCGGAAAATAAAAACCAATTTAAAAATTTTAATTTGGCAATTTTAATGAATTTTGAATATTTAAAATGATTTATTTTAAATAATACCGACTAGAAATTTATTTTGAATAAAATTAGAACTTATATATTTATATAAATCGAAGTTACAATATAAATATTTATTTTAATTATAAAGGAATTAAAAATGGCGCGGTAGTTTGAAAATTCGATTTCAAATTTCAAATGAATGTACAGGATTCAAAATAAACCAAATTTTAGTGAAACCAGAAATATTTGAATCTATTTGAAAATATCTTCCCAACGAATCTGAAAAATTGAAATTTCATAGCGGGAATAAAAAGTTATGCCCAGTTGAAAATTCAAAATAGTCGCTATGGAAATATAGCCCTTAAAAATGGCGATTTTGCAAATGACCTCCGTTTTTGACGAAACCACTTTTGTTGGATTCGGAATGTCAAATTATTTCTAGATTCCAATTTTCATAAATTTTGAAACTAATATGTGAGCGTGACGCATTTAAACATGTTTGGTAATTTCAGTTTGAATTTAATCGACTGGAAAATGACCGTTTTTCAAATGGTCTCCAAATTCGACGAAATTGGACCGTATCGTCAAAACATAGCCAGATTTATTTTTTTGGAATTTTTGGAGTCCGTACATGGCCTCGGTAAATTAAAATGTGTGTTTGAATTTAAAATATAATGAATTATATTTTAAATTTGGTGGAAACTGATTGTAACAGCTGAATTGGTGTATGAAACATATCCCATTGTGTTCGGAATGGGGGTAACTAGTTAGGGGCGACAGTCGTTGGGCTTTATTTGGAGTTTGAATGAAAAGTTAACTTTTTGGAATAAATTAATAATATAACTGATTATATATTACTCAAGCCTCTTCTCTCTCTCCTTCACTTCCCTTTACTCGTCGTTCAAAACTAGAAATAAAAAAAACAAGGGAACCCTAACCCCACGTGCTGCCGCCACCGGAGGACCACCACGTCGCCGCTCTTCACGCCATCGGCCACCAACCTCACCCCTTCCTCCTCTAACCGCCATCTCCTCTCCCCTGCCCCTCTTTCTTCTTCGATTTAAAACCCCAAACCTCAATGCAAAATCGCCGCCTCCTGCCTCCCGTTGGCCCACCCCTGGCGTTGTACCACCCCACTACTCTGGCGAGACCACTCCCCCTCTGCTGCGCCACGCCCCTCCCCTTTCCCCCTCTTCAAGTCCAAAGCCCTCCTTCGACGGAAAATTCGATTTTTAACAAAGGTGAGTTTTTAATTTCATATTTATTTACTTATGTATTAGAAAATGTGATTTTTTTAAAACTATATAACCTTGTTTAGGAAAATGATTTTTATATAAATGAATATAAAATTTATATTGTTTTTGAATGTAAAACTTATATTGTTTATGAATGTAAAGTTTGTATTGTTTTTGAATATGAAGAAAATATTAGATTTTGTAATGAAGAAAAGATTAGATTTTTAATGAAGAAAACATTAGATTTTTAATGTAGAAATGATTTGATTTTTTATTATTCGACATCGTTATAAAAATATGATTTTTATTATTTGAATAGCGATACAAAAATTTGATTTTTGTATATGAAGTAGCGGAATAAAAATATATAATTTTTATTATGAAGTTAGCGAAATAAAATTATTATTTTTATATTATAGAGATAATAAAAATATGATTTTTACATTATAGAGATAATAAAAATATGATTTTTATATTATAGAGATAATAAAAATATGATTTTTATATTATAGAGAAAATAAAAATATGATTTCTATATGAAGAGATATGCAATAAAAATATGATTTTTATTGTATGAACATCGAAATAAAAATATTATCTTTATAATGTAAACATCGTGTTAAAGATGTGATTTTTACATATATGGTTTTGAAGTAAAAATATGATTTTTAATGAAATAAAAATTTGATTTTTAACATGTACCACGTGAAACAGACTGCGATGGAACCGACTGAATCCAAATCCAGACCATTCAAATATAAAGAATGGAGGAGTGGAACCCAAAATTGAGAACTTCTCACTTTAATTAAATTTTCTAGTTAAAATATATATTAGGATGCAGATGGTGCTTAGCAGCACCCGACACTCGTCGTCCACAAACCACGGACGACTTGTTTGATTTGATTGTGTTGTGAAAATTGTTTGTGATGTGAAATGGACTGTATAAAATATTCACGTGTTGAAATAAAATATTTTATCGTTAAAAATATAATTTTTAACGTGTATATGAATAAAATAAATATTCATTTACAAATCGGACGATTTGTTTATGTACACCCATTTGATTGACATTTATTGGGACGATATATTTTACACATCGCCCAACTGCACAAATAAATCTGTGTTTGTTGTTTGAAAACCCCACACGGGTATTGGGATGATATTTGACGTACACTAATCCCAATCATTTAGTTGTATGTCGATCGATTGGTTGACAAGCTTTTGTAAGCATTGATTATTTATATTTAACGCTTATGCATTTGTGTAATGCACTCTAGATGATGGTTGATTGTTTATCATTGTTGTTCTATACATGTGTTGTATGAAATCCATATAAATAACATTATATGGTAATTGACTGTGTCTGATTCCAGTTCAGAAATAACGAATATTTTAAAATAATGAATATTTTAAAATAATGAATATTTTAAAATAATATTAAGTAAAAGATTAAAATCTGATTTTGATGTCCGATTTGGGATGGACACGGAAATATTTAAATATATAAAGATGTGTTGATTAGATTAACGCCATTTTGACGTGAACGATATTTATATCTATTTTATTCATTTTATAATGAATATCGAAAAGGAAGTGATTTCAAAATCTAATGTTTTGAAAATATTATCATTTATATATCGATGATATGGAATATTCAATTTTGATTAGAAATTGAATATGAAGTTGTAATCGTTTTGAAAACGAATTTAAAACGATTTATAAAATACGTTTTAAATGGAAATCGGTGAAATATATATATATATATATATATATTTATGTATGTATATATATATGTATATATATAATATATATTATATATATAATAGCCTGAATAGAACGTGCCGTACCGCGGCAGTTCACGAATTTCGACCATGGATTCGAATGGACATTACGGGAGATCCGACCGTCGGATTCTCCTAAAACCGAAACCGTTGGGTTTGTATCGAAAAGCGCTTTCCAATGAATTTAAGAAATTTGAAATCTAACGGTTAGATTTGGAATTATGTCCAAATGAAATTTGGAAAAGGTCGTTGTAAGTGCAGTTCGATGACCGTTTATGGAAATCGACTGTACGGGCCTTGATAAAATTATTAAAAATATCAATAATTTGTGTAAAATCATAACAAATGATTTGGAAAGAATTGGGCTAAAAAATTCTATATTTGAAAAGATAAAAATATATTTTTATCGAAATGAACAAGTTATGAACTAGAATTATTATCCAATATTTTTAAACAAATAAATTGGATTTGAAATGGTTTTAAAAATGACCAAAAATTTCCAATATAAGAATTGGAAATGGATTTGAATCGAAAGTATCTTCGGGATAATTCGATATTGGATTCCGTGATTATACGGATATTGTAGAGGAATTTGGAAGATATATATATATCGTTATTCTAATACGATATTTGTTGGTTTTAGAATTTGATATTAAACATAAGCCAGTATATTTTCTATTCAGAGCCTTGTATTTAATATCAAATTGGATTTTGGGTTTGTCGTGAATGGTGTCTTCACTAACACTGTTCTTAAACCCAGCTGAGAAAAGATTAAATCTTTTTATTAAGATTTAAAGAAGTTTACCAATTAATTAACATTTAATTGGGATTAAATTGAAATTGGTTTTTGGGTTTATCGTGAACAGTGTTTTAAATAACACATGTTCTTTAACCTGATTAACAATGGAATGAGATTTTGGGCTTTTCGTGAATTGTATCTTTAATAATACTGTTCTTAAACCCAATGGAGTTAAGAAAATTAGAAGCCGACTGGAGATTAGGTAAGCTGAATGGTTTCCTGGGTATTGATCTGATGTTGGTTTCGGCCTTCGGGATTAATACTTAAGGAATTGTTCACTTACTAATTTACAGTTAGAGACTAATGGGATGGGGTTTTCAGTAAGACTGTTCTTAAACCCTGTGTGAAAAGAATAAATCTTTCAATTAAGATTTAAAGAAGAATTACCAATTAATTAACAATTAATTGAAACTAAAAATGGAATGTGAATTGGGTTAATTGTGAACTGTGTTTTTAACAACATTCGTTCTTTAACCCGATTTACAGTGAAATGCAATTTGGGATTTATAAATCTTTTTATTAAGATTTAACATGAATTTTCCAAAAGTAAAGTTTTCCAATTTAATATATTAAATTGGAATTGAATGGAATTCGATTGATAATAATCGAAGTGAACTTCTGTGGAGGAAGACTGTTAATACATATGGAATTTAAAAGGCTTTGCCGTTATTCCATTTATATTATTAGTCAGATACGGAAATTGATATCGATTAAATATTGATTTGTTTTTCCGTGAAGATTCCATAATTAATGGAATCTGATTTAGGTTTATCATGAACTGTGTTTTAAATGACAATATTTCTTTAACTCAGTTAAAGGCAGGAGTAGATGTCTGTCATTGTATTTCGAACTGTATGGTTGATCTCTGCAAAATATATATCTGTTTGGTGGCATAGAATTTATTCTCTTGCTTAACACCCTTCTGTGAGACGTACGAGCTCAGAGATTATATATCGGCAGAAATCAGTAGTACGGTGTAGATTGTCGATGCGACATGTTTGTGTTTGCAAAGTTAAATAATCATTAATATTGAGTTTTGGAAAGATTAAAACTAAGTGAGGTTTTAATGAATCTTTAATTTGATTGAAATGGGAATTGATAATTTAAATTATCAAATTTGAAAGATGACCGAGAATGGAGTATCACCAGTTTTGCTACTAGCGATAGTTAAATCTTTAATTAGATTTGAACGTGGAATGGTAATTAAATTTACCAATAACATCGTGGTGTTAGATATGGAGTATTACCAGTTTTGCTCCATGGGATGAATAGGTTGGGATTGGGAGATTAAACAAATGATTACTTCGGTATGGTGCGTTAATCCCGACTAGTTTGGAAAACCTTAATATGGTTTGAATTGATATTCAATGGAAGATTAAAGAATAAATTTAAAGAATTTATCTTTGATAAAATTAATGGGAACCTTTCCCAAAGGATATGAATATTTAAATAAAAGAATATTCAGAATTGGAATGAGGCGTATGTTGTGTTTTTTATAACATCGGAAAGGTCGGGTTTATACCCATTCTGAATAACTAATTCGACGATAAGTTGATGATGAAGACGGTGGTTGAAGACCGGAGGTCTTCACATCATTTGGATGATTACTGATGTCTTGATTGGGATGTACACCCAAGACGGGGTAATAAGTGGTGATCATCCAGACGTACTTGGAGATCAACGGATATGCGAGGACCTCTCTCCTGTATTGGACATATGGGACGAGGAATAAGGTGCCTCCGGTTTCGTTCAGACCCAGAACGAACTTGTAAATGGATGCGTGTCTGACATTTGATTTTATTCTCTGTTAATTGATTTTTATTAAATATATATCTGTTTTGCGACGGAGAATTTATTCTCTTGCTTAACACCCTTTCTGAGATGTACGAGCTCAGAGGTTATATATCGATAGATATCAGTCGCATGGCATGAATTGCCTGTGTGGCAAATGATCAAGGCTTCTGTTGAGAAGCAGAGTCTTGTGGTTGATGATCAAAGAATGGCCTTAAATGGCATAGCTTTGTGTATAACGTTAATTCCTAAGCCTCACACCTCAGTATGAGTTAAAAACGGGATAAGGGACCCAAGGAGGACATGACGTTTCTTTCTAGCTATGGGTGGTGTCAGGGTTTTGCAAGCCCTGACATTTATATTATTTTTACCTTTGTGGTTGTTGGAATGCGAGGCGCCTCAGATATATCGGTCTCTACAGAGCCAATGGATATAGGTCCTATAGGACCGAAAACGTGTGTTCAGGAATATTAATCCACTAACGTAAGTGTGGACCGGCCTTGGAGGATCCAAGGGTCTTCTGCGGGAGATCCTGAGGCATTTGCTAGATTGTCTCGAAGCCAATGAGGAGTACATCCCTTGCCTCGACTCATGACGGAAATCCAATTTCCAATACGTGACATTGCGGTTTTGATTGTAGAGCCTAGTATTGGCGACATGATATATGGTACCCATGTCTTCTATGATTGATACATTTATATTTGAAGTTGTTTTCATACACTTTACACTACAATAGTATCAAAATGATTTGTTTTAACCGTACCAAGCATGTTTGGCTATTATAAGGGAAAACCCAATCCTCCGGCTTGCGTTGCATTATGTGATGGTACCTGGGTCTTATAATAGCTTCATTTTTCCAAAAAGCATTGCGTTCTTTATTCTATACACTGGTATTCTTGGGAGGAAACCTGTTCCGTGTTATACGGCGTGGTCCCTTGATTTACTCCATTTTAAAGTAAAGTTTTAAATAACTGTTTTAGTTCTCACGCCAGCCACATGACTGACCTAGAGTTTATTGCTTTATCCTAAACTCTGGGTGCCCCAATTTTCCACACGGGCATCTAGTAGTTTTGATTTTGCAGATTTATATTCATAGGATCCTGGTTTACAGCTGGAACGATATTCAGAAAGCTCTGTATCCGTTTATCACTTTCAGTTGTGTTTTGTATTTTTTTCCACTACTATGTAATGAATTTTAATCTCTGATATTTCTGTAATGTATAATATTTATTCTTACTCTGTATATTCTTGTACTCTGATGTAAATTGTTGTAGTAAGCAATGAAATGTTCTTCTGTTTGTGTTCTGATTTGTCGTGTTCTCATTACAATCCGGGCTTTCCTTTACGGGGAAGTACGGGTCGTTACACGCGTCGCTATTCCACTTATAGTACTAGTTTGATACGGAAATTTATATCGATTATATACTGTTATGATTTCCGTGAAGGTTCCATTTTAATGGAAGATGATTTTGGGTTTACTACGAGCAGTGTTTTTACATGACATTTGTTCTTCAACACAGTTAAAGACAAGATTAATTTCTTAAAAGTGGAAAAATCACTAAGCAATGATAGTTGAGATTAAAACCAAGTTGGAGTTCTTTAATTAGATTTTAATGAATGAATGGTGATTAAATTTACCAAACATGAGATGTGGTATAAACCAAATATACTTGGTTGCTGATATTCATGATTGTGATTGATTGATTGTTTGGATTGTGATCGACCAGTTTATGAGCAAAATATGCTTTTACATTTAGCATTGGGTTGGATAGAAATATTGGTATGCTAACATCTTGTGAAACACTTCACGATTTGACTATGAGGTGTTAGCGATGTTGTTTATTTCAAATTTAATGAATGATTTTGAAATGATTTTCTTCAGTGAAAAGAAATGTATTCCCGATTTTGGACAGGGAATGTTTTATAAAACAGAAAGGATTTCGAGGGCTAAACCCGATGTTGTCAAAATGATTCTGAATAGTATCATGGTTTGACATTGTGGTTCATCACGTAATCGATTTGTTGCTATTCATGATGTATCTGTTTGGTGGCGGAGAATTTATTCTCTTTCTTAACACGCTTCTTTGAGACGTACGAGCTCAAATGTTATGTGATTAATAGTGACTGATCATATGTGTGAATTGCTAATGTAAAGCACTATATTTGGAAAGTACTTGTGATTATTATGTTGTTAAATGATTTTCCCTACTTGGAATATTAAAATAATTTAGTATGTGGCTAAAGATTCTGGTAACCCGAATGCCTAAAAGTATGGGTGCGATGGCGGTGTAGTCCCCAAGGGCGTGGGATTGTGCATCGTCAGTGTAGCCTGCTCCATCATGGGAGGTGCACACACATATATATACATATATATACATACATATATATCAAGTTGGTGAGGTGCGTACCCTTTGCCTTGTCTAAGGGGAGTCCGATATTTGGTTGCATACTTATTTGTATGCATTGTTGTGTTTTGGAATTCATATTTCCAAAGATTTTGGTTTGAGATCCTAAAGTGAAATCTACTTTTATATAAAGCTAGATATGTATTTCACATGATTTGAAATAACAATTGGGAAATAAATTCCAAAGGAATAATTTCTGTAAAGTGAATTGGGTTTCGAAAAATCTAGATTTGGGATTAAGCCTAAATGGGTAGATTGAGGAAATTGCATGTTGTATGATGCATTGTAGATCCATATATCTATTGTTGGTTATTGTTTAGGCACTGGTATTCATGGGGGTAAAACCCGTTCCGTGACATACAGCGTGGTCCCGTGATTTACCCAATTTTAAGTAAAATATTTAATAACTATTTTAGTTCTCACACCAGTCCCATGACTGACTCGGAGTTTATTGTTTCCACCTAAACTCGAGGTGCCCATATTTTCCACATGGGCAGTCAGTAGTTTTGGTTTTGCAAATTTTTATTTAACAGGATCCTGGTTTACAGCTGGAGCTATAGTCGGAAAGCTTTATATCCGTATATTTCTTTCAGTTGTGGTAGTTGATGTATTTCCGTTGTACATTGTATTTATACAATTTTTATTCATGTATTATATTTCTGCTGCTTTTGTAATTTTAAATCTCTAATAATTTTCCAGTGTATATTATTTATTTGAACTCTGATATCTTGTACTTCGATGTTCTGATGCGTCGTGTTCTCAAAGCAATCGGGTGTTTCCCGTCTCTTCGGTGATCGGGGGATTTTGGATCGTTAAACAGGCAGATTTGTATCTTTTTTTTAGATGCACTTTCACCTGTTTTTCTTGTGTTATTATTTCCCACTATCATAGCGTTCTCTTCAATGACTGTCACTGGATCAACATTGCTTGTTGCTCTATCACTGGCTCCTTATTTTCTCCTTCAGTACTCTCTTTTATGTTACACATGGAAGCATCTTGAGAGTATTTGGGTTCTCATTTGACTGCACTTGCAAACTAGCAAAACTGTTATAAATGGGAAAGTCAGTCATTTTCGGAAGTTGCTTGTGCATATCAGCCTGTGCACATTTAGTTGCAATTTCCCCTTTCTTCGAGAACTTCTTCCACTTGGTCATGAATTATTTCCTTTCATTTTTGCCATTGCGTCTTCTTTGCAATTGCCATATAATCAAAAAAAGTAGCTCTACTTCTAGAGGGTTTGAAGGTGACTGATTTTTTTATTCCTTTCTACTTTCTACCATTGATGATAATTTGTGTCATCAAAATTTCTTTTCTTTCTATCATCATGCCTCATTTCTTTCCTGACTTCACCATTTTGCACACCAGCCTTCTCTTTATATTTACCTTCTTTATCACCAGAACTTGAGTTTGTTTGTTGTTTTCTAACATTTTACACTATTGGGATTTTTGATTTAACACTGACTGCCTCACCAATTCAATTTTTTTTTTGAGTACTTTCACCACAGTCATCTTCGCTATGTCCGAAAACCTTACATTTTAGGAAGTGATTTCCAGATATAATTGACTTTAACTCTTTGGGTTCCTCCATCTGAAACCTTAACAAGGAATTCATCAACTAATTCATTCTCTGGTTTTACCTCGATTAAACATTTAGCATAATTCAAGCGCTCAAGCTTCTCAGTCATCTCATTAAGGTAAAGTAACTTGCCAAGCCTACATGCTAGCTAATTAATTCCGATATGTGACCAAGCAAGGTATATTAGAGAATTGAACCCAGACAGGAATAGCTTTAATGGCTCCACACACATTATAGACCTGTGGATCATACGGTTTAATAATAAATACTTTATTTCGCATGATGATTGGATCCCCCATTAAAATTTTCTGTTTATCTTCATCATTAAAAAACTGAAATAAGAAGATTGTACCATCTAATTTTACCATCTTGGTGCCTTTCAGCTTCCACATTGAGTTAACCTTCTGCACAACAGCAGTGTAAGATAGGGGAGCATCAAGAAATAAGCCCACCAATGTATTCTTCCAAACTTGGGTGTCGCGTTAGATAATATCTTTTGTGTATCCATGGTACCGTGTCCATCAAAGGTAGGATACAAGTCGACTAGGCTATAATTCCCCGCATTTCGAGGTAAGTGAGAAAACATTAACGTCCATTGAGGTTTCTTTTCATGTGTGTTAGTTGCTTGTGGAAAAATCATAGAGGGAGATGTTGTTGTAGGAACTGATGGATTTGGATCAGGTGGCACAGGGTTTGGAGTAGTGGATCTGGTGGAGTAGATGGAGGCCGAGGTAGGGTGTCTTTGGTTGGAGGCACAACGGCGGAAGAGCGTTGGCCAGAGGAGGGAAGCGGTGGGAACCAGGAAATAATGGTCGCCATTTTTTTACCGTTAGGAAGCCATAATGAAAAATGTCTCGTACAACCGATTTAAGATTTCTTACTTCAAACATATCTTTGATGGAAATTCTTATTCTAAAATGTCACTCAAGTGGGTTGGAAACAATCTTACTTAAGATATTGTTTAATTCATATCTAAACCAATAAGTCTTAGGTAAAATGATATATAGTTTTTTAACTTATTTTCCCTAATACTAATTTCTGTATTCAACCTATGTTATTCATCAAGTAACGATGAAATGACCTATAGAATTCTCTTCGGTAGTACTAGTTATGTTCTTGGAATTTATTATCAATTTTAACTAAAATGTTCTCAATTCTATTTCAAACCTTGATTATCTTTGGGTACTTCAAATATCTTTATTTCATTTTAAAGGGAATGTATCCCAAGTTAATCAATTTAACTATTGCCTCTGACAAGCTAGGTAGCTTAGCTAGAGTAAAACCCAGTCGCCGATTGTCCAAGCTCGGGTCCAGAGATTATCTCGCTATCACCTACAAGGAAGTTAAGTCATTTAAATGATTCAAGAACATCCAGGCTTTTCTTTCGTTCTGTTTCATTCCCCGGTCTGATTTTCTGTCACTCACAATGGAACAAATGTACTAGTTATTTTCTCATACTCAATCATTATAAATGAAATTAACATTAAAGATAATCTCTCATTTGCTTGATCATAATTATTTTAGATGACAATCCATCGAAGCATAAATTAAAGCCCAAGGAGAGGATTCAAGCTACCACCCATGACTCTGTTTTGGTATGTTAGGCACAAACTACTTATTTGTTAGGATTCAGCTTGGTATGCCCCTTAAATAGAGACCATTGGACAAAAAGAATGATTGTGAATGCATCAAAAGAACATGTTATCAATAACAGAATTTAGTGGATGTATTGATTGGATTGGCATTTGCATGCATATATATGCTCTAGTTAGCACACACAATGACATAATCATTTGCTTATTTTACTGAGTTATATACATATTGCTATTGCATATGGATTGGATGTTTGCGCATTTATGTAAAATTGCGAGTGTATTTAGTACCTTAAGTATTGATTTTGATGATTACAACTTCATGAAATAATATAAATATAAGTACAAATGTTTTATCAAGATATATATATAGTACTAGATATTAGATAGGTGTTAATTAAGAAGACTGTACAATAGAGACGATAAAAGATTATAATAAGGTTAAAGATGTTGATATAAAGGCTAAAGAGTTGAATAATGAAGGCTCATGCATACTGAAGAGTTCAACACAGCAATATACCCCAAATAAGTTATTATGTCTTTGATTAAATGGTAAAACTTTAATAACACTTTCCTAATCTCTTTCTATATCAAAATTTATTTTAAGAATTTACCAAATATTTCAATTTTTAATGTTTTTCAAATAGTTTCCAAAAGAGTCCTGATTTTTATACAAGATTATTTATGTTTTAAAGTTTCCTTTTATTTTAAATATCAAGTTTATAACTATTGATAAATTGATATAACTTTAGTGTTTATTTTAAATTTGAGTTTAATAGATATACATTTATACTATGAAATTATTTTCTATTTTGGTATTTATAATTTGATTTTAGAGTATTTACTTATACTTTGTAATTATATTAGCAGGAAAATAGTGTGAAGGACAAAATTAACAAAAAATTTATCCATAAGGAGAAGGGGCAAAAAATTTAACTATAAGGACAAACTTTAGTGTAAAGTATGAAATGATAGTGGACCCCTGAATTCCTCCGTTTACACTAACAAGTGTCCTTGTTGTTAAAATTTTAGCCTCTTGTCCTTATGAATAATTTTTTTGTTAAGTTTGTCCTTGTGCCAAAAAACCTTTTATGTTAGTTCTACGTATATTTATGATTTATATTTCAAAATCTTTCTAAATTATTTTATAAAGTTTTATTGCGATTAATATAAAATGTGTATAAACTATATGTAAATAATTTTAATAAGTTACAAATTATTTTCATAATAATATTTTTAAAATTTATTTTAGAAATGTCAACATACTCCACGTATATACGTCAAAATACTCGCTGATTTTCTGAAAATTCAAATTTTAAAAGAAGTGTCTTTTCATTATTTCTCTTCGTGAATGGACATGACAATTGATCCTCTATAAATATGCAACTTTCAAATGAATTTTCAATCACTACTTTCTAGATTTTCTCTCTTTTCTTTACTCTCTGCTTATTTAAATCAAAAGGGGGTTGTTAAAGGGACTCCATATTTGGTTAAGGGGAGGATAATTTTAAGGGGACTCTAACTTAATATTTTTTTGTTAAGAGAGGGCCTGGTTTATTTTAAAAAAAGAAGAAAAAGAGACATAACTACCCATGTCTCCTCACTTATGTTAAACTCCAACTTGCTAAATTCAGTGCAACTAACAAATGTGTAAATTACTAAACATTTCAATTAAACAAATTCGATACAACATATTATATCAAAATTTACCTTTCTTCATTTAATTTAAATTAACTATACCAATTCCAATATAAAATTACAATTAATTACCTAATCCGATGCCATCATCACCAATAAATTTTTTGTGTGTTTCCATTACATTAACTATATCCATTTTTTGTTTTATGTGCCACATTAAATTTTTTTTTTTAGGAAAACGGGTGTGTAGCATGGAGCTACACAACCGATTACGAGTAGATGCAAAATAATAATATCTGGTTGACAGGCCCAACCAGTAGCAAGCATAAAGCAGACCAAGATGGTCTAAAGTAGTCAGCCTAAGGCATACAGATAGTATATATACATAACATGCCTATGATAACAGTAATACACATAACCAAAATGGCATAGCTACACCATATAGCGGTGATCGGTACACAACCAAAATAAACTGCTAGATACTCCCCATCAGAAAGGGAACAAGGAGTTGCTACCCTGAGTTCCTTGCGAATGCGACCTTGGCAGAGAGAGCCTGAAGCGAGCATGCCTGGCTGTGCCTGTCCAGAGTTCGAAGATATGCAAAATGTGGTAACAAGTTCCCATCAGTAGCTTTTTAGGCTTGCCGAAGACGCAAGCGTTGCGCTCTAACCAGACACACCAAGAGAAGATTTCCATAAGAGAATCTAGAGATGGATCAGGGAGGGAGTGCTGCCAGTAATCAAAGAAGGAGTGAATTGAGGGGATGAAACCAAGGACGAATGAGCTGATAGCGGCCCATACAGCGAAAGAGAAGTCGCAGTCGAAGAACAAGTGATTGAGAGATTCATTCTCGAGATTGCAGAGTACGCAAACTGGGTTAACATCGATGTTGAAACGACGAAGCCTGTCCTTTGTATTAATACGGTTATGAATCAGAAGCCACTGGAAAAAGATAATTCGAGGAGGAAGACGAGTTTTCCAAATTCTGGAGAAGGAGAAGCATCGGCCAGGGTGAATGAGATAGGTGTAACACGATTTGACCAAGAATTTGCTAGAGGAGCCCAAAGCCCAAAGAAAAGAATCAGGCCCAGGCGATGGATGAAAGGAATTTAAAAGTTCCCCTATACTAATAAATTCCTGAAGGGTTGGAAGCCCAACCCATGAATTAGGAAATAAGCCCATCGGACTCAAACTGTATACATCGGCCAGTGTTTGTGGGCTGGAGTTATTAATAGGTCCAAGACAGATTAAAGATGAAGATAAAGGGATCTCGCCATGCCAGATGTCTTGCCAAAACAGACATGATTCGCCACTGTTCACCTTAACATGGAAAAGCATCTTAACCCTTGGTAGAGCGGATAAAACCCCACTCCAGAAAGGAGATGGACGTGAGGAAGGTCTGAAGTGAAGGATCCAAAAAAGGTTAGAATTGTAGTGACGCAATAAGATCCAGTCTTTCCAAATACAGTTGGAGGGAGAGAGTGCTCTCCAGATCCATTTAGTCAAAAGAGCAAGATTATATGTTGAAAGATGAGGTACGTTCAAACCACCATGTGTATAGGGAAGGCATACAGTTTGTCAATTTATCAGTCTCTTGAGTTTGTCACCATTCCAAAGAAAAGAACTTCGAATGGAATCAATTTTGTTAATAACCCAAATAGGCAGTTTGTGAAATGACATCCAGTACATTGGCAATGAAGATAGGACACTTTTTAGAAGAACAAGTCGGCCGGCTGAGGATAGTGAATTAGCTTTCCAAACTGCGAGCCTAGATTCAATTTTGGAAATGAGAGGAGCCCGATCTGATTTGTGAAGTTTGGTGGGGCGCAAAGGAATGCCAAGATAGCTAATGGGGAATGAACCTTCCATACAATTGAGACATTTAGCAATTGAGGTACCAAGGTGGGTGGAATTGCCTAACATGATGATGGAACTCTTGTTGAAATTGATGGAGAGACCAGAGATGAGCTCAAAGGAGTAAAGAAGGACTTTTAGGCAGTGGATGTTTTGAGGAGTGGGGGAAGTGAAAAGAATAGTGTCATCAGCAAATTGCAAATTAGAAGTGGTAAGGGAAGAGTTTGGTATAGTAATACCGGAAAGAATGTTGTTGGATATGGCCAGTTTCACCATTTGGTTAAAGGCATCAGCGATCAAGACAAAAATTAAGGGCGATAGGGGATCACCTTGTCTCAAGCCTCTTCTAGATTTTATTTTACCCCCAGATTCGCCATTAATGCTGATTACGGAATAGTTAGAGGTAAGGATGTGTTTAATCCAGTTACACCATTTCATTGAGAATCCTCTATGAATCATGAGTTCTAATATGAAGTTCCAGTTGACTGAATCAAATGCTTTTGAGAAGTCAAGTTTGAGAAGGACTCCAGGGGTGTTGGTGTAGTGACAGAAGGAGATAACTTCTTGGGTAGCAGCTACACAGTCTAAAACATTTCTTCCCAAAATGAAAGCCAATTGTTCCTTCCCCACTAGCTCAGAAATGTGATTTTGAAGTCTGTTGGCTAAGATTTTGGTGATAATTTTGAAAGTAGTGTTGAGGAGGCTGATCGGTCTAAATGAGGGAAGTGAATTAGCACCAGGAAATTTAGGGATGAGGATGATATTAGCGTAATTGATCTTGGCAATTGATGAGGGGTTAGAATAAAATTCAGAACACATTCCAATCAGGTCACAATTAATCGTGGGCCAATAATGTTTAAAGAATGATGGGTCAAATCCATCTGGCCCGGGGGCCTTGTCTAACGCCATCCCCTTAAGGGCCATCCAGATTTCATGTTTAGTGAAAGGTTGGTCAATGGGTAAGTGTGTAGGTTGCGGATAAAGTTTGTGCCAATCAGTCGTAGGGGATAATGGAGGCTGCAAGCCCAGAATATTTCTATAATACTGAGTAAAGAGAGAGCACATTTCTTTGGGATCAGCTGTTGAATTGTTGTTGTGAGAGATTTCTAAGATGAAAGAAGCACGACGACGACCATTGGCCAAACGGTGAAAATAGGCTGTGTTTTTGTCTCATTCATTTAGCCAATTTGCCTTGGAGCGTTGTTTCCATCCAATTTCTTCTTGTTTGATTAATCTTTCCAATTCTGATTCATGAGACTCAAGAACTTGTCTCTCAGATGCTGTTAGGGGTCGAGCCTCTTCAAGGATATTCAGATTCAATATAGCGTCTTGTGTCAAGGAAATCCTGGTTTTCAACGAATTCCAAATATTTTTGGCCCAAGGTCGAATCAGTTTACGCAGTGTACGAAGTTTACAAACAATCTTAGTTGACACAGAACTACCATTGAATGGTTGTGACCAAATTTGTTTGACAAAGTCATCAAAGGAAGGCTCAAGTATCCAGAGTCTTTCATATCTGAAGGGTCGTTTAATTGGAGTGCAATCTTGAGTGTCAAGAATGATAGGGCAGTGATCAGAGATACTTGTGGCTAGACCCTTGACCAACGAGAGGGGAAAAAGATTTTCCCAGTTCAAATTAAATAAAAATCTATCAATTTTTGATAATGAAGGGTCATCTCTTCTGCTTGTCCACGTGAATCTTCGGTTATTGATGGGTGGGTCAATGAGAGAGCAAGCGTTTATAAAAGAGTTGAATGAGTAAGAATCTGGAGAGGGAGTGTTTGAATTTCGTTCAAAGGAGAAACGAGTGGTATTGAAATCACCACCAATGATCCAAGGGCCAGAAATGCTTTGTTGTAAGTTAAGACAGTGTTGCCAAACTTCAGATCTAAGATTAGGGTCATTAGGTGCATAAATGTTAGTGAAATGGAAGAAAGTGTCTGAGCGAATATGGCGAAGCGTTACGTGTAAAGCTGAGGGGTGTGAAATAGATTGATGAAGAGACCAGACATTTTCATTCCACGCTGTAATTAGTCCACCACGTGAGTCAGAAGCATCCACGTGAGACCAACCAGATAGATTAGGACCACAAAGTTGATGAATTAGAGAATTAGGTGGATTAGAAACTTCAGATTCTTGCATAAAAAAGATATCAACATGATGGGGAGAGATAATTAGATTGACAACATGATTCTTAGTGGGGTCCCCCGACCCTCTAATATTCCAAGATACAATCTTCATTAATTTAGGTTAGTACGCTGCTGTTCTAGGGTTTTCATGGCAGAATAGTGTGTATCATGCAGACTCACACCCATGCATTTAGCCAATTTTTTATTAAGAGCTTTATTAGCAGAAGAAAAAACAACAGGTTCAAAGAAGCTACCGGTGGTACCAGGCGGAAGCGAGTGTGCCCTGTTGACTCTGGCGCTCCGCCTAATTGCAGTTGTTGAGACATGCGGAGAAGATGATTCCTGTTGCTCCTGAGTTGTTTGAATCTGCTGCTCCTGATCCTCTTGAACCTAGTGCTCCTGGTGAGCAGGCGACTGTAGATGAAAGGGTACTGAAAGGTCCAGATCTGCAAGGGGGTCCCAACGTGGCATAATCTGGTCCGTATTCTGTTGGATCAGCAATGCAAAATCTTGTTCAAGCGTTTGGTTCAGTCCTGGCACCCATCTCTCCGCTTCATCCGACATTACATCATACCTATCAGCTTCGATCTATATGTCATGTTGAGCAAGTGTCTGGAAAATGTAGCCGTCCTGGTCGTAGTCCATCCCAAGGAGCAGGGTTTCAGGGCGCTGAGGGGGTGCGCGTGCACCCAACTCTCAATACAAAGCTTCACTGCGCGATTATTCAGGTGGGAGATGAAAGTACATGGGGTGTCAACTCCTTCATAAAGTTGCATCTTAACGTAGAGGTAACGATGGTCCATGTGAGACCAATCGCAGGCATCGACTTCAATTAATCGATCCATAGGCTTAAGAGCTTCGCTGATGGCATGGAAGTCAGATCTCAAGAATTCAGGGAAGCCACTGACTTTGTTCCATGAATCGGGTTCAAGTAGGGGTTCGGGGAAGTCAGCGAGGGTGGAGGCTTGTTGGAGGAACACTATGCCCTCATCTTTGGTCAGTAACTTCAGTTGAAGAGCATGATTTTTAGTGTGGATGTCTGGACAGTAGATCAGGAATGTGTTGTCAGTGGTGTGCCAGATGGGCCAGTCATGGTTGACTTCGAGGGCATCGTTGAGAACGCGAGAGATCATCTCGATGGACCAAAGGTCGTCAATGATGGTGGCGGTGATGTAAAGGTAAGCGTCATCCATTTTGAGAAGGATTGGAAAATTCTTTTGAGGACCGGAGAGAGAAGAAGGGGGAGATGAAGGAGTGGAAGTTGCAGAGTAAGTTAACAAGGCTTTGTTTCGTGTTTTTGAAGAATTAACCTCATAATTGCGATTTGAGACCTGAAGAGACTTGTGGGGCCAAGGCTTCTGACTGCGCTGACTTGATGCATCTCGGCTCTTCAGTGTTTGAGTGTTATAGGGTCAGTGCGACAACTCAGCCGCCATAAGGAAAGAGGATTTTTTCTTATCAGGACAGTGCACACTTGCATGGCCAAAACACGAGCAGTAGAAGCAAATCGACATGTTCCTACAATCTCTTGCCACGTGTCTCCTATCTGCGCATCGCAAGCAACGTCTTTCAAATTTCAAATTTTCTAACATCTTTCTAACCGTAGAGAATGGAGGGAGTATCCAACGCCTTCGGGTGGGTGGATTTGGGAGAATATGAGGTAGCGGAGGCGTCGTAGCAGCCACTTGGGCGTAGGATTTTGTGGGTGACGGAAGACGAGAGCTGGAGGGGAAGTGATGGACCGGAAGAGAGTCTGTGTCCAAGGGGTAGTTCGATGAGGAGAACGTCGAGGAGATAGCCGATGAGCGGAGAACGGAGGCACGACTGAGGCTGACGGATGTGAAGGAAGAGTGAGGAGGGTTGAGGTTTGGTAGGGAGGACGCCATTGGAATAATGTAGTTGTGTAGTAATACTTCAACCAGTAATTTTGAAAGTTAATCTATTCAGAATGTGCCACATTAAATTGTAAGAAATAATTAATATTTAGGTTTTATGAGTTATACTAATGAGGATTATAGATGGTTAATATTGGAATTTCAATTTGTATGTTTAAGGGGAGGCTAATTTATTTTGTCCTTCCCATAACAATTATACAATAAATAAAAATTGGTCCTCCCCTAAACCAAATGTGGAGTCCCTTTAACAATCCCCAATAAAAATATATGCAAACTCTAACGAAATTCTACCAAAATCAAATTCTATTATTATTGATTTGATTCTCTGTCATTTACCCTTTGATTTCGTCGCACTTTCTCACTTAAATCAAGATCAAAGTGTTATTCAAGAGTTATATGATCAATTGTAAATTGAAGATCAAAAGATCTGTGCTTGTAATACTCTGTTAATTCGTACTACTATAAACTAGGTGTGGTTGAGCCTTGAAATCATTTGGGTGTATTAGTACCCGGGAATCTAGTGAGTTCGGTTAATCCTAAAATTCAATTGTGTGTGGTTAATAGCATGAAAATCTAGGTGACTTTACCCAAAGGCCTGGTATTCTGGAGGGTGTGTCTTGTAGCCTTAAAATCGAGATTGTACATTGAAAATATATTAATAAACTCCATACAAGGTTTGTTCTATGTTAGATGTAGGGTGGCTCTAAACTAGTATAAAAATCCTTTTATGTTCTTTCCTTTTACTTTACTGCATTTACTTTATTTGTGTTTTGATTCTGTGATTGAGTCTGCGATAGTTAATTACATCATTTTAAGTATAGCCTTAGAAGATTCCAAAATGATTCATATAAATTAAAAAGTGGAAAACACTATTCAATGCTTCCTTTAAGTGTTAATTCAGCTTTAAGATCCTTATTCAGCATTATAACATTTGGTATTAGAGCATTAGTTTCTAAAGTATGGATAATCCTATTTTTGAAAATTTATAATAGCTACCAACAATAGTAATAATTTTGTTAGTATCACTGGTAATACACTTATTAGTAATTCATTTGTTGAAGGTTAATCAACTTCCAGACTCTCATTTTTTAATGGTAGTGTTTATGTTATTGGTGTTGTAAAATGAAAATTTATTTGCAACCAAGTGGATTAGATATTTGGAATATCACATGAATTGAGTATACAAACTTGAGACAAAATTTTCATAATGGACCACTGACCGAAAAGTAGTTGTACAAAATAGCTCAAAAGCATATTTTATTCACTAGATATAAATGAATTTTAGAGTATCTATTTGTAGGTATGCATATGATATTTGGTTAACATTGCAAGTCACAAATGAAAGAAGTAGTAAATTTAAATAAAATAATAAAATTTCTATGTTAACAAATTAGTTGCAGTTATTTAAAATGAATCCAAATTAGTCCATATCTGATATGACTAGCGGATTCCAAGATACAATACACTCTCTTATTGCACTAGAAAAGAAATTTTCTAAAGAGGATCAAGATAAAAAAATCCTCAATTTACTTAACTCTAAGTGAGATCAAAAGACTCTTACTATTGAAGATGCCGATGATATTAGTACCCCCCAAAACTAAAGAGTTATTTGGCAATTTTATGTTTTGAAGCACATATGTAGGGCATGAAGGAAAATAAGCAATAAAAAGGAAATTTATTACAATCAATGTAGCAATAGCAGCAACAAAGGAACTGGATTCAAACAGTGAAGGAGACGAAGTGATTGCTTTCATAACAAGAAATTTCAGAATTTTTTTTGAAAATAAATATTAGCAAAAATTCAGGAAATGGAAGTTGAAGCGGAACCAACATTAACAGTATAACTGTGATAATCGAAGTCATTTGAAAATAAGCTGTGCACATCTTGAGAGAATGAAAATTATACAAAACACTGATTCATCTAGAAAACAAAGAAGGAATTATACTAGAACATTAGATGATTCTGATTCATTTCAAGTGATAACAATTCAGAAATTGAAAACGTAGATATATGCTTCACAACATATATATACTGGGTCATAAAAAGGAAAGCGTTTTTTATAATTTTTTTGATAAATGGTTGATTATTTGTTAAAAATTAGCATATAAAATAATATTAATCAAATTCAAAAATTATAATTTTAATATAAAAAGAATATGAAATAGTTATAAATAGATTATTCTTTGTAAATGAATTATTTATAAATATATAATAAGTAGATAGAAATAAAATATATTTATGATGAATATGATATGTATGCCAACATATATGACTATCAAAGTCAATGTCCCCATAGAATTTGAAAATTCAAAATTTGAATTTGTTTTTAGCAAAGAGAATTGAATTTCCCTCTACCCTTTCACCAACTTCCATGTTTTGAAAATGTGTCTCTTAACTAGAGAACATGTAATTTGATTCTCTATTTGCTATATCTATTTATATCCGCTTATTTCATCTTTTAAAATTTAAATTTTCATTATCTCTCCCATCTCCACAAAACTCTTTATTAATCTGTTCCTCAAGCACTTCTACCTCTCCAAACTATTAAAAAATTCCTTGTAATGATAAAAAGGCAATAAAAACCTATAGAGGTTATATGGCTTATACAAAAGTCTCCACATGAAGTTTTGCTTTTTTTAATGATTTCCCTGCTTATGAAATGAACTATTTTTTTCTTTCAAAATTGAATTCTTAATTTGATTGATGCTTCTCAAAATTATTTTCTTTTCTATCCAACTTGTCAAAATGTTTTATGCAAATTTCGATTGGAAAGTTTCATGAAGGTAGAGAATGAGAAATATAGTGTAGTATAAATGGAATTTTAACTATTTCAGAAACTTAGGAACCATTCTAGGATGTTAACCCACTAGAATGAATTTTACCTTTTTCCATATTAATGAACAAAATTGTGAAGTTTTGTATGAAAATTTTAAAGCATATGATAATTTCAAATTTAAAAGCCAAAATTTTCATCCAAAAAAAAAGAATTTTAAATCTTATCCTATAATAAGGCATCGTTTCTCGTTCGGGAAATTTTACCAAGCCCCTTTTGTCATTTATTGTCAATATTACATAAATTGAGCACAAGTAATTTTGGATGAATTTTATACTAAAAACCTTTCAAATCATGAGAATGCAGTATTTCATGGTGTGTATCTTACCAGAATTTCCAATTATTTGATGCTGATTTTAAAGGAGAAAAGTTTAATTCTCTCAAAAAAAAAATAGTCAAGTCAATATTGCTCTTTAGAAAATTCCTTTAATTTTCAAACCATGTGGAACTCTTATGGAAAAAGAAGAGAGGATGGTTTATGATAAGGAGAAAGAGATGGAAGAAAAAAATGAAGGAGTAAAGAAGAAGAAGAGGCAAAGAAAACTTCCTTAGAAAGCAAGATTTACCGCCTCGTCAAACTAACCATGACCTTCTCAACAATAAAAAAGAAGATTATTTTTAATCAAAAGATTCTCAAGTGGTCCGTTAGTAAGAAGTCAAACATTATTTCCAACAAAATGGACAAGTTCTTGTGGAAAAACAAATTGCAAGCTTGGAATCATTTCATCATCTTCATTACCTATTTGTAGTTTATATTTTTTTAAGCATATTAAAGTTGATTATTCTATTTAAAGTTAGTATGAGTATGCATATCTTTTGATTTTTCTTCCTTGTTCCATGTTATTCGTTCATGTAGTTCCAATATATGTATTAGTGAAATGATCAATTCTTTATCATTAAATATTAGTTATCACCATCCCTAGCAAACTCAAAAATTATAAACTAAATATGTTATAGAATCAAAACAAACCAGTTTTGGAAATTTATACAGACATATCTACATACGCTAGGTATGTATGTTAACATACAACAGTATTTTTTCAAAAAATTGATTTAAAAAAAAGGCATCAAATGTCTATTTACTTAAAATGGTATTTAACCTTATAAATATACAGTTAGACCAGAAAATCAATTCTTTCATGTCTCTATTGTCTCCCTTTGAACTATAATTCATATAATGGCTTTTCATATCCATAACGAACCAAAAACCTTGAACAAATTCTTAAACCATTTAAAATATTCTTTTTTTCATCCTATAAAACCACATATACTTAAGGTTGAGTCAAATTAATGCATGTGATTGTAGATCAAGAAAAGTACTTTGATGCAATTTGGTGGATGATACCATCCTTAATCAAAGAAGAATCAATTACAAATGCGAAATGCACCATCAACAAAGGAAATGATAATTGGGAGGCTATTAAAGCACATCCAAATTTTGGCATTGATGGATGGGTTGAAGTCCCTTGAAATATCTATTATTATAAGTTTGAATGTATACAAAAACTTAATTATGTTTGATTGGATTATGATTTAATTAGTTTTGCGCATATATAATTAGAGTTGACATTATCTTGATTTACAAGCATTGAATTTGATTATCATTGGATTAACTATACTGATATGTAATAGTCGTTGTATCGTTCTTATTTTATTTTTGTAATATTGCACTTAGGGCGAGTTACATGTTGTTTTAATTATAGACATAGTTGGTTATTTTTGATCAATGACAAAAGGGAGAAATCTATAAAATATTAAGCATAAATCAATGGGAGCTATTTAATTTAGGAGGAGCTATATTAGAATTTATTTTCAAAACTTGTCACATTCAAAAGGGAGGAATTTGTTAGTTCCTTCAGTCATGGTTTTGACGACAACGACTATGAGAAATAATATAAAATAAAGTATTAACATTTTATCAAGATATATATAGTATATAGTGCAGGTTATCAGACTAGTGTTAATTAAGAAGTCTTTATAGTATCAAGAGGAGATTTAAGATAATGAAAAAGTAAAAAATGCTAATGCAGAGACCAAAGAGCTTAAGAATGATGACTCATGAGTGTTGAAGATTTTACGACAACAAGTTACATAGATGAGTTGTTTTGTCTTAAATTAAATGTCAAAACTTTAATAACGCTTTTTGGATCTCTCTTTATCAATTTTGTTTAAATATTCCAATTTCAATGATTTTCAAATATTGATTTATACTTTGATAGAATTTTTTGATTTGGTATTCATAATTTTATTTTAAACTGTTTACTTATGCTTTGCATTTATGTTGGTCCTGTATATATTTACATCGTTTATATTTCAATTTCTTTCAAAATTATTTTATAAAAACTTATCATGATTGAAATAAAATACGTAAAAATCATATCTAAATAATTTTATAAAGTTTCAAATTATTTTACAAAGCATTGGATTTTAAAATAGTGTTTTTAATTCAGATTTTAATTTTTTTGAAGAGTGTGTCAACATACTCTATGTATATACGTCAAAATACCTACTGATTTTATGAAAAAATAGTTTTTAAAAGAAGTTTCTTTACATTATTTATTTTCACCAATGGACATGACCATTGATTCTCTGTAAATGTCCGATTTTCACATGAATTTTCAATAATTACTTTCTTAATTCTCTCTTTCCTCTTTACTCTCTATCTCTCTAAATCAGAATACACTTAATCTATGTCGAAATTCAACTAGAATTAAATTCCATTATTATTGATTATTTACTTTATGATTTCTTCACCTTTTCTAAATTAAACATTAAAAGATATGTCTATAATGCTTTACCAAATCAGACTACTATAAACTACATGTGGTTAATCCTTGAAATTAACGAGGAGTGCTAGTACCATGGAAATCTTGTAGATGAGCTTGAGCCTTAAGGTCGGTTGGGTGTGCTTAGTAGCACAAAAATCTAAGTGACTCTACCAGATGTTTGGTATTCTAAAGGGTGTGTCGTAGACTTGAAATCGAGATTATGTATTAAAAATATATTAATAAACTACATACAGGGTTTGTGCTGGACTACATGTAAGGCAACTTCAAACATATGTAAAAATCTTTATGTGTTCTTTTCTTTTACTTTACCACATTTACTCTTATCTGTATTTTGATTCTGTGATTATGTTTATGGTTGTTAAATGCATCACTTTAAGTACACAGATTTAAAAAAAAAATCATACAAATTAGACAATGCTATTCACTCCTTCCTACAGTGTTAATTTAGCCTTAATATCCGTATTACACATTCCAATAGTATATTCACATAGGATGTTGCACACTACTTAATATAAAATATGCATTGCATAATAGGAGATCGATTGGACAAGGAGATCGCTTATATTTAGCATTAGTATAGGTTCATGTGCATTCCATGCTCGCATGCTGTGCAGTTAAAGCGCTTAGCGGATTCAATGCGGTGGAGGTCCAGAATATCATAGCGGGGGTAAAGGGAGGAAATAGCAGGATATAGTGGATGACCCTAAAATAATACATATAAGTCCTTTGAAATGATTTTATGATTATATGAATGACAATTAAGTGAAAAACTAACACTTTATTTAATTATATATAGTACATTTTTAATTTTAAATACAAATATGTGCAAATATCGACAAATAAACATAAAAATTCATTTACTTAAATTAAATTTAATAGAATATTAGGGAATTTTTGTTTCTAATAATATATACTAAATAATTCAATTAAAAAACCTAATTTCTAATTTCATAATTTTCATAATGAGTAAATTTCATTTTTGAGTTCATTTCTTTCACCAAAGATATAGCGGGAATAGCGAAATATAGCAGAAATAACGGGATATATCGGGAATAGCGGAATATAGTGGGGCTTAAAGCGGAAAGGCTATATCAAAGGCTATTTAGGGTAAATCATTGCAGTGGTAATGTTCTAAAGGATATAGCAGGGTTATAGCTTGGCATTAAATGCATAGCTCGCATGTACATATTACATTAGAAATTTAACAAAGGTAAATAATTGCTGGTGGATGACGGTTTGGTAGATAGTTGTAGCCATTAACTTTGTAGGCACGAGTTATATTTTTTTTCATGCTTATATACTTTAAGGATGAAATCTTTTTAAAGGAGGATAACGTAATACCTCAACATTTTAATAAAATAATCAAATTTAACTATAATAGGACAAATTAGAATTTTTACAAATGTCTGAATTTGGCTGCAAAACTTGCACCATTGTATTCGTAGTAATTTTATGGATGATATTCATATATAACATTTTTAATTCGAAGCCAACATTGAGAAGGTACAAACATATTAAATTTTGTAGCAAGAAATAAATAAATTTGAAAATAAGTAAAGAAAAATACAATAAACTATAAAACTCCACTGGCTGACACATATAATGGGGTCGCCCGGCCACTTAAGTTCAATCGGTTCCAAGTATAGCAGTATGTAGATGAATGTTTGTAACAACCCGATAAGTTTTCCAATGTGCTTTAAGTTCTGAAGGAGTCGACCCCCTAGGTTCGTAAATGCCCAAGGAACTTATTTCCTGGTTGTTTTCCAATTTTATTAAATGTTGATTTAATTGACTGATTACCTTCCTTGAGTTGATTATTCTTGTCCCCTTCTATAGTATATGTACACACAATTCAATTTATCACGGAACATTTTTTTAGGCCAATTAATATGTATCTATAATCCATATATTTATTCATTCAATATGAATTTCAAACCATATGTGTAAACAATTCACATATAACTTGTTTTATTGATAACTTCTTCATATGGACTCCGCTTACAGCAAATAAAATATGTAAACGGATCAAAATCTCGCCACGAATGCGATAAAAATATTTCACCAATTTATTATTGTTTATATTTAATTATTTATGTCTATTTAGGGTATATTCTGTGGGGTGTTATATTCTTCCTTCGTTAAAAGAGATTTCGTCCTGAAATCTTTCTAGGGGGAAAAACACAACTCGCTCTAACAGACATGTTATACACTCAAGTTATTTATAATATATCCATAAAATATTCATGACTCGATGTGATTATGCACTGCAGACTTTCTAGAATAAGCCCAGTCCTAGCGTGGAAGTGTGACATGTGATGTTATATGTATATAAAGCTTTCTAACATGCATATAATTTCTATATGAGTGCATAGTGCATTTGTGTTGCAACTATCTCCTACCATCAAATCTCGCAACCATGATGCAATCATAGAATCTAAAATTTTCGAGAAAGTCCGCAAAATTTAAAATTTTTATACCTTCCTTCGAATTTTCTCCCTAATGTACTCAAACCTATCTAAATAATTATTGCGGATTCTCGAAATTCCGTGCTCCGAGACATATATGGTGGCATAAGGCTCCTAAGGTTCCGTCTTTGTCCCTATTTTTAGATTAAGCTCTACAAAAAAAATTGCACTATGAAGATATCTTATCAAATATAAAAACGTTATGGGCTCCTACAATCAATAATTTCTTTTATCCCCTTAACTTTAGGAAAGCCCAAAATATAATACTGATTCTCTACCCTTCACACATTTCCTAATCAAATTAGACTTTTTCCAAAGTCTAATCATAAATTTGGTTTGAGTAGAAATTTGTCAATGGTTGTTTCGTCAACACTTGGTGTTTCAAATAGCCTCCTTGAAATTATATAAGAGCGCCCACTAATTACCACAAAAATAAATATGCTACTCCAAAAAGATAAATATTATTCCTATTTCTAACAGATCCAAGATGTAGATTTTCCTTTCATCCTCAACGCCCTAGTTGTCTTCAGTTTGTCCTTCGGGCTATACTAATAATTACAATATATTTTTTCTTATGCTCCAACTTGCTAGAATTTAAGTTCTAATAAAAGGCCCTTTGCTATAATTTCCATAAATTTTCCCAAATGATAATGTTTATATATTTGAAATTATAAGGAATGAGTATTGTCTTATTTTGAATAAATAGTATAATTTACATGCAAATACGTAAAACTACGCATCACACTCTTTACATTTTATGTATATTTCTTATAATTTCAAATATAGTCCTTTTTGTGAAAAATGATAAAAGGGATAATACATAAAAATTAAACAAATACTCATAAGCAAGCAAAAGCACGGTCATAACTAAAAAGCCTAAATTTATGAAAATCCAATACTTAGGCCTATTCCTTAATCTCATGCTTTAAGTCCTTATCCTTGAGGATGACATACTTTAAGGTTAAATTTCTTCTTTTCTGCAAAATCACAAGACAACACACTTCCACCTTGTAGGTTGTAAATCTAATTTCGTTATTAACTTCCAAATCCCACATATGATAGATCGCTAAGTTAAGTTTCCTCATGAAGTCCTCTCTTACTCGTTTATCTTGGAGATTAACAAGGGTTTCAAATCCCAACATTACATGCATAAGCAGAGATTCATTACTTATATCACTTAATAATACCCTTATCCAATCATTATGAGGTACCACCAGCGATCAATCTAAAAATTTATTCTTCTATAAGTTTTCTCCTATAATTAAATGGTTTACTTAGTGCTGATGTCTTAATACTTTTATTTCAATCCCTTTGAGACTTCAATCCATTCCTTTAAATTTTCCACTTTTGTCTTTCTCATAGACGTGGTCCATCCATCCTTAAAATCGGACCACTCTATGAATACATACTTAATTCCTTCAAGCTCATTTAAGTTTGAAAATACATCCATTTTATTTCTTAAACCGGTCCCTAAAATTCTATTTTGATCTTATTAGTTACAAATTTAATTCCCACTAAATTTGCAATTAATATCCATGACTCCTTTCTGAAATCGTGAGTTATAGTAGGTTATGTTATACCTACTTATACATATACTAATCACTAGATATGGATATAAATGATCTAATTTCTAAACTAAACTATCTATGGCAATCTCATTCATAACCAACCTAGGCTTTGGAAATACTATACCTCGCTATTTTTTCAAATAGAAAGTTCTAGGACTGACACTAAATTTTCTAGGATTAGGTTGTGTAATTCATCCTTGCTTGTTCTAGAACATAATCATAGCTTACTTAATTTGTTTCCCCTATTTACTTTAGAGTTATTTATTTATAAAGTAAAATTTTAGTAGTCATACATATTTTTTTTTGAATATTGTCATATCCTTATTATTCTTCAAATGCACACTGATTCAAAAATAGGTATTTACTTATTAAAACCTGAGATGTTAAATTTTTGCGAAGACTTTAATACTCGTTGTACTCAGTGTCAACACATGTTTTGTTTTAATAAAACATTCTTTATTTAAAATTTATTCCAAAATATTAAAAAAGGAATTTAGATGCTTCTTTTCAAATATTAACTTAAATGTTTAAATAAGAGCAAAATAACTTTTTCTTTTTAAAATATTTATCTTTTTTAATTATTTGAATGTCAGTCATTAACGCTTTTCAAAGCGGTCAATCAAACTTTTTACTAACTAGTGATACAATTGCTTATTCTATACTGGAAAATAGATCCTTAGTTAACTATCCAAGATTGAATTAGGCGACAATTAAGTCTCCAAAAATATCAAACGACATTCATTTCTTTTAAAATGCCTTATTGAGATTCTGAGAACAATAAATAGCCCAATTTAAAACTCATAACTTTTCGTAAACATGTACTATTAAATTTTCAAAATTCATTATTTCTCCATAGAATAACACTTTGAAGCATTGTCCAAGGTTTGTGTATCTTTTAAAAAATAAAGCTTACTCTTTTTTATTTATTTACAAAACGTCTCAAATAAATGTCCTTTTTTAAAAATTGCAACATTTATTAAATGTTTGTAAATTCTTAAACCAAGAGAAAATTAAACTCTCTTATTCTAACTCTTATCTTTTATTGTACTCTTAATGTCAGTCTTTAACGTCCCTCAAAACGACAAATGTTTTGAGGTAAATGTTTGTCTATATTTGAAAGCAAGACTTAAATATTTCAGCATTAAATTAAGTAGTAATCAACCCTTTTAACACATTCATTTGCATATTCTTCGCTTATGTTGTTACCAAAAATATATTTTAATTTTCTTAACTATCCATGCATGTTTTTATCAAAAGAATGACTATTTATTTATTTGCACAGTGAGGCTGCTTTACAAAAATTAATTCAATGGTTGCAAATTAGTTATAAATTTCTAAACTAATTATTGGAGTAGTCATATACCATTTGTCCTACTCCTATTATTATTACTTCCTCGTATATTTCTTATTATATGAGAGTTTCACTATTTCAATTCTACCCAAATTTTTAGTAAACAAATTTACTATCCTCTTTCAAATGGTATATTTATGACATTTATACATTTATCATACTAAACTTTTATATGCCTTCTTTTCTTTCTCTTCTTATTTCGAATTAAACATCAATTCTGTTGTCATAATTTATACAAGATTTGAAGAAAAGAATCTTTTCAAACACATTAAAATTTCAAAAGCTTGTTATGTCAAGGCCATGACAATTATAAATTTTCCATTATAATTGTTCATTGCTCGACACTTACATTTCTTATTATTTAAAGCTCATAGCGGTAAACGTTTACTATTATCCTATAATTAAAGAATTCATCTTTTGTTTTCTTTAAAGTTTATATTTATAGTTTGCTTAATAGAAGAAATAGTAAACTTTTCAAATTTTTATGAAAACATTTATTATCTCAATTTTTTTTTTTCAAATTTCACTCCGAATGAAATTATTATGTAACTTGAACCTATAAATGAAATGTTAAAGTTTCCTTTTTCAAACAAATTAATAGTATGTCAAAAATCATTTCTCATAGGTTTCTTAACATTTTTATCTTTTAGTCTAAACCATCTGACATACCATTTTAAGGATGTTTATTTCTTTTATTAAATCCTTTCTTCTTTGTTCCTGTATTTATCACTCCTTGACATTCCTAATTATTACCTCTCAATGTTTTTTATGTCCATTTTACCCATCAAAATAACGCTTATTCTTATGGACATTTAGTTCAAAATCGAATATTCATACCTTCGCATAAATGGCCTTAATCACATTCTAAATAGTTCCATTTCCAATATTCTTTCAACTTATACGCCACTTAGTGCTCTTTCAAGTTCAAATTCCATAGTTATTAATGCGGGAGTTTATTCCATTTAACAGAAGATATCCTTCTACTTTTCCATAAATCTTAGCATATCCTTATGTTATGGACATTAATTTGTCTTATTCCAAATTCTTGCCATTTATTTCTCCCTTATCCTTTCAATAAATGAAAGTTAAGTCGCTAATCGGTTTCCATTTCTGCCTATGAAACTAGGGAGTTTGTTCCTTCCCACTTTTCCAACCTTGTGTTTCTTACATTCCTTAGGTGCCTACTGACTTCTAAATCGCAAAGGGAGTAACTAAATTACTAACTGGTTTCTCGGGCTTTTAGAAATTAAGGTCAATCCTTTCCTAGAAGGACCGACAGATAATATCTTCTAGATATATGCGAACTTTAAATAAATATATATACTTATATATAGAATAAAACTTTTGAAAAAAAAATCCTTTTCAAAATAATAAGTATGCTTCTCATATGTGTATTTTCCATGTAATTGTGTAACATATGCTCTGATACCAAATCTAACAACCCGCCCGAAATGGGCTTGAGTTCCAATCCAAAAAAGGTCTATCTGAACTTAGACCATTCTAAATGGATCATTGGTTCTTAGAAGGAAATATGAAAAATAGATATCACACAGCAATCTAAATGAAATCGGAATCTCACACAACGGAAGGGATAAAATATAACATCTCATAAATAGATGTACCATAAATAAAATCATAAATGTCAAATACAACAAGTCTTAGAAGATAACAAGTTCATCAATAATTATCCCAAATACATGATAACAACAGTAATAGTAGTACTACTGCCAAAATAACTAAATCTCCATCGAATAGCTTCGTCTCCAAGCAATCACTAATCATCACTGATCCAAGGTCCTCACCTACTAACTTGTTTATGTTAAGTGTAGGGAGGTCAGGACATAAAGCTCTGGTGAACGAAAAGCACATAAATTTAGGAATGACTATTTCCTATATTTGGCAGTATGAACTTTTCATATTATGTCTACGCAATAAACATACATAATTAAACGTAGGAGGCGAACATCCTAACGAACACTTAAGGCTTGTATGTAAATCTAAGGGTGGACATCCTTACAGTCATATAATACCCCCATAAAGTAATCTGAGGGTGGACGTCCTTACAGTCACTTAATGCCCCTACGAGGCAGACTATACCTAGTCATTTAAGGCCATTTCCTAATTTTTTAAGGGTGGATATCCCTATAGTCACTTGAGACCCTATGGTAGACCTCGTCCCTAACATAAACATCATATGTTGGGGGGTGTATGTGTATATATTTTCCTTGTAAGTCAAGAAATAGTAACTACCACTTTACACCAAGTTGAGGTAGGAAAATAGTTTCATTTAAGACCCCTCCCGGCGGACTATCTTGTTACTATCTATCTGACCCTATGGGTGAACTCCTAATCACTTAATACTTCCCTTAGATGGTGGTTCCTTTAGGCCATTTAGATAAATCGTCCCTAGGTCAGACCTCACTAAGCCCCTATATAAGAAGCGAACATTACTTGAAGAACTACCATACTTATACATTGTCGTCTACTAAAACCATTTAATACCTTATAAGAGAAAGGCAGACCCAATAACCACTTAAAACCTCGGAGGGCGAGTACCATGGCTTGGGTCTAGAACCAAGGAACATACCTAGTCCTAACCATTAATACCCAAGAAGAAGTAGGTCAGCCACTTAATACCTTTCCCAAGGCAGGCCTACTTCACATACACTTGTATACTATACATCTCACGTTAAGCCGACCACTTGTAGATGCTGGATTTGCCGAGCTGTTCCGAACATGCTTCTACTACAAGTTGGGCCTAACCTCGTATCATAGTATAATAATTATAATGGTCCATGTCACCTAGATATCTTACATTAACCAGTCTTACTTGTAGACGATGGATATGACGGTCGGTTCCGGGAAGACTTCTACTACGAGTAATGGTTATTCCCGCGTCTATTTGTCATTAATAATGTCATTAACTCACAAACGTACATACATTTTCCTATGGAGACATTCAAATCCTACTTCCAGTTTAAACATATTTATCACGCACTTAATATGCATTAATATTACATTTAATTATGCTACAAAAATATAATATATATATATACGTAATTTATGCAAACGAGCATAACAGCCTAATCACGTTTGAAATATAAATCCTATCAAACACAATTAAGGTGTACAAGTTCATTTCTCTAATTAACATGGTCCAACATGTATATCCACAATTTATGACAAAAAAGGGAAATAACAATATATGTATGTATGTATGTATGTATGAATAAAGTTGCACTCTACACTTGAATAGTTATTTGCATAATAGAAATATAGGCAAGATGCAATATACCCAATTACATATGAAAATCCTTGTTTTTGACACTACTTCACTTTTATATTTATATTGTGTACAAAACTTAAAAATAATATATTGTAAATAATACGTTCAAACGAATCTATTTAGAATAGACACTTAAACCTATTAATTTTGCAATAAAAGAATCTCAAGTTTTTAGCATACAACATATATGAACACAAAAATAAAGATTAAGTGAATCAAAACCTAGACTGAGGATTTCATAACATCCCAAGCCTAAATCTCCACTATCCAAACAAAACAAACCCAAAAATACAAATCTCATATAATCTCATATAAGCATAATATTCCAAATCCAAACTACGAAAGATAAGAAATAGACCATAGATGGTATCCACTCACAGTGGTTTAGGAATGAGAACAACACAATATTTATAGAATCATATTTGGTTCTAGCCTTTGGAACCATGCTCCAATCCTTATATATATACATATACATACATATATATATATATATATATGAATCACCAACACAGTGTGGCCTAGTGGAAAGGCGTTCTCCTACGTGGTAAGAGGTCAGGAGTTCAAGACTAACCCTAATCACTGTGTTGGCACATTAACCAATTTTCAAAATATATATAACAATCAAATGTATCAAAATTTTCTATATAAAAACTAAATTCCATAACTTTAAAATTTATATTAATCTTAGAATAGAGAGGACATAATTGAGGTTAGAGAAATAGAAGAGAAATCCAACTTTATCTCTGGAGTTAGCAATGGTAGAAGGAAAGTATGAAGGCATATAGAGAAATGAGAATAGGGTTTGGAGTGAGGCTAAGGAGTCGTATTTATAGTTACAAGTGTAACTGTGGACGATTGGATTACTTAGATTCAATCTGGATAGTCTGATTGATGTGTAATTATACATAAACCCCCTACAAAATCCAAGCTTGCTCACCCTAAACCATTAAGGGCAGTCGACCTCCCCCGAAAAGGGCAATCGACCCCTATGTCGACTCCCTTCAAGGAAAGGGGTCGACCTCTTGGGTCATAAATGCCTAGGGAATTTATTTCCTGGTCGTTTTCCAATTTTGTTAAATGTTGATTTAATTAAATGATTACCTTCCTTATGTTCATTATTCTCTTGTCCCCTTATATATATGTATGTTTGTGTGTGTATATACACACACAATTCAAATTCTCATAGAATATTTTTTTAGGCCAATTAATATGTATTTATATTATGTATATTTATTTATTCAATATGAATTTCAAATCCTGTGTATAAACAATTTACGTATAACTTATTTCATTGATAACTTCTTTATACGGACTCCGTTTTCAGTAAATAAAATATGTAAATGGATCAGAATCTGGACAAGCAATAATAATACTTTCGTGCCTAATTCCCATTTTTCCAAAATTCTTATTTTTAGCTCATTAATGTTTTACCAATTTATTATTGTTTACATTTAATATAATTATCTATGTCTATTTAGGGTATTATTTACAGTGGGTTACAATGTTACATAATGAGAGTTTTGATCAACCATCACGCTAATTTGATCCTATATTTTCTTAGAAGCCAAATATGTGTTTAGCGATCGATATCTAATTAAATACTCTTTGGCATCAAATCAATAGTCCATGTTAACTTGAATATTCATAAATGACATGTTAAGTTATACTATAATTCATCAAAATATAAATTATATGTCAAAACTTCACCAATCCTTTTTTATTCAGCATTTTAGCTACAATTTCTTTAAATAAGTTAAAAATCCAAGAAATGAGAAGGGGAATCAACCCAAATCAAGAATAATGAATGAGGGGATTTGCAAATGGATTCAAAAGGGAAGAGCTTGAACCTACATTGAATGGGTTTATTTTTAAATAGATAATTAAATAATTTTAGTCTCCCCATAGAGTGTAGGTTTTTAAAATAGAAATTAAAAAAAACTTGATGGTAAAGGTAAATTCAATAGATATTACATAAATATAACCTCTCATTTTTTATACATAACTAACTAGGGTTAACTAGTAAATTAAGAAATTGTTGAATTTGAATATATCCCTTTCTTTGTAGTTGTTAAAAATTCATATAACTTGTTAATATTGATGTTAACCTATATTGAACCGATTGAACGACAAATTAAGATGTAATATGAAGATTTGAAAATTCGGGATTATAGATTCACAAGTTGATTCATTGAAATTAAAACGAATGGCTTACTGTAACTCAAAATATATTGAATAAAGAAAATGATAATTGGCAACTAAAATAAAACTAGTAAACAATAATGATTAATCGGCTACTCCAATTGGAGTCGGTCGACAAAAAATGGTTGATTTTCCAAGTAACCATAATCAATCGGTTGGCCTTTCTCAGGCAATGTACGAATCTCGAGCTAATATCCACACTATAAATAAAATAGTGTATATATATATGTATGTGTGTATATATATATGTATGTATGTATGTATTATTTATGGATGTTACGAGAAGTAGGAAAGTTGGTTCCTTATGTGGCGACGCTGGGACATTACAAGACAAACTAAATGTAATTTATCCAATGAGGAAAATATTAGATCGGGGGTGATTTAATAGCAAATTGCACTCATAAGATATTATATTGCAGATGTGCAACACTGATGTTGATGCCTGATGGAGTGAGCGAACTATCACTTACGAGAGTTCGTTAGTATTCACAATGACAGGATGCAATGGTGTGTTGTTGATGGATCTTGACACGGTGCAGTAAGAAACATATGTTACCATTAAGACGTGGACATGGATGTAGATAACGGGACACTTTAATGTGTTGGCACTGCGGGCAGTCCTTGGTGTGTAGGGAAAATTTTGTCCTATGTGGAAGTTGTAAAAAAATGTATTGAATAGTCATGCTTAGTCATACAGTTAAGAGATGTACTCTCATAGAGAATATTGTTTGATAATCATTTACTAGAGAAGCTCTGTTAGCAATTAGCCAGTCATTGGTTGTTGAGATTTGATTACTTGTTGGATCCTAAATTTGAGTATGCACAAGCTGTTAGTATACGTGTGTGTTAAGATAAAACCCCTTAAGTAAAAATAATTAAATCAAGTAGCTCCAAAACTCTGGTAGAACATCCTATCTTATATAGAGTATCATAAAAATTATTTGCATGTGATTTTCTTTATCCCCAATCGCAGGAGGTCAAAGCGGTGGAGTAGGCCTGAAATTAGTACGCAAAGAGATGAGCTCATCAATCGAGTTGCTAGTCATTTTATAACAATTTCCATGCATCTATTTATCTTATTAAGCACTACCAAAATTGACATTATACTGGTAATGGCAATGCTGAAATGTAGTATACCTTTATTAATAGTTATAAGTATAACACTTTTTTTTATGAGAACGTGCTCTACCAAAATTGTCATTCTGCTTGTACTATCAAATACTAAGATCGCTTAGAGATATAATGAATAAATTTCATTTACCATTTTCTCTTGTATTATATTAAATATATGAAATAGTTACACATGAAGCGCATGTAATAAATGTTCTGTTTTTCCTTCTTAAAAATAGAACCAGTCACTTTCTTTGTAGTAAAAGGTAATATAGCTTATAATGCTGCAAATTTGATAATTAGGCTCACTGAAATTATATATGATATGTGCACAAGTAATATTTTCTAGATCACAATACTAGATGATATCAGATGATTACAGAATAGGTGATAATTGTGTTACAAATTATTTTGTGCTAAATTTATGTACACATGTTTTTGTTTGTCTTTATTTGTAACGACCCAGATTTTCGAACAGTTTATTTTAAAAATTTAGTATGGTTTTAAATATTGAATTTATAATATAAATGGTATTTTATTGGGTTATCAATTAAATAATCGAGATACGATTTATTTTGATAATCATCGTAATACGAGAATTTAAAATAATTCAAATTCGAAGTTTGAATTAAATCAAAACAATTCTAACTGCTAATATAAACCCTATTTGAATTATAATGATAATAACAATGGTTTTCAATGGGTTTATTTGCTTAAAATCGATTTGTATTTTTAATCAAAATTTAAAATTAAATCATTTATTTAGTTTGATTATTTCCTTTTTACAGTCGAATTAAAATTCCGAAACTGTTTAGTTGGATTCAGAATAGTGAATAATGTTGGGAACATCAGTCGTTTGCTGAAATTGTGGTTCGGGGTTTTTAAATGAAAGAACCGCGATATAGTTTAGTTTTAATTAAAGAAAATTCAAATCAAAATGTTTTAAATCCTTCAGCCGACCTATCTGCATACCTACCTATGTGTCTAACTGCATTCCTTTCCATTCATGTCTCGCGCCTCCCATATCAAGCAGACAAGTACTTAATGAACTCGTCCTCTTTATCTCTTCTCGCGGTTATAAATTAGGCCATACCAGTACTGTTTTATTCAGTCTAAAACCACGAAATCCTTCTGAGATTTCTTTCCCCCTTTGTTCTTTAATTCACCGATTAGGAATTAAATCGCAAATTCAAAATTTGTATTGAGGGGTCGCGATTGATGATCGGAAGGGAAGAGGGGTACGACGTAGGGTTTCGATCTACGGTAGACTAGGTCAATTTGTTCGCAGTAATTTAAGGGAGGCTGGAGGATGATCGAGGGGGTTGGGCGAGTTCAGGGAAGTTGCGATGAGGAGTTTTGGGTTCGAAAAAGGGGGGCGTTCTGATTTTGGGTGACGCTGACTGGATGGGGTACTGATGAGCGACCCCGATGCACAACTGGTGCGTGAGTGTTGATGAGGGAGTGTTTGAGGTCTTGTTCGGTTAGCTGGATGAAAGGGCATGGCAGCCTCAGAAGATCGACGTAGTGATGCGAGCGATGGAGGTCAGGGTACTTGACTCGAACTAGTTTTTGGGGATGTCGAACCCGAAATCAGCAAGGGAGAAGAAGCTTGTTCTTTTCTCCTATTTCTGAAATTTCAGAAAAGGATTAAGGTGCGAATTCATTCGAGAAGATTCATAGTCGATGATTTGGAAATAAACAGGTTATTCGACAACTGCAAATCCCGGTGAGTAAATCTCACTCACCTTTAGAATTATTTTTATTTCATTAAAAATAATTGTCTGTTGCTTGTGTGAATGTTTTCTGGTTGTTTATATATATTAGTTATTTAGGCTATATATATATATATTGGGTTGATTGATTGGTTGGATTCCCGCAGTCTCATTAGCGGATGCCCGCGGTTTCATAGCGGATGATTACCCTATACGCCCCACGCTATGATTAGTGGATGACCTTCTATACCGCGATATTCTGCCACGAAGCAGAATGGGTATTATTTATGTGCTAACATCTGTGGATGCAGGAAAACAGGTTGGAGGAATCCAACTGGATTCCTCAAAAATATATTATCTGTTTGTTTATTTGTTTGCATATATATTGTTATATATGATGTGTTAGAAAAATAAACAATTGGTTGCTTTGTGTGTTTTATCACTGGGCTTAAGTAATGATATTTTAAAATATCGTAAAAAGTATATTGGCGATTTAAAAAGGAAAAATTCTATTTTTAAATAGAATTTGAATTTTTAAGTGGGAATAAAATATAAACTTGTTTGAAAAATAAAACAAGTAGTTCCTTTATAAACGAAATTTATAAATAGTTCTTTTATAACGAAGTTATAAATGAAGTGGAAAAAATTATCAATTGATAATTCAGAAATAGAAATACAAGTGTTTTGAAAATATGATTCAAAAGGAAATTTAAATATAGAATTTGAATAATAGAAAAGGAAATGGAAATTTGAATTCAAAAAGAAAAGGAAATGGAAATTTGAATTCAAAAAGAAAAGGAAATAGAAAATTTGAATTTAGAATTCAAATAGAAAATCCAAGGTGGATTTGAATATAGAACTTTCAAATGGTGTTTGAATATAGAGAATTTGAAATAGAATTTCCAAATAGAATTTGAAATAGAATTTCAAAATAGAATTTTCAAAAGAGAATTTGAAATAGACTTTGAAAATAGAATTTCAAAGAAGAATTAAATAGAGATTGAAATTGGAATTCAAATATGAAATTTGAATAGAGATTTGAATTGGAATTCAAATATGAAATTTGAATTGAGATTTGAAATAGAAATTCAAGTGTTGAATTTGAACATGGAATTGAATATAGAAATTCAAGTAGAAATTCGAATATGAGATTTCAAAATAGAATTTGAAATAAACTTTGAAAATAGGATTTTCGAAGTAGAATTGGAAATAGAAATTTCAAATTAGGATTTCAAAATAAGAAATCCAAATGGTTTTGAAATGGGATTTGAATTCAGGGGAATTCAAATGGGTTCGAGTGAAGAAATTCAAATGGTGTTAAAAATGAATTTGAATATTAGAAATTCAAATGGAGTTTTGAAACTAGAATTGAAATAGAATTCAAATAAGAGGATTTAAATAGAATTTGAATGATAAAATTAAAAAGGGTTTGAATATTTGAAATTTCAAAATAGAATTGAATCGGAGTTTGGATATTTGAAATTCAAATCGAATAAATAAAAAATTTGAATTCGAAGAGAATTTAATAGGGAATTTGAATGTAGAATTCAAGAAGGAATTCAAATGGAATTTAAATTATAGAATTTGAATATAGCATTCAAATGGAATTTTAAACTATGGATTTTAGCTATATAATTCAAACGAAATTTGAAATATGGAATTTGAATATAGGATTCAATAGAAGTGGAATTGGGATTTGAACATAGCGTTCAAATAAAAGTGGAAATGAAGTTGAATGGAGTTGAATTCATTTAACGAAGTTTAAAAAGTTTTATATATATAAATATAATTAAAACGAACTCGCCGCAGCGCTGCAGTTCGCAAATTGGCGATTCGAACTTCAATTGAATATATAGAACTCGATTGAAGTCGGAATTCTTCGAAACAAGAAACGTCAGGACCGGTTAGATAATAGTTTTCTAATGAAGGAGAAAAATCTGAATTTCGTCGTATAGATTTTGAGTTATGTCAAAATCAAATTTTCAGAAAAGCAGCGCCAGAATCGTTTTAAAACCATAATAGTTTATTTAATATTATAAAGGGATTTTAAGCAAATAAAATCCGAATTTCCTATTTAGAAAATCTCCGAGTTGAGTTGTAAAATATATGCGAATTCAAGTTGTGTAAATAAATATGATTTTTGAAACAGAAACCAAATTTTGATTTATTGAATGGAATTTACTAATTTGAACGGAAATTAGTTAAATGAGATTTTGAATGGATATTGAACTTTAAATAAGAAAATTCGATTTGAAATTTATATTCGAAATAGAAAAGAGAACTAGAATTGAAATTGAAATTCAATTTAGTTATGAACGAGTTAAACATTTTGTTTAAACATGTTATGTTCAACAAAGAAGTGAAATAGGCAAAATGACTAATTAAAGAATAAATGGGCGAACTGAATTCAAACGATTAGATAGTGTTGAATTGAATTGAAAACAGGTGAACAGGTGTTGGACAGGTATGGAATGAAGTATATAAAGTATATAATTTATGTGCTCGACAAAAAGGTACATGTTTAATTCGTATATGGGTTTTATGCGCCGTATCGGCAAGCCGCTTGGCTTTTCCTTTTTCTTTTTGAGATTGGAAGATACCGGGATGCTATTTGAAATTTCCCGATGCTCCCGATACAGGGGAGGTTATGGCGAATTTTTCCCGGAATTTAAGGAGTTAGAATATTTTTAAGAAATTGGACAATTAGAAATATATATATCGATATATATAGAATTCGATAAGGAAACGAAATCAAAAATAGCGGAAAGGGCCAATACGGTTATTGAAAATATTTGGTTAACAAATATTGATAGAGGAAATGGAGAAGAGATTTAATTAATGAAATATTAATTAAAGAGCCCAGTGATTTGTTTGATATGTTGATTGAACACTTTTTTTTTATTCGATAGTTAAATCACAGACTATCGAAGTTTTGACCATCGTTGTCAATATGGAGAGACCGGTTGGATTATTATCCGAAGAACCACTCCGTATCGGCATAAGCGTTGCGAACCAAGTATGCTGAATATATTGAAGACGGAGTAAAGTGCAAGGGCTTTTCTAGTAATAGAAATAGTGCCTTCGGTTTCGTTCAGTCCCAGAACGAACGTATATGGACGAATGTCTGACAGAGTATTTCCAATGATCTAATGGGTTGGTCTGTATGAATATATATGGTTGCAACGGATTTATCCCTTAGCATAATATCCAGAATATTCGTGCAATCTCAACTAGTGATCAACGGATCTGACAATGTGGCATTCAAAGTGATTGTGTTATCAAGGAATGGTAAGTATGCGTAGCCTCAGGCCTCAACAACCGGGAAAGGACAAAAATCGGGCAGGCAGCATGGCTATGTGGGTCGCACCCATTAGGGTGTATAATCACCTATCTAGAGAAATTCCTTTTGTTTCTAAATCTATCGATTCTGCCCATTCGGGAAACGGTGGTTTGAGTCCAACCGTTGGTGATATACATTCGATACACTCAAGCGAAATGAGTGGTCGGTCATGTGTGGGCCGGGTTGCAAGATGTTCTTGTTGAACCCAGGTGTATTTGCCTCTAGAGATACATCGTCGGAAGGTGGTCCCATACCTTGTCATAGTTGGAATCCAATCTCCAATAAGCGCCATACGGTTTTTGATTATATACTATATATGTGGAGCGTGAGATGCAAGCGTTCTGCTATTTGGTTATTTATTTGATGTAGACATTATTATAATATCATTGGATTTGATATCAAAGTGTTTTGGGTTATAGTAAGGTAAAAACCGTCCGTGTTTATGTGTGGGCTGGTCTTACTATTATCTTTTCTTTCGAAAAAGATTTTGAACGTTAAACAAGTGGTTGGAGTTTACTCACACCAGTCCCATGACTGACCCAGAGTTTATTTTGTTTTGTTTTTCCTAAACTCTTGGGTGCCCAAATTTGTACGGACAGTCAAGTGTTTCAGGCTTTTACAGATACACTTGGAGGAGCTTGAAGCAGGAGGCTTCAACGTTAGTTATTTAGAGTTACTTCCGCTGGATCAAATGTTATGTGTACTCTGATGATGGTATGTATATATGTACAAAACAGATTTGTATTTTCGAAGCTTATGTTATATAATATATTTTATTCGTTCCGCTGTGAGTTGTGATCTTCGTTCTTCTTCTATTCTAATATTTCTTTCTTTCTATTTCTCATCCTCTAACTTCTTTCTAATAATGAGTCGTATTTCTGTGCAATTTGAGTTGGACGTGTGGGGTTTTTAGTCAACTCAGATAGCTCGGATTTGCGGGCCTTTACAGTGGTATCAGAGCTTAGGTTGAGCGAACACCTAGGCTTTGTGTGGCATGTGCTCATTAGAGATAGGGTCAGTAGTACCCTAGGATGAGTTGAGGGTATATATAGATACGAGAGAGCGTATTTGTAAATTGATATAAAATTATTTTATATTGTGTTGGCTAGTCTGTTGAGTGGTTTATGAATTCTGGTCGAATCGTGGGACGCCACGAAGTCGATAGGGATTTCTAAACACTTGAACAGAGAAATTCGACACAGTATTGTTTTAAAGAAGGTAAATGAAATAATTTTACCCGAAATTTCTATTTTGATATAGAAAGAATAATTTTCTAGAATTATTATTATATGGATGTGTTGGATGTTGATATTATAATCAGATAAGATTATAAAAATTGAAATGGTTATTTATAACCAAACTGAATTTGTATATGAATGAAATATATACAAATGAGATGAATTAGAATTAAATTCAAACCAGAATTAAGAATTCAAAATCCTGGGAAGTGGAAAAATATTTTTCAAAGTATATTAAAATAATATAGATTTGTTTTAGAAGGATTTGAAAGAAAATCATGGATTTTGAAATAATAAGGCACTGAACTCACTTCAGTGGCTGGGAAATAATTCTGATGATGATTGCAACATCATCAGTATTCATTTTCGAGTTCTAAGTGACGGATTGCTACCTTAGAAAGTTTTGATGGAAATTTGTTTTGAAAGAAAACAAGTGGTTTGAAAATTCAAATGTTTTGAATTGAGATGAAAATAAAAATAAGTATACATTTATGTGATTTCAGAAGAATTTGAAATGAAAAACCCTGGGATTTGGATTCTGGAATTAAAATTTAACTGAAGAAAGTTAAATGGTTCGAGGTGAATAAATTGACTAGAATCAATTTGAAATAAATTGAAGTTGAATGTGAAAGCATATGAAGGTAAGAAGGCCAAAAGTTTTGGTTGGAGTTAATTTGTTGAAATATGAGGAGTTGAGTTTCAACATAAGTGAATTTTTGAGAAGTAATGAGTTTGTACAATTTTCCTACCTTAGCAATTTCGAGGACGAAATTATTTTAAGTGGGGAAGAATGTAACGACCCAGATTTTCGAACAGTTTATTTTAAAAATTTAGTATGGTTTTAAATATTGAATTTATAATATAAATGGTATTTTATTGGGTTATCAATTAAATAATCGAGATACGATTTATTTTGATAATCATCGTAATACGAGAATTTAAAATAATTCAAATTCGAAGTTTGAATTAAATCAAAACAATTCTAACTGCTAATATAAACCCTATTTGAATTATAATGATAATAACAATGGTTTTCAATGGGTTTATTTGCTTAAAATCGATTTGTATTTTTAATCAAAATTTAAAATTAAATCATTTATTTAGTTTGATTATTTCCTTTTTACAGTCGAATTAAAATTCCGAAACTGTTTAGTTGGATTCAGAATAGTGAATAATGTTGGGAACATCAGTCGTTTGCTGAAATTGTGGTTCGGGGTTTTTAAATGAAAGAACCGCGATATAGTTTAGTTTTAATTAAAGAAAATTCAAATCAAAATGTTTTAAATCCTTCAGCCGACCTATCTGCATACCTACCTATGTGTCTAACTGCATTCCTTTCCATTCATGTCTCGCGCCTCCCATATCAAGCAGACAAGTACTTAATGAACTCGTCCTCTTTATCTCTTCTCGCGGTTATAAATTAGGCCATACCAGTACTGTTTTATTCAGTCTAAAACCACGAAATCCTTCTGAGATTTCTTTCCCCCTTTGTTCTTTAATTCACCGATTAGGAATTAAATCGCAAATTCAAAATTTGTATTGAGGGGTCGCGATTGATGATCGGAAGGGAAGAGGGGTACGACGTAGGGTTTCGATCTACGGTAGACTAGGTCAATTTGTTCGCAGTAATTTAAGGGAGGCTGGAGGATGATCGAGGGGGTTGGGCGAGTTCAGGGAAGTTGCGATGAGGAGTTTTGGGTTCGAAAAAGGGGGGCGTTCTGATTTTGGGTGACGCTGACTGGATGGGGTACTGATGAGCGACCCCGATGCACAACTGGTGCGTGAGTGTTGATGAGGGAGTGTTTGAGGTCTTGTTCGGTTAGCTGGATGAAAGGGCATGGCAGCCTCAGAAGATCGACGTAGTGATGCGAGCGATGGAGGTCAGGGTACTTGACTCGAACTAGTTTTTGGGGATGTCGAACCCGAAATCAGCAAGGGAGAAGAAGCTTGTTCTTTTCTCCTATTTCTGAAATTTCAGAAAAGGATTAAGGTGCGAATTCATTCGAGAAGATTCATAGTCGATGATTTGGAAATAAACAGGTTATTCGACAACTGCAAATCCCGGTGAGTAAATCTCACTCACCTTTAGAATTATTTTTATTTCATTAAAAATAATTGTCTGTTGCTTGTGTGAATGTTTTCTGGTTGTTTATATATATTAGTTATTTAGGCTATATATATATATATATATTGGGTTGATTGATTGGTTGGATTCCCGCAGTCTCATTAGCGGATGCCCGCGGTTTCATAGCGGATGATTACCCTATACGCCCCACGCTATGATTAGTGGATGACCTTCTATACCGCGATATTCTGCCACGAAGCAGAATGGGTATTATTTATGTGCTAACATCTGTGGATGCAGGAAAACAGGTTGGAGGAATCCAACTGGATTCCTCAAAAATATATTATCTGTTTGTTTATTTGTTTGCATATATATTGTTATATATGATGTGTTAGAAAAATAAACAATTGGTTGCTTTGTGTGTTTTATCACTGGGCTTAAGTAATGATATTTTAAAATATCGTAAAAAGTATATTGGCGATTTAAAAAGGAAAAATTCTATTTTTAAATAGAATTTGAATTTTTAAGTGGGAATAAAATATAAACTTGTTTGAAAAATAAAACAAGTAGTTCCTTTATAAACGAAATTTATAAATAGTTCTTTTATAACGAAGTTATAAATGAAGTGGAAAAAATTATCAATTGATAATTCAGAAATAGAAATACAAGTGTTTTGAAAATATGATTCAAAAGGAAATTTAAATATAGAATTTGAATAATAGAAAAGGAAATGGAAATTTGAATTCAAAAAGAAAAGGAAATGGAAATTTGAATTCAAAAAGAAAAGGAAATAGAAAATTTGAATTTAGAATTCAAATAGAAAATCCAAGGTGGATTTGAATATAGAACTTTCAAATGGTGTTTGAATATAGAGAATTTGAAATAGAATTTCCAAATAGAATTTGAAATAGAATTTCAAAATAGAATTTTCAAAAGAGAATTTGAAATAGACTTTGAAAATAGAATTTCAAAGAAGAATTAAATAGAGATTGAAATTGGAATTCAAATATGAAATTTGAATAGAGATTTGAATTGGAATTCAAATATGAAATTTGAATTGAGATTTGAAATAGAAATTCAAGTGTTGAATTTGAACATGGAATTGAATATAGAAATTCAAGTAGAAATTCGAATATGAGATTTCAAAATAGAATTTGAAATAAACTTTGAAAATAGGATTTTCGAAGTAGAATTGGAAATAGAAATTTCAAATTAGGATTTCAAAATAAGAAATCCAAATGGTTTTGAAATGGGATTTGAATTCAGGGGAATTCAAATGGGTTCGAGTGAAGAAATTCAAATGGTGTTAAAAATGAATTTGAATATTAGAAATTCAAATGGAGTTTTGAAACTAGAATTGAAATAGAATTCAAATAAGAGGATTTAAATAGAATTTGAATGATAAAATTAAAAAGGGTTTGAATATTTGAAATTTCAAAATAGAATTGAATCGGAGTTTGGATATTTGAAATTCAAATCGAATAAATAAAAAATTTGAATTCGAAGAGAATTTAATAGGGAATTTGAATGTAGAATTCAAGAAGGAATTCAAATGGAATTTAAATTATAGAATTTGAATATAGCATTCAAATGGAATTTTAAACTATGGATTTTAGCTATATAATTCAAACGAAATTTGAAATATGGAATTTGAATATAGGATTCAATAGAAGTGGAATTGGGATTTGAACATAGCGTTCAAATAAAAGTGGAAATGAAGTTGAATGGAGTTGAATTCATTTAACGAAGTTTAAAAAGTTTTATATATATAAATATAATTAAAACGAACTCGCCGCAGCGCTGCAGTTCGCAAATTGGCGATTCGAACTTCAATTGAATATATAGAACTCGATTGAAGTCGGAATTCTTCGAAACAAGAAACGTCAGGACCGGTTAGATAATAGTTTTCTAATGAAGGAGAAAAATCTGAATTTCGTCGTATAGATTTTGAGTTATGTCAAAATCAAATTTTCAGAAAAGCAGCGCCAGAATCGTTTTAAAACCATAATAGTTTATTTAATATTATAAAGGGATTTTAAGCAAATAAAATCCGAATTTCCTATTTAGAAAATCTCCGAGTTGAGTTGTAAAATATATGCGAATTCAAGTTGTGTAAATAAATATGATTTTTGAAACAGAAACCAAATTTTGATTTATTGAATGGAATTTACTAATTTGAACGGAAATTAGTTAAATGAGATTTTGAATGGATATTGAACTTTAAATAAGAAAATTCGATTTGAAATTTATATTCGAAATAGAAAAGAGAACTAGAATTGAAATTGAAATTCAATTTAGTTATGAACGAGTTAAACATTTTGTTTAAACATGTTATGTTCAACAAAGAAGTGAAATAGGCAAAATGACTAATTAAAGAATAAATGGGCGAACTGAATTCAAACGATTAGATAGTGTTGAATTGAATTGAAAACAGGTGAACAGGTGTTGGACAGGTATGGAATGAAGTATATAAAGTATATAATTTATGTGCTCGACAAAAAGGTACATGTTTAATTCGTATATGGGTTTTATGCGCCGTATCGGCAAGCCGCTTGGCTTTTCCTTTTTCTTTTTGAGATTGGAAGATACCGGGATGCTATTTGAAATTTCCCGATGCTCCCGATACAGGGGAGGTTATGGCGAATTTTTCCCGGAATTTAAGGAGTTAGAATATTTTTAAGAAATTGGACAATTAGAAATATATATATCGATATATATAGAATTCGATAAGGAAACGAAATCAAAAATAGCGGAAAGGGCCAATACGGTTATTGAAAATATTTGGTTAACAAATATTGATAGAGGAAATGGAGAAGAGATTTAATTAATGAAATATTAATTAAAGAGCCCAGTGATTTGTTTGATATGTTGATTGAACACTTTTTTTTTATTCGATAGTTAAATCACAGACTATCGAAGTTTTGACCATCGTTGTCAATATGGAGAGACCGGTTGGATTATTATCCGAAGAACCACTCCGTATCGGCATAAGCGTTGCGAACCAAGTATGCTGAATATATTGAAGACGGAGTAAAGTGCAAGGGCTTTTCTAGTAATAGAAATAGTGCCTTCGGTTTCGTTCAGTCCCAGAACGAACGTATATGGACGAATGTCTGACAGAGTATTTCCAATGATCTAATGGGTTGGTCTGTATGAATATATATGGTTGCAACGGATTTATCCCTTAGCATAATATCCAGAATATTCGTGCAATCTCAACTAGTGATCAACGGATCTGACAATGTGGCATTCAAAGTGATTGTGTTATCAAGGAATGGTAAGTATGCGTAGCCTCAGGCCTCAACAACCGGGAAAGGACAAAAATCGGGCAGGCAGCATGGCTATGTGGGTCGCACCCATTAGGGTGTATAATCACCTATCTAGAGAAATTCCTTTTGTTTCTAAATCTATCGATTCTGCCCATTCGGGAAACGGTGGTTTGAGTCCAACCGTTGGTGATATACATTCGATACACTCAAGCGAAATGAGTGGTCGGTCATGTGTGGGCCGGGTTGCAAGATGTTCTTGTTGAACCCAGGTGTATTTGCCTCTAGAGATACATCGTCGGAAGGTGGTCCCATACCTTGTCATAGTTGGAATCCAATCTCCAATAAGCGCCATACGGTTTTTGATTATATACTATATATGTGGAGCGTGAGATGCAAGCGTTCTGCTATTTGGTTATTTATTTGATGTAGACATTATTATAATATCATTGGATTTGATATCAAAGTGTTTTGGGTTATAGTAAGGTAAAAACCGTCCGTGTTTATGTGTGGGCTGGTCTTACTATTATCTTTTCTTTCGAAAAAGATTTTGAACGTTAAACAAGTGGTTGGAGTTTACTCACACCAGTCCCATGACTGACCCAGAGTTTATTTTGTTTTGTTTTTCCTAAACTCTTGGGTGCCCAAATTTGTACGGGCAGTCAAGTGTTTCAGGCTTTTACAGATACACTTGGAGGAGCTTGAAGCAGGAGGCTTCAACGTTAGTTATTTAGAGTTACTTCCGCTGGATCAAATGTTATGTGTACTCTGATGATGGTATGTATATATGTACAAAACAGATTTGTATTTTCGAAGCTTATGTTATATAATATATTTTATTCGTTCCGCTGTGAGTTGTGATCTTCGTTCTTCTTCTATTCTAATATTTCTTTCTTTCTATTTCTCATCCTCTAACTTCTTTCTAATAATGAGTCGTATTTCTGTGCAATTTGAGTTGGACGTGTGGGGTTTTTAGTCAACTCAGATAGCTCGGATTTGCGGGCCTTTACATTATTATTATTTTTCTGGTAATTTTGATTGGTTTTATTGACGTAATCAAAAATATGTGTTTTGATCTGAATGACCTATTTTATAATCTATCTATTTTTTAGGTCTTCCAGCTATTAATTTATAAACTAAAGGGCCTCCTATTTAATAGAAGTACATTAGTACCTTTTGACAGATTGATAATTCTCACAATGGTTAATTTGAAACAATATTTTTCTTCGAAAGCAAATTCTTAGCATAACATATTTTTACATTTAAACAAATAAGCAAAGTCCATATTCATATTTAACCAAATAAAGAATCATTTCCTTTTGAAAATTTCACTTTTTTTTACATGTTACACAATGCATCAAAAAATTATTATTTTATTGTAAAGCTGTAAATGTTATATATATATACATACATATATATATATATATTGGGGGGGTGCATGCGTGCGTGTGTGTGTGTGTGATGCCATGAGGAAGTGATTTCTGGGTGGCGTGACATGAAGGCATTGGAGGGGCCAACATTTTAAGTAATTTTAGTTTTAATTTACTACAAAGTCATATCTGATCTTTACCGTGTAGGATTTGCGCTATCCAATTAGAAATCGCAGGTATGCATAAACAAAAAAAACAAGTTAGCATAATTTTAAGTTGTGCAAATATAAAAATGACCACATATTCGAAAGTTAGTATTATTTTTGTATTAAGTTTGAAAGGTGCATAAATTTGAATTAGGTTTTTCTATGATGAAGCCTCATACAAAAATTTCCCTTATATCTTGCTATTTTATTCAGTTTGAAGGTTTAATAATCATGTATCAGTTTGATTGAACTAAGTTCTGTTGTTTCCTAAAGACACCTATAATGATTATAATATGGGTATTTCAACAATAGACAGTTCTGGTTTTGTGATTCTTGCTCTAAATCTTTAAAAATCTACAAATTTTTTGGGTCCATTTTTTTTTAGTTCCATTTCACAAAATTGTAGGCTTATTTAAGAAGTCACAAGATTTCTTGAAATAATACTCATAAGCAAAAGATTATGCTACTAATATATCAATGTCCTCCGCAACTGAAAATGTGTTTTTAGTTTTGTGTTTCCGACAATGCGTTGGGTTATTCGTCCTTGTTGAAATTTAGGATGATAAAAATAATGGTTCAAAAGGATAATAACATATGTGTACCACAAAGTTATTTATATGAAAAATAAATTGCACTAAGAGATACAACTTCTTTACCTTTTTTTTCTTGTTGGCTTATTCAAAAATGTAGGTGTGGAATATTTGTCCCATATAACATCTTAAAAATTATAGTCCAAAGTCAAAGTTCGAATAAAGTAAGTGTTAGCAAGAAAATTTCAATACCAGCATGTCTTCTAGTGTGTACTATAAACAGAGGCGGCCCAGAGGTAAGCCCAGTAAGCCCTTGTGATATGGCAACCCGCTATAGCAGGCAACAAAAATGAAAAATATTCAAAAATAACCTATTCAACCATTGCATATCCCTGTTGCTCAGTGCTTAAGTAACACTTTTTGCAGATTCCAATATCATGCTCTTGTAAGTTGTCGTAGCTTCTCTAAAGGTTCGAATATTGATCAAATCTTCTTTCTATTATATCAAAATAAGAATATAGATCAATTCCTCTTTCTCTTGCATGAGAATTAAATAGAGGTTTCTTTTGTCTCCAGACTTAGCATTGTGTTGTAAGAATTGGTTGCTAGATCCTCTTCTATTGCTTTCTATGCTTAGTGAATGTATATTCTTTACTATTTTCGGTACTTCGAGAATCTTAAGCCTTGTTTGATTTATTGTTTTGTGTTTCATCTAAGAAAAAAAATGCACACTTCCTATTTTCTTTTGGAAAAAAGCAAATTTCAAAAATGAAATCAGCTGGAATGTAGAAAACAATTTGATTTGATTTTTCTTGTCTCCAGACATAACAAAAGTATGGAAAACAATTCATATTCTTTGTTGTCTGTCTGTTATCCTAATGACAAAGTATTATTAAAAAAAATCATCTTTTCTTTTTCTTTGTAGTGCAAGATGAGAACAAAGAAGTCAAATTGGAAAAAAACGAGCCGTTATTTTATTTTTTAAATTTCAAAATGAACTTATTTTATTTTTGATGCATGAGTTAAGATAAAATAGCAAATTAAATTAGTTCAGTTCAGAGTATAGATGTTTTTATTTGGTAATGGATAACATCAAATTAGATGATTCATTTTATTTCAGAACTGACTGCAAACATATAATTGAACATTTAAGAAAACGTTTTGGAAATTATGTAAATGCGTAGATTATATGGTCGATGAAAATGATAAGTTATATGCTTCCATCGAAAGAAATTTTCTTGATTCAAATTTATTAAAATAATCATCAAACAACATGTTACAAGGACGATTGAACAAACTTGTAATAATTTCAATAGAAAGCTTATTTGTAGAGAAACCTGATTATAATAATTCAGTAGGAGAATTTATTACAAAAAAAAAGGCAAGAAGCATTTTTCTTGTAAATCAAGGAAAATTTGTCATTATTTTGCGTAAAAGGTAAAATTTTGAATTTATGTCTCTTTAAATTTAGAATTGTAGCCTACACGATGTAAATATGTAATAACTTTTGTATGAAAAATTAGTATTTTGCAATTTGTTTTTTCGACATTATTTTGTGTTTATGGACATTTAACAAAAACAACATATTATTAAGTAGTGGGCAACAAAAATTTGATTGGGCTTGGGCAACCAAAAGTTTGGACCGGCACTGAGTCTATAAACAATGTAGATTGTTGTCAATGATATCGTTACATCCATATGTAGAGAAGTTAAAACACATGTTTGATGTATATTGAAAAATCATGTTTTTAGTTTATTCAAATCAGATTTTTGTGCAAAAAAGACGAAACAAACCATTACAACCGCAGTGTAATATTAGAAATCATAAATATTCTTATTCAAATGATGATTAGGAATGCAAATGCAAGTGATTGTAAGTTGATGACATAATAAAATATACATGGAATTATTTGAAAACATTTTACTGAGAATAAAACAAATGTAGCTAACATTAACCAAACACAAACTCACTATGGTCTCGTCTCTTTCAGTAATGAAAACAAAAATTCTCAAAAGAGAGGAAAAGTTAGTAAAAGGAAAATTAAGGGGCTGATTTCATTTTCAAGCTCATAAAGGGTAGGTTTCTTCGAAAATAACATAGGCATAAGAATAACTAATTAGCTTGAATATAACATTGAATATTTACAATTATATCTTTTATAACATAGGCATAAGAACAACTAATGCAAGCGCTCATACACTAAAAGGGGTTCATGTATGCATGCAAGAGACTGATTTCATTTTCAAACCCAAGCCTTGCACAATTGCGTAGTTTAAAGGTGGCACTGTTATGAACTTTAGATTAGACCTTCTTGATAGACAACCTAACAGTTGATAGACAACCTAACAATAAAAAAAATAAAGATGTCATACCATACATCAATATTATTACTTCAACTTTTAGCTCAGTAAATTTAATTGCAACCCCTAGGAGAGCAGAGAGCTAGAGAAACAAGACATCATCTATACATATGATAGAAATTAGTAAATGGTTAAAAGGAGGAAATAAATTATACTCTACTGTGCTAGGATGAACTACTACCAAATGAGTTCATTTCCTATAATGATGTAACGATGAACATAACAATCATTCACTGTGAGCAGAAATAATACAGGTTAGGACATTTTATACATAACCACAACAAATGACAATAAAGAAATGGATAATGTGGGTCTTAGAAACAATACAATATAGTCAAACGTACTTCTCAAAAGAAAAGAAAAAACAATGAAATGTAACAGATATTTTAAACTGTAAATAGTAAAGTTGTTGTTGCATTATAAAATAAATCCAAAAATTATGTATTATTGATATTGCATGACTCAACAATGAAATATTAATCAAATGTAGGACATATTATATCGCTACATGGATATCAATTAATTCAACTTGCAGAATTATTGTATAAAATAATACACACAAACTCTCTCTCTCTCTCAAAAAGTAAATATTATCCGTAGAAATAAAAGATTGCCTTCAACTGAAGAAGATGGAGCTTAAATAAATAACTAGCAAACTTCTAGAACTAACCTCAAAATCAGATTATTCTCTACACTTCAACATAATGACTGCCTATTATCATATAAGAAAAAGTTCTTTCTATTATCATATAAGAAAATTTATAGGGTACATATGTGTATACCTTCAGTGAAGTGCCTCCAAATACCCTTTTTTATACAGTTCAGAATGATTACTTCCACGACTTACTGATCCTGTAATAAGAAACAAAAACAAATAAATAACAATGACCTCACATTGATTCAAACCACATACGCTAACTGCTTTGTTAGCTGACAAAAATTATTTAACACTGACTGAGAAATTGGTTTTAATGCTAAAACAGATTAATTACTGTACCAATAAAAATTAGGGTGAGATCGAAAATTAAACAACAGAACCATGACTTAGATAAAATCCACACGAACCCTTATCCAACGCATGCTAATATTAGGGTGAAATTGAAAATAGTGAATCAATAAGGGTAAAATCGAAACAATCATATTAAAACTAATTGAAAAAATATGATTACCGACAATGTACCTGCGAGTGACAGATCGGCGGCGGATGATGGGAGATACACCAGAAAGAGGGAGGCGGATGAAGGAATCGAGGGTTGATACTGGAAATAAACGAAGAAGTAAAGGGAAAGAAAGGAGGAAGGCGGCTGAAGTGAATTGGTTTTTTTAGGACATGGGGAAAATAAACGAGGGAAAAGCAAAATAATTGGTGACCTTAGCGCTAAAAAATGTCCCGATGTTTCTTAGCGTTTCAACGTAAACATTGCTTGGGATGGAGCGACTACTGCATGTGTGTTGAAACGCTAAAAATGGTTGCCGTCAAAAGTACGTTTTGTTGTAGTGTATTTATAATGGATTTAATTGTTTTGAAAATAGTTTATATTTTATCGATTTAATTTAGTATTGCCAATTTTCAAATGATCTCGGATTTCGATGAAATCGGTTTCATCGGATCCAGAGAGTTAAATTATTATAAGATTTCAAGTTTCTTGTCAATTGGAGTTAGTATGTGAGCGTGCGCAATATAAACGCACTTAAAAAAGACGATTTGAAATTAATAAAGGTTTATAGTCTTGAGAAAAGCTGATGAAAACAATGGAATAGCTTCCAAAACATGTTCCATTGTGTTCGAAATAGGGGTATTGGCTGGGTACAATAGTTGTTGGGTTTCATTTGGAGTTAGTGAAGTTTTTGGATTATAACGTGATTAAATACAAATTGTCTCAAACCTACCGTAACCTTTCCCTTTCTTCCTTCAGCTGACCCTAGAAAATTTAATGGCTGAAAATCCTTCTCTCTTCTTTCCATAATCTCTCCACATCCGTCAACTTTCAGCCTAAAACTCCAACATAAAGTTGGAGATCTCTTCAAGATCTTTCCATCCATACGGGTATGATACTGATCGGAGTTCTGACATGGCGTGGATCTGGATTTTGACCATGATGATGTTGTTCCCACCTTTTGGCGATTTGCCGGCGTTAGGGTTGCTGGCGAAGGGAGGTGATGGTGAGGGCTTGGTGGCGGTGAGGTTGGTTGGAGCTTCGGTGGCTGTAGGCAGTGGCAACGTGGTTCAAAGCGGGTGGAGAAACTTCGATTTGTATACTAAAAGGTGTAAACGTGTTTAGCCATGATAAAAATATGTTAATGATGGTAATTAAGGCTCTAATGACCATAATTAGTTAATTAAACTAATTTCAATTCATCTATTAACTTATAATAGTTATATCTTATATATACGTTAATTGAATCAGGTGGAACAAAGTGCGTTGGAATCCCAGTGTTGAACGCTACGTGATGGAATTTGTTTGGATATGGAATTGGTTAATATGGAGCAGTTGGAATGTTTGGTTTAGATTAAACGTCAGTTTAATTTAAATTTAAACTATATGTACCTCGATAGGGAAAGCTCGGTGAGAACTCGCTTGTTTAAAATTTTGGATAATTTTTATAATCGTTATTTGATTATATATATTGGTTGCTTCATGATTGCTATGGTTGCATCATGGATAATGGATGTTTAAATTACAGTTATTGATATTATTCCTGTATATGTAAGCATCAAGTGTTGAACACTTATATTATTAATACTGTGATGAATGATGGTTAATGTGATTGTTATTATGTTGTTTACACACTTCACATCAGATACATGGAATTATTGGGTATCGATTTAAAGTCTCCTTACATTTGGGAATTGAAAATGAATATTTTATTCATTTAAATGGAAATTGAGGTTGGAAAATGAAATTTGGGCTTTTATATCCAAAGTGATTTAAAAATGAAATTAAGGTGATTTCAAACAACTTTTGAAAGGGTTGAAATAAATTTAAAAGTGTTTAGATTGGAAATGGCTTATTGTAATTTGAAATTGATTTTGAGCAGTAAATTCAAAATTGAATTCGAGTTAGACATATGAGCGATGTTTTTAACCCAAATTGATTATTTTAATAATCTTATATAACATTTAATTTGATTTCTGAGAAGTTTGGATTTCAAAAGATTTACTTTTGGAAAATATTTTTATTTTATTAATGTTATAATAATAGAATATTCAATTTTGGTTTTTAATTATATTTGAAGTTGGAATTTGAAAACATTGCTTTTAAAACAAGTTTATAAACGTTTTATAGAATTTGTAAAATTATTTGAACTGAATCGGACTAGTTTATTTAAAATGTATAATATGATCTGAATAGAACTAGCCACGTTGCGACAATTCTAGAATTTCGACCATAAACTTCAAACGACTGTAACTAATGAAATTTAAATCGTTTTTCCTTGAAAGGAAAAACGTTTGCTTCCTAATATTAATAGCTTTCAAATGTAAGAGGATATTTTGAATTTTAACTTATAGATTTCAAGTTATGTTTAAATTTATTTTTGAAAGTTGATGTAAACGTAGTTCAATGATCGTAATTGGAAATCGATCAAAACAGCTTTTAAAGAATTATTAAAAATACGGAAAATTTGTAGTAAATCATGATAAATGATTTTAATGTGATTTGGGAAAGAAATATGAAGTTTTGAACTGTAACTTGATTTCGGGGTCTTTCAGCTAAACTAACCAAATACGGTAAAAATGAACATTTTGGAAATTTAATTTTAAATGAGGAGAAGTTTTCTAACTTTAAATTCATTTGATTTGGTTTGTAAATTACCTTCGAATATTTGGTATTAGTTCTAAATATTTGGTTTGGAAAACTTTCACTATTTGGGGAATTTAAGAGGTAGATTTACCATTATTCCGCATATAGTATCAGTTGGATACAAAGGTTAATATTAAAGATAAGTTGATGAAAGTTCTATCCAGATCTTATGGTTAACATTAAATGATTTCAATTTATTCTTTCGAATAAAGATAAAGGTTTTTAAAATTTAAGTAGAATGGGTTTGGATAGAAATAATCCTTGGATATTTGATATGTAGTTCCGTTGTTTAGACTTATACCATTGGAGGAATTGAAAGATATTTGTATCGTTATTCCACTTATAGTCTTTGATGATTTCAAGAATTGGTATTGAATATAAGTTAATATAATTTCTGTTTGAGTCCTATATTTAATATTAATTGGTTTTGGGTTTGTTGTGAATAGTGTATTAAATAACATCGTTCTTTAACCCAATTAAAGATGAAATTATGTTTGGAATTGTATAAAGTTATGATCTTAGTTAAGATTAATTGAATATTTACTTAAAGTTTTATAAGTTAGTAAGTTAAGCAAGATTAAGATCTTTTAATTAAAGTTTAATGGAAATGAGGATTAACGATTTTTGATTAAAGAATTATTATTAAGTTTAACAAGGTTTGATCATCTTGGTTTGGAAGATATGTTTTAAAATAGGAAGTTTATGAAATTAATATTTTAATTAAGATTAAATTGGAAATATGAGTTTAAAAAGGAAACCTTGGTAAAGTAAATAGTATCTTGATTTAAAGATTTAAAGAAATAGGTTTTTGGATTAACAAGTCTTTAAATGTGGACTTTGTTAAAATAAGAAATGGGGGATTGTTTTAAGAGGGTTTAATTAACCAATCTGAAGTGAAAAGAGACTTCATTAATCATGTGTTTCCATATGGTTTTTTTAATAGTGCTCATTATTCAAAAAGATCGGGATCAGATTTCTACCCGAAAACCATTTCGGATAATGATGTGACGAAAGGGAGCAAATGAAGATATTTAGGCTGCTTGTTGATGCCTTGGGTCTCTCCGATATGAGGTTATATATAGCAGTGGTCCGGATGTACTTGTTGATTTTTCGGAATTTCAAGGACCTCTCTCCTTTATTGGATGAGAAATAAGTTGCCTTTGGTTTCGTTCAAACCCGGAATAAACTTGCATGAATTGTGTGTCTAACATTGTAATTTACTGCAAGGCAACTGATCTTTATTACATATATATATAGTGGCAGAGAATTTATTCTCTTAGCTTAACATCCTTCTCTAAGACGTATGATCTTAGATGTTATATATTGATAGATATCAGTTATATGTTCTGAATTGACAATGTGACATACTTAAGTGATGAGTTAGTGACAATCAAAACACAGCTCAATGAAGCACAGATTTGTGTATGACGAGACTTCGACAAGCCTCACACCTCGGAAATGGTTACTATAAGAAGAACCCTTGCCCATGTGTGTTTGCATTTTGTGTGTACCGCGAGACCTTATGGTAGCTTCATTTTCTAAAAAGTCATTGCGAGTTTTTTGCACTAGTATTCATAAGGAGTAAACTGGTTCTATGTTATACAGTATGGCCCTATGATTTACCTTACTTTAAAATAAACCTAAAGACACTTGTTTTTGTTCTCACACCAGTTTCATGACTGATTTTGAGCATTTTATTCTTTCTCTAAACTCCAGGTGCCCATATTTTCCACATGGGCAACCTGGTAGTTAAGGTTTTGCAGTTAGATTTGGATTCATTTTTAAAGCATGTGCTAGATTTTTGCTAAAGCTATTATATTGGAGCATTTCATTCTTCTTTTGAGTTTAGTATTCTTCCGTTGTACTTTTGTTATTTTCCTCTATGTATCTATTATACTCAGATATCTCTTGTACTCTGATGTAAAAATTATTACATGATAATGAAAAAGTTTATTTGTTATTGTTCCAATGTATAAGTACCCCTAATAATCTGTCTTGTTGAATGGTTTAAGTCGGTTTAATTATCAGTTTGAACTGGTCAAAAAGGCGGGTCATTACATGCCTTTACCGGAGACTATCTATTCTTCTCAAGGCCTTGGTTCTGGCACCTTTTTCTGACCTCTGAAGAGGAAATTACGGCCATGAAGGCAAGGCTAACCACACCGAATATCCAAAGTCTAGGCTCTGGTCTGTTGGGGGGTTATTGCCACACACACGACATATGCACTGCACATCACAACACCTTTTTCATCGTACGCCTTTCTAGTCCTGATTTAAACTCTTTTTTCCGAATTGCAGATGTAATGACTAGGCGAAAGAATTATGCTCAGCGGTTTGGTTCATGGCTTTCCGACAGTAGGCCTGACCACAGAAGCTCCTCAGACTGAGATACGCGTGACCGCTTAGACCGACGGAATCACGAAGAATTGGAGCGACAGAGGACTAAGGATAAAGAGAAGGAAAGGGAATAATACAAAGAGAAAGAATTAGCGCTTCGGCAACTTGACAAAGAACAAGAGGAGAAAAAGGAACTTGATAGAGAGAAGCATCATCGCGACTCCAGTCATCGCTCTCATGATAAGTCCATCCAGGTTTTCGAGGATAAAATTCCTAGTGAGTATTCTCTGACCAAGGACTCATATCAGTCTAAACTTCCTCTAGATTCCTAATCTTAATCTAAAAAGACTCCTCCACAACATGCGGGCGCCGCTTCATCAGGTGGGAGTACAAAGAAAGAAATCCTGATTGCACGTCCTCAGGACCAAGAGTTGTCCGTTGAAGAGAGGAAGAAGCTATTGGTGGCAACATTCCTAGACCCATTCTTTGATCATATTCAGTTCCTACCTATCTTAAAGCCTGTTACAAAGTATTTCGAGGACAGGTATAGATCTGATGTCGACTTTATCATCTCACTCTATTGAGAGATGTATATTTATACAAGGAGACTGTCTGAGGCTATCCAAAAACTTGAGCTCAAGATTGCCAACATGAATCAAATGGGGGACTTCGACAAAAGCTTCCTGGGACATACTCAAAAATAGTTAGACAAATGTGAAGTTCAACTTGCATTGGTGAAGAAGCAATACGACAGCACTAAGGCAGAGCTTAATAATCTGTTTGTTAGGATGGCCATCGAGCTCGGTGAATGGTCGCCCCTGACCAAGTGAGTCAAAGATGAGTTGAAGCTAGTGTCAGAGTCGAATAAAGTTCTGATTGCAGCGCTGGTTTTTGTCAATAGCTAGAAAGAGAAGCTGGCATAGGAAAATGCTAAGCTTAAGGCTTTGGTACATGAGAATGCCAAGCTTAAGGCTCAGCTGGTGGCTTATGAGAAATCCAAAGGGGAGGGTGATGCCAATGTCAATGACGCTCTTGAATCAGTATTCACCACTCAAGCCAAACATGATGAAGAGGTTCAAGAGTTGAAAGCCAAAGTGGCTGAGTCTGAGGAAATGCAGGAAAACCTTGGCACCCAGGTGTTAACCTTTTATGCACGAACTCTTCGGCATTAGGATTTGTCATGGACTAAATATTATCCACAGACTTTGGCAGATACTCGGGAAATCGTCCTACAGGAAGAGAGAGATGCTTCGGATGGCGGCGCTATCGATGAAGCCAAGTTACAGGCTACATACTTGAATGGTAATAAGCCGCAAATGCTTTCCTAAGGACAGAGGTTGCTTAAAGAGGAGGAGGATGCAAAGCGTCTTAAACTCAATGGCAAATTAGTCCCAGAAGGGGAGTCCAGTACTGCCAAGGACGATGTGATCGATGATCAGTTGAGTAGCCAGCCTACTCTAGGCACCAGTTCCTCTAGTGTCGTTATTTTTATTCTGCCTCCTCCTGTTCAGCATTCTGCTGCCGTGGAGGGTTACAATCCCAATGATCTGAGATATATTACACGCAAACCTTTTTCTCAAATTGTTGAGGTTAAAACTCCTGCAACACTCGAAGATCGATCTGCTGAAGGTATTTCTACATTCCCCCCTCAATTTGCAAAACTTATGATGAGGTTCTCTAATAGAAAGGCCCGTTATTTCATCAAAGTTAACAATTATTTCTCTTCTTGTTTTAGGTATGAAGTCGGCCGAAGTCGCCGTGGAGTAGGAAACCAAGGCAGTTGATGAGCTACAATGCCTCTTAGAGGATACACGTCAGGGGAAGGGGAGATGATAGCGGCACTGAAAGACCTCGACGAAAAGAATAATGATGATAATATTATTTGCACCGGAGAGACCGGTAAGACCGAAGAGTTGACCCTTATGGAGATGAAGGCAAGGAATGAGGGTAAACTCCCGCAAGTCAAATTTGAGGTCCTGCCTTGGCTTTTTCTACCAATCCTATCAGTATGATTCTCCCTTCCAGCACAAAAGTCTTCAGTGAGCCACTCAAATCGCTTTAGCAAGATACGCGCTCTAAACCCATATCTGAAATAGAAGAATCCTCAATTGGGAAGACTAAGAGAAAGAAGAGTATACTTACTAAGACCAAAAAGGAGGAGTTAAAGAAGCCAAGGGAGTAGAAAAAGTCAAAAATTCCCAAGACTTAATGATTGTTTGCCTTGTTTTGTGCTTTTGTAGGCCTGTTGTGAGAGTGTGACCCTCGCGTTTAGCTTTGTGTCTGTGTACGAAATCTGTGATTAATAAAGCATTTTGTTTCTTTATCTAGCTTTCCATTTAATCTACTTGCGATTAAATTTATAAGTTGTCTCATTCGAATGAGCTGAGTATGTTAGTGTAGTTCAGAGGTATAGTGTATATGCCCCCAATTAATCCTGAACCATGCGCCAACTCTAGGGCATGTTTGAGGTTAATTTATAGGCTCAATTTCGTGCCCCCAGCATCGATGGGGACCCGAGCTAAGTCTATATTCATGCCTACAGCATCTCACGGGGCTGGAGTCAAGTCCATTGGACCTTTGGTCCTTGTGTCTTTATACTCTCCCGTTGGGATTTTGGGTTAGAGCCGCAGGTTATAGCGGACTTAATCTATGGTGCACCATTCACGCTTACCTAAGTAGTTCAGAATCCATTCCAAACTATGACGGATGAGGTTAGTCGGGTAAGCAGTCGGATCATATTTGCCTTGGCATTGTTCCTTTTGCCTCCATGTCAAGGGCAAAGGTCGTCGTCTTGAGTGCCAATGTCAACTTTAAACTCGGTTAAATCTTGTTCGACTAGTTATGGAGTCGAGTTCGCTCATCAAAATGTAAGCGGATGAACATCATTAGGGAATCAATCATTCCCTTATATAGGCCAATCGAATTACATACTTAGCCAAATTAACACAACAATCAAAGAGCGTGGTAAGAGCTTTTATTTATTAACAATAACTTTCGGCAAATCTCGCCTTATTATATAGTCTGAAAATAAGATAAATAGTAGAAATAAAAGCTAAAGTCAAACGGTGTCATAGATGCTCGACGTTCCATGCTCTTGGAAGATGGTTGCCACCAATGGTTGCTAGCCTAAAAGCTCCATTATCAAGCTTTCATTGGATGACATATAGTCCTTCGCATTTCAGGCCCTTGTAGATGGGGGATGGGAACACATGCTTCAAAACCAAGTCGCCGAGTTCAAATATCCTGGGTCGAACCTTTGGTTATATTATCGGGCGACCTGAGGTCTATGTGTTGAAGCACGCTAGTTCGCTTCCTCTCTCTTCTCATCTATTATATCTAGTGACTCGTGGAGAAGGGCCTTATTAGTTAAAGGGTCATAATACATCGTCCTGTGTGAAGGGGTTTTAAGCTCTACCGAAATGACTGTCTAGGAGTCATAGGAAAGCATGAAAGGAGTATGGCTAATCGCTGACTTATGGGTCATCTGATATGCCTATATGGCCAATGGTAGTTCATCGACCCACTTGGCATTTGCCTGTTCCAATCACTTTTTCAAAATGGACTTGTTCATCGACCCACTTGCCCTTTGCCTGTTCCAATCACTTTTTCAAAATGGACTTGATGATATTGTTCACAACCTCAACTTGTACATTTGACTGTGGGTGTGCAACTGATGTGTATATCTTCTCAGTATGAGGTCATCGACAGAAATCTTTAAACTCTATGCTATCAAATTGGGTCCCATTATTAGTGGTGATAGTTCTGTGGATTAACATATGATATTTCTGACGATGAAGTTCATCACTCGCTTCATCGTGATTGTAGTTAGTGGTTCAGCTTCAGCCCACTTCATAAAATAATCCACAACTATGATTGCATATTTCGCTCTTCCTTTAGAGATTTGAAGGCTTCCAATGATGTCTACTACCCCATACTGCAAATGGCCAAGGGCTAACCATCTAGGTGAGTTAGTTGGGTGGAGTTCTAGGAATCTTTGCACACTTCTGGCACTTGTTGCAGCGTCACGAATAATCAATCGCATCTCGATTTACAGTAGGCCAAAAGTAGTCATACCGTAGTATCTTTTTTGCCAAAGTATGTCCTTTAGTGTGGTTGCCACAATCGATTTTGTGCAATTCTCACAGTACACGCTTGATGTTTTCATTGGTGATGCACCAGAGTAAAGGAACCGAGAACCTTCTCCTATAAAGCATATTTCCCTGCATGATGTATCTCAAAGCTTTGCAGACAAGAGCATGCTTTTCATTCTTCCTTTCTGGAACGGTTCCATGCTGTAAGAAGTTCTTTATGGGGTCATCCATGACTCTTTCTCAAGTTCTGCTTCCAATGATTGATTAACTTCCATCTGATCAATACTTGAAGCAGTTAATGCTTTAATTGGGACCATTTGTGTTTCCTCTGAACTATTAGAGCTGGTCACTTTAGCCAACCTGTCTGAATTTTGGTTCTCCTCCCATGGAATGTGGTATATGCTAACTAAAGTTGTTTAACAGTTCTTATACCCGTTCTAGGTAGGAAGCGAGTCGTGGTCCCTTTGTTTGATACTTTTTCCAGACCTGGAATACAATAATTTAGGGGTCATAGAAAATGCCCAATGCAACTACTCCCAATACTTACGCGAATTTCAGCCCGATAATCAGGACTTCATGCTTGGATCATTGTTAATAGCGACAAAATTTAACCTCAAGGCATAATAGATCGATCGTCCCTCAGGAGTGAACAAGACAACTTCGGTGCTAGTACTACGATCATTGCGAGCACCGTCCGTGTACGGCTTCCAAGTGCCTAGCCCTGACTTGATTTCGGGAGGATTTTCTTCCATATTCGAGGTATCATCCCCAGGAGTTGTAAATTCAGCTATGAAGTCAGATAATTCTTGGCCATAGATCGACTTTTGAAGAAGGAAAGTGAGATCAAACTGACTTAGCTCGATATTCCACTTGAGTAACCCCCCGATGCCCCAGATCATGGAAGGACCTGTCGTAGAGGCCGATTGATGTATACTTTAATTGGATGAGCTTGAAAGTAGTGGCGGAGCTTTCTTGAAGTGATCATAAAGCTGTCAGCGAGCTTCTCAGTCTTTAATAGTTGCATACAGCTTCTGTTTACTTCTTGCTCACATAATGCACCAGTCTATGGACCCTGTCTTCCTCACGGACGAGTGCTAAGCTAATAGCATGTAGGGATACAACAAGTTACACAAAAAAGCCTCGGCATAATCTACGGTCCAAGAAAAGTTGCATTTCCCTTGCTTTATTAAGTCAAAGAAGGGAAATCACTTGTCGGTTTCTCTAGAAATGAATCTGCCCAAAGCAGCCACCTTCCTTCTAAACTCTGAATGTCTTTGATCTCACGAGGCTCCTGGATTCCCCTGATTGCTTCAATATGATCTGGGTTAATTTCACTTCCTCGAGAACTGACGATAAAACCCAAAACCCTCCCTGATGCAATGCCAAAAGAGCATTTTAAAGGGTTGAGTTTCATCACGTAGTGCTAGATAACACTGAACTTCTCCGCTAAGTCCTTGACATGGCTAGTTGATCGCTTCGACTTCACAAGCATGCCATCGACATATACCTTCATCGTCTTTCCAATTTGTTTATGGAACATGTGGTCGCCCCGACATTCTTTAATCCAAAGGGAATGACCACGTAGCAGTACAACCCAAGATCCGTAATGAAGCAGTATGTTCTTGGTTTGAGACATGCATCGAGGTTTGGTTGTATCCAGATTAAGCATCCATAAATGAAAGGAGTTCATGTCTAGTTGTTGAGTCGACAAGCTGATCAATCCAAGAAAGCAGGAAGCTGTCTTTAGGGCACGCCTTGTTCAAGTATGAGAAATCAATGCATCCCCGCCACTTCCCATTAGCTTTCTTTACAAGGACTGGGTTGGATATCCACTCAGGTACGTCGCTTCTCGAAAAAATCCATTACCCTTCAATTTTTTTACTTCTTTCATAGGTGTCGATCTTTCTGGGCTAAGCATACGCCTCTTTGTTTAACTAGGATGTATTTCACATCAATGTTGAGCGAATGGATCATGATCTATGGCGGTATTCCATATATGTCAATGTAGGACCATGCAAGCACATCGTGGTTTGCACAAAGAAAGTCAGTTAACTCCATTGTCCATAGGGGATCCAGGTGGGATACGATCTTCAGACCCTAGTTGGGTCGTCATTATTGATTGGAATCTCCATTGTAGTCTCATTGGGAGTTGCCCTCCAATATCCCGGTTCTCTATTCTCTCCGGGGTCAATGTCCTCGAACTGGCGATGGGGCGATTTTGATCGAGATGTCTCCTTTATTTGCTATATTGTCGCTTCCTTGGTAGGAGGGGTTATCTTTAGACTACTCGCCTTCTCCGTTGTAGATTTCCTTCCACTCCAATAAGTAGCATGCTCATCTTGCTACTTGGTCACCCCGGACCATTCCCACTCCAGCCTTGGTTGGGAATTCCAGGAGCTGGCACAAGGGAGCTATGCATGCTCATAATTCTGGCAGGGCCGATCGGCCCAAAAAGGCATTGTATGGAGAGCTGATATCCATCACAAGAAATGGGAGGATTCCCACTCTCCCACGCTCTCCCTCGCCCAACTCCATTTAATTCAAATACTCTTATCGGTTCAGTGGTTGACCCATAGAATCCATGTATCCTTCCCTTACATGGCTTTAGATCTCTCGCTTCCAACTTCATTTGGTTAAAAGCTTTCTTAAACAAAATATTGATGGAATTCCTGCAATCAACAAAGACCTTTCGTACAGTTGATGGGCAAATAATGGCAGAAGTCACCAGCGGATCTATGCTCGGGGTTTCCGCTCCCCCATACTTTCTGTAATGGAAGACGACGTCATCCATCATCGTCTTCCGCTGCTTGATTGGAATCATATATTCGAGGGGCTGCATTTCCCCATATCCACATGCTTTACAACATTCACATATAATTTCATTGTTCTTGCGCTAAACCCTGTCAGATGTGTCCTCCGATGATAGTGTTTATAACAATCCATTTGGCTTTTTAATGGGCGATAGCGCTAGGAGCCACCTTACCTTGATTAGAGGTTGAAGTCCTCTGCCTCTTGTCTCTCGGGTCTACTTTATACTCATCAAGCTTCCTTTCCCACAACAGCTTTTCAATTACATCTCATAAGTGACGACACTCACTTATAATATAACTATAAATTTCATGAAACAAACAAAACTTTCCCTTTTCATGTTCCTTCTCCGTGGAGTCTCACGGAGGCGGTTTCTTGTACTGCATCACATTGCACGTATCAAGAAATATATTTTCCAATGTATCGCACAATGGCATGGAATTATCGAATGACTGAAATCTAGGTCGCTTCTTAACACCCCCCTTCTGAACACGATTTCCTCTTTTACCATTCTTATTTTGGCAATCGTTCTTCTTGCTCTAGTTCCCTACGTTTACTTTCACCTTTTTGGGTCTACCACCGGACTTCCTTATGACCATATTGCTCTGAATTTCTTCCTTCACACCTCTCTAGACCTCCTTTTTTAGGTCATTAATGCATCCTCCTATCGTAAGCGTATGTTTTCTTTCCAGTGGGATATTTCAAATGATGTAGGAGCTTTCCAATCAGGGCCTCCCGAATTCTGTTTCTTTGTCTACACCATCAACCATCGCCATCAGAACCGTTTTCGGATTAGGATTGCTTACTTTGGTGATAGCCATGATGAAACGAACAAGATACTCCCTCAAATTCTCCCTAGGGACTTGCTTAACTACGGAAAGCTCCACTATGTGTTTTGACTTAGAGTTGGAAACTGATCTGGTAGGAAGTATGGTAAACCACATTAATGCGATTCCGCCAAGGTATATCAGGAAGGCCTTGTACATGATGGCATCCGGAGATGTGGTTGCGTTCATGTACCATGAATAACGCATCAAATGTTGTTGTGGGTCCGTCCTACCCGAATAATGGCTCATTGTGGGTAGACTGAATCATCTTAGGAACTTCGCTTCTAAAATGTCATCGGTGAAAGGAGTATAGCTACGATCCAAGCCCTAATCCCCATTGGTATATCCTCGGCTATCATTCATTATTTGTCGTACCATCGCTGCTACTTTGGCATTAGTTAGCATATGCTCCGGCTCAACACTTTCGGCTCATCGAGCTGCCCTTACTCCCACTTCAGGCAACACCGCCTAAGCCACCGTGCGAGTGGTACTTCCTTGCCCCATATTGTCCCGGTCAATCACATGACGAGTGAGTGGAAGTACAGGTGCGCGAGTAGCCGAGAAGTATCACGTTTCTTAGGGAGGGAAAGGCTCCGGTTCGTGGTATAAGCCAGCTCGAGATGCCCTGAATCAAGATTTTCGATCTAGGGTGGTTGCCTCATTCGAGCGGGGATGCTTCCAAATTGTAGCTCGTCCATGTAACGAGCTTGCTCGAACTGACGTCGTTGGTCCTCTCCATACCTTCTTAACGATAAAGAAGCTTCATTAGCCTGGTATCGTAAAGGAGATGTCGCCACTGCCTTATCATTGTATCCATATCATGTTTCATCATGGCATTATCTCGTCTCTGGGCATTCAGGGCAAAGGTGGTCTCGTCCAACTTGCTGAACAAGAGCGTTAAGTCATCTCGCGTAACAAATGCTAAATGTGAGGTTTGGTTAGGCGTTGTGGCAGTGGGATTGTTGTTGGGCCCTGCTCGGTCCGGGTTCGATCCAGGGAACAACGACCTGGGTATGTTCGATCAGGGGTCATCCCATCTAAAGTAGTATGGGTTGATGCAGGCTGTGAGGTTGCCTATTGCACATCACTAGATGATTCTCTAAGTGTGGCTTGCCGAGCTATGTCTCTTTTGGAAACCATGGTTATCAAAAAATTTGGACACGTGATTACTCCCTCGGACTTGGTGATCTGAACAGTAGGTAAACAATACAAAAAAGCTGAGAATTCAGGAGTTTCTCAGTAAAAACACCAAATGTTTGACCAAAAAATGGCACAAACACCAAAAGTCAAGAATTTTCGTAGAAATAAACGAAGAAATATAAGATAAAAAAGGAGGAAAAGCAATAATAACACACAATTTATAGTGGTTCGACGTTAACGAGCCTACGTCCACTTGATGATTTCTTGATTCACTAAGAAATTACAAATATAATGCTTATCATCTTCAAACACTCGAATTACATTGTTCATTCTCTCGAATTACAATGGTGGAATTTGAGAATACTTGAATCTTTGCTGTTGAAGGTGTGTATGAGTATCTAGAGTGCGAAAAGTCCTTTAATTAGCCTCAAAATGTTGTATTTATAGGCTTGGTTATGGCACGTTTCGACCCATGCACGTGACCTTCAAACAAGGAATATAGGAGGGAAGTGGAGGTAGTTATAGAACGGTTACAACACCATTTCAGGAAGTTAGTGGGTCAGTTTAAGGCAAGTTGGTTGACTCGGTTCGATGGTGGACATGTGGCGCGAGATCCGATATAACAAGAGATCTTAGAAGGTGCATGCCCAAAGTTGTAACATGTCTTCGGTACAACATCTGGTCTACATCGAATAGACTTCAGATCGAGATACTCAATCCGGGCTTTATTCGATCCAGAGCTTATATAATTCTAGGATAAGAATTTTTTCAACATTTCCTTTGAGTCGGGGCCTTCACCGATCTAGGTGTGTTGCATGCGATTTCTTCGACCGAGACTTCCTCATTTTCTTTCTTATTTGACCCACAGGCATCGATCTGGGAGATAACCTCTCACTTGGTATGTCTTTGGAATCTAGAGCCTCCTAATCACAAGTATCCGAGTCTTTGACGGCCTTGCCAAAAGGCAGGTCAATAGGAATCGAGAAGTATTAATTAAAATAATAAGATTTTCCTAATTGTTATTAAAGTCAGAATGGTTGGTCATGGTTTTTTTTCAAGAAAAGAATTTTTTATTTTTTACTTCATCTATTGTTTACTATTCTAAACCTTAAATCACCATCATGTTTGGATAACTTCACATATTTCACTTATGTGCATGATACGTTCATTTTCTAGCAATGAAGATTGTGACGATGGATTATTGCAAGATGTCTATGATTTATCTATTTCTTCTTCTAAAACAACTTTCTAATTTTCGACGTTTCAACTTCTATTTCAATCTCTTGCATTTACATATCAAATCCTTTTAGCAACTTTTATTGTTTAATGTTATTACAATATTAATTCTAGGAAGATCATTATAAAGATATTCATTTTGTTGATCATCATCATGAGCCACCTCAGCTTGTTTGCAATCACTGCTATTATTAAAAGGAAAGCAGAGTCATCCTACATAACTTGAAAATATTTCCTTTTCTTTACCTCCTTATTATTTTATCTTCTTCTTTCTTTGTTTAGCACCATTCTTCATATGCTCGCTTTATTAAAAGGAAAGTAGATTCAAGCGTTTGTCGTCATTCTTCATTGCTCTTCTGCTCCAACAATATTTGTAGTCATCTAGATATTCTTTGCCTACCTCAATAAGGTTATTGATTCAATTGTATTTTGTTTATTTTTGGTTTTGATCCATCGAATGTAAACAAAGATTTGTTTTTGGTATATCAATAAAAGGGTGGTTGGGTGGAATATCTTATGTATTGCTATTATTTCCGATTTATTGTGTTGTTATTTTCAATCAAATTCATCTTCAAGTGATTGGGTGAAAAAGATCTTGTTTTATGGGCGTTTTGTCTTTTTCGCTACGCACAAAACTATAACAGTTGGTATCAAACCTCAGATCATCGCATAGCTTGGAGTGATTTTGGATTGAAGATTGTAGATATCGGAGATGATGTTGCTTTCATGGATGACTATTTTTTATGGTAGCTATTGGGGGATTTGGAAGCCTATGATGGTGGATGTTCCTTGCCTCAATGGTTTGATTGATGGAGATGAGAAGCCCTCTGATATGGATGAAGGAAGATGGAAGAATACGAAGAACAAGGCAGGTGGTGGTTGAAGAACCTAATCCACAGCAAGGTTGAGAGGTTAATATGGTCATTGTTGATGGTTCGAGGGTGGAGGATCATGGTATCGACAAGGGTCTAGATGTTGATGATGCTCGAGGGATCCTGGAGATGAAGAGATCATGTCAAACAAAAAACGGATGTCGAATTGTGAAATCCGCAAAGACGATATGAAGGTCTTTGTGGATTACGAGCACTTTTAGACCGTTAGTTTTGCGCGGTGCAGCTAAGGTGGTAGATGCATTTTTTTCATACGGCGGGTTGTGTTTGTAATTGAGGTGTGTTCGTAGTCCTTTAAAATTGACTAGGGTGTATCTCGTTGCCTCGAAATCGTGGTTGGTTTTAATTAAGAGTGGGTGCTATTTAAAGAGATAGGTTGACTTGTTTGTGGATTGTTGGAGATATGTGATATTTGAATCAGTGTGGCGTGTTGAATTTTTTGATTCAAATATTTTATGAAGAGAATGTAACCAATTAATTGATTTGATTAATTGATTGATTTGATTAATTGATTGTTAATTAATTGACTAACTGATTTGATTGATTGGTTGATTGATTGATTTTACCATAGAAGGAAAGAAATGAAAATTTATATTCTAGAGATATTTTGAAGGGGCAATTTAGATATTTGCCTAGCTCTTCTATCCTCTATATATGCAGCCTTCTTGGTTAGATCAGTATCAATCAGAAACCATGTAAACATATCTGGAGAGGAAAATGTAGGAATTTTTGCTAAGAGTGACTATTCCTATTTACTACTAAAAGACATAGTTGGTTCCTCCGGGTAGATTTAAGGGTTTGTCGTTGTTCTTCATTGCTCTTCTGCTCCCACAATATTTGTAGTCATCTAGATATTCTTTGCCTATCTTAATAAGGCTATTGATTCAATTGTATTTTGTTTATTTTTGGTTTTGATCCATCGAATGTAAACAAAAATTTGTTTTTGGTGAATCAATAAAGAGGTTGGTTGGGTGGAATATCTTATGTATTGTTATTATTTCCGATTTATTGTGTTGTTATTTTCAATCAAATTCATCTTCAAGTGATTGGGTGAAAAAGATCTTGTTTTATGGGCGTTTTGTCTTTTCCGCTGCGCACAAAACTCTAACAGTTGATATCCGACCTCAGATCATCGCATAGCTTGGAGTGATTTTGGATTGAATATTGTAAATACCAGAGATGATGTTGCTTTCATGGATGACTATTTCTTATGGTAGTTATTGGGGGATTTGGAAGCTTATGATGGTGGATGTTCCTTGCCTCAATGGTTTGATTGATGGAGATGAGAAGCCCTCTGATATGGAAAAAGGAATATGGAAGAATACGAAGAAAAAGGCAGGTGATGGTTGAAGAACCTAATCCACAACAAGGTGGAGAGGTTAATATGGTCATTTTTAATGGTCCTAGGGTGGAGGATCATTGTATTGACAAGGGTCTAGATGTTGATGATGCTCGAGGGATCCCGGAGATGAAGAGATCATGTCAAACGGAAAACGGATGCCGAGTTGTGAAATCCACAAAGACGATATGAAGGTCTTTGTGGATTACAAGCACTTTTATACCGTTAGTTTTGCGCGGTGCAGCTCAGGTGGTAGATGCATTTTTTTCAAACGGTGGGTTGTGTTTGTAATCAAGGTGTGGTCGTAGTCCTTTAAAATCGACTAGGGTGTATCTCCTTGCCTTGAAATCGAGGTTGGTTTTAATTGAGAGTGGGTGCTATTTAAAGAGCTAGGTTGACTTGTTTTTGGATTGTTGGAGATATGTGATATTTGAATCAAGGTGGCATGTTGAATTTTTTGATTCAAATATTTTATGAAGAGAATGTAACCAATTAATTGATTTGATTAATTGATTGTTAATTAATTGACTAACTGATTTGATTGATTGGTTGATTGATTGATTTGATTGATTAATTTTATCATAGAAGGAAAGAAATGAAAGTTTATATTCTGGAGATATTTTGAAGGGGCAATTTAGATATTTGCCTAGCTCTTCTATTCTCTATATATCCAGCCTTCTTGGTTAGATCGGTATCAATCAGAAACCATATAAACATACCTAGAGAGGAAAATGTAGGAATTTGGGCTAAGAGTGATTATTCCTATTTACTGCTAAAAGACATAGTTGGTGCCTCCAGGTAGATTTAAGGGTTTGTCATTGTTCTTCATTGCTCTTCTGCTCCAACAATACTTGTAATCATCTAGATATTCTTTGTCTATCTCAATAAGGTATTAATTCAATTGTATTTTGTTTATTTTTGGTTTTGATCCATTAAGTGTAAATAAAAATTTGTTTTTGGTGAATCAATAAAGATGGTGATTGGGTGAAATATCTTGTGTATTGCTATTATTTCCAATTTATTGTTTTTATATTTTCAATCAAGTTCATCTTCAAGTGATTGGGTGACAAAGATCCTGATTTCTGCGCATTTTCTCTTTTCCGCTGCGCACAAAACGCTAACACAAGTAGATTTAAAACATTTTTTTTGACATATCTTTTTTGATAACGACTGACAATCTATTATGAGCGGTTTAAGGTAAGAAGGTAAGATTTACAGAATAATATGGTGCAATCACATAAGTACTCATTAATTTCACTTTTTGAGATAATTATTCAAATGACTATAGGAGGAAAAATGAAATTACAACATAATAATAAAAAGTGCAGTAAAGTAAAAAAAAAAAAAAAAAAAAAAAAAAAAACCACACCAGAACGTATACTCGTTCTGACACCCATCTTACATTCAGCCCCAAAGCTTTCCCTTTGCATTTTATATACAATCTCCACATAATCCGGAGGAATAAGAATCCTAGAGACTCTTTCTGAACTTCCTGAATAGGACTTTGACTTTGCTTACGATGCATCATAAGACTTCCCTCTCCAAATAGCAATAACAGTTATAACTTCGAGTTGATGTATGCTTTAACAATATAGATTTGCTAGTTTATACCTTTTATAAATTTGTATAACTAACCAAATAAATATGGAAGAGGAGTAGAAGGTTATGAGTGTTTAATTTTACATCAGGATAAACAGTTTGAGATTTGATGTTAGAGGTTAGAGATCGAAATATATGTTAAAACATGGATTATATAATATAATATTCAATGTTTGGAAGTTTTTAACAAAACCACTTAAGCTACACGTGTTTTAAATTGATTATCATTTGTTTTCCTTGCTCTACCAACATATTTTCTCCCGTTATTTTATTTCTACTTCACTTTGTGTCTTTGTTCAATTATTATAATACCAATTCCCTGTGGTTTGTACGTATACTATTTCGGTTGTTTGCAGCACACGATAATAGATATCCTAATAGCTCCATGCTAGCAGATATTTGATGATATGACGCTAAGATTTTCGCGAAAAGATGACTAGCCGCCATGAAGCTATAAGCAGAAGCTTTGCATTAGTGGGACGTAGTCATTAAAGAGGTAGGTGAGCATGCTATTACTTGAGAAGAATTTTAAATGAGGTTTGAGGTTCCATTTATTGTGAGGCCAAGGGGGGCTTACAAGTAGAGAAGTTTATGTAAATCGAACAAGAGGGCAAGACCATGTAGGAATACCTTAATGAATTCACATTTCGGCAAGATTCGAGATGATAATGATTAATACTCATGAAAAAATTTAACAAATTCACAATGGGATACAAACTACCTCTTCATATCATACTATTAGTCATGTTTCTATAAGTTATACCTTTAGAAGAACTTTCAAAGTGACATTATTGACCTCAGAGAAGTAGGGCACCAAAATTGGTGCAATGTTCAAATTTCAAGAAAATGGGTCAAGTGGCTTCAATCATATGACATAAGAAATCTTATTCAACTATCAATATAAATAAGAACTGCTACAGTTGTAGAGATGTGGATAATTCATGTATTTATAGCAAAATTTATAGACTCGTCATCAATAAAGAGTGCTAGGAAAAGTTCCGACACATCTATCATCTATGTTCACATTTCTAATCACTCCACAAGTGATCATTTCCCTATTATCTTTAATTTTCCCTGGAAAGAAACGGTACTAAAAATCAGCCTTATAAATACAGTAATCCTCGGTAATTCATCCATGGTTATATTTATAATACTAAAAAGGAATGAAATGGTTCATGAATAGGTAATCCACTTTTTCAGCTATTATCAATGCTAAGGAAAATAAAGGAAAACCTTAGCATGCAAAGTAAAAATTTCCCATTTAACCGTAACACTATGGAAAAGCTTAGGAAGAATCTAGATGTGGCATGTTGTTATCTGACTAATCAGCTAAATGAGTCACAAGCTATTGACCTTTATAGAAGAAAGCGAAGCAATTATCCATTGCAACAGCCAAAGTAATTGAAGAAATAGAATGCTAATAAGAGAATTGCACTTTTATTTATAAATTTAATGTTGCAGAGTTTGATACATATATCTCTTATATTATACAATTTAGTTGAAATAATCAAATACGGTTATACGTAATAAATTACTAATTTGCACTTTGTGAGATTATATTTCTGCTCGACCCAAATATCATATCCTTATATATCTTTGTTATTCATAATTAACATCTAAATGGCTCCCTCGCAAAAGGAGACAAAACTTCTCACTTTTACTTCATGCTTATTACAGTCCATCCAAAGGATGTTGATCGAGTCTTGAATATCGGATCTCTGTTGGGCCAGAAGTTGCAAAAGGAGTTAGTTGTTTTTCTTAAAGCTAATTTAGATGTATTTGCTTGGAGTCATGCTAGTATGTGTAGTATATCACCTAAAGTGGCAGTTCATGCATTGTATATTATCCCTCACGTCTCGCCTGTAAAGCAGAAAAGAAGGATTCAAGTCCCAGAATGATCGATGGCTCTCAAAGAAGAAGTGGATAGACTGATGGAAAACCGCTTCATAAGAGAGTCCACATATCCAAATTGGATGTCCAATCCTGTCCTAGTGAAGAAGCCAAATGGCAAGTGGTGTGTATGCATATGTTATTCGGATCTCAATAAGGTATGCCCTAAGGATAGTTTTCCATTGCCGAGAATTAATATTCTACAGCAGGGCACGAATAGCTATCGTTTATGGATGCTTATTCGGAATATAATCATATAATGATGCACGAACCAGATCAGGAGAACACCAGCTTCGTCACAGATGTGAGTTTGTACAATTATAAAGTCATGTCATTTAGATTAAAGAACGCGGGGGAAACTTACCAATGACTTGTTAATGCGATATTTAAGTCACAAACTGGCAAAACTATGGAAGTTTATGTATCATAACAAAACGTTGGATGATAGAAAGAACTGTATTGATGCTAATAAAATCCCACTCAAAGAGACCTTTTAGTGTTATATTTAGTGCTCTCAGTATCTCAACTAATTTTTCACTTATCATTTATAAATGATCTTTTCAAATGATGCCAGAAAAAATTTGATAAACCTTTTGAAATGAATGAATCTAAAGTGGCAGTAGATGATAATAGTTCTTCAAACATAGACGGTTTAACTCAAGATTCTTCGGATTTCATTGGGAACTCATTAAAAATGATGAATTTTGAATTAATAATGGGCATTGATATAAAATCATTGAAGAGATCAATCATGCTTTTAGTCGTTAATTTTAATAAAAATTAGACTTGCATACTCTGTTAGTTTATAGGCATACTTCCCTTTACAACGTGATTGATGATATTTTAGCAAATTTGTTTAGCAATAATATATTAAGGTTTGTTTATATAATTAAATTTCAATTAACCAATACGCCTTCATTAATCCAAGTAGACCCCTCATGGAAAAGTTTCTACATTCATATATAATGATGGGAGGGTTCAATAGGACACATCAAACTATGCATGAAAATGTGTTCACATAAAGTTTATGATAATTAAGATTAGCAGATAATTCATATATCATATGCTATTTTGTATGATCTTTATAGAAAGGTTCACATATGATGTATGAATATATATATATATATATATATATACATATATATGTCTGCAAATCCGTTTTTAGTTTTATCAAATGGTTGCAAATTTCACATATAGACATAACTGAGACCCTCTATCTTCATTTCTTTTTACACTCGCAAAGAAATACTCCATAATACTATTTGAAACGGAATTGCATGACGGCAACCTTGCCTCCGTCCATTTTATTGAACCATTTTTAACTAATTCATCATATGCGAATGATATTCTAGTTTTTTCAAAAGCTAGCATTAGAAATACAAGATGTATTTCCATAAAATTTCGCATCACCAAGGAATCAACGAACCTAGAAATGAATAAACAAATGTCCATCTAAATGTTTAGCGAAAGGACCAATGAAAGGAAGCAAATACTAAACACTCTAAAGGCCTGGCCATGCATGGAGTCTCTCTGCCACCTACTTGAGAATTCCCCTGTCTTAGAGAAAACCAAAATCTAGAGGTTTTGACAATCTATTAAAAAAGTATTTAAAAAAATTAGTAATTTAAAAAATAGAATGTTGACGTAGCCAGTAGAATTGAATTCATTAAACTAATGATTTAACTCAATGACTATGTCTTTAAGCGTTTAACTTAATTTTTCCAACCACCAACATATATCATCAACAAAATAAATCCATTATCCTCACAAAATGAGTTGGAGTGATATGTGTTGTACCAAATACAAAAGTGGGATAGACTTATGGAAAATAAAAGATATGATGAAGGCGGCTCACGTTGCGATTCCTACAAAATGATCGTTTATGGATGCAATTGATGAGGTATAAATAATGTAATGGTAATATTTTTAGATAATCATAGAAGAAAACCAGAGCTGGCTCTTAGGCTGGGCAACCTGCGCGACAGCCCAAGGCCCAATTTCCAAGGAGGCACATTTTCGTTTAGGGATCCAGCATTCAGCCCATCAATAAACCCTAATTAAGTTTCAATTCCAGCACACACATTTTCCACGTAGTCATTTTCTGCGTACAGAGAAATTTCGAACAGATGCCGAAGCATACACCGCGACTTTCAATTTCCCAACCAACTCCTCGATAATCAGTGAAATAACAGTCATCTTCATATCTCCTTTTGATTCAAGCTTCTTTCCCTCTTCTAATTTTATCGGTCTTATATCCTACCATCTTTTCGCTTGACCGGATCTCTCTCTCAAACCCTAAACTCCACTTCTTCTCGTGGTGTACCCTCCGACCAACTCTTGCTGCCTCCTGACAGTGTTTGGTGACATTTGCAATTCCTAAGCTTTTCTAACTTATGCTGGATTCTATATTTGCTCGCTGAAAGGCAAACCGTTTCAATGTGGATAGAATTTTATCAATGTGCTGGTGAGTGCTCTATTTTGGAGTTAATTCCTAGGTTTTATGAGTTTGGCTTTGTGTGACGATCGGGAATTTCGCTCGATCCGAATCAGTCGCTAAACCGAATAAGACCGTTCGAAACGCCTGATCGTTTTGAGAACACGACACAACAGAACGCAGACGGAAGGACATTTCATTGTATATTACAACAATGCATCAGGATACAAGAATATACAGAGTATAAATGAATAAATATTACACAGAAATATCAGAGATTTAAATTACATTTAAATACATAGCAGCGGAAAATAATACAATACACAACTAGAAGAGATATACGGATACAAAGCTTTCCGGATATCGTTCCAGCTGTAAACCTGGATCCTGTGAATATAAATCTGCAAAACCAAAACTACTAGCTGCCCGTGTCAAAATAAGGGCACCCAGAGTTTAGGTCAAAACAATAAACTCCAGGTCAGTCATGGGACTGGTGTGAGAACTAAAACAGTTATTAATCCTTATTTTAAAGTTAGGTAAATCAAGGGACCACGCCGTATAACACGGAACGGGTTTCCTCCCAAGAATACCAGTGCATAAAATAAACAGCGCAATGCTAAACAAAGAAAAATGAAGCTATTATAAGACCCAGTTCCCATCACACAATGCAACGCAAGCCGGAGGATAGGGTTTTTACCTTATAATAGCCAAGAATGCTTGATACGTTTAAAAACAAATCATTTGATACTATCATAAGTGCATAGTGTATAAAACAATCTTCAAATCATAAGTATCAATCATAGACGGCATAAGCGCCCCATCCCACTATGTCGCCATATATAGGTTATACAATCAAAATCGCAAAATCACGTATTTGGAAGTTGGATTTCCATCTATGAACCGAGGCCAGGGATCGTCCTCAACCGATTCGAGACAATCTAGCCCATGTCTCAGGCAAGCGCGCAGAAAAGCCTTGGATCGTCAGGGCCGGTCCACCGATGTGGATTATTATGCCTGAACACTACGTTTCCCCGCCCTTTGGGGCGTAAATGAGCCAACGAATGACTCCATCGGACCCGGATCGTCCGATCAAACCGAGGCGCCTCGCAACAACAACAACCACACAGGTGAAAAGTATATAAATGTCAGGGCTGGTAGGTCACTGACACTACCCTAGCTAGAAAGAAACGCATGCCCTCCCTGAGGTCCGTCTCCCATTTTTGGTTCACAACCGGGGTGTGAGGCTCGCAAATTCACGTTACACAAAGCTGTGCCACACAGGCTGTGCTTTGATCATCACCACAAGACTTTGCTTTTCAACAGAAGCCTCGATCAATTGCATCTTAGCATGCCACACAGGCAAACCACTCTATGCAACCGATATCAGTCACACAGAATGAAATCCAATATCAGACACACAGTCCATTTACAAGTCCGTTCTGGGTCTGAACGAAACCGGAGGCACTTTCCTCGCATATCCATCGATCTCCAAGCACATCTGGACGACCACCGATTGATTCCCTCATCTTGGGTGTACAGCCCAATCAAGATCATCAGTAATCACCCAAACGATGTGAAGACTTCCGGTCTTCAACCACCGTCTTCATCTTCGACTTATCGTCGTATCAGTTATTCAGAATGGGATAAACCCGGTCTTTCCGAATAACTCGCGTATATTTTAAATAAGTGTTACACAAACACAACATACGCCTCATTCCAATTCATCAGTCACTAGCCGTAAATTAATTAAGTGAATAATTTCCCAAATATTAACCCCGAAGGCCGAAACCAACATCAGATCAATATACAGAAAACCATTCTGCTTGGCTAACCGACAGTTAGTTTCTAAATTTCACATTCATAGGGAAAGGTTCCCATTAATTTTATCCAAGATAAATTCCTTGAATTCATTCTCTAATCTTCTTTTGAATTTCGATTCAACTAGTCGGGATTAACGAACCTTACCGAAGTAATCATTTGTTTTAATTTCCCGATCCCAACCTATTCATCCCATGAAGTAAAACTGGTTATACTTCATATCTAACACCACGGTGTTATCGGTAAATTCAATTACCATTTCACGTTCAAATCTAATTAAAGATTTAACTAACGCCTGGAGCAAAACTGGTGGTACTCCATTCTCGGTCATTTCAATCTAATTAAAGATTCATTAAAACTCCACTTAGTTTTAATCTTTAACTGGGTTAAAGAATCAGTGTCATTCAAAACACGGTTCACGATAAACCCAAAATCACATTCCATTAATTATCGGGTTAAAGAATCAGTGTTATTTAAAACACTGTTCACGATAAACCCAAAAATCAATATCAATTCAATTAAATATTATTTAATTGGTACACTTCATTAAATCTAAATAAAAAGATTCAATCTTTTTCTCAACGGGATTCAAGAACAGTGTTAATGAAGACACCATTCACGACAAACCCAAATCACGTTTGATTTTAAATACAAGGCTCTGAATAGAAAATATATCGGCTTATATTCAACATTAAATTCTACGACCAACAAATATCGTATTGGGAATAACGATATATATATATATATATATATATATATATCTTTCAAATTTCCATACCAACATCTGTATAATCACGAAATCTAACATCGAAATAATCCAAAGACAATTTCGATTCAAATCCATTCCAATATAATTATTGGAAATTATGGTTATATTTCAAAACCATTTCAAATCCACTTTATTTATTTCAAAAATAAATGAATTATAATTCTAGTTCAAAACTAGTTCATTTCGATAAAAATCTATTTTTATCTTTTCAAATATAGAGTTTTTCATCCCAATTCTTTCTAAATCATTTCTTATGATTTTACACAAATTATTACTATTTTTAATAATTTTATCAAGGCCCGTACAGTCGATTTCCATCAATGGCCATCGAACTGCACTTACAACGACCTTTTTCAAATTTGATTTGGACATAATTCCAAATCCAACCGTTAGATTCCTAATTTCTAATATTCGTTAGAAAGCTCTTTTCGATACGAACCCAACGGTTCCGGTTTTAGGAGAATCCGACGGTCGGATCTCCCGCAATATCCATTCGAAGTCAATGGTCGAAATTCGCGAACTGCCACGGCGCGGCGCGTTCTATTCAGGCCATTATATTATATATAATATATATACTATATATGCTTCGTCGATTTCCTTTTAAAACGTATTTTATAAATCGTTTTAAATTCGTTTTCAAAACAATTTCAACTTCTTTTCAAATTCAAATCAAAATTGAATTTTTCCTTATAAATTCGATTTAAATTCATTTCAAATTGATTTCAATTCAAATTGATTTCTAATTCAATTTCAGTTCATTTTCAGTTCAATTCAATTTCAATTCGAATTCATTTCTATTCAATTTCAATACGTTTTAAATTCAATTCAAAACGATTTCAATCTAATTCGAATTTCAATTCTATTCAGGTCAATTCAAATTTCATTTCAATTTAATTCGAATTTCAATTTAATTCGAATTTCAATTCCTTTCAAAATGTCAAATTTTGAAATCACTTTCGATATTCATTTTAAAATGAATAAAATCGATATAAATATCGTTCACGTCAAAATGGCGTCAGTCTAATCAACACGGCTTCATATATTTCTATTTTCAAATATTCTATTTCAAATATTTCTATTTCGAATATTTCTATTTCAAATATTTCTATTCAAATATTCCTCTTCAAATATTTCTATTTCAAATATTTTTATTTCAAATATTTCTATTTCGAAACTGGAATGGGGCCCAATCAATTACCATATAATGTTAATTATATGGATTTTCTACAACACATGTATATATCAACAACGATGAATAATCAACCATCATCCAAAGTGCATTCTACACTGTATAAGCATCAAATATAAATATTCAACGCTTATAACAGTCTGTCAATCAATCGATCGACATACAACTAAACAATCGGGATTAGTGTACGTCAAATATCATCCCAATACCCGTGTGGGGTTTCAAACAATCAAACACAGATTTTATTTGTGCAGTTGGGCGATGTGTAAAATTTATCGTCCCAATCAATATCAGTCAAATGTGTGTATATAAACAAATCGTCCGATCTGTTTATTTTTATTTCATTTTACATACACGTTAAAAATTCTATTTTTAACTATAAAATATTTTCAACTATATAAATATTTTATTTCATATCACATCACCCAATCAACTACACATCAAAATCAAACAAACAAGCATACAAGCCGTCCATGGTCTGTGGACGACGGGTGTCGGGTGCTACTAAACACCGTCTGCATCCTAGTATATATTTATAACTAGCAAAATTAAATTGAAAGGTGAGAAATTCTCACAGAATAGCTAATCCAATCCCACGGCTCTTCTTATGTAGAAATCTTCGCCGTTCTCGCCTCTTGTCACTTTCTTTGCCCGTATTCTCTACATATGTAAAAATCACATTTTTACTTCGCTATTCAATATATAAAAATTGAATTTTTACTTTGCTATTCAATATATAAAAATCGAATTTTTACTTTGCTATTCAATATATAAAAATCGAATTTTTACTTTGCTATTCAATATATAAAAATCGAATTTTTACTTTGCTATTCAATATATAAAAATCGAATTTTTCAAATATAAAGATTTCGCCTTTTCAAATATAAAGATTTCGCCTTTTCAAATATAAAGATTTCGCCTTTTCAATTTCAAAAATCTAATCTTTTCTATTTTAAAAATCTAATCTTTTCTATTTTAAAAATCTAATCTTTAAAATCAGTTTTTAAAAAAATGATTAACCTAAACTAAACATTTAAAATGAATTAAAACAAAACAAAAATAAACAAATAAAGGAAATAAAAAAACTTACAGTGGATATTGGGGGGGGAGTATCTCGTCGGGGGGGGGGGGGGGTTTCGTGGCGCGGAGAGGCAGCAGGGGGGGTCTTCGGTCTAGCGCAGGGGAGGGGGGGTGTCGCGGTCTGCAGCGGGAGGAAGGGGAGTGTACCGCGTGTCGCGGAGAGGCAGAGGGGGTCTTCGCGTCGCCTGGCGCCTGGGGGGGCGAACTGGTCGAAGAAAGGGTGGTCGCGATCCTAGCCGTAGGTTTTTTTTTCTTCTTTTGATTTCTGAAATGAATCGAACGGGGGGGGGCAGAGTATAAGGGGAGAGGAGAGAGAGGAAGTTAATTATTTTATATTATTTAATTTCTAAAAGTTGACTTTTACATACGACCTCTAAACGAGGCCCACCGCCTGTCGTCCATAGTGTTTCACCCCCATTCCGAACAAAATGGGATATGTACCATAAGCTGATTCGACTGTTTCGATCAGTTTTCGTCAAAATCAACATATAACTCTATATATTGAATTTGAACGCGCATTTCAATTTACCGGGGTCACATACGAACTCTATAAATCCCAGAAAAATATTTTCTAGCTTCGTATTGACGATACGGTCCTAACAAAACTAGTTTCGTCGAATTCTGAGACTGTTTGAAAAATGGCCATTTCCAGTCGATTAAAATCAACTAAAACTGGTCAAACACGTTTTCCTTTGCCACGCTCACATATTGATTCAAAAAATTATGAAATTTGAAATCTAGCAATAACTTTACTTCACGGACCCAACAAAAGTGGTTTCGTCGAAATCCGAGGTCGTTTGCAAAATTTCCATTTTTAAGGGCCTGAATTCCATAGCGACTATTTAGAATTTTCAACTGGACATATCTTTTGATTCCCGCTATGAAATTTCGATTTCCCGGATTCGTTGGAAAGATATTCACAATTAGATTCCATTATTTTTGGTTTCACTAAAATCCGGTTTATTTTGCTCCCGGTACATTCAATTGAAGTTTGAAATCGAATTATCGAACTACCGCGCCATTTTCAATTCTATTTATAATTATATATATTCTAACGACGACGTATATAATATATATGTTCGAATTCTATCCAAAATAAATTTCTCGTCGATATTATTTAAAATAATTCATTTTAAATATCAAAATTCGCTAAAATTGCCAAAATAAAAAATTTTAACTGGCCCAGATTTTCGGGTTGTTACAATCTCCCCCACTTAAAACTTTTCGTCCCCGAAAAGGAACAAAGTCGAAAGTGGTTTGATTAATCAACTCTACGTTCGATCTGGCTTCCATTCTCCAACTTTTCAGTTTCTGAGAATTTTCAAATTCTTCAAAAATTTGGCTAACACCCTAAATTTTCGAAAAATTTCGCCATAACCTCTCCTGCACCGGGAGCCACGGGAAAATCCCGAAATTGCCATATAGGCCTTCTGATCCCAAAAAGAAAAAGAAAAACCCAAGCGGCTAGCCAATAGGCTCATAAAATCATCATCACCCAAACAAAACAGTAAATTATGTTAAACATGTACCTATTTGTCGGGCAAACAAATTTTATTCTCTGCTCTAGCCTCCTTGCTATGACCTGTTCAATGTAAGTACATATATATGCAAGCAAATGCGACCAATTTTCAATACAATTCAATATTTGATTCAATTAGGCATAATAGTTCAAAATTATCAACCAATTAAACAAACAACACAAACATCAATCAATTAGTTGATTAACGTTTCAAATTCATAACTTTGATACATATACATATACAGAAAATCATGTTTTTGATGCCAATTCACAACAATAAGCCCTGTCTAGTTTCGGTTCTCACACCAGTCAATAGGAAATATATAGAAATCTCACTTTCGTAACTCGAAGATAAATACTGGCGATGGTGCCCCATCACCAGAATTATCCCCGGGCACTAGAGTGCGATTCTATAACTATCCAGTATATTAAAACTTCGAATACACGTTTGCAAGACATATATGCAAAATCTTTATATATCGGATTGTCCAAATTCAATATAAATAAATAATCAAATACGAATAATTGATTTAAATTTTCAAAACAAAATTTGTTTTCACTTTAAAAATATACTCTTCACACTCGTTCTAGGATACTACTGATCCCATCTCTAACGAGTCATTCCATTGGATATTACTAATCCAATATCTGATGAATTCTTTCGTATGGTTCTAATGTGCCTTGTTCTCTAGCTTTGTAAACCAAAGCTCTGATACCAAATGTGACGATCGGGAATTTCGCTCGATCCGAATCAGTCGCTAAACTGACTAAGACCGTTCGAAAACGCTTGATCGTTTTGAGAACACGACACAACAGAACGTAGATGGAAGGACATTTCATTGTATATTACAACAATGCATCAGAATACAAGAATATACAGAGTATAAATGAATAAATATTACAAAGAAATATCAGAGATTTAAATTACATTTAAATACATAGCAGCGGAAAATAATACAATACACAACTAGAAGAGATATACGGATACAAAGCTTTCCGGATATCGTTCCAGCTGTAAACCAGGATCCTGTGAATATAAATCTGCAAAACCAAAACTACTAGCTGCCCGTGTCAAAATAAGGGCACCCAGAGTTTAGGTCAAAACAATAAACTCCAGGTCAGTCATGGGACTGGTGTGAGAATTAAACAGTTATTAATCCTTATTTTAAAGTTAGGTAAATCAAGGGACCACGCCGTATAACACGGAACGGGTTTCCTCCCAAGAATACCAGTGCATAAAACAAACAGCGCAATGCTAAACAAAGGAAAATGAAGCTATTATAAGACACAGTTCCCATCACACAATGCAACGCAAGCCGGAGGATAGGGTTTTTACCTTATAATAGCCAAGAATGCTTGATACGTTTAAAAACAAATCATTTGATACTATCATAAGTGCATAGTGTACAAAACAATCTTCAAATCATAAGTATCAATCATAGACAGCATAAGCGCCCCATCCCACTATGTCGCCATATATAGGTTATACAATCAAAATCGCAAAATCATGTATTTGGAAGTTGGATTTCCATCTATGAACCGAGGCCAGGGATCGTCCTCAACCGATTCGAGACAATCTAGCCCATGTCTCAGGCAAGCGCGCAGAAAAGCCTTGGATCGTTAGGGCCGGTCCACCGATGTGGATTATTATGCCTGAACACTACGTTTCCCCGCCCTTTGGGGCGTAAATGAGCCAACGAATGACTCCATCGGACCCGGATCGTCCGATCAAACTGAGGCGCCTCGCAACAGCAACAACCACACATGTGAAAAGTATATAAATGTCAGGGCTAGTAGGTCACTGACACCACCCTAGCTAGAAAGAAACGCATGCCCTCCCTGAGGTCCGTCTCCCGTTTTTGGTTCACAACCGGGGTGTGAGGCTCGCGAATTCACGTTACACAAAGCTATGCCACACAGGCTGTGCTTTGATCATCACCACAAGACTTTGCTTTTCAACAGAAGCCTCGATCAATTGCATCTTAGCATGCCACATAGGCAAACCACTCTATGCAACCGATATCAGTCACACAGAATGAAATCCAATGTCAGACACACAGTCCATTTACAAGTCCGTTCTGGGTCTGAACGAAACCGGAGGCACTTTCCTCGCATATCCATCGATCTCCAAGCACATCTGGACGACCACCGATTGATTCCCTCATCTTGGGTGTACAGCCCAATCAAGATCATCAGTAATCACCCAAACGATGTGAAGACTTCCGGTCTTCAACCACCGTCTTCATCTTCGACTTATCGTCGTATCAGTTATTCAGAATGAGATAAACCCGGTCTTTCCGAATAACTCGCGTATATTTTAAATAAGTGTTACACAAACACAACATACGCCTCATTCCAATTCATCAGTCACTAGCCGTAAATTAATTAAGAGAATAATTACCCAAATATTAACCCCGAAGGCCGAAACCAACATCAGATCAATATCCAGAAAACCATTCTGCTTGGCTAACCGACAGTTAGTTTCTAAATTTCACATTCATAGGGAAAGGTTCCCATTAATTTTATCCAAGATAAATTCCTTGAATTCATTCTCTAATCTTCTTTTGAATTTCGATTCAACTAGTCGGGATTAACGAACCTTACCGAAGTAATCATTTGTTTTAATTTCCCGATCCCAACCTATTCATCCCATGAAGTAAAACTGGTTATACTTCATATCTAACACCACGGTGTTATCGGTAAATTCAATTACCATTTCACGTTCAAATCTAATTAAAGATTTAACTAACGCCTGGAGCAAAACTGGTGGTACTCCATTCTCGATCATTTCAATCTAATTAAAGATTCATTAAAACTCCACTTAGTTTTAATCTTTAACTGGGTTAAAGAATTAGTGTCATTAAAAACACGGTTCACGATAAACCCAAAATCACATTCCATTAATTATCGGGTTAAAGAATCAGTGTTATTTAAAACACTATTCACGATAAACCCAAAAATCAATATCAATTCAATTAAATATTATTTAATTGGTACACTTCATTAAATCTAAATAAAAAGATTCAATCTTTTTCTCAACTGGATTCAAGAACAGTGTTAATGAAGACACCATTCATGACAAACCCAAATCACGTTTGATTTTAAATACAAGGCTCTGAATAGAAAATATATCGGCTTATATTCAACATCAAATTCTACGACCAACAAATATCGTTTGGAAATAACGATATATATATATATATCTTTCAAATTTCCATACCAACATCTGTATAATCACGAAGTCTAACATCGAAATAATCCAAAGACAATTTCGATTCAAATCCATTCCAATATAATTATTGGAAATTATGGTTATATTTCAAAACCATTTCAAATCCACTTTATTTATTTCAAAAATAAATGAATTATAATTCTAGTTCAAAACTAGTTCATTTCGATAAAAATCTATTTTTATCTTTTCAAATATAGAGTTTTTCATCCCAATTCTTTCTAAATCATTTCTTATGATTTTACACAAGTTATTACTATTTTTAATAATTTTATCAAGGCCCGTACAGTCGATTTCCATCAATGGCCATCGAACTGCACTTACAGCGACCTTTTTCAAATTTGATTTGGACATAATTCCAAATCCAACCGTTAGATTCCTAATTTCTAATATTCGTTAGAAAGCTCTTTTCGATACGAACCCAAAGGTTCCGGTTTTAGGAGAATCCGACGGTCGGATCTCCCGCAATATCCATTCGAAGTCAATGGTCGAAATTCGCGAACTGCCGCGGCGCGGCGCGTTCTATTCAGGCCATTATATTATATACATAATATATATAATATATATGCTTCGTCGATTTCCTTTTAAAACGTATTTTATAAATCGTTTTAAATTCGTTTTCAAAACAATTTCAACTTCTTTTCAAATTCAAATCAAAATTGAATTTTTCCTTATAAATTCGATTTAAATTCATTTCAAATTGATTTTCAATTCAAATTGATTTCTAATTCAATTTCAGTTCATTTTCAGTTCAATTCAATTTCAATTCGAATTCATTTCTATTCAATTTCAATACGTTTTAAATTCAATTCAAAACGATTTCAATCTAATTCGAATTTCAATTCTATTCAGGTTAATTCGAATTTCATTTCAATTTAATTCGAATTTCAATTTAATTCGAATTTCAATTCCTTTCAAAATGTCAAATTTTGAAATCACTTTCGATATTCATTTTAAAATGAATAAAATCGATATAAATATCGTTCACGTCAAAATGGCGTCAGTCTAATCAACACGGCTTCATATATTTCTATTTTCAAATATTCTATTTCAAATATTTCTATTTCAAATATTTCTATTTCAAATATTTCTATTCAAATATTCCTCTTCAAATATTTCTATTTCAAATATTTTTATTTCAAATATTTCTATTTCGAAACTGGAATGAGGCCCAATCAATTACCATATAATGTTAATTATATGGATTTTCTACAACACATGTATATATCAACAACGATGAATAATCAACCATCATCCAAAGTGCATTCTACACTGTATAAGCATCAAATATAAATATTCAACGCTTATAACAGTCTGTCAATCAATCGATCGACATACAACTAAACAATCGGGATTAGTGTACGTCAAATATCATCCTAATACCCGTGTGGGGTTTCAAACAATCAAACACAGATTTTATTTGTGCAGTTGGGCGATGTGTAAAATTTATCGTCCCAATCAATATCAGTCAAATGTGTGTATATAAACAAATCGTCCGATCTGTTTATTTTTATTTCATTTTACATACACGTTAAAAATTCTATTTTTAACTATAAAATATTTTCAACTATATAAATATTTTATTTCATTTCATTTCACATCACCCAATCAACTACACATCAAAATCAAACAAACAAGCATACAAGCCGTCCATGGTCTGTGGACGACGGGTGTCGGGTGCTACTAAACACCGTCTGCATCCTAGTATATATTTATAACTAGCAAAATTAAATTGAAAGGTGAGAAATTCTCACAGAATAGCTAATCCAATCCCACGGCTCTTCTTATGTAGAAATCTTCGCCGTTCTCGCCTCTTGTCACTTGCTTTGCCCGTATTCTCTACATATGTAAAAATCACATTTTTACTTCGCTATTCAATATATAAAAATCGAATTTTTACTTTGCTATTCAATATATAAAAATCGAATTTTTACTTTGCTATTCAATATATAAAAATCGAATTTTTACTTTGCTATTCAATATATAAAAATCGAATTTTTCAAATATAAAGATTTCGCCTTTTCAATTTCAAAAATCTAATCTTTTCTATTTTAAAAATCTAATCTTTAAAATCAGTTTTTAAAAAAATGATTAACCTAAACTAAACATTTAAAATGAATTAAAACAAAACAAAAATAAACAAATAAAGGAAATAAAAAAACTTACAGTGGATATTGGGGGGGGAGTATCTCGTCGGGGGGGGGGGGGGGGGTGGCGCGGAGAGGCAGCAGGGGGGGGTCTTCGGTCTAGCGCAGGGGAGGGGGGTGTCGCGGTCTGCAGCGGGAGGAAGGGGGTGTACCGCGTGTCGCGGAGAGGCAGAGGGGGTCTTCGCGTCGCCCGGCGCCTGGGGGGGAACTGGTCGAAGAAAGGGGGGTCGCGATCCTAGCCGTAGGGTTTTTTCTTCTTCTTTTGATTTCTGAAATGAATCGAACGGGGGGGGGGGGGCAGAGTATAAGGGGAGAGGAGAGAGAGGAAGTTAATTATTTTATATTATTTAATTTCTAAAAGTTGACTTTTACATACGACCTCTAAACGAGGCCCACCGCCTGTCGTCCATAGCGTTTCACCTCCATTACGAACAAAATGGGATATGTACCATAAGCTGATTCGACTGTTTCGATCAGTTTTCGTCAAAATCAACATATAACTCTATATATTGAATTTGAACGCGCATTTCAATTTACCGGGGTCACATACGAACTCTATAAATCCCAGAAAAATATTTTCTAGCTTCGTATTGATGATACGGTCCTAACAAAACTAGTTTCGTCGAATTCTGAGACCGTTTGAAAAATGGCCATTTCCAATCGATTAAAATCAACTAAAACTGGTCAAACACGTTTTCCTTTGCCACACTCACATATTGATTCGAAAAATTATGAAATTTGAAATCTAGCAATAACTTTACTTCACGGACCCAACAAAAGTGGTTTCGTCGAAATCCGAGGTCGTTTGCAAAATTTCCATTTTTAAGGGCCTGAATTCCATAGCGACTATTTAGAATTTTCAACTGGACATATCTTTTGATTCCCGCTATGAAATTTCGATTTCCCGGATTCGTTGGAAAGATATTCACAATTAGATTCCATTATTTTTGGTTTCACTAAAATCCGGTTTATTTTGCTCCCGGTACATTCAATTGAAGTTTGAAATCGAATTATCGAACTACCGCGCCATTTTTAATTCTATTTATAATTATATATATTCTAACGACGACGTATATAATATATACGTTCGAATTCTATCCAAAATAAATTTCTCGTCGATATTATTTAAAATAATTCATTTTAAATATCAAAATTCGCTAAAATTGCCAAAAAAAAATTAAACTGGCCCAGATTTTCGGGTTGTTACACTTTGTTGGTTTGTGTTGTTAAGTCTGTTTTGGTTTTGGGTGTGTTCGTGTTACATGGGTTTCGACTTGAATTATTTATGGGGTTTTGGGAGTTTTGTTAAAGTTCCTCTATGTGGTTGCGTTTACGTGGTCTGGTTGGTTCATCTTTCTATTTGGTGGATGGGTTAGGTAATATCATTTTTCCCCTGTGTTCATAGGTGTTGGGCATCGTGAGGTTTTTTGGGTACCTATATTTATATCCTTTTTTCTTTCCTTGACAGCGCTATTGTTTGTGGATCTTTGTTTGTGTGAGTTAGCTTCTCTAGTAGATGTTCGTTATGTGTTCTTATGCTAAGGAGCTGGTTATGCCTTTGTCGATTGTGAATAGTGGTTGTGTGAAGTTGCATGATTGCTGTGCTAGTGAGATGTAACGAACAAATTAATTAGTTTTAAGAAAATCATTGTTGCATTTGATTAATGTGTTTGTTATTGTTTAAAAGTGTTATCTATATTCCTATGAAAGGGCCCAAATTTGAGTTTTGTCCATGACCCGAAATGACCTAGGACCGACCTTTAAGATAACAATGCCTCTTATAAGTGAATGCTTCCATCAAAGAACACAATCCAAATAGCTAACAGAAAAGAGAAAAGTCATTTGACACAATATGTCTCTAGTTTGACCCATGTCTCACCGATTAATAATTGACAAATGTTATTGAATGACAATGTAACATCCCACATTTTTTATCCTCAAAAGTCGTCACAATACATCAAAAACATTTGTATCAAGCAACCAAGTGTCGAAAGATAAATTGTTGGTGTGAAAAAAAATAAAAAATCATGATCTCGCATCGGGTTAAATAATATACAATATATGACATATCTTTACAAAAAAAAACATGTAATATAGATGATAGTAAACTAAAATATCATCAGTTTGGACACTCATGATAAGAAGTATAACTGGTTCTTATAAGATGAATTAACATAGATCATAACAAACCTTGGTGGATGTGTTAAAGGACAGAAGAGGAAATTCTACCACCATAACCATAGCTAGAAGAATCTCGATCAACGAAAGCAGTTGACTTTTCATATGGATTTAAAGGAAAATAGTATTAATAAGTAGAATAGGAGAAAATGAAAGAAAGGGAGAAATGATAATGGAGAATGTTAATGAGCTGAAGAAATTAGAGATGGAAGTTAAGGAAATGAAAGTAAGATTGGAAAATAAAGATCGAAGAATGTAGGCGTAAGATATTTTTTAGTATACGAAATAGAAAATAAAAAGCCACATTGTTACAGTAACTAATATATTTATAACCTTAATTTAATTTTGAGTTTGAAACGGTAAATAAATTAAAGGGGTTGTATGAAAATTCTCCTTTAAATTAAGGGAAGAAGAACATTCTAAATGCGGGTGAATGAGGAGTAAGGATGCAAACGGTCACTTATCCAACGATTTAGGGGTTATAACATTTTAACATTAATTGATGAGTTTTCTGATCGTGGATGTCTAAAGTTGCTAGAAGACACTTTACTGTAGAAAACCAAGAGACATGCATGTGTAAACTCGCTTTTCCACTGTTGATCTTTTCTTTTGACACATGTCAGCGTATTGTTTTTTTGACGAAAATGGAATTGAAAGGTCTAAAGAGGAAGTTTAAACTCGCTTTTCCACCGTTGATCCTTTTCTTTTGACACATGTCAGCGTATTGTTTTTTAATAGAAATGGAACTAAAAGGTCTAAATCGGAAGATTGAGCTTTCATATAATATAGTAGATGAGATAACTAAAATTGTTATATTAAGTCGGAATACTTGCATGAAATTTGTTTTAATAAATTGGTTGAGTATGTGTTATGATTCTTAGTGAAGTGGGCCATGGGTTCAAGAGTGGAATGTCAACATGAATTATATAATAGTTGTTTTTTCCTTTTTCTCCTACTTATTATTCATATTGGTAATTTTTATGATATTTTTATAATATTTTTGATACATTTTTGTTTTCTCGCTATTTATGTTTTCCCGTTAACTTTTGGAGATCTGCACTATCTAAATTCTTTTGTGTTGAACAATATTTATGTACTCATCTAGTTTTAGGCTGTCAACAAATGCAAATTGATACGGATGTTGCGTTATCTATATTTGTATTTGAAAACGAAGTTTCACATCTTAATCCGTATCCATTATCCATGATATCAAAAATTGCTTATCCATATCTGTATTATGCATACCAGTACGTATGCACGCCCGATGGGCGTGTGCATAGATGTATGTGAGTAAAGCTGAAAATACAGCTAAGAATGATCAGTAATTACAGATCTGGGTATGCAGAAAATCTGGAAATTTTGGAAAAGAATTTGACAGAGCAGGAAACAGTTCATGCAGGAGAATAAATGTATCCAGTTAACAAACGTTAGCAGTAAACGTGCGTGAGTAGATAATTGAAGAACAATTTATTACATGCAAAATACATGCAGTAAGTGTTTATTACATAGCTCGCAGGTGGTAGTACTATTTATTTCCTAGCAGAAAGGTAAAGAACAAAAACAGTGGGAAAAAATAACAAAAGGGTTGTCAATCAAGCAGCAAGCAGAATCAGGAGCAACAGTAGCATTAACGTGAGCGCGAATGGCTTTCAAGCTCAGCAAAAACCCTGTCAATCTCTGCAAGCTGTTTATGAAAAAGGGAGTTAGACGTTTGAATTACATAATGATAGTAGGGTAGGAAAAAAATTTGATGAAGTCAAAATTAAAGCTCACCACTGCCGGGTCATTCCAGTACTCGTCATCATCAAAGTCAGCAGTGTGAATGTGAACAGAGTCGTGTGAAGTGGCATCATTGTGGTTAACTTGGTTCTCAGTAGGTGTTTGACTTTGAGTGCTGTCGCGGTCCAATTCGTCTGGGATTTCAACAGGCGTGTCGTAACTTGTAGTAGCATGGTTTTTTGAGTTACGGGAGCTTTTACGTGTCTGCTTTTCAGCAGCAGGCATTGCCAACTCTTTTCCTTTAGCTGAACTGTAACACCCCACCTCCGCCAGGGTGGCTCTTGCAAGCACTCTGACTTTGGAGGGGCGTTTGAATCGGGTAAACATGCATAATGATATATCAAGGCAGAACAAGAACATATGTATATATGTAAACAGAGTAAATAAGATAAGTAAAACAGCGGAAGATTTCAAACTATTTCAAAACAAGTCTAGTACAACATAATGTCAACTTTCCAGATACACAAGTCTAGGTAAAAACAACATTACTGAAAAACTAAAATACATAAGTACTATCCCCAAAATAAGTGATAACCATAGCTAGCTTCATGTCAAGACCGTACATGCGCTAAAATCCCACAAGCAAGCGATCAGAAATCCAAGCTAAGCTCCAATATTCCCACCCTGAGAACCTGGGGGGGGGGGGGAAACGGAAGAAAAGAGGCGAAAGAAAAACAGGTCAGTCAAAAAGACTGAGTAAGCCCTACTACAATCAATGTAAACTGTAACAACCCGTATTTTCAATAACCTGTTATAATGTAAATCGAGGCAGAATTTAATTCTAAAATCTGAATCAAGGGAAACGGGCTATGCCATTGCGTTCGTCTCGGAAAAATACGCGAAATAAAGTCCGAGTTTTCGAAAATCGGAGTCCATATGACCCGATTAAGGCCCAACGAAGTTTTCAGAAAATTCCAAGGTAAAAACAGATTTAAATTTTAAGTTAAAAACAAGGGTTAGGGCACAACTGGCGTCAGGCGGGAAAACTCCCGCCAAAGACCCCCAAGTCGACAGGCATGTCGACAGGGGTCTAAGGGTGTCGACTGCCCTGTCGACACGGGGTGGCCGGGCAGTTTTGCCTGGCGCACCATTTCTGATCTGGGCTTGGTTGTGTGGCTTGGTTCTGGAGAATTCCGAAATCTGATGGACCTAATTCAACTAGGGTTTAATTCTATGGTCTAAATCACTAGCCTAATCTATAAATAAGACCCTAACCTACCCTAAATCATTCATTATTCATCCTAGCAACTAAACTATGTCAAAATCAAACCTCTCATGGCCTCCACTCTCTTCATACAATTCCTAAATCAATTTCTAAGAGATTTCCATGCATACAAGTGTATTTAGGCTTGTATGATCCTCTTTAGCTTGCATTAAAGTCTTGTTTTCTTATTGGCATCATAAAGGAGGAGTCTTGATCAAGTTTGCTTGCATTTTTGGGGTTTTAATTTGTTGCATAAGGGGTTTCTTACAATTGCTATACTCATTTGAGTCGGCAAAAGCATTGTAAGCCCTATTCCTTTCATACTTGAACTTTTAAAGTTAAGTGTATGATATGCAAGTTGCCATAAGTTATGCAAGTTTGATTATGCAAGTATGATATGCAAGTTGCCATAAGTTATGCATGTTTGTTTATGTAAGTATGATATGCAAGTTGCCATAAGTTATGCAAGTTTGATTATGCAAGTATGATATGCAAGTTGCCATAAGTTATGCATGTTTGTTTATGCAAGTATGATATGCAAGTTGCCATAAGTTATGCATGTTTGTTTATGCAAGTATGATATGCAAGTTGCCATAAGTTATGCATGTTTGTTTATGCAAGTATGATATGCAAGTTGCCATAAGTTATGCAAGTTTGTTTATGCAAGTATGATATGCAAGTGTCATATGTTGTGCAAGTTTGTTTATGCAAGTTTGTTTATGTAAGTATGATATGCAAGTTGACATATGTTATGCAAGTTTTATTATGCAAGTTTGATATGCAAAGTTGTCATATGATATGCAAGTATGTTATGCAAGTTTGGGATGGTCATGTGGTTCATGTCATCAAGTTATGCATGCTTTTGGGCCTAAAAATGTAATATGCAAGTGTATGAACACATGAACCTTTCATATGCCACCATGTTGAACTTGTGGCTCTAACACTTTTATGTCATGATTATGCCAAGTTCCCTCTTTCTATCCTTTATGCGCTATTGCGATATGTAAGCGATGGGATTGCGTTTGGGGTTGGGTAAACTTAAAAGACATAAAAATATAAGCTTGGGAATTTACCTATTAAGTTAGGTCTACCCATTGGGAATTTACCTATTAAGTTAGGTCTACCCAATTGCTTGAAAAATTGTAATATGTTTTGGAAACATGATGGACATGACACTTAGAAAAGATAAGTGTGACCAACTCGAGGTTGGGTTGAGTTTGTAGCGTAAACCTACCCGGAACCGACCGGCCTAACTAGTTGCTACAAACAATAGGACCCAATGTGAGAAGTTGGCCATGTTGTACCTTGGACCCGAGGTTAGACCAAGTTGTGGTGTAAAGCTACCCGGACCCGCCCGGCTTAACTAGTAACCACAACAAAGTCTAATGTGAGAGGTTAAGGCGCATTAATTAATTAATGCCTCATGATTAGGGTTAAGTCATGGACCATTTAATACTTAACCAATTTGGGCTCGGTAGATTAATCGGGGTTAAGTCGTGAACTCATCGTTACACTTAACCAAGTTAATCCATGATTAGGGAAGGGGTTAAACCGTACTTAACCCACTAGAAAAATCCTAGCAATGGGGGGGGGTCCACTCCTTCAGTAATCCCTAGTTTGTATCATCATGGCCCTAGGGACTAGGCTAGGGTGGGGGCACGATTACTGAACTGGAGGTAAGGGGCCCAAAAGCGACGGCCGTGGTACGCCGGTGTAGTTCTGGGCGGACTCTGGTCGTGCACATAGTCCGTAGCCGGAGAAAACAAGCACGGGTACCGGTAGACCGAGACTGTGCACTCATGTTTATGGTGTCCAAGGGTTGACACCCTAGGGCTTGATACACCCGACGGGTGGACCCGGCACAGTTCGACTACATTCAAGTTTGAGCCGTATTGACACCAACACTTGACGAGTTAGGCTTATAGGGAGCCGATCGACTAGACCGTGCTAGTTGGACCTTGGTTTGGGTCATTCATGATGATTGGGCCAAACTTGGGCCTAGGGATCACTTCATGTTATTGGACCTAGTATGAGGGTCACTTCATGTTATTGGGCCAAAGCTTGGGCCGTGGGATCAATACTTGTATATCCAAGTCATGTTAGTTTGCTAGTACACCCGTGGTGCAAAACCTTAATCTTGATTATGCGATAACACCTTTATCTACCTTGATAGTTAATCATCATGTTGTTATCCTTATGTTCATACCTGCTGCTCATGTCAGTTAACTTTATCAGTTTACATTGATTGTAGTAGGGCTTACTCAGTCTTTTTGACTGACCTGTTTTCTTTCGCCTCTTTTCTTCCGTTTCCCCCCCCCCCCCAGGTTCTCAGGGAGGGAATACAGGAGCTTAGCTTGGATCCTACCTGCTTTCTTGGATAGCTCATGTATGCTTTGGACTTGAGCTCGCTATGGTTTTTCTGCTTTGGGGATAGCTACTTATGTTTTTCTGTTCAGTTTCAGATGATGTTGTTTATGTACTAGACTTATTTTATTTGGAAAATTGACATGATGTTGTGCTAAGACTTGATTTGAAATGGTCTGAAAATCTTCCGCTGTTTTATCCATGTTATTTACTCTGGTTACATATATATACATGTTCTTGTTCTGCCTTGATATATCATTATGCATGTTTACCTGATTCAAACGCCCTTCCAAAGTCAGAGTGCTTGCAAGAGTCACCCTGGCGGAGGTGGGGTGTTACATTTGGTATCAGAGCATATGGTTTACGAGAAGGGATAAAAAGGTTTTTAAAACTTTTGAAAAACTATTTTCAAAACCAAGTATAAAGTATTTTCCAAAGAAAAGTCTAGTTATTTTTAAAGGCTATTCCCCAAAAGCCATTAGCACTATCCTTTGACCCCTCGTTTGAACTCTTTTCTTTTCGTTTCCAGCATGTCTGATAATCTCATCTTGCCCGAAGGAGTAACAATACCCGATTGGTTTCGTCGGTACTTGGAAGTCACGGCACCGGTCCCGGGTGTCTCTAATGTTGTCTTTCCAGTCAAGGTCGTTGTTCCTCCTCCCCCTTCCGTAGCTGATGTTCCTCTCCTCCCTCAGCCTCCACAAGCGGATTTTGCGGAAACTTGTAAGAACTTTAAGATGATGGGTGGCAAGAATTTTAGTGGAACAGAGACTTTTGTAGAGGCAAGGAATTGGTTGAAAGAGACCGAAGATCTTTTAGCCACCTTTGATATAGGTGACCGCAGGAAGGTTTTATTAGCAGTATGGTTGCTAAAGGAAGAAGCTGCATGTTGGTGGGTAGTCACCACCGCTACTAGGCCAATTGAGACTTGGGATGACTTTAGAGGAAGGTTTGGACTGAGGTTCTTATCCCTGAAGCAAGGGGACGTGACTATTAGGGAATACATAGATAAGTTTAATCAACTGGCTCGGGTCGATTTAGACTTGGTTAATACAGCTCAGAAGAAGGCCCTACACTTTGCTCTAGGATTAAACGAGCCATTACATGGTTTGGCCATGTCTCATATACCCTTGGGGGCGACTTTCGAGAATTTGGTGAATATGGCCCTACTTCAAGAAGAAGATAACAATGACGAGAAAGAGGTCAAGGCGAATGAGTCTCAAGGCAAGAGGGTAAATTTCGGGAAACGAGGCAAGAATAACAACAACCGCAAGGACAAGCCAAGAGAGAATAGGAAATGCAACTTCTGTGGTAAAGTTGGACATATATCCAGGGAATGTAGGAAGAAGAAGAGAAAGCGGGGCGAATGCTTTCATTGTGGTGAGTCTGGACATTTCAGCAAGGATTGCCCGAAGAAACAGGGGCAAGGCCAGGGTCAGACTCAGCGTGCTGGACCCTCAGGAGGGCAAGTTCATGCTCTCGCTACCGCTCCAGTTCCCGATCGAGGTAGTGTTTCTGTTGGAAGTCTTGTTTACATTTTCTGATTTTCCCTGTTCGTACTTTGTTTGATTCTGGCACATCGCATAGTTTTATTTCATCTGATCTAGTTGAAAGTTTGCACCTAAGTACTAGTCTAGTTGATGATCCCGTATGTGTTTCAAATCCAATTGGGGGTTCTGCCCGTTTGTCTGTGGTCTGAGTGGATTTGAAAATTTCTATCTTGAGTATAGAATTCTCGTGGGATGTTTATATTCTCGGTTTCAGGGGATATGGGTTGGTTTTGGGCATGGAATGGTTGTCCTGTTTTGGAGCCATTCTTGGTTTTTGTTTATAGGGTTGTGAGGCTCATGACTCGCCTCGGTAATACCCTAGAAATTTCTAGCAAACCTATGGGTCCCGTCATGTTATGTTATCTTGAATCCCTCAACTCGTCTATCGATAGTTTGCAATCTGTGAGGGTGGTCCGAGAATATCCTGATATCTTGGGGGAAGTAAAGGGGTTACCCCTAGACGTGGGATAGATTTCCGCATTATCTGGTTGGTAATACCAAGCCAGTTTCGTGGCCGGTTATGCACATGACCTCACGAGATGAGAGTTAAGAAAGCAAGTCAAGGAGTTGCTTGAGAAGAACTTCCTGAGACGAAGCATTTTCGAGTAGGGTGCTCCAGTAGTATTCGTTACTAATGTGGACAATTTGCTTCGCTTATGTGTTGATTATCGTGAGAAGAATAGACAACCGTTACCAAGGATCGATGATTTGTTTGATCAGCTTGTGGGAGCATCTGTTTTCTTTTGATCTAGCTACCGGATTCCATCAGCTTAGGATGGCTGAGGATGGAATTGACAAGACTGCGTTTAGGACTCTAGATGAATTTTTAGGATGGCTAGTCATGCTATTTGGTTTGACTAATGCACCCGCATATTACGTGAACTTGGTGGGTAGGGTGTTTAGGGAGTCCTTGAACAAGTTTGTCGTGGTCGTCGTAGACGATATTTTGATCTCCTTAAAAGAACGAGGAAGAGCATGCTAGACATCTCAAGGAGGTGATGGATACGCTTAGAGCCACCAGTTGAAGGTCAAGTTCTCCAAATGTCACTTTGGAGGAAAGAAGTTGGATTTCTTGGGCACATAGTTCCTAAGTAAGGCTTAGCGGTGGATTCCGCTAAAGTGGTTGCGGTTTAAGACCGGAAAACTCTGAGGAGGGCAATTGAAGTAAGAAGCTTTCTCCGTTTGGCTAGTTAGTTAGCATTCCCTGAGCTTAGACTTACTCTTCTGGATCAAGAAGGGGGTTTCACAGGAAGAAGACCCGCAGTTAGTCAAGAACATGGACCAGTTGATTCGAGGCGAGATGTTAAGTCACCTCGCTAGATATATTATAGATGACAAGGGATGACTAAGGCGCGATGAGAGATTATGTGTTCCTCGAGTGGAAGACTTGGTAAAGAAGGTTCTTGAAGATGCGCATCACTCGAGGAGGTGGCCGAGTTGGTCTCAAGATGCATGTTGTGCCACCAGGTTAAGGCCAAGTCATAGAAGCCCGGCGGGCCATTACCTCCATTGGAGGTTCCGCAAGGGAAGTGTGAAAACATCTCGATAGATTATGTGGATAGACTACCTAGATCAAAGAAAGGGAATACGGGTATGTGGGTCATAATAGGTAGACTCACGAAGAGTGCTCATTTCACTACCAGTAAAGAGCGAAAGGACTGCATCATAGCTAGCGACGGTTTACTTTCAAGAAATAAGGCAGTCGTACGGGGTTCCCTCAAGAATAGTTAGTAACCGTGACTCACTAGCCAGCTTTGGGATAGTCTAAGGGAAATCGTGGGCAAGCGACTGAATCTAAGCACGGCCTATCATTCGCATGCGGATGGTTCATTGGCAACGTGGGTTAGTATTTTTGAGAAAAGTTCTGCTGCATGGAATACTTTAGGGTAAGTAAACAAGATCCAGGATTCACTAGTGGATTTTGGAGAGCTTGCATGAAACCATGAGGTCATATTTATGTTTATGCCAAGAAGGATGGAAGAGTAAGTGAAAAAGGAAGACGAGAGGCGAGAATGAAATGAGTTCCAACTCATATTTGGAAATAAGAGTTAAGAAGCTAAGAAATCATGAAGTAAAAGACGGTCAAAGCACAGTGGAGTCAAGCTCAAGGAAACGTGACTTATAAGACTGAAGGCTAGATACGCGCATCATATCTCTTTCTAAGAGTATATCCTTAATCCTTGTTTTCCTGTGGAACTTACTCGCATATTATCTTTTTATGTATATCCTCTCGATCCCATTTTCGGTCCTATTTCTGTCGGGAGGTAAGACTTATTGGCCAGTAATACATGTCAGGGGGGGTCCGTTAGGTTGTCTAAACCTTTTGGGCTTTTATAGGATATGGATTGGGTTAGGAAAGGATTTCTTGTAATCCGAAAGAGGAGTATATCCTGCTTATCTTCTAAGATCTCTTTTTAGCATATCTCTCTATCCATGTTTATCTAGTTTATCTAGTTTATCGTGTTTATCTTGTCATGAGAACCTTAGGTAGAATCCTTTGGATGAAACATGTGTTTGAGACATGTTATGTTTGATGGTTGCAAGTGGTTGCAAGTGTTTGCAAGTGGTTGCTCGTGGATGCATTATACACAATTAGGCACTAGATCGGCTCGCACACTCCTCATATTGCATATGCATGAGTGTTTCTGCTTATTCATGGATGAAAATTGTGTGTTATCACATGGATGTTGCATATGGGTGTATGTTATGTGCACACATATAGATGATATACATTATGTTAGGAATTGCATACATATGGATTCATTTCACCAACATAATTCGCATTGATGATATTTGCATTAGATAAGTACATATACACACACCTCTACATATGTTCATCCAGCATTTAGAATCTTGTAAGGACAATGATTGCTCGTGGATGATGCTTTGAGTAGATGGATGATTGGATGGTAGGATACGTTCTTCCTAACTTGAAGATTTCGGGGACGAAATCCTTTAAGGAGGGGAGAATGTAACAACCCGTATTTTCAATAACCTGTTATAATGTAAATCGAGGCAGAATTTAATTCTAAAATCTGAATCAAGGGAAACGGGCTATGCCATTGCGTTCGTCTCGGAAAAATACGCGAAATAGAGTCCGAGTTTTCGAAAATCGGAGTCCATATGACCCGATTAAGGCCCAACGAAGTTTTCAGAAAATTCCAAGGTAAAAACAGATTTAAATTTTAAGTTAAAAACAAGGGTTAGGGCACAACTGGCGTCAGGCGGGAAAACTCCCGCCAAAGACCCCCAAGTCGACAGGCATGTCGACAGGGGTCTAAGGGTGTCGACTGCCCTGTCGACAGCCCTGTCGACACGGGGTGGCCGGGCAGTTTTGCCTGGCGCACCATTTCTGATCTGGGCTTGGTTGTGTGGCTTGGTTCTGGAGAATTCCGAAATCTGATGGACCTAATTCAACTAGGGTTTAATCCTATGGTCTAAATCACTAGCCTAATCTATAAATAAGACCCTAACCTACCCTAAATCATTCATTATTCATCCTAGCAACTAAACTATGTCAAAATCAAACCTCTCATGGCCTCCACTCTCTTCATACAATTCCTAAATCAATTTCTAAGAGATTTCCATGCATACAAGTGTATTTAGGCTTGTATGATCCTCTTTAGCTTGCATTAAAGTCTTGTTTTCTTATTGGCATCATAAAGGAGGAGTCTTGATCAAGTTTGCTTGCATTTTTGGGGTTTTAATTTGTTGCATAAGGGGTTTCTTACGATTGTTATACTCATTTGAGTCGGCAAAAGCATTGTAAGCCCTATTCCTTTCATACTTGAACTTTTAAAGTTAAGTGTATGATATGCAAGTTGCCATAAGTTATGCAAGTTTGATTATGCAAGTATGATATGCAAGTTGCCATAAGTTATGCATGTTTGTTTATGCAAGTATGATATGCAAGTTGCCATAAGTTATGCAAGTTTGATTATGCAAGTATGATATGCAAGTTGCCATAAGTTATGCATGTTTGTTTATGCAAGTATGATATGCAAGTTGCCATAAGTTATGCATGTTTGTTTATGCAAGTATGATATGCAAGTTGCCATAAGTTATGCATGTTTGTTTATGCAAGTATGATATGCAAGTTGCCATAAGTTATGCAAGTTTGTTTATGCAAGTATGATATGCAAGTGTCATATGTTGTGCAAGTTTGTTTATGCAAGTTTGTTTATGTAAGTATGATATGCAAGTTGACATATGTTATGCAAGTTTTATTATGCAAGTTTGATATGCAAAGTTGTCATATGATATGCAAGTATGTTATGCAAGTTTGGGATGGTCATGTGGTTCATGTCATCAAGTTATGCATGCTTTTGGGCCTAAAAATGTAATATGCAAGTGTATGAACACATGAACCTTTCATATGCCACCATGTTGAACTTGTGGCTCTAACACTTTTATGTCATGATTATGCCAAGTTCCCTCTTTCTATCCTTTATGCGCTATTGCGATATGTAAGCGATGGGATTGCGTTTGGGGTTGGGTAAACTTAAAAGACATAAAAATATAAGCTTGGGAATTTACCTATTAAGTTAGGTCTACCCATTGGGAATTTACCTATTAAGTTAGGTCTACCCAATTGCTTGAAAAATTGTAATATGTTTTGGAAACATGATGGACATGACACTTAGAAAAGATAAGTGTGACCAACTCGAGGTTGGGTTGAGTTTGTAGCGTAAACCTACCCGGAACCGACCGGCCTAACTAGTTGCTACAAACAATAGGACCCAATGTGAGAAGTTGGCCATGTTGTACCTTGGACCCGAGGTTAGACCAAGTTGTGGTGTAAAGCTACCCGGACCCGCCCGGCTTAACTAGTAACCACAACAAAGTCTAATGTGAGAGGTTAAGGCGCATTAATTAATTAATGCCTCATGATTAGGGTTAAGTCATGGATGTTGTATATAACGGTGTTGTATACACAATTATATGATTTTTTGTTTGATGATAACAACCAAATATATTTTTATTATAAATGTGTTTGGTACTGTACTGTTATATATATACATCACAGCAATGAATATAATATTTATATTTAAATAAAATACGACTGTACAGAAATTCAAATATTAACACAGTATTTTATTTAAATAGAATATTTTATTTCAATATTCAAACAGTACAACTATTTGTAACTCCACTATTTATACATTCACAGAATATTTGTACTTGTATATAAACAGAGTAAAATAGACAAGTTCGTTTGACAACAATAAAATGATATTTTATTTCAATCAAACTTGTTTATTACAAACATCAGTACATTTCATATATACACAGCTCCTCACTGCAACACTCATACATTCATTCAGTTTACATTTCATATATATCCATTTTCACTTGTATATACAGACACACTGACACTCTTTCCTTGTCTTCTATCTTCTTGTCTTCAGCTTGTCAGTCCTGTCGTCACAGTTAATCCAGTCATCCCAGCTTACCTGTCACACATGAAACACACACACACAGTACACTGCAATAGAAATAAAACAGAATGCATGCAAATTTAAATTTTAAAATTTTATTTGCCTCAGATTTCTGGTATGTTTCTCATCATTTTTCATGACTTGATCTGATAAATCTGTGTCTAGACAGACAGTTTGTATATGTACAGGGACAAGAATTTTTTTTTGATGGCTGCAAATACACACGTGTATACACGTGTGCACTGCCACGCCGATCTGCGTGCAACTGAGGAGTAGCCACAAGGACCTTCTCGACTCAGTGCAAATATCAATACAAATCCAAAATGGTCAAGTATAAAGTTCAAAAGTAAGAGTGATCATGGCAGCAAACATGTGCAGCTACACAATTATCAAGACAGTAAGAATTTTCATTAAAGCATGAAAGTGAGAGGTGCAATAGTACAAGCATGTAAATATAGTATACACAGTAATGCAATAACAATGTCAATATTGTCTCAAATGGTTGAGACAGCTCATAAGTGATACAGCATGGCAAAGCATGTGCAGGTTCAAAAGTAAATGTGTGCTGTTCAAATGGTTCAAACCAAGGTTGTCGAGGCATGACCAAACTTAAAGGCATACAATCAAGTATTGGAGCATATACAAACAGCAAGGCAACATGATGGTTGTGTGAAAATAAGCATGGTGCACCAATGAAAAAGTAAAGCAGGATGGCAAGCTAAAGCTCAAGTCAGGTGATCAAACAGTGAGCAGTGAACAAAGTGGTACAACTAATATTAGTGAACACAAGTGCATAGACATACAAACTGCAATACATGGATGAGCCAGCATCTCATATGCACACAACACAACATTGAGGTGCAAAATGGTCTGGTTGAGCCAATGGTATTCAAATAGCCAGCTCAAGCAAATGTTACAAAATCAGGTGCAAGTACACAAAGGGCCGAGGACCAAGTCAGCTCAACACAGCATGTTTATTTAAGCAACATATATACAAGTAGGTGCACATGATGACACAATGGAGCATATACACAAAGCAGCAATGCTCAAAGCAGAACAATGAAACTTGGGTCATGATTCAGCAAAGTGGTGGAACACAGTGCATGTGTGTGTACACAAGTGAATGACTCAAGCTCAAGCCAACGGAAAATTTTCAAGGCAGCTACAAGCAGTATGAACAAGTGCTTCAGCTACATAAGCAAGAACAAGCATGGTGAATGCATGATTGTTGAAAGAAGAATGGTTCAGCAATATGGAAGTGTTCAAGCATTTCATGAATGAACAAGTCAATGAGTACAAGGGTGCAGCTACAAAGGATTCAACATGCAAGCATTTAATCAAGTACAGAATGATTTATAAAATCATCACAGTAAATCACGCAAGCTTCTCAATATATCAAGGAATCAAAATTAATCAGGACAGCCAAAAGAGGAAACACGAAATTCAATAAAGCCGTGGAATCAAAAAGGGAAAGCACCACAACAAATCAGACCAGAGCCATATATTGAAATCTCAAGCAAAAGGGAAAGTTTTCTTTGGCAAAAATTGAACTCAGCAATTTTAAATTTGTTTCCTGCAATGTTCTATTTTTAGATCACACAAACAAGAGTCATTCGAAGATATCAATCACAAATACATTCAATCAAGGCTGAATTCAATAAAAGAAACAAATGAGGAAATTGCACATTCAATCAAATCATTTCAAAAATGGAAACCGCACGAATCAGGGGCAATATCAGATCGAGTCAATATAATGAAATCAGTCAAGCCGACTTTATCAAGGGATAGCAAAAAGGGAAGTTTTTTTTTCTTTTCAAAATTATTTTTTAAAACCGAATTAATCAACAATGGAAATCATTTATTTTGTTTCCAATTTTTTTAGGGACATCTCAGCAATCAGAGTATTTTTCAAAGTCGAGAGAAATTTCAGGAAAATCAAAGAAAGCAAAAGGGGAAACCCTAGATTTACAGATCGGCCAATTTCACGTGAAATCAGAGTATTATAAGGATTTTAAATCCTATATATTTACACCTACTTCATCACAGGCAGACATCGAAAACCCACAAAATCAAAGCAAACAATAAAATCCAAATTACTCACAATTTTTAGGGTTTCGTTCAAGTGAGAACTCCAGCAAATCGACATCAGCACGCAAGCTACAAAGACAAGAGCCATCAGAGATCAAATTTCCAGAAGCATCGATTTCGATTTGGGAATCGATTTCAGAAACCCTAGCAATCGCCAGAGCCGCCATTTATTTTCCCAGAGCAAAAAGGAAAGAGATCGGGCTAAATGAATTACAAAGGGGTCGGCCTATCTTTTATTTTGACCAAGGCTATGTCTTTTAAAAAGGGGATGACCCCTATCCTTTAAACTCCTTTTTGTTTAGGGTTTCATTTGTTTTGCTCTTATTTTTGTTGAATTTTTTCAATCTCTTTTGTAATCAAACGATCAGTTTCTAGTGTGTAAAATACTAGGATATCAGTCAGGGTGTTGACTGTCAGTTTCAGAGTCTGTAAAATCTGGGTTATTGGTTACGGGATTGTAATCAAGGGAAATCTGTTCTAGGGGATTAGAACAGTCTAGAGTTTTGAGCTTAGGGTTAGAATAGGAGCAGGGGTTTGCGAGTGTACATGGTCTTGTATGCGGGAACTATTCTATCACCTAGTAGAAACCTTAGAAATGCAGCAGTAGGCAGGGTTTTGCCGAAGCTGGGTATATCTGTGTGTGATTTATTTTCTGCATTTCAGTTTCTGCTATTTTCTGTGATCAGTTTATTATTATATATCTCGTTAAGTTTTTATTTCAGTTAAAAACTGTGAAAAACCCTATTCACCCCCCCTCTAGGGTTATTCTAGATCCAACAAGTGGTATCAGAGCAGGTTTTCTTTAACTCTAGAGAAATGGTGAATCCTTGTTGTCAGTCGATAGAGAGTCAGTCCAGTTCATCTCCAACTATTTTCACTGGAACAGATTTTTTAAACTGGAAATCTGAAATGGAATTTTATTTAAAATCTGTTAATATTAAATGTTGGGATGCTGTTATCAATGGGAGTGATATGTCTGATAATAGAAACATTGTTTTCGATTCTCGTGCTATGAATATCATATTTGATTATCTCAGTACAGAACATTTTATTCACATATCTCATTGTTTGACTGCGCAGGATGTCTGGAGAACTCTAAACACGCTCTATGGAAAATCTGACGACTGCTCAAAACCCCAGAATGTCAACTCTGATTCAGATCTGTGTTTAAAAGGAAAAACAGATGAATCAATCGAAGGAGATTCAACAGACGATGAGACAGGAAATTTTTCATACGAAGATTTAGTTTATATGTGTACTGATCTAACTAAAGCTGTTGATAAACTCCAATCTAGAAACAAATCTCTGAAATCTAAAAATCTTGAGTTGACCAGCAAAATTGATGATTTGGAATCACAACTTGAACACTTTAAAAATTTCTCAAATTCAGATTGTAAAAATTGTTTGAAATTGAAAACCAATCTTGTTCATCTCAATAAAAATATTCAAAAGTTTGAAAAAGAAATTCTGATCTTAAAAGAGAACAAGATTGAGTTATCAAGTTTGAATAATTGTTTACAAAAAGAATTTGAAATTTTTAAGACAGATATATATTCCAAATTTGAAATTGCTGAAAAGGAGAATTTGTTGAAATCCGATTTGATTTTGAAAGAACTTGAAAATGAGATTGAAAAATCCAAGAAGTTTGAGTCGGAAAAGCAAAAACAATTTGAACTTGAAATTTCCGAATCCCAAGCCAAAATTAGATCGTTAGAAAATGAGAATTTGGTTTTGAAACAGACCAATGCTGAACAGATGATCGCTATAAAAAATTGCTCAAATTTATTAAAAGAAAATAGCGATCTGAAATCCAAAGTTCAACGATTAGAATCAACATTGGATAAATTTTCTAATGGGGAAAAATCGTTGAATATGCTGTTACAAAACCAAGTTTATAATGAAAATAAATCTGGTCTTGGATTCGGGAAAAACGATGTTTTTAGAAATCAAAATTCCTGTGATTTTAAAAATCCCTCAAATCACTTTAGAAATGTTTGTTTTGAAAATTTTAACTATGAAAACTTCAAAGGATTTGTAAATCACAATCAAGATGATGATTTGTTTTATAACAAACCATTTAAACATTCTTGGATCTTAAATGGAAATAAAACAGGTTTTGTTAAATTCAAATCGATTTGGGTTCCTAAGGGTACAAAAGTTAATTCTAATGGTTTGTTGTATAAGCAAGTCTGGGTACCAAAACGTATGAATACAACTGTGAGTGGTTTTACAAATTTTGTTAGACCACTCGATCCTATCAACTATTAGGTACCTGAAGTGGCTGAGGAACAACTATGCTGAAAAGAGAAAAGTGATTCAAACCGCTTCATATTATTGAATCATCCACTGTTCCTTAGCCAAGGCTGATAAGTTTAGAAATTCTGTTTCTCATCATATGTCAGGTATGATTTCTAACTTCATCCTTGTAAATATATTTTTTCTTTGTTCATTTCTCCTTCTTCTACCCCTTTCTATTTTATTTGTGTTTTGTTTTTTTTTTCTTTGATTGGTCACTACCATATCTCTTTGTTTATTCTGTGCTCTATTAACTTCCAATTGCAAAACTCATATTTATCTGGAAATTCATTTTATTTGTAGAAAACTCTCGTGTTTGTAATTATTTCCAGATCTTGAATCTATTTGTGTAAATATCTGCAATTGTTTTGAAGTTTTTTTTCTCTGATTTATGAATTCATAACAGTGTTGATATATTCTTGTCAAATCTTGAACACTGTTAATTAGAATTCTAAATTCTGAAGATCTGAAAATTTGATGAAGTTTCACACACCACTGCTGTTTTGAGTTTCTTCTAATTCATTTTAGAAAAGCTTGAAATATTACAGCACACCAATATTTATCAGTTGTGATAATTTCATTATTTTTCAGATTGGCTTGGATATTTTGAATTGTATTGAATCTGTGATACATCTTGGAATTCATCTTATATTCATGATCATTTTTACTTGGAATTTGTTTGTTTGAAATCAACTGAAATTCATGATATTTTGAATTTCACACACTTCTTAAAATTAAAATTATCAATATTGTGTGACTGATTCATTATATCTCAAACTTTGACATCGATTCAATTGATTTCAAATAAACTATTGTTTAATTGTGTAGATCATGAATATCTCTCATTTCTGATGTAAATGATCTGAAATAACTCTTCTGTTTGTCAGAAATATTTGTGTAAATTCTTTGAGAATTGGGATTTGAATGTCATTGGTATTTCATGATTATTTGACTTGAATACTAGTTTGTTTAAAATCATTTGAATTTATTGATTTATTGAATCACACACATATTCTGAATCTAAAATTTATAAACCGTGTGACTGATTCATTGAATCCGGATATCTTCACAATTCGTTCAAATGATTTAAAATAAACTATATTTAATCCTGGATCATGAACCATTCTTTAACTGTTTGAAATATCTTTGGAACATCTCCTTGACAAGTCTGTTGTGATACTGATTTCTATGTGCTGCTCTGATACTGTTTTTGAAAAATGTTTGTTTTGGAATCATGCTGCTCTGATTATAAGAAATTGATTTGTAAATATATTTTTTGAGGACTGCTTGATTTGGTATCAAAGATTTATCGTACTCTGATAAATGAAATTTGTGTGTTTGAGCTGCTTGCTTTTTAATTAAGTCTTTTCTGTTGATTGAGGTACCATTGTTTGCCACCGGGGTGTCATTAAAATCCTTGAGAAAGCGAGAACATTTGGTATCAGAAGCGCCTTATATTTGTCACATCCATCTGTTCTGATTTTTCACTTTGTAGAGACACCATGTGGTATCAGTTTAAAAGTGCTGCATATTTTTGCTGTATATATGTATTTTTCCCTCTTGTCATGCATAGATCAGCATATTACTCTTGTAATTGATTTTCAATTTTAAAATTATTTATTGATTATTCATTCAGAAATTGAAATCAATATCCAAATTGAACTGCATTTAGAATTCATCAAAATATATTTGAATTTGAAATTGTGATGAATTATGACTACAATATATTTCACAACAAGAGGAGATTTTATTTAGTTTTTTCATGAAGGTTGAATATCTATTATAATATCTTTGAACTGGGAATGATTTCACGAACATCTTCTATGCCTCTCATCATTCTGTCATCCATTATGAGTTTATGTTAATGTGGAGAGCTTATATTTTTAAAATAATCTTAAAACAGTGAAAATAGTTGTGATGGAAATGTGACTGCATTTTTTTTTTTAGAATTAGTGACGATTGAAAATTTTCAAGAATCCCGGTACAGTTCATGCATATCTCATAATATAATTAATTTAGAAATTTATTTCACAGTCCATCTCTGTACTTACCACATTTCTATCATCCATATTGGTTTTATATATCGAGGAGTTTTTTCTTTTTAAAAGCTGAAAATGATGAAAGTATAATTAATATATAAGTGTGTCTCTAACCTCATTTAAAAATCCAAGCTCTGGTCATGAATGGTTAAGAGACAACTTATAATTTAAGCTGCGACTGACCTCATTTAAAAATCCAAGCTCTGGTTATGCGTGGTCAGTGTGTTCTTAAATAAAAATAAAAGAAAAAGGAATAGCGTGCTATAAATTGAAATAAACTTGAAATTCCCCTTTGTGTATAAAAGCCAGCCTACTAATCCATTTTCTAATCTGTGAAATGTGTTAATATTTTATGACGTATTATGATTTGTTGATTGATGGGTATTGGGATTTGAGGTTATTTGATCTTGTCACTTAAATTGAATTATTTATTATAGTCCAAATCCATCACTGTTTTTGTGCTTTATTTTTATAAAAATCCTTTGAAAATAATTTTATTTAAAAAAAAAAAAAAACTCTCTCCATTTTATATAAAATTCATCATATATTCGTCGTTCTCTAAAATGTGAAATATGCCTCCAGGTCTTAGAATATTATGATTTTTGTTTGACTGATTGAATTTTATGATGATCGTTCTTCCTCTTAAGCTGAAATTATATTTTTAGTCAATTTTCATCTGTATTTTAAAATCTGTATCCTTTTGATGATAACAAAAGGGGGAGAATGGATTAGATTTTGAATTATGAGTGAATATTTTATAAATATTTTTAATTTCTGAAAATTTAATTATTCATACATTTCTCACTCATGCATAGTTATAGGGGGAGTTTCTGTTGTAGGGGGAGCATTTAAATAGGGGGAGTTCAAATATTCACGAACAAACACATTTATTATATTCAAAATCTTTTATTTGTTTGTCATCATCAAAAGGGGGAGATTGTTGTATATAACGGTGTTGTATACACAATTATATGATTTTTTGTTTGATGATAACAACCAAATATATTTTTATTATAAATGTGTTTGGTACTGTACTGTTATATATATACATCACAGCAATGAATATAATATTTATATTTAAATAAAATACGACTGTACAGAAATTCAAATATTAACACAGTATTTTATTTAAATAGAATATTTTATTTCAATATTCAAACAGTACAACTATTTGTAACTCCACTATTTATACATTCACAGAATATTTGTACTTGTATATAAACAGAGTAAAATAGACAAGTTCGTTTGACAACAATAAAATGATATTTTATTTCAATCAAACTTGTTTATTACAAACATCAGTACATTTCATATATACACAGCTCCTCACTGCAACACTCATACATTCATTCAGTTTACATTTCATATATATCCATTTTCACTTGTATATACAGACACACTGACACTCTTTCCTTGTCTTCTATCTTCTTGTCTTCAGCTTGTCAGTCTTGTCGTCACAGTTAATCCAGTCATCCCAGCTTACCTGTCACACATGAAACACACACACACAGTACACTGCAATAGAAATAAAACAGAATGCATGCAAATTTAAATTTTAAAATTTTATTTGCCTCAGATTTCTGGTATGTTTCTCATCATTTTTCATGACTTGATCTGATAAATCTGTGTCTAGACAGACAGTTTGTATATGTACAGGGACAGGAATTTTTTTTTGATGGCTGCAAATACACACGTGTATACACGTGTGCACTGCCACGCCGATCTGCGTGCAACTGAGGAGTAGCCACAAGGACCTTCTCGACTCAGTGCAAATATCAATACAAATCCAAAATGGTCAAGTATAAAGTTCAAAAGTAAGAGTGATCATGGCAGCAAACATGTGCAGCTACACAATTATCAAGACAGTAAGAATTTTCATTAAAGCATGAAAGTGAGAGGTGCAATAGTACAAGCATGTAAATATAGTATACACAGTAATGCAATAACAATGTCAATATTGTCTCAAATGGTTGAGACAGCTCATAAGTGATACAGCATGGCAAAGCATGTGCAGGTTCAAAAGTAAATGTGTGCTGTTCAAATGGTTCAAACCAAGGTTGTCGAGGCATGACCAAACTTAAAGGCATACAATCAAGTATTGGAGCATATACAAACAGCAAGGCAACATGATGGTTGTGTGAAAATAAGCATGGTGCACCAATGAAAAAGTAAAGCAGGATGGCAAGCTAAAGCTCAAGTCAGGTGATCAAACAGTGAGCAGTGAACAAAGTGGTACAACTAATATTAGTGAACACAAGTGCATAGACATACAAACTGCAATACATGGATGAGCCAGCATCTCATATGCACACAACACAACATTGAGGTGCAAAATGGTCTGGTTGAGCCAATGGTATTCAAATAGCCAGCTCAAGCAAATGTTACAAAATCAGGTGCAAGTACACAAAGGGCCGAGGACCAAGTCAGCTCAACACAGCATGTTTATTTAAGCAACATATATACAAGTAGGTGCACATGATGACACAATGGAGCATATACACAAAGCAGCAATGCTCAAAGCAGAACAATGAAACTTGGGTCATGATTCAGCAAAGTGGTGGAACACAGTGCATGTGTGTGTACACAAGTGAATGACTCAAGCTCAAGCCAACGGAAAATTTTCAAGGCAGCTACAAGCAGTATGAACAAGTGCTTCAGCTACATAAGCAAGAACAAGCATGGTGAATGCATGATTGTTGAAAGAAGAATGGTTCAGCAATATGGAAGTGTTCAAGCATTTCATGAATGAACAAGTCAATGAGTACAAGGGTGCAGCTACAAAGGATTCAACATGCAAGCATTTAATCAAGTACAGAATGATTTATAAAATCATCACAGTAAATCACGCAAGCTTCTCAATATATCAAGGAATCAAAATTAATCAGGACAGCCAAAAGAGGAAACACGAAATTCAATAAAGCCGTGGAATCAAAAAGGGAAAGCACCACAACAAATCAGACCAGAGCCATATATTGAAATCTCAAGCAAAAGGGAAAGTTTTCTTTGGCAAAAATTGAACTCAGCAATTTTAAATTTGTTTCCTGCAATGTTCTATTTTTAGATCACACAAACAAGAGTCATTCGAAGATATCAATCACAAATACATTCAATCAAGGCTGAATTCAATAAAAGAAACAAATGAGGAAATTGCACATTCAATCAAATCATTTCAAAAATGGAAACCGCACGAATCAGGGGCAATATCAGATCGAGTCAATATAATGAAATCAGTCAAGCCGACTTTATCAAGGGATAGCAAAAAGGGAAGTTTTTTTTTCTTTTCAAAATTATTTTTTAAAACCGAATTAATCAACAATGGAAATCATTTATTTTGTTTCCAATTTTTTTAGGGACATCTCAGCAATCAGAGTATTTTTCAAAGTCGAGAGAAATTTCAGGAAAATCAAAGAAAGCAAAAGGGGAAACCCTAGATTTACAGATCGGCCAATTTCACGTGAAATCAGAGTATTATAAGGATTTTAAATCCTATATATTTACACCTACTTCATCACAGGCAGACATCGAAAACCCACAAAATCAAAGCAAACAATAAAATCCAAATTACTCACAATTTTTAGGGTTTCGTTCAAGTGAGAACTCCAGCAAATCGACATCAGCACGCAAGCTACAAAGACAAGAGCCATCAGAGATCAAATTTCCAGAAGCATCGATTTCGATTTGGGAATCGATTTCAGAAACCCTAGCAATCGCCAGAGCCGCCATTTATTTTCCCAGAGCAAAAAGGAAAGAGATCGGGCTAAATGAATTACAAAGGGGCCGGCCTATCTTTTATTTTGACCAAGGCTATGTCTTTTAAAAAGGGGATGACCCCTATCCTTTAAACTCCTTTTTGTTTAGGGTTTCATTTGTTTTGCTCTTATTTTTGTTGAATTTTTTCAATCTCTTTTGTAATCAAACGATCAGTTTCTAGTGTGTAAAATACTAGGATATCAGTCAGGGTGTTGACTGTCAGTTTCAGAGTCTGTAAAATCTGGGTTATTGGTTACGGGATTGTAATCAAGGGAAATCTGTTCTAGGGGATTAGAACAGTCTAGAGTTTTGAGCTTAGGGTTAGAATAGGAGCAGGGGTTTGCGAGTGTACATGGTCTTGTATGCGGGAACTATTCTATCACCTAGTAGAAACCTTAGAAATGCAGCAGTAGGCAGGGTTTTGCCGAAGCTGGGTATATCTGTGTGTGATTTATTTTCTGCATTTCAGTTTCTGCTATTTTCTGTGATCAGTTTATTATTATATATCTCGTTAAGTTTTTATTTCAGTTAAAAACTGTGAAAAACCCTATTCACCCCCCCTCTATGGTTATTCTAGATCCAACAATGGACCATTTAATACTTAACCAATTTGGGCTCGGTAGATTAATCGGGGTTAAGTCGTGAACTCATCGTTACACTTAACCAAGTTAATCCATGATTAGGGAAGGGGTTAAACCGTACTTAACCCACTAGAAAAATCCTAGCAATGGGGGGGGTCCACTCCTTCAGTAATCCCTAGTTTGTATCATCATGGCCCTAGGGACTAGGCTAGGGTGGGGGCACGATTACTGAACTGGAGGTAAGGGGCCAAAAAGCGACGGCCGTGGTACGCCGGTGTAGTTCTGGGCGGACTCTGGTCGTGCACATAGTCCGTAGCCGGAGAAAACAAGCACGGGTACCGGTAGACCGAGACTGTGCACTCATGTTTATGGTGTCCAGGGGTTGACACCCTAGGGCTTGATACACCCGACGGGTGGACCCGGCATAGTTCGACTACATTCAAGTTTGAGCCGTATTGACACCAACACTTGACGAGTTAGGCTTATAGGGAGCCGATCGACTAGACCGTGCTAGTTGGACCTTGGTTTGGGTCATTCATGATGATTGGGCCAAACTTGGGCCTAGGGATCACTTCATGTTATTGGACCTAGTATGAGGGTCACTTCATGTTATTGGGCCAAAGCTTGGGCCGTGGGATCAATACTTGTATATCCAAGTCATGTTAGTTTGCTAGTACACCCGTGGTGCAAAACCTTAATCTTGATTATGCGATAACACCTTTATCTACCTTGATAGTTAATCATCATGTTGTTATCCTTATGTTCATACCTGCTGCTCATGTCAGTTAACTTTATCAGTTTACATTGATTGTAGTAGGGCTTACTCAGTCTTTTTGACTGACCTGTTTTCTTTCGCCTCTTTTCTTCCGTTCCCCCCCCCCAGGTTCTCAGGGAGGGAATACAGGAGCTTAGCTTGGATCCTACCTGCTTTCTTGGATAGCTCATGTATGCTTTGGACTTGAGCTCGCTATGGTTTTTCTGCTTTGGGGATAGCTACTTATGTTTTTCTGTTCAGTTTCAGATGATGTTGTTTATGTACTAGACTTATTTTATTTGGAAAATTGACATGATGTTGTACTAAGACTTGATTTGAAATGGTTTGAAAATCTTCCGCTGTTTTATCCATGTTATTTACTCTGGTTACATATATATACATGTTCTTGTTCTGCCTTGATATATCATTATGCATGTTTACCTGATTCAAACGCCCTTCCAAAGTCAGAGTGCTTGCAAGAGTCACCCTGGCGGAGGTGGGGTGTTACATAAACTGATAAAGTTAACTGGAATGAGAAGCAGGGATGAACATAAGGATAACAACATACTAGCATGATGATTAACTAATAAGGTAGATAAAGGTGTCATCGCATAATCAGGTTTAAGGTTCTTGCACCACAGGTGTACTAGCAAGCTAACATGACTTGAATAAACAAGTATTGATCCCTTGGCCCAAGCTTTGGCCCAATAACATGAAGTGACCCTAATACGAGGTCCAATAATATGAAGTGACCCTAATACGAGGTCCAATAACATGAAGTGACCCTAATACAAGGTCCAACCAAACGGTCTAGTCGATCGGCTCCCTATAAGCCTAACTCGTCACGTGTTGGTGTCAATACGGCCCAAACATAATTGTAGTCGGACTGTGCCGGGTCTCCCGTCGGGTGTATCAGGCCCTAGGGTGTCAACCCCTGGACACCATAAACATAAGTGCACAGTCTTAGATCTACTGGTACCCATGCTTGACTTCTCCAAATACGGACTACGTGCACGACCATAGTCCGTCCGGAACTACATCGGCGTACCACTCTGCCGTCGTTTTTGGTCACTTACCTCAAGTCCAGTAATCGTGCCCCCACCCTAGCCTAGTCCCTAGGGTCTTAATGATACAAACTTGGGATTACTGCTGGAATGGACCCCCATTGCTAGAATTTTCTAGTGGGTTAAGTACGGTTTAACCCTCTTGCTAATCATGGATTAACTTGGTTAAGTGTAACGATGAGTTCACGACTTAACCCTGATTAATCTACCAAGCCCAAATTGGTTAAGTATTAAGTGGACCATGACTTAACCCTAATCATGAGGCATTAATTAATTAATGTGCCTTAACCTCTCACATTAGACTTTGTTGCGGTTACTAGTTAAGCCGGGCGGGTCCGGGTAGCTTTACACCACAACTTGGTCTAACCTCGGGTTCAAGGTACAACATGACCAACTTCTCACATTGGGTCCTATTGTTTGTAGCAACTAGTTAAGCCGGTCGGTTCCGGGTAGTTTTACGCTACAAACTCAACCCAACCTCGAGTTGGTCACACTTATATTTTCTAAGTGTCATGTCCATCATGTTTCCAAAACATATTACAAGTTTTCAAGAATTTGGGTAGACCTAACTTAATAGGTAAATTCCCAATGGGTAGACCTAACTTAATAGGTAAATTCCCAATCTTATGTTTTTATGTCTTTTAAGTTTACCCAACCCCAAACGCAATCCCATCGCTTACATATCGCAATAGCGCATAAAGGATAGAAAGAGGGAACTTGGCATAATCATGACATAAAGATGTTGAAGCCACAAGTTTGACATGGTGGCATATGAAATGTACATATGTTCATATACTTGCATATTACATTTTTAGGCCTCAAAAGCATGCATAAAACCAAACTTAGCATATTGGTGATACATGGTGATAAATGACATGTAGAAATGGCCATAAGTTCGCATTTAGCCTCACATGCAAGTTATCATAAGAGATATGATAACTTACATGTTGCCAAAATGCAACCTTTAGCATAAAGCTTGAAGCTTTATGTTCATATACTCAAGATAAGCTTGCAAAACATGATAACATGAACAAAATGATCATCCCAAACTTGCATAACATACTTGCATATCGTATGACGAACTTGCATATCAAACTGGCATAACATAACATGATAAACTTGCATATCATAACATGGCAAACTTGCATAGCATAACATGGTAAACTTGCATATCATAACATGGCATACTTGCATAACATAATGGTCAACCAAACTTGCATCATTCATTTAACTTTAGAGTTTAAATATGAAAGTAGAAAAGGGCTTACAATGCTTATGAAGACACAAAAATATATATATATAGATTGAGACAAAGCCCTTATGCAATCAAATAAACCCAAAATGCAAGCTCCAATAGAAAAACCTTTGAGCCAAAATGAATCAAAACTCTTGCTTTATGATGTAAATATGGAAACTTGACTTGAATGCAAGCTAATGACACTCATACAAGCTTGAAAACACTTGTATGCATGGAAAATCTCTCATAGAAATAACTTAGGAATTTTATGAAGAGAGTGGAGGCCATGAGAGGAATGATTTTGCCATAGTTTAGTTACTTGAATGAATAATGATGATTTAGGGTTAGGTTAGGGGCTTATTTATAGAGATTAGGATTAGTTTCAACCTTAGGATTAAACCCTAATTCCAATCTCAGCCCTTAAAACCGAATCTGGCCCCAAAACCTAACCAAAACCCCAAAATGGTGCACCAGGCAAAACTGCCCGGCTGAACCAAGTCGACACCCAAGTCGACAGGGCTGTCGACTTGGGCCTAACCATGTCGACTGCCCAGTCGACAGGGCTGTCGACATGGGTGGTCTGGCGGGAAATTTCCCGCCTGCGCCCAACTGCCCTAATTTCCAAATTCAAACTTGAATTTGAAATCTGTTTTTACTTTGAAATTTTCTGAAAACTTCATTGGGCCTTAATCGGGTCATACGGACTCCGATTTTCGAAAACTCGGACTCTATTTCGCGTATTTTTCCGAGACGAACGCAATGGCATAGCCCGTTTCCCTTGATTCAGATTTATAAATTAAATTCTGCCTCGATTTACGTTATAACAGGTTATTGAAAATACGGGTTGTTACATGAACCTTTGGGCTGTGTGTAACGAAAGTAGGCGACAGTTTTTAAAGTCAGCAAGAAGAAAGAGTAGTGAGAAAATAAAATAAAACAGTATTAATGGAACTGAAATGGTTGTAGTACCTTAGTCATTTTGTGGTTATGAAAGCACACTTGTGTTGGAAAGTGAAGAACAATAATGAATTTATAGGATTAAAGCAGTGTTTGTGGGTACATATATATAGCAGTAAAACAGTACGCTTGTTGCAAACGTAATGAACAGGTGTAACCAAAATGGTCAGTGGAAATGAGGGAAAAAAGGAGATCGTTGAGGAAAGAGGTTATGAATTGGTAAGTAGTGGAGAGAAAATAGGATGTAAACGTGGTAAACCAATTCAATGATAAAATGTGAGATATTTGTATGTGAGTGTGTGTGATCAGTGCGGTGAGGTATTGTGTAAAGAAATAATAAACGAAGAAGTGAAATTGTGAAGTAAAAGTAGGAGAAAAACAGGGGGCTGTGCTGATGAGTTGGTCAAATTTTATTGTTTTTTTGGTAAAAAGGAGGAGAACATGTAAAAAAAAATTATGGAATTGGTAATTGCAGCTTCAGTCAGCACGTGTGGTAAAAAGAAGGTAACAAATATTGGAATGAGTAAAAAGTAGAAAAAGCATGCATAAAGTGAGCGAGGAGAGTACCGTAATTTCGCAATGAAGTAGTCAAAAATGTAGCAGGCTGGAAGACAGTCATTAACAGCATAGCGAGATGCAGTAAAAATAGCAACTACAATGGAACATAAAAACATTATGTAGCATGACGTGTTTCGAACTTTAAATTTTTTATATTCGTACCATTATATCAGTTGGCATGAAAAGATAAAATGGATGTTCGTCAAATTCCCATTTAATGTAGTCATCGTAATGGCATGAAGGAAACGATGTTCAACCGCTGTACAAATAAAAAAAAAGTTAGTAATATTTTATATGTATGCAATAGTTAGGTAGATATGAACTGTATAACAGAATGCAATCAGTGAAAAATAAAAATTGTAGCAACAAAGCTTACGTATTAACTGGCAGGTACAAACTATGTGGAAATGACCGCACAAATCACATTGTTATGCTAACCTTTCGAGTCTGAACATCTGGTTGAACCGTTTAGTACAAAACGTAAAAAAAAAAAATGGTAGTGTAAGTGAAAAAATGAAAGCTTTATGCATGGTACTCATATATAGGACAATGAGTCGCTTAATTGTGTTGCATCAAAGTAAGCATGATATACATGTATTTGTTGATATTTTTAAGATCTAATTTGCAAAAGTAAACTGTTAAACATTGTTGCAACATATGAGGTTTTATACCTAGTTGAATGTAGTGATGTATGTCTTTGACACGTATTAGATGGAACAGTGACAGTGTACATAGGATTATGACAGCTGTGTAAATAGTTTTTTCTATAGTGGAGAACATATTGCAGTCTAATTGCTCAGATTTTGGGTTGTTAGCTAGGTGAAGATCTTGCAGTTGTGTTAGGAAAATTCAGTTGAAGGATTATACGTGAATGTAATTAAAATCATGAAAATTTAGTTTGTCTACCTTTGTACAGTCATTTGAGATATTCGTCGCTATGAAGGAAGTACTTCCAGCCTCTTCTATGCACAGTAATTGTTTTCATATATGATTCTGCAAATATGATCCATAAGGGAAAAAAAAGTCAAAAATACAGCTTCATATGAGGCTTGTGTATTACATGTGAACAAAAGAGGAAATCTGAAATTAAAGATATTGCAAAGTAAGGGTATTAATCCTTGTAAAAAGCATAAACAGTTAAATATATTGCAAATTTGCGCATATCGTATATAGTCTTACTCAATGTAAAACCACTTAAAAGAGTGGGTAAAAACGAAAATGAAAAAAATCAAATAGAAAAAGGCACGTTAAAAAATAGGTCAGTAAAAGATATGTATTATGAAATTTGTCTTATAGGTAGTAATTGCGGACTTTAAGAACTTTAAAAAAAACGAGTTTATGAATGTATCGCTTGAGCATAGAAAAGTAATGAGCACAATACTTATATTAATGTCTAAAATTTAAAGTAGGTGTAACCTATATATTAGCACTGAGAAGAACCATAGTAAATGGAATTTACTGAAACTGATAAACAAACATAATCATGTTATGTTAAGGTGCTCAAGGTTGTTGTTCAGTTTAATTTCGTTATATGACAAAGACAGTTGAAAGAGAAGTATAATAAATTCATAACAGGAAAATTACTGCTCGTAGAAAGAAATATGACTGCTGGTTGGTAATAGCTTATTCGAACATTGTCCAATTACGTAATTAGCAACTTCATATATTCTCCGTTGTGATTAAAGGCAACATATCAAAGGCAAACTGTTAACCAATAATATGATGGATATAGAAATGTATATAAACTGACGTTAAGATGATAACAATAATATGAGTTAAAAAATGCTATTTTTTGTAAGCATTCACTATTGTAGTAAGGAAAAAAAACATTTGACTGAAGTTATCATTTGTTTATGTTTAACAACGCTATTTAGAGGTGCTTTGGACAATGAATGCAATATTTGAGTCATATTAGAGTACAATATTACTACATATTTGTACTCACATAGCCATGACTCCAATATAATTATTTAAAAAAGTTAACTGTAATGTAATATTACCGGTCTATAGCATATAGCTGACACATGTTTCCTCTCCTCCTCTATCCGGGCTTGAGACCGGCATCTAGATGAGAAAAGCATCGTAGATGGCGGAGTTAAAAACGGGTCAAGGGATTTTATGATGTATAGAAGTGTAATCGTATTTTAAACATACTGTAATTATGTTGGCTAACATACTTGTTCTGTAGCGGTTGGTTCTTTTTTTTATTGTGCGAAAATTAGTGTAGTATGGAAGAAAAATTGAAAGCGATGTACTGCAGTGTAATGTTGTACATATCATAAAATCCCTTGGTTGCAAATTAAGTATTGTGAGCTTGCGTAGTAATGTAAGGTTAGTTAATAATTTGAGAACACGTTGACAGAACATCTGTGTATACAACATTTTTGGTGTGTGTACTTGTTTTGCATTGTAGTGTTCCATTTTTAACCAAGATTTTTGTTGATGAACGTGAAATTCCTCTAGATAAAGCGACGTAAAGTTGTCCGTGGGTGAAAACGTGGTCGGGAAGGTAGATGCCAACGTGTGGAATCGTTTGTCCTTGTGATTTGTTAATAGTTAAAGCGAAAGCTAGTCGTATGGGGAATTGTTTACGGGTTAAGTTGAAAGGAAGATTTAAGTTTTCAGATGGTTTAAGATGTATTCGTGGAATAAACACTCGTGTACCTTTAAATTGACTGAAAGATATCTCTGCATCAATAACGTTTCTATGAAAAACTCTACATATTAGTCACATGCCATTACATAATCCAATACGTGGATCTAAATTTCGTAATAACATAATTGGAGATCCAGTTTTAAGAGTTAATTTATGTGGTGGCATACCACCTGGAGTAAGCGAGTTGAGAAACTCTGGTTGATATAAGTTATTTATATCATCGTCAACTTTATCAAAAGAGTAGTAGATGTTTTCATCACCGGGAAATCTAGTAATGATCATGTTGTTAATTTCATTGCGCTTTCATTTTTTGGTGTTAATATAGCTCTGTTTAATATATAGCTTGTGTTTTCATAGTTGTCGGATAAAGAAGGATAGATTTCATCAATCAAAGAAAACAAAGAACTTGTTCCCTCCCAAGGTAGAATAATATCATCGGGCAGTCTGATCATGTCGTCTTGTATGGGTGTTTCGGTTCCATTTCCAACACGTAGCACAAAATCAGCATATGATATATCATTTCGTGCTCTCATATTTTGAGTTAGGTGAATTACTTTAACGGAAGACCACAAATAAGAGCGAAGTATACATGCATCAGTTGTTTGAGCTCTAGTTGCTCCCTGGACAACCGGTAAAACCTGACGGAAATCTCCGCCTGAGATAACAATTTTTCCACCAAATGGAACATCAATAGAGGTCAAATCTCTTAATGTTCTGTCCAACGCCTCAAATGCATGACGGTGTGCCATGGTCGCTTCATCCCATAGTAGAACAGATGCAATGGATAATAGTTTAGCAAGATCGGATTGTCTAGGAATATGGAAGGTGGATGAACAATCTAAATTAATTGGAATCTTAAAACGTGAGTGAGCAGTTCGACCACTGGGTAAAGCAATAGAAGCTATTCCAGAAGTGGCGGTAGCGAGCGCAATATGACCTTCATTTCGTAGATGAGCTAAAAGTGCTGTGTACAAAAATGTTTTACCTGTCCCTCCAGGACCGTCGATAAAGAAAATGGAGGGTTTTTTAGTATGTACAGAATGCAAAATCATATAAAAGGTGGCTTTTTGTTCAACATTCAAATAGTTAATTGATAGTAAATCGGTGGGTGATACAGGTATTGTTTATTCGTCCAGGATAAGCGAGGAAATAGTGTGGATGGGTTGTGAGCGTAGCGAAGAATGCGGTAAATCGTAATCATAAATTGATTTGTTGTAATGTTTAAGAAGATTGTTAATATCATATAGACATCTACTGATTAATATTGCATTTGTGATTGTGGTATAGGAGGTAGATTGATAATCTTCAGCCAAGAAAGGCCAAAACTCATCCCATAATTCTCGTACACCACATGGTTCGCAGTATACCAAAATAGTAACAAATAAACGTCGTAAAGCTGTGGGCATGTGAGTATTGGAAGCATCAGTTAAGCAGTCGTGAATACTATCATCATTTTCAAGCAGGCCTCTGTGCTTGGCTGCTTGTTTGAATGTGGAGTATTGAATTCCGTTAACAGTGCGTAAGTCGTCAAAAGACAGGGGGCCTCTGACATGGTTTAAAAGCAAGCGTAAGTAGTAACGTTCGCCTTCGATTGGAGAAACTGTGTAAATTCGACCAATTACCTTATGATTATTTCGTCTATGTATCCATTGTTTATGGCTGGAGTCCCACCAATAATGTTCGGGAAATTCATGGTACAGATATAGTCTCGCTTCCTCGTTACATGAGTTACATTCGAAAAAATTTGTAAGCATAGTTTTAGTTCTTTGTTCGTCAGTTATAATGGATTCTAATGTTTCATGTGGCTGAAAATGAAGTTGTTGCATATTAGGTAGATGTATTTGTAAGACTATAACAGACAGGGACATATTGCTAAGTTGAAACTTGAAGAGTCGCCATAGCGACTCAGGTGCACAAATCCATCTAGCATTAACAAATTTAGAAATTTCATCGTTGTCGTTTGTTGTAGAAGATAGTTCCATGGAGACATGATCTGAGCCTTTGTAAACGTATTTGTAAAGATATTTTACTGATTTAATACTGGAGCAAACTTCAACATTTATGTGGCAATCGTACTTGAGCACTAAGTACGGATTATATGGAACTACCCAACGGTTGTCAATTAGCGTATTAGTTGTTTGATTATGTACTAGAATATCTCGTCTTCTGTAAATAGAGTATGAATCATTGCCTTTTATAGTAAAAGGGGCAAAAGGTTTAGGAAATTCCTTTTTACATTTTCCGTCTCGCATGCAAGTGGAATCGGGATTGAAACGACCACACGGATGATGAATCATATGTCTCATAACTACGGTGTACAAATCAGGTTCTAAATCCTGATTTGGAATTTCTGCACGAACGATAGAGTCATAAGTGTCAGGGGTGCTAAGTTTATCAGTTTCATGAAGAATAATTAGCATATGTGAGTGCGGCAATCCCCTTTTTTGGAACTCAATTACGTGAACATGTGCAACGACTTTTCCTAGAACGTGCTTGTCATATAGATCTTGTTTTAGTTGTTCGAGTTTTGCACGGAAAACCCTAGTTGTTAAATCAGGTCGGTCGAAAGGTTGTTGAAAGGGCAGCAGTTCTTGTGTTATTTCAACCCAATTAGGATTACATGTTATAGTGATAAATAAGTCGGGTTTTCCATGCCTTCGTACTATTGCCATTGCGTCTTGGTATCGATGATGCATGTCCCGAGGGCTGCCAACATGAGATGCAGGAAAAACTCTTTTCACACCAACATTGCCTATATGTAATGAAGTTGAGTGAAAAAAATGGAAAGAAAAATAGCATTAAGTTAGGACGAATGCGGAGTATGAAGAAAAGGTGCTTACTGCCACTTGTCTCGCCTGTTGCGAGAGCATCTTGTAGACCCTGATATAAATCAGCTCGAATGGTGTGTTGATGATCTCGAATATATCGAAGCCGCATTGTTTCAATTTTGACAAAAGTGTCAACAACGAATTGCTGAAGTAGACGACCTCCATGAAGCAAAAGAGACGTTGACAAAGGTCGTATCTGGAAGCAGAAGACAGAATACTGTGAAATGCAGAGTAGAGGAAAAGCAAGCAAAAAGCTTGGAATGAAATATTGTGAAATGGGTTAAGGGGAAACGTACCTGTAACAAATGGGAGTAGTAAGCTCTACAACTGATTATGTTATCACCGGTATTATGGATATTTAGGTCCCAACCTTGTTCACCGCGTGGAAAAAGAAGCGGATACTGTAGTGGATCGTAAAAGCCTGTTGTGTCGGGAACTTGTTGTAGAGTTCCTGATTTGCTTTGAACTATAATATCTCTTTCGTTGATATCGCCAGAGTCGTCATCTCCAACAATGATTCCTGCAACTTGAGATGCAGTTGGTAAGGGATGAAGATGACGATCAACTGTAACTTCCTTTATAATAAGTTTGCATTCACCAACATTAGCACTCTGTCCCAAATGTCTCAACATATGGACATAAGGGTTGTAAACATCTAAAATTTGCTGTAGTGTGTGTAAGATGTCGGGACGTAAGAGTGCGTTATCTTGTCGTCGATTTTCAATCTCATGATCGATATCGTAGATGTAGAGCTGAAGATATCTTGGCCTAGTAGCGGGCGCGGGGAGAATACTTCCGATGCTATGGTAGATAGAACCTTGTACACGGTAAGAGTATATTCCATTTCGCGCATTAGCCAAATTTTGATCAATATTAGCACCCATAGAAGTGAATGCAAAAGCATTGTTGTATGATCTTATGTTTGTGCGAAAGTGTGAACCACGTTCTCCATCAGCGGTGAATAATCCCAACAGCTCCGGAGGTGGGAAAGAGTGGTGAACCACAATTTTCCCATTTGAGCAGCAATTTTCAAATGTCTCGTGAAAGAATAATTTTGCATGACAGTGTGGGCAGTAAGTGGGTTGGGGTAGCATGTGACGGAAGAATTGTTGAGTGGCAGTAAAATTCCTACCGCAGTTATAGTGTGTGGGAATGAAGGTTGTGCTTATCAGTTGGGTTCGTTGTGCATGGCGTCGCTGCCTACGATTTGCCAACTGCACTTCTCGTTCGTCCGTTGACATCCGAGCACGACTACCTCGCTGAGCCAAACGCCGCTGCTCTCGTTGTTGAGCATTCATTGAGTGGTTGAAGAAATAAGCAAGTTGAAAAAGTGTAGTAGTTGTAGAACAAAGAAATGAAGAAGTCGTCGGTAGATGTATTGCAAGTGGTGGAAACAACAAATACGAATGAGAAAGAAATGGGTAGGAAAAAAGAAGGGAGATAAAAAGATAGAAATAAGACATAACGTAATAATTTGGTTGTAACGGTTGAAGGATAGTTCGAAAAGGGAGGAGGGAAATAAGGGTTGAAGAAGTCATAAACAAAGATAATCAGCTCATAACAGCTGCTGATGTGTATATCTCCAACATAATTGGAGATTTGTTGACAGGAAAAGCTAAGTCAAAGATGAAATAAGTTGGAAACGGCAGGATAACTGATAGTATTCCGTAAAAGTAATAGAGTCGATAAAGTACACAATAATTAGTCATCGTGTTGTAACATTTAACGAAAAATGGAAAACCCGTGAAATGAATTTAGAATTATTCATTAATAATGTAGTATAACCAAGCGCATATATTTCATTATTTAGTCTTCTAGGAGAAAAAAAGAATGGACTAAAAATACGCAGACTAATCCAACGAAAATAAATGACTACACTTGTGCAACATTGCTCTTTATATTTATTAACCAATTTTAGCAGCAGCGAGTTGGAAAAATAAAACGTCAGAAGAATAGATTATTAACCAATTATTAAAATGTAGTATATATACCTTGCCCAGATTGTACAGGCGTTTGGATCTAAGGATGAATTCTCCCTCTTTTCTATTACAGCCTGTATCTTCAATTATTGTTTCTCATGTGTTGAACATGTGTTTGTTTTCCTAAATGTGTTAAAAAAAAGGAGATCAACAGAAATATAGTTTGTATAAGACTATCGTTCATCAATGATGGTGAGCAAATAAGGTAACCTGAAAATTGAACGTCAATGTTATCATTGCTGTCAGCATCGTCGAAAAAGTGCTTGTCTGGTTAATCATCCGGAATAATTTACTGCAATGAAAAATTTAACTACGAAGTAATAAAGCTTTGAAATGAAGAAAAAATGCAAGAAGTAAAAATGGAAAGCAATTAGGCTGTTAAAGCATGGCATGAACTTAATTAGTTGTAGAAAAAGTGATATTAAATGTACGATGAAAATTAAGTTGATACAGAGTGTGGAGTTTGCAATTTTGTGTTAAAAAAAAGGTGTAAAGCTACTGTAAAGTTAAAAAGAGTGCGAAAGAGTAGGGAAAGGAAAAAATTTACAAAGTAGAATATCATTTGATTACCTCGATCTGGTATGACACGCATGTAAAGCCGGTCCCTTGTCGTATTGTATGTGTACGGACAGGTGGAGCAATGTCCGTTGGCAACTTGGCAGGTATAAAGAGCATATGTCAACTGTGTGCAAGCAGCAAAAAATGTGCAGTGAGGAAAAAGATGCGGAATGCGCGGAAACTGTGCATGGTGTAGTATATCGTCCGGTAAGAAAAATTGAAGAAAGTAACGTTATCACTTCATTTTGTAGCCATAATGTGTTGTGTAAATGACACAGTGTGGTAAAGTGTACACAAAAAAAGTGAAGTGATAATATGCTGAATTAAGTTTGGTTCATTATTTATGAATACAGTTTTTTTTTCATCAACATTGATAACAATCATTGTCCATTGGTATATGCACTTTACTGGTAGCTGAAAACCGTGATGCATGAAAACCAAAAGACGTGAACCATATTATTTAATCCAAAGCATATGCATTCGTACCATGCATGCTCGTGAAAGTCCATCATTGTACGCATGTGAGCATTTGAAATTGTATTCATACTTGGAAAAGTTACAAATACAATTAAAATGATACTGTATAAAAACGCATGTACATGTGTAAATATCACAATTCTGTTTCCCCAGTTCATTTAAAATGAAAATGATTGGAGCATGCTTAGCTTGACAGAATAGTTGTTGCAGGTATCATTTAAAAATTAGGAGAAGTAGATTAAACGTTAAATGCAAAAGTTGAGAAGTAAAATAATATTTTCAATCATGATTCACAAAATATAAATGGATGAAGCAAGGCATTATATGAAGTAACCGAAGGCAAAATAATTTATAAACCGGATCCTTTAAGGCTGTAATGATGATGCTTTTAAATTCGTAACAGTTGATAGCAGTTAGACCTTTACAGCATGACAGCAGCTGATTTAATTTTTAAAAAATGGATATTAAATATATGATCATAATAACGATGAGACAGAGTGTCGAGTTCGCAATTGTATGAAAAAAAAAGTGTAAAGCTAGTGCAAACTGTAAAAAGTGCCAAACAGTAGATAAAGTAAAAAAAAACAACAAAAAAGAATATTATTTGTTTACCTAAATGTGTATGTGACACATGTAAAGCCGGTCGGTTGGCATACTGTAGGTGTACAAAAGAGGTGGAGCAATGTCCGTTGGCAGCTTGACAGGTAGGAAGAACATATATGTACTGTGTGCAAACAGGAAAAAAATGTGGAGCTAGGAAAATGATGTGGAATCCAGAAAAACTGTGCATGTTATATAATATGGTCGATACAAAAAAATTGAAGACCGTAACATTATAAGTTCATGTTGTAACATTAGCAGTTCATTTTGTAAATCTGATTTAGGAATGTACAAAAAGATAACTAAGATAAAAAGATCAAAGCTAAAAATATTATGTTTCAACAAAATGTATGTAAATCACTATTAAAAAATTGATTGATTATATAACAAAATTTCTGTAATGGTTATTTATTTGAACATGAAGTATGAGTATAGTTATCAATATGGCAGAATATATATGATTCATACTCATCAATTTCGATATGAACTTATAATTGCAAACAACACCTTTAATGTCAAATAGCATAAACTAATTTAGTTAACTAAATTTGTTTAACTAAATTAGTGTCTAAAATATGTTGTAAGATGAAATGATTTCGCTCCAATTAAGTAAATGTATATCTGTATAACATAAGTTGTATAAAAATTTAATTGATTTCAGAATTAAATTTCCATAATAATTTATTATTTAAACACAAACTTTGAAAACTCGACTAACTAAAAAATAATCATAGCAAACTCTGTCAGCTGAATACTTTTTGCTAATAGATACACGAAGATGTAATAGCTGTTTTCAAACATAATGAGTATCATATTTACAAATAAAAAGGTTGAAAACTAACTTTGCTTTTCCATAATAATATATTATTTAAACACAAACTTTGAAAACTCGAGTAACTAAAAAATAATCATAGCAAACTCTGTCAGCTGAATACTTTTTGCTAATAGGTACATGAAGATGTAATAGCTGTTTTCAAACATAATGAGTATCATATTTACAAATAAAAAGGTTGAAAACTAACTTTACTTTTTATTTTTATAAATATTTTGGAAACAGTATATTGCATTTAGAAGCCGTGTACAACAAAGTAGTAAGTTGAGACTTTTCAAGTTTAACATCACCCTTGTTGATCTGTGACTTTTATATGTTGATTTCAAACATGGCTGCAAAATTCGAGTGTAGAGCACATGCATTTAGATAGTTTAAGCAGGATATCCAATCTCATGTAGTGGGAACAATTCAATGGACATAGTTTATGTTTGGCAACGTATAATATGCGTGGCCCAGTAGATAAAAAATGAAATGCATTAGAAAACAAACCACAATGGCTTTGTTCAAAATTGGTTACACTTTTGTCTGGAAAGAAACAAATATTGAAATGTATCGTTGGTGTAATAATAACACGTTGAATGTAATTTACGAATAAGAAACATTATCGCATATATGATTGTTATGATGAACTAAATCAGTACCTTTATCGATAGCCACACGACAAAAATTCATGCCGTCTCCAGGCATTACATCTATGTTAGAAACATTACTTTTTCACAAAGGACATTGTCCCTTTAATGTAGCAGCTTCTTTATCATCTTTCTGGTCTTCCTCTACATCTAAAGCAAAAATATCATAGTAAATGTATACTACAGACTACCTTGCTAGATAATAAACTACATGAATGAGATGACAGAAGAAAATATTGATGTATGTGCCGTTAAGTTCATTAATCAAGCTGTAGATAGCTGTGTTGCTAGCAGAAGAAAATATTGAGCATATACTTTTTTTATGCAAAATTAAAAGCAACAACCTAGACACTACATTAAAAAACGTACAACTATGTAAAACTTGACACAATTTTGTACATGGCTGTCCGTCTGTTTCAGACTTTCAGAGGTCGTCAATAAAATTAAATATTGGATCGCATAAATATGAGTGTTCAATTGCATAAATATGAGTGTTAAATTGCATACAAATAATGACAGAACAAAAAAATAATTAACCATTGAATTTCAAACCGCAAATAACTAAGCATTTATATTTGAGTGGTAAAAAAACGAAGACCTTACACATGTTTTTGCCTACAGTATCAGCTGGTCAAAGAGTGATAATCAACAGTATTAGTAGTAGATCTGGAAAGGAAGAGTGAGATGAAGGGCTAAGTGAGAACGTACAGCATCAGATCTGAAAAAATAAAGCGTAGAAAATTAAAACGTAAACAAATCAGGATGACAGACGGCAATATATACCTATTTCAGCTGTGAAGTCGTCATGGAGGTGGACATAAAAGGCGTTTGTGACAACCGGTCGGGACCGGAGGAGGGTAAGAACGAAGGCGAAGTCTCAGATCTGAAGGAGTGATGGAAGTAATAGATGAGATGGGAAGGAAATAAAGTGGAAACGAAATGGCCGTTGAACATTAATGACAGGAAGAAGAAAGCTAGGGTTGGGAGAAAGAAAAGGAATCGACGGTAGGAAAAAATTGAGGAGAATGTGGAGAAGGAAAGGAGAAAGGCGGTGGAAACGGAAGGAAAAGGAAACATGTGTGAGTGGGTTATAGAAATGGGAATGAAAATGTCCGGACTGCCCTCTAGTGTACCATTCCGATTGTATGAAATGCGTGGACGTAGAAGGCCAGTTCTGGAAGGTGAAAAAGCTTCACCACAACTACAGAATTGGCATTATAGTATAGATTTTTGGATATCTAGAAATATCTGTGCCCAAAAATGGAAATGTGTGCATATCCATGAATCAAAAAAAAAAAAGTGGGTAGCTTCAGATATTCGATGCTTTACACATTACACTTACGATATTTATACAAAAATATTAATTTAAATTCTGTATTTTCTTAATTTGTGACTAGAAAATAGTATTTCACTTTGAATTTTCTTTCACTATTTTTAATTTTAAAATTGCATCTTTAGTTAAAATTGATTCTTGTAACCACACATCATTAAAATAAATCTTAGCATGATTAAAAAAAAAACTTTATTTCGACACAATTAAATTCTTTTTATAAAATGGACAAAGTTAGTAATCATATATTCAAGGTTAACATCCATTAAGACATTCAACGATCAAAATCATTTGATATTAGTTGTTAAAAATGAATGAATTTCTTCAAATCAACTTGAAAACATCGAACCTTAGGAAAGTATTAGCTTAATAATGTCAAATGCATTCTTCCAAAAGTTTGACTGATTTGCATTTGAAAATAATAAAGCCCCATTTGATTTGTCCCTTTTAGCTTTGTATTTTCATCTAAACAAAATTGCAAACTTCTTATCTATTGTTGGAAAAGCAACAAATTTAAAAAATAAAATTAACATAAAAAGTAGAAAACAAGCTTTATTACATTTTTCGTGTTTGGACATTTTAGAAAGGTTGAAAATAATTTACTTCTCTTTTGTCCATTCATCCATGCAATGTCTAAAATTGGTTAAAAAAAATAAAAAAAATCTTATTTTCTTGTATTTTGTATTACATGTTGGAAACACAAACATAAATATCGTAAGGAAACCAAATGGATTCTAATATTTTAGTTAAAACACACATTCGCAAGAATCTTTGATAACTTATTTTAACCATGTACCTTTTCGAACTAAAAGAATAAGTTCACGTTGAACTAATTTTTTTTAAGTATGGATAAGTCATATTTGTATTTTATTCAAATTGTTTTTTCGGATATTAAAGGTAAAATTTAAGGAACAAATGTATATTACTTTATATCCAAAAACTATTTGTAGTAATAAAAATATTAAATTCCGTTTGGCTATTAATTTTCTATTTGGATCATCATATAATAAAATATATTTTATTTTAAAAAACGATCAATTCGAAAAGTAGATTCAACATATTAAATTAAAGATGATTTTTTTCTTCTTGTTTTCATCTTCTTATCCACGTCCTATCATGTCCTCCATTCCTTCCACACCTTCTCAGTTTTCTCACTTTATTCGAATACATATTGAAAATGTAAAAATTATAATTCCTTTTTCAAATGAAGCGGACTATTATCATTTCATAAGTTTGTTATTTTATAAGAAACATAGAGTGAGAAAAATATCAATCAATAGTTTCTTTTAATAAAATAGGTTATATGAACTCATCTTTATTAATTGTTGGTTTGAAAGCGCAAACTTTTGGTCCGACCGTGAACTTTCAAAAATTGCCCTTTATTTGTTTTCTTAAAAAAAGTACCATCTTAAAAAATAGCATCTATATAAAATAACATTACTTTTCATATACATTTCTTTAAAAAATCATCACACTAAAAAATAGCATCTTAATAAAAGTGCGTTATTTTCTCATAAATATTAAAATCGCTTCAAATTAGGATCTAACATATATTTTCTTTTACAAATTAGAAAAGTTTTTTTTTTACATATACTATCAAACTTGACATATCTTAAACGCAAGATCTAACAAATACAATTCATATACATTTTCACTACTAATTGGTTGATGAAAACTTAAATTTTTGGTTTGATTGCGAACTTCCAAAATTGCCCTTTATATGTATTTTTTTAAAAAATTATCACCCTAAAAAATAACATATGAATAAAATAGCCTTACTTTTTCATATGCAGTTCTTTAAAAATTTTACCATCTTAATAAATAACATCCGAGTAAAATGACCTTAGCTTTTCATAAATATTAACATCGTTTAAATTTATGATCTTAACATATATTTTCTTTTACAAATTAAAAATGTTTTTCCACACATGTTATCAAACTTAATATCCTTTAAACATAAGATTTGACAAATGTAATTCATACACATTTTCATTATTTATTGGTTAATGAAAAGCAAAAAGTTCACACTAATAAAAATAATAATTGCAACTTAGAAATAGAAATCTAAACTGCGTTAAACGTATAGTTTAAAGGGAAAAAAAAAAAAAACAATTTATTGTCAAAGCGTGATATCGTACGTAAAACATGTGCCGTAACGCTCACCCAGGAATAAATATTTCACGTCCACAAAAATAAATATGGTAGGCGGCAACCAAATGGAAAACGATTTATCAAAATCTTATCCTGTTATGGATGATTGACCCTAAGCTAAACACACATCATTTTCTGTAGGACATGCATGATGATACATTATTGTTTAATTCTTTGTTTATGCGTGTCCAAAAATAAAATAATATGTGGCGAGTATCACATGCAACTTGTTGAAGGTTTTGTCGTCTTACGAACTTCATTTGCATACATCTGTTTTTTGATTCATGTATGGTGTCTGCCCTCTTCCGTCAATTTATCTTTGTGTTGCATGTTATAATGTATATGAGATATTTGTTATTAGGCACCCGTCCATCTCGATGAGACTAAGTTAACAAATTAGTATCATGGTCTTATTCTTCGTGTCCATACTAACCTAGGGTATCTTATATACCTATTGGGGGTAAACGCGGTTTTCATTTCCCTTTTTATATATAAAAGTTATTATTATTATTATTATTTCCAACTTTTTGACCAATGACTCACCAGCGGCGTTTCCTGTTTTTATGTTTAAAGTAATAGAATAGATAAGCGAGATGCAATGCTGAACATCCATTTTAACAAACGTAAATTGATAAAAAAAACCACATTATCGGTTTTTAATAATTCAAAACCCTAGCTTTGTGCCTCTCTCTCTCTCTCTCTCTCTACGTTCCAAATTCATGGCGTTCACCAAATCGACAGTGGCGGCGGCAAATATTGCCGCCATCACCAAATCCAACTCTTTCGTCTCCCCCTATGCCGAAGTTCCTACAGTACCCCTTTCTTTCCCTCGAAATCCCCAAACCATCCCCACCTTCCGTATTTCCAAAACCGCAGTCAAGGTTTTCTCCGACACGAAAACAACGACGTCAACTACGTCAGCTCCACCACGCAGATTTTCCCTCGACGAGCCTCGTAAGGGTGCAGATATCCTCGTTGAAGCACTTGAGCTTGCCGGTGTCACTGATGTGTTTGCTTATCCAGGAGGCGCATCCATGGAGATCCACCAAGCGTTAACCCGATCCAATATTATCATCAACCACCTTCTTCGTCATGAGCAAGGCGAATCCTTTGCTGCTGAAGGCTATGCCCGTGCCACGGGCAAACCTGGCGTATGCATTGCTACCTCTGGCCCCGGAGCCACCAATCTCGTTTCGGCTCTTGCCGATGCCCTTCTGGATTCTGTCCCTTTGGTCGCCATTACTGGTCAAGTGCCAAGGAGGATGATAGGGACAGACGCCTTTCAGGAGACTCCAATCGTGGAAGTTACCAGATCTATCACTAAGCATAATTATTTAGTTTTGGATGTGGAGGACATTCCTAGGGTTATCAAAGAGGCCTTCTTTCTAGCTACCACAGGCAGACCAGGGCCGGTGCTTGTGGACATTCCTAAAGACATTCAGCAGCAGTTGAACGTTCCAAAGTGGAACCCAGACATGAGGTTGCCTGGCTATTTGTCAAGGATGCCAAGAATGCCCTCTAGCAATTTAATTGATCAAGTAGTCAGGTTTATTTCTGAGAGCAAAAAGCCTGTGCTTTATGTTGGCGGTGGGTGTATGGCAGCAAGTGAGGAGTTAAGAAGATTTGTGGAGTTGACTAAGATTCCAGTTGCTAGCACTTTAATGGGTTTGGGGGTTTATCCTACCGATGGAGAGCTGAGTTTGAAAATGCTTGGAATGCATGGGACAGTGTATTCTAACTACGCAGTAGATAAGGCTGATTTGTTGCTGGCTTTCGGGGTTAGGTTTGATGATAGGGTTACTGGGAAGCTGGAATCTTTTGCTAGCAGGTCAAAGATTGTGCATATTGATATTGATCCAGCTGAGATTGGGAAGAATAAGCAGCCTCATGTTTCTATGTGTGCTGATATTAAAATCGCTTTGAGAGAGCTGAACAAGGTTTTGGAGGAGAAACAAGAAAACCTTGACTTTTATGAGTGGACAAGCGAGCTTAATGAGAAGAAAAAGGAGTTTCCTTTGGGTTATAAGAAGTTTGGAGATGCAATAAACCCACAATATGCCATAGAGGTTCTAAGTGAGCTTACAGGTGGGGAGGCAATTATTAGCACAGGCGTTGGGCAACATCAAATGTGGGCTGCACAGTATTATACTTATAAGAAGCCAAGGCAATGGCTGACTTCAGCTGGATTAGGAGCTATGGGATTTGGATTGCCTGCTGCTGCTGGAGCAGCTGTAGGAAACCCAGGTGTAACTGTGATTGATATTGACGGTGATGGTAGTTTTCTTATGAATATTCAAGAATTGGCTATGATTAGGATTGAGAAATTGCCTGTCAAGGTTATGATATTGAATAACCAGCACTTGGGTATGGTCGTGCAATGGGAGGATAGGTTCTACAAAGCCAACCGAGCACACACGTATTTGGGGGATCCTTCTTTTGAACATGAGATTTATCCTGATTATGTGACTATTGCTAAAGGGTTCAAGATACCAGCAAAGAGAATAACAAAGAGAGATCAAGTGAAGGATGCAATAAAGGAAATGTTAGAGACCCCTGGTCCTTATCTGTTGGATGTAGTCGTGCCACATCAAGAGCATGTGTTGCCTATGATACCAAGTGGTGGTGCTTTTAAAGATGTCATTGTTGATGGAGATGGCAGAACTTCACACTAGGATGATAGGTAAGCATCTAAATATTTGGTTTCGGTTGTTGTTTTTTTTATGTTGGTGCATCTAATATTTGGGTTTGAGTTATTTCTCTTTTAGTTTGTAGTTTCCAAGTTTTGAATGCGGAGGAGGAGTCAAGTTACTTGTACTTTTATGTAACTATCTTGTTTGAAGATAATGTCCTTGTTGTAGAATACAGTGATGGGTATCCATGTATTTGATATAAACTTGCTTTTTGTTGCCAATTACCATACCTCACCGATAAACTGTTAGACATTTTGTTAGACATTTTGTTCATAGCAGTTCTGATAACTCAATAAACTGTTAGACATTTTGTTCGCTCTGATAACTCAATAAACTGTTAGACATTTTGTTCGCTCTGATATTTGGTAGCTGAAACTGGAGCATTTTATGGAATATACTGCTTTATTCACTTTATGGAGTATCAGCTTAAACAAAGAAAAATCATATCAGGCTAAATGGAGTATCAGCGTAAACCAACCGTTAGAGAGGTTTCCCTACTGTAAGAGAGCCTAAATGAGTTTCTCTAAAGCCGATTTTACACGAACAACAATATAGGAAAATAAACTCCACACCTTTTCTTTCGTCTTCCAAAATTCTCTCTGTAAGCATCTCTCCAATCCCATTTAAAATCCGTTTCTCAGTTAATTCACCTCAAAATCAAACTGATCGGACCCTAAATCAAATCATCGCACCTACCTAGATGGATTAGATCTCAAACCCACCGAATCCGTGCTCAGATCTCCTTATTTCAGTTACAACTGTTGCTGGTAATTCCATGGGATTGAGTGCGAGACGATGGATTTATCATTTTTACCTTACTAATGAATTTATCATTTTTACCTAATTTGAAACATTCACTTGATTTAACTGTATAAATTTATTTAATCTCTATTTTTTTGTACATGATTGGTAAATTGTCAATTGTCTAAAAATAGGTTTCAAATATAAATTTAAGCCCTTACAATTTCGTTTGTTCCGCATCGCCCTATTTTTATGTGTGCATATATTCTCCCGCTAAAATTTAGAGTGACGCTTTGTCTTCTTGAAATTAGGTTTATTTTCTCCTTTTTATTGCTTAATGATGCAATTTCGTGGACTGATGCTTCGGTCTCCCACTGTGGTTAGTTTTAAGAACACCAAGAACTTGCGGTTGAAATATAATTTCACAATGTGCAGATATGTGAGTTTCATTTTTTCCTTCATGTTGTGGTTTTTGAGACGTCAATTATAACCTGATATAGGTGCATTATGCATTGTCACTCTTGAGGGAAACTTTTTTCTCATGTTTGCTCTAAACTGAGTTCGATGGATATTTCCATTGACTCATTAGATTTAGATTTATGAATCTATGAATTTTAAGTAAAAAAATATTAAGATTTCCTGCCAGTTTCTCTTAATTCCTTTTACGATTAGGTCTAATGTTATTGTTATTGCATCATTTGGATCTAGGAAATGAGTCATTCTCAAAAAATGTCATGGTTATCCTTCCCTCATGCGTACCTCTATTATAAATGTTAATGTGGTAACTTTCAGAGCTGCATCTGGTGCATTAGCAGACATGATAAGATGCTATAAAAGATGAACTTAAAGCGAGATTGGACGTTAACTACACCAAAGAAATGAGTTGTATGGATATTGCAGATGATGAAAATATATCATATTTTAGATAACAGATTTTTGAACTGTAATAACATGTCTGGCTAGAAGTTAGCGACAATTGTATGGACACAACCTAGATTTGAAAAACTGAGTTTTGAGTTTGGGTATTTCAAAATTTTAGACAATGAATGCCTTAGGACCTTAACCTATAAAGATATGGGCAAATTAAAATGACCCATATTTTATTCCTTACGCACGATTTCTGTATTATGTTTATGAACATGACTATGCATGCACCATTTTATGGGTAGCACTTTATGTTGGAATCTAATATTTGTTTTCATGCTTCTTCATTCAGAAGATTGATAAGCTCTCATTTTAACTGCAATTAGTTCAAAGTGATATAATGAATTTGACACTTTTCAGCCTCATATTTTGTGAAAGAAAATGGCTTCAATAGAGTGAAATTTAGAGAAATTAATTTCTGTGGGTAAAAACACTATTAGACATATTAAATTACTAAGCAGTAACTGCTCTTATTTGATTCATTTCCTATGGTTTGTTCTCCATTTCTCTAATATAAATATAGCGATAATGTTTGAAAGTTTATTCTACCATTTGTATATTCAACCATTGGCTATGGGCGACCACAAATATATCATTATGTATTTATAGGAACCAAGTAGAAGTTACAAGCATAATTTTAAATAATACATTTAATTTAAAAAATATAGTAAATTTGTTTGTTTTCCTTTTCTGATTGGTATTCAAAGGACGATTAAACGTGAAAGGAGAAAATTACATTAAAATATTTAACATCTTTTCGTTGCCAACTTATACACGACTATGCAAGATATTAGAATGCTTTTAGCGGCATGTTTCCATGTAAGTTTGTTTCAGTTGTCGAACAAATTACTAGACTAAAATCTGTTTGTTGCTACTATTTTGCTTTCTTATCTTTTTTCTTTTGAGACGACTCATCAAGGTTTCAAATCTCGGATTTTGAAGAAAATCTCTGGCTAATATATCGTCCAAAATGAAGGAGATTTAAATGCTTAATTAAAAATAAAAATAAAAATCCAAATCTCAGATATTGGGTGAAATCTTGGATTTTCATTTTGAGTGATATGAAGGAGATTTGAAACCTTGCAACTCATTAGAAGCTTTCAAAGCTATAAATTTTCATTTGTTCTTTATCGGCAACATATACTTCACTAAAATTGTTCACAATTATATATTACCGCAGTTAAGTATAAAAGGTGGATTCCATTTTATGTTAAAACACTTTGCTTTCAGCACACAAATTTTTTACTGAATCAAGTTTTGTAAACTTATTCTCTAATGTCAAGTATTATCAACTCTTTGTAGTTGACCAAAATCATACAATGAATAGCTAATGCAAACCTGCAATGGAAGTATCATTCTAGCTTTTAACTCTCTTTGGAAAAAAATGAAGAGCTATGTTCTTTTAATTGATTACCATATTTATAATATGAAGTATCACTCTTATCCAGTGTTATAAATACCGGACCGTGAGCTCAGCCGTGGTGGCTCACGGTCATCGGCTCTGGTGGTCCGACCAGCCGGACCGCCCATCGTTGGCAGGTGAAATCAATGGTCGAATTAGGGTATTTGAAGATTATCTGTCAAATAGCTTGTAATTTAGTGTGGAAACTCAAATTGTGGGCTGAATCTAGTATCACAAATGATATTAGATGTGAAATTAGGGTTAAAATCTGATGACGATGGAGAAGAGAATAAAGAAGAAGATGGAATGCTGCTATACACTGCGATTTTGGGGATTTCGCTAATGGTGTCAGGAGTTTAACAACGGCTTTGAGGGGATTACGGCTATCAGCGCCTCCGGGCCGTATTGATCATCGGTCGACGGTTCTCACGGTTAAAACCAGAGGTTCGGTCCGGTCTTCATAACTGTGATCTTATCTTCTAACTAAATTTAGCAAGGAATACAGGTAAAGGCTCTTCAAAATCCTTTTATTTTAATTAGTCAATAATTTATGATAATTTATGATGATCTAGTTTAAATAATCTAGGAATGTTGTATAACTAATTTTTTTGATGCTGACCAAATATGTATATATATTCTATTTGATGGTACTGTTCAGGATAGTTATCAAAGCTTCCCTTTTTCACATTTCACTTATGGAACAGATAAGTTAGTTTTTCCACTTTTAAATGTTTATCATTATGGATCAATTCATTATCTTATTTATACAAAGTGATAGGAACTACGATTGATATAACGCATACAATAAAGCTGATTATTTGACATCTTCGCAGGTAAGATCTTTAAATATGGACTTTTGGAAAGGAACATGGACTTTTGGGGCACTATCTTTTTTACTTCAATTTATGCTATAAGAATCATATATAATGTGAAGACAATACAATGGAGAACACTTAAATGAAAATGTGATGAAATTTTTTGTTAAAAAAGGGGATAAGAAATCACATTGCAGTATAGTGAAATTATGATTTTTTTTTTCTATGTGAGCAAATAGCTTAACATAATATACGTGAATGAATATAAAGACTATCCTCTCTTTAATGCATGTTAGTGTTAGCGAATGAAATTAAAGACTATCAAACAGACGGGAACTCCATTTTAATATTATTACCATATTGCTATATAGTTAACTTTGGATGTACTATTTTTTCATTTTGCCATAGTAATTTAAAAACTGTATATTTCTCTTACCCCTAATGCGGATCTTCCTTCAGTTAGGGTCCGTTTGATTTTGAACGGGAAGGGGCATTTGGAAGGGACATTTGGAAGGGGCATCGGAAGAGGAATTGTTGGGAACGAGGAATGTGTTCTTTTTACGAAAGGGGCATTTTGGAAGGGGCAAAGTTATTATTTAAATGTTTTTTGTATATATTATTTTTAATTGTTTTTGTGTGTTTATTGAGAACCAGAATAATAGATCGCAGAATACAACTTGCAGAATTCAAATTGCAGAATACAAATTGCAGAATTTAAATTGCAGAATACAAATTGCAGAAATAAAAAAAACATAATACAATGAATACAAACTCCTTAATGCATTCCCGCAGCAACTAGTTCGCTTCGTATATTGTCTCGTACTATCGCCATGGTGGATGTTGTTCCGGTTCTTTGAACGGGGTCTCGATCTCTATTTCCGCGATTTGATATACTGTAATATACGTCGAGGTATACTCGATTTGAACGGGGTCTCGATCTCATTTTCTGACTTCGGTTCATTCCGCGTGTCATTGAAGTCTGGTATGTGATACCTCACGGATCTGTAAGGAGTTATATAACCGTCCATTAGTGGATACCCTGAATCCACTAAATAATACTGTCCAGCTGGAGGATGAGGGAAATTAAGATCCGGATTATTTATAGGGAGAGGGAAAAGTGAAGGGGCCAAAAATAACTGTCGCATCGGACGCGTCTGACGCGAAATCTAAGTTTCCAGCCGTTAAGCTTGAAGGGGCAAAATTGTAGGACCCATCGTAGACGCGACGCGTCGGACGCAGACGCGAACATTAACTGTCCAGTTAACAAATCAAACGCTACCTTAATGTATTGGAACGAAAATTAATTAAGTCACATGACTATCACAATTACTATTTATGATAGGTTTTGTTATAATGCATTTAATTAGCCTTTTATTCTGGAACTTAAAAAAGAATTAGTTGTTTATTCTTGAGTGAAAGATATTTATAAAGATGCATGATAACTGGTTGTGTATCCATATATGCTAATATCACACTACAGACATAATAAAAATACCATATGTTAGTTTAAGTGAATACAAATAGGCTCGAGTGGGTACAATCATATGTATTTCGAACATTAATTCCTTTTTTGATCAGACAATTATATGCATTTTTTGTTAAGTAGGCAGAGAGATAAATCTCTATAGTAATTATAACAAAATTGCAATTTGGTCCCACTTTTTTTTGGCTATGTACGTAGCACGGGTTCACTCTAAGTTGATAATATTAAAAATAAATAAATAAATATTAAAATTGATTATTAAAATATTAAAAATAAATAAGTTGCTAATGAATAGCTTTAAGTTGGTAATGTGCATTTTACGTGTATAATGTAAACTTCTAACTCAATAAAATAGTAAATAAATATTTTTCATTATATATTAAAGCTCATAACTAAATTGTTATTTAAAAAAAAAAGGATAATTTTGGAATATGGATGTTTTCGTATTCCTATCCGCGTCATTTTTTTCATATATCGGATATTTATCCGTTTCCCAGGTAAAGATGAAGACGTGTTCCAAATTTTTTGAGTATCCGTTGACATCTCTATTCAAATTAGTTTTTTGAACTCCATGGGCTTAGCTATTAAAATATTTGTTGTTTGGCACCAAAAGTGTGTTTAATTCAGTCATAGTGGGTCGCACACGGATCCCAAATGAACTGTTTATATTTTGATGTTGAAATGTATAATGATGATGCATTATAGTACTTTAACTGTTTCTTTTACTTTATGCTCCGTCGTTTACTATAACTTTGCAAAAAGGATTATTGGTTTGAGTTAAATCACATAACTCTGAAAAAAAAACAAAAAAAAACAAAAAAAAAAACAACGTTCAATGATAGTTTCAAAAAATATAGCTATAACTCGTGTATGTAGCATGAGTTTGCACTTGTATATACATCTGCATATTGTTCAATAGGTTTATACGTATTTGAATAAATATCCATTTGATAAACGATAATGCTATTTTGACGATGGTTATATGTGTTGTGCAACATATTGGCCGAAAGGGCATATTGTTCAATAGGTTTGCCTACTTTGGTTAAAACCAATTTTTTCTGAAGCCAAATTTTTTATAATTTTCTTTTGTCCGCGTCCTCTTCCCGTGTTGTCCTCCCGTTTCCTCGATTGCTCTACTTAGTTTCTTCGCGTTTACTTCTACATTCAATCAATCTTTCCAATTTACTTCTCCTTAATTTCCGCAGTTGTATTAGATCCCTTTCTTGGACCTCGAGATTGATTGAGAAATCTTGATCGACGTTATCTCGCGTCATTATCTTATCGCAGCTGCAACTCTTTGAATTCATTGATTGGCACTAACTCGAAGTTTGAATGTGGATGCATCTTCTACTTATCGCGATTTGTTGATAATCTCTGTAATGATTTGCGTTGCTGGCGCGTCTCCAGTTTTGGATGCTATAATCTCTTTTGCTTTCGAATAATACTTCTGTTCTTTTCGATTTTGTTTAGTTCGCTCTTTTTGTTCTTTCTTGGTTTAGCTCCCTGTTTTCTGTTCTAATCACATTGTTTTTTCTTTTCTTTTCTTGATGAGCTAGTTGTTGGTGCATTTTCCACTAGGTTAGGTTATATTTAGTTTCTAAAGCTGTAACAACAGTTACCGAATTGTTTAATTTTCTCATACAGTTGTAAACCTTGTTAGCAATTTAGCAAGTCCCTGTTAAGATATAGACCTGACTGCGTCATTATTTTGCTTGTGTTCAGAGAATCACGTACTTTCAATAGTGTTTCTGACTGATCTCTGCTTGTGTTTGACCTGTAGTTATAAATACGTTTATGTGAGCTAATCTTACACAATTTGTCTTCACTCACTTTTAGTGGTAACTTGAATTTTATCTAAAATGTTGTTACAACATATTTTTGTTGATTACATGTTGGCGTCAACTTTTAATTAACATATTAGTTAATCTAATTTAACGTGAAGACTAGAATGTTGAAATGTAAGGATCTTATAGGCATTTAGTGTAGGCATACTGGTAAGGAAATTGTTTCCAGCAAAATAGCGGATAACTATAAATTCATCCACAATTATACATATCAGCATCAAAATGTTGCATCATTGATCATGCCTACGTTTATATATTGTCGTAAAGTCCCAATATTCACAAACAAAACTTCATAAGTTCATGGAAGCATGCATAGCATAAGAGAAGTAAGCGCTCTGTCAACTTGGTATGATTTTTTCTTAATGGACACTCGAAGAATTAACCGTTGAGATTTTGTTGCATCAATTCCTTCTTTTGATAAATACGCGCAAACGTTTGAATCTGCATTGCGCTCGTCACAACCTATTATCAACGCTTTAGGTTAGAAAATTTTATAAGCATTTCAGCCTGTGACCCTTTACTATAGATCTTTACTTGAAATAATTAGGTTGTAGTGAATATTGTGGAGATAATTAATTAAATAAACTTTCAGACCCTTTAAAGCCATTCGTGGAAATTAACTAAATGCTTGAAAGTTCAATTAATTACCTCACCTAATATGTAGAAATTAGTCTCATGTGTTGTCAAAGCAAGTATGGTATATCAGCATCCTAGAAGCACGTACATGATAATAGCTTATAGCACAACAAAATTCATAAATGCCATCAAACGAACTATTGTCCATATATGCAGTTGTTGGGATCCCTCCTTAATTGGAGAGTTTCTAGAAAATTTTAGAATTTTCTAGAGAAATCTAGAATTTTCTAGAATATTCCAAAGAACTCTAGAGAAGTGTAGAATTCTCTAGAAGCTTGTGGAAGAATGTGGAACCCTCTGGAATATTCTGGAGATGTGTGGAACCTTCTGGAACTTTACAGAAAAGTATGGATGGATACATAAAGGAATGGAAGAATGTAGAGATTCCTAGAGAGTATGGAGCATTCTAGATAATCAATCTCCACCCTTCGATGTAAGTAATCTCCACGATTCATCATGGAGGTTGAGTGGTATAAATAGGAGAAGGAGTCATATTACTATCCATCCAAGAATCCAAAAGAAGAAGCCACTTCTTAGAGTGAGAAAAAAATACTTGAGAGTTAGCAAGTCTCTTTGAGTGAAAAGAGAGATAGCTCGGGAAATATCTATCCTTAAGCTTGAGTGAGCCACCGAGTGTGAGTTACTTTTGTAATCATATTATTGTAATCTCACTATTCTTTTGTATAGTGAAAGAATCTCCGTATTGAAGAATTATAAACTCTTTTGCTCCCATTACTACTTTTAATCTTAAAGTGCCTATCTTAACTTCACGAAGTGGGAAAGACCGAGATTTCCCCAACAGTGGTATCAAAGCGAGGCTCATCCGTAGCCGTAATCAAACTCGTGTAAGTTCAAGATGGAGGATAATGTTGCTCATGATGGAGACATATTCAAGCTCACAGTCAACAACTACTCCTACTGGAAGCCAATGATGGAAGACCACTTGTATTGTAAGGATTTGCATGAGCCCATCATCTACAAAGATAAGGTGGCAGGAAAGAGTGATGCTCAGTGGGATCTGTTGAACCGGAAGTACATTGACAAAACTCTCTTCGAGCATGTTTTTACTTATACAAATGCCTATGAATTATGGACAAAGCTTGAGTCCATGATTCAAAAGAAAACGCCTCGCAATAAGATCAAATTAGTTCGACGGTTGGTGAAATTGGAGTATAAGGATGGTCATAGTATGATTGTGCACTTGAATAACTTCAAGGGGCTCGTAAATCAACTAACAAAAATTCATATGAAGATTGATGATGAGTTACAAGCTCTTCTACTCCTTAGTTCCTTACCGAAAAATTGGGACACACTTGTTACACTTAGTAACTCAGCTCCGGAAGGAAAGTTAACTGCGGATACCGTCAATGATAGCCTTTTTGGTGAAGAAGCAAGGAGAATGGAACGAGATGAGTCTATTCATCCCGAAGCTAATGTTGTTGAGAATCAGGGTTGAATGAAACTCGTGGACGTAGTAAGAGCCGAAATCTGCATCAATCTCGAGGAAGATCCAAGTCATGCTCGAAGATTGCATGCTATTACTGTGGAAGGATGGGTCACAAGAAAATGGAATGTCGAAGCTTCAAAAGAGACCAAAAGGCCGACAATGTTAAGCCTGACCAAATAAGCCTAACGAAGAAGCAAGAAGAAAAGAGTACTACTGCCATGGTATTGAAGGAAGGTCTGTTATATCTCGTTGGCGAAAGTAACATTCTAAACATTGCTTATGATGAGAGTTCTTGGATTATTGATTCTGGTGCATCCTTCCATGTTACTCCACATGAAAACTTCTTCTCATCCTACCAAAGAGGCGACTTTGGAACGGTGCAAATGGGAAATCAAGATAAAAGCAAGATTGTTGGAATATAAGACATCACTCTCACGACAAGCACCGGGTGCAAGCTTGTTTAGAAAGATGTGAGGCATGTCCTGACCATGCACCTTAGTCTTATCTCCGCTGCAAAGCTAGATGATGATGGTCTGATGAATTACTTTGGTGAAGGGAAGTGGAAGCTCACCAAAGGTAGTTTGACAATGGCTCGAGGAAAGAAGGTAGGATCATTGTATGTAATGCAAGCTAAGCTATGCAAAGGAGAAGTAAACCTATCTACTGATGATATGGACATACGACATAAACGACTTGGGCACATTAGTGGGAAAGGTCTTCACATACTCGTTCAGAAACAACTCCTCCCTGACATGAAAGGTAAACCACTTCATCTTTGTGCTCATTGTTTAGCTGGAAGACAACACAGCGTTGTTTTTACAGATCTTCTCCGCCCACAAGGAGAACGAACATTCTAGACCTCGTGCACACTGACGTATGTACGATGTCTGAGAGATCCATTGGTAGTGCTCTACATTTTGTCACCTTCATTGATGATCATTCAAGAAAAGTATAGTTGCACCTGTTAAAATCAAAGGATCAAGTGTTTGATGCCTTCAAAGAATTCCATGCTCTAGTGGAGCGTGAGACTGGACAGAAGATCAAGTGTGTACGATCAGATAACGGAGGTGAGTATAGAGGTCCTTTTGAAGTCTATTGCAAGAAATATGGCATTAGGCTAGAGAAGACTCCACCCAAGACACCGCAATTGAATGGGCTAGCTGAGAGAATGAACCGAACCATTGAAGAAAGAGTTCATTGTGTGCTCTCTCATGCTAAGTTACCCAAATCATTTTGGGGAGAAGCTATAATGGTTGTGATCGACATTGTCAACCTCACACCATCAGTTCCTTTGGATGGGGCCATTCCTGGGGAAGTTTGGACGGGCAAGAGGGCTTCATATAATCATCTCAAGGTGTTCGAGTGTATGGCATTTGTTCACATTCTAAAAGATGAGAGAGCTAAGCTTGATGCAAAGACAAAGGAGTGTATCTATCTTCGTTCACCTAAGGATGAATTTGGATACCAGTTGTGGGATCCATTTAACAAGAAGGTTATTCGTAGTAGGGATGTTGTATTCTTCGAAGACCAAACAATTGAAGATATCAAGAAATCAGAAAGGCCAAAATTGAGAAGCTATAACACTGAACGTACTCTAGTTCGACATGAAGATAATAACACACAAGAAAGTAGTGATGGTGAAGTTCATGAAATTCATGATGAACCGGTTCAGGAAGAACCTCAATCTAGCACTCTAATTGCACTGGAGCCAAGACGATCCTCAAGGGACAGAAGACCATCCACTCGATACAATACAGAGGAGTACGTTACACTCACTGATGAGGGGGAGCCTCAAAGCTATAAAGAAGCAATGAGTGATTGTCATAAAGAAGAGTGGAGAATGGCCATGCAAGAAGAAATGCAATCCTTGCATGAGAATAACACATATGAGCTAGTGGAGCTACCAAAAGGAGAAGAAATTTGAAGAATAAGTGTGTATAGAATCAAGACCGAAGAAAACTATTCAAAGCCTCGCTACAAAGCGCGGTTAGTCGTCAAAGGATTCAGACAAGAAAAAGGTACTGACTTTGAAGAGATATTCTCTCCCGTGGTAAAGATGTCATCAATCTGAGTTGTCCTTGACCTAGCAGCCGTGCAAGATTTGGAGATTGAACAACTCGATGTCAAGACGACGTTTCTACATGGTGACCTCGAGGAAGAGATCTGCATGGAAAGCCTGAGGGATTCAAAGTTCCAAGCAAAGAAAATCTAGTGTGCCGCCTCACAAAGAGTCTATATGGACTTAAGCAAGCACCAAGGAAATGGTACAAGAAGTTCGACACATTCATGGCAGAACATGATTTCAAAAAGACGGAAAGTGATCATTGTGTCTTCATAAAGAGGTATGTAAGTGGTGACTTCCTCATACTTCTGCAATGTTGATGATATGCTAATCATTGGACAAGATCGCATAAAGATAGCTGCTTTAAAGAACGATCTAAGCAAGAGCTTTACCGTGAAAGATTTGGGACCGGCTAAACAAATCCTTGGGATGAGAATAACTCGTGATAGATCAAAAGGACTGTTGTGGCTATCCCAAGAGAGATATATCGAGAAAGTGTTGGGAAGGTTCAACATGCACAAATCAAAGCTGGTTAACAGTCCACTAGCTGGGCACTTCAAGTTAAGTTCGAAGCCGAGTCCGACAAGTGAAAAAGACATGGAGGAAATGAAGAAGAAATCATACTCATCTGTAGTAGGAAGTTTCATGTACGCAACGATATGCACAAGACCAAATATTGCTTACGCAGTTGGTGTTGTCAGCCGCTTCTTGGCTAACCCGGGGAATGAGCATTGAGTTGCAGTCAAATGGATCCTCTGATATCTACGTGGAACTTCCAAAAGATGTTTATGCTTTGGAAAAGAAAAACCTGTGTTATAAGGATATACAGATAAAGACTTGGCTGGTGACATTGATTCAAGGAAATCGACATCTAGATACTTAACCACTTATGGGGGGGGGGGGGGAGGGGCTATTTCATGGCAATCAAAGCTGCAAAAGTGTATCACATTATCCACTACAGAGGCAGAGTATATCGCAGCTGCTGAGCTTGCAAGGAGATATTGTGGGTGAAGAACTTGTTGCATGAATTGGGAGTGGATCAAGAAAAGTATGTCTTGAAGTGTGACAATCAAAGAGCAATTTACTTGGCAAAGAATTTAACATTTCATTCCCGCACAAAACACATTGATACCAAATATCACTGAATCCGAGGAGTCCTCGAGGAAAAGCAAATACATCTTGATTAGGTTCACACAGATGAGAACTGGTCTGACATGATGACCAAGATAGTACCAATAAAGAAGTTTGAAGATTGTTGTCAAGGTGTCGGCCTACTACTACCTCCCAATTAAGTCGGGAGGGGGATATTTGTTTGGATCCCTCCTTAATTGGAGAGTTTCTAAAAAATTCTAGATCTTTCTATAGAAATCTAGAATTTTCTAGAATGTTCCGGAGAACTCTAGAGAACCGTAGAATTCTCTAGAAGCTTGTGGAAGAGTGTGGAACCCTCTGGAATATTCTGGAGATGTGTGGAACCTTCTGGAACTTTACGGAAGAGTATGGAAGGATGCATAAGGGAATGGAAGACTGTAGAGATTTCTAAAGAGTATGGAGCATTTTAGAGAATCAATCTCGACCCTTCGATGCAAGTAATCTCCACCATTCATCATGGAGGTTGAGTGGTATAAATAGGAGGAGGAGTCCTATTACTATCCATCCAAGAATCCAAAAGAAGAAGCCACTTCTTAGAGTGAGAAAAAAAATACTTGAGAGTTAGCAAGCCTCTTTGAGTGAAAAGAGAGATAGCTCGGGAAGTATCTATCCTTAAGCTTGAATGCGCCACCGAGTGCGAGTTACTTTTGTAATCATATTACTGTAATCTCACTATTATTTTGTATAGTGAAAGAATCTCCATATTGGAGAATTATGAACTCTTTTGCTCCCATTACTGCTATTAATCTTAAAGTGCCTATCTAAACTTCACGAAGTGGGAAAGACCGAGATTTCCCCAACAGTGGCATGTTGTGGGATTGTATCGTGGGCTACTTCTTCGAAGGCGAAAAATGCAGTTTTACACAATTTGTCTTCACTTATTTTTAATTGAGTTATGATGACTTGCATTTTAACTAAAATGTTGTTGCAACTTTGTTGAAATTTTATTACATATAGGCATTAATTATTGGTTAATGTGTCTAGGAATTATTTGAACCATGAAATTTATTTACTTCCCTCATTAATATGTCAACAGATTCTCCTAGAAAATTTTTCAATAGAAAGACAAATGCTTTGAAATCTTTCACTATTTTTCTCACAAAATAATGCGATATAAATAACTGCCTTGGACAATGATCGTGGTCACATTGAATTTATTGATTAGCTTTTTTTTAGTAGTTATTACCATTGAATTTTGTTAATGGTCCAGTCATGCCAGTTCTTGATTTTATACAACGTAACAAAATAGGCTGCGAGTATTTTAAAGTTAATTGCAAGTTATAAATTGTTTTGATAGATCTCATGGAAGTGTTGTTCAGTTGGATCCAAGGATGCAGTCTACGTTTGACCCTGGGTTTCAGATAATGAACTGCAGAGACAATTATTGATAATCATCATTTCAAGATTATGGGTCAATGGATGCCTATAGTTGATGAAATATTTTTGCATCCTTTTGAAGTAAAACAACCAAGAATTCGAAATTTGTAGTTAGTTTCAACCTTTATTCCCATTGCTATTTTTTGGCTGTTAGGACAGTTGATTCTTCCAACTGTTAGTTTTTGCTTTTTGCATCTAACGTCTTTTTTCTTACTAGTATGAGTCATGAGACAAAGTCTGGAAGCGTATAATTGTAAATCGTGATAAAACCTGTATGTGTATAGTTGTAGCTCGTGACAAAGCTTGGAATGCATTTGGTTTTTGCTTTTTGCCTTGCAAGTTTGAGATGAAGTAGCATATTCTGAGAAAATTAACCTACAAATTTGGCATTTTCTTGTTCAGTTTGATGTTTTTCATATATTCAATCGTATTTTTGTTATTTAGTCATCCATTCATGTATTCATGCAACCCTTGTTTGTTATCTAGATCATATGAAACATAACCAACTTCACAAATGTCAGAATTACCTTTATTATATATTGGATCTCATTAACAAAAAAAAAGTTTTCTGTGTTATTTAACCGTCCGATATAGCCTTTTGCACCTCATCCGCTATAAAACCGCTAAACAATTACTGTGTTTGTGCAGGAGAAATTTGAGAATAAATTTTAGTTAGGGTTGTATGTCATAGTCCATTGTTCGGTTCAGTCTGAAGCTATAAGGTATTCGGTCCGTGTTCGTCCGATTCTCATATAGGACAGAGCTTGGACACACCAGAGTTTAGTCCGATCCAAAATGTTCTATGTTTTTCTATTGTTCAAATGTTTTATGTCCGTTGTCTGACTCGTACGGACAGTGTTCGAACTTAATGCTTGTCCGGTTTATTTCCGTCTAAATATCTTATAGCATAGAGTTTGAACACACCTCTGTCCGGTTCTGTCCGACCCGTTTACAACCCTAATTTTAGTTCTATGCAGCAATAATTCTTCCACATTAGCATGAATATACTTGTATACTACAATAATCACAAAAGTGCTTAACAGTTCATCTGATAACTTTATGCTATTTATTTGTTGCTGCATGCCTTTTGTTTTACACTGATGTTCTTCTTAGGAAATTAGTAGCAAGTTTGGATACATCAGTATCAGAACACAAATTTCTATTTATAATCATCTGTTCTAGGTGGTATTCACAGAAAATGTATGTTTATTTGACCGTGATCAATTAACAGAAAATGTATTATATTTGAATGTTATAAATCCGTGTGCTGTGCAAAACGATTTAACAAAAAATTTCTGTGAATTGATCATGGTCAAGCAAGCAAACATTTTCTGCGCATACAACCTTGAGTAGTCTATTCTGATATAACAAAAATAATTTAACATAAATAAAGACACAACATAAATAATTTCAGTAGCCTATTGATTCATCCTCTTTTGAGATGAATACAAGCGAGCCTGCACGCGCACACGTGTCTGTGTACACGTACATATATGTGTTTCTATGTATCTCCATGCGTCTATCTGAATGCTTGCACATGCATATATAATATTTACATTGTTTAGTTATTTGTTTTGTTCTGATATTGCATGCAAAAGTTCGATATATATTTTTAAAATAATTGCAACAAACATTTTTTTTAACAGTATGCATTTAAACAGGTAGTTTTCCCCATCGTTATACGGTCATACTATTATGGTTTATTTCATAGTGGAGTGGAAGTCGTTCAATATAATGAGAAAGTGTAACACCCCACGTCCATTAATGTCATTCTTAAAGGGAATGCATTAACTTTCGTGGAGCATTATTAGTGTACAGAACAGAATATAACAAGACAGATACATATATTGGTACTTGAAAAATTTAAAACAACTTTTATTGCAGTGGAGAAATAGTTTGATTACAACAACTTCATAAACCAACAGTAAAACCAAGTACACTTAATATCCATCTTGACAAATTGTTTTCTGAGTATATAAAGTAAAAAGCATAACCCCAACACAAGTAGCCATAAAAGAGATGAGCTGAACTTTACTTTCAGCAATCCAAGCACTTCCAAAAGAGAGAGTAAGAGATCCCAAGCTCCACTAGTACTAGTCCCACCCCGAGAACCCTGGGGGGGGGGGGAGGAAAGGAAGAAAAGAGGCGAAAACAAGGGGTCAGACATAAAGTCTGGCGAGTATAATAAGTTTAACAATATAATTATTAAATTAATTAGGATAAGGCATAAACTGGAAAAAACAAGGTATGACCGTGAAATAAGTGGGCATGACAAAGTAAACAAGAGGAATATTCTGGCGTTAATCTCATTCATAATCACTATAGGATAATTACTATACTGCACCATTAGTAGTCACCCTAAAAGTTGATCCCGTCTACAGAACATAATAATGATAATGGTAGTTTCATGTACTCATAGCTGCCTTCATAGGTGCCGTCTGCCCTTATCTTTACTAGTTGTAGCCACTACCCCCATGCGATCGGCTTCCTAACTCGTAGATACCCGTGCTAGTCCCATAGTGGGGTGTATCACTCCCCAAAGTGGCAACCCGATGCCACTAAAGATGCACGGCTTATATCTACACGATGCAACAACGTCTTACCTACCAGCCCGAGCCCACGCACGCACATGACTCCGTTGGACTTGCGTTGCCACCGCTAACCCGTTTTGACCTCTTACAATCAAACCCAGTAAGCGTGTCCCATCCTCGACTTGGGTCGAGCTCACAAAGATACTTAATGGGTTACTGGTTTGAAAAGGGCCCTCATGCCTGACACAAGCTTTCCACCTATGCTTGGTCCCCACTAAGGTTTCCCACTTAACCCCATTCTTATTCATTTCTTCTTACATGTTTCAACTTGGTTAAGTATTTCTAATCGTATTTCACAAGCCACCCAAGGACACCCACTTAACCCTCATGTCCCACCACATGTTTATCTGGTTAAGTGTTACTTAATTCATTAGAACCGTAACCTTGTAAAGACCTCCCAATTAGACTACCGTTTGCGGTTGCTGGATTTGCCGGGCGGATCTGGGCAGTCTTATACCGCAAACGAGCCTAACCTCGTGTTTTTACAATCGTTACGCATTTAATTTGTGCCCTTGACCTCTCACATTAGACTACCGTTTGTGGTTGCTGGATTTGCCGGGCAGATCCGGGCAGTCTTATACCACAAATGAGTCTAACCTCGTGTCTTAGGCGGTTAATTACACATAATTATTTAACCCCAAATTGGATTAATATCCCTATTCAAATTTGTCAATAAATTCCAAATCAATTTATGTCCATAATTGTCACTTAAATTATGTCCATAATTTTAGATATATAATTTATACCAATTAATGTCTCAAATTAATTATATGCCTTTTAAGGACATTTTATGCCAATTCACAATTATGTATATTTAATGTTTTCCCATTATCCCCACGCTATTCGTAAGTTTTGATATGACATATGTTAGACTCGCAATAGTCTAACTTATAAAAAAAAGAAAAGCAACATCACAACTTGCATAACACATAAAATAGATTTAAGAATCATGACATAAGTTTGCATAGCCAATAACTTGCATAGGCAATACACAAATTTGCATAAACTATCATGGATCTAAATATGGATCTAAACATAAAGATGTGAACTTGCATATATGGATATGGTTTTCCTATAACTTGCATATGAATTTCATTCAAACTAGCATATGATATAAACTAGCATAGGCAGTGGGCATATAGAATCATAAATTTGCATAACTATGTACTGTCATAGATCTAAATATAGATCTAAACATAAAGGTGTGAACTTGCATATGGATCTAAACATGTAAATCAATGTCACATGTTTTGCATATAAGCTAGCATATGTATCTACATGATTCACATATGAACTTGTGTATAATTCACCTTCAGACTTGCATAAGATTCATATATGTTTTTAACATCCCAGACTTGCATAAAATTCATAAATTAGCATATGATTTAACATCCCAAATCTGCATATGATTCATATACATATGTCTTAACACCCAAACTTGCATAAGATGAATCAAGTTAATCATGTACAATTTAACATATGAAACAGATCCACAATAACAAAACATCACATCACATGATTCAAAATCATATTCTCATAATCCCAATTATAACTTATCACAATTAAATTAATTAATTATTTTGTGAAAGATATTATACTCACAAACAAAAGAACGATCTTGTTTTTCTGGGATTTGTATTCTGAAACTGAATTGCTCGCCTTTGATGTAGACTGATTGTTATTTAGATTAGATTAGATTTGATTCTTGCTTCTATCTTGTTTTGAGTTGAAAGAGAACGGCGACTACTCTAGGTTCTCCATTGACGACATGACGGCTCTTGGTATGAATTAGTGTGATTTTAGGTTGAGAGTTAGGTTGCTTATATAGAATTTTAATTAATTTAGAGCCGTCAGATTAACCCTAGAAGCAATCAAGACCATCCAGTCAAGATAGAATAACACCTCAACCCTAATGACTCAGCAATGAGTCGAAACAGCGTCACCTTTCAGATCTTCCCAGGGGGGGGGGAGGTCGACCCCTTAGTCGACCTGTATGGGTAGGTCGACCCCCTGGTCGACCTGGCCCTTGGGCGGGAGAATTCCCGCCCAGCCTGCTCCCCTGTTTAAATTTGGATTTCTGAACTGTTTTTAATTTATTTGAATTCTGAAACTTCGGAAGGCCATAACTTCTTCATACGGAGTCCAATTCACGCAAACTCGGACTCTATCTCAAGCAGAATTCCGAGACGAACGCAATGGCATAACCATTTCCCTTGATTCTCACATTTGAAATTAAGTATTCTTAAATTCGTTAATTTTTAATATTTAAAATCATGGGGTGTTACATTCTCCCCTCCTTAAAGGATTTCACCCCCGAAATCTCCAAGTTAAGGAGAATGTATATCCTAACATACAATCATCCATCTACTCAACCATCAAACACAAGCATCTATTGTCCTTACAAGATTTTTAATGCCATATGAACATATGCAAAAAGTGTGTGTGTATATGTTCCTTGTCTAATGCAAAATCAGGCGGTCTACTGATTCAGTTGACCTCCTTGATGCAAATCATGATAGTGCTATGCGTCCATTATGTATGCGAAAGAATCCTAATAATACATATTATTTCAACATGTGTGCACAACCATTCATCAAAATGCAGCGTTCATATGATAGCACAACCATTATACATCCATAAATTTAGATATGCATACACATTTATATGCAATATGAAGGTGATTGAGCCGATCTAGTGCCTAAAGTGTGTGTACATGCATCCACGAGCAACCACTTGCAACCACTCGCAACCATCAATCATAACATGTTTCAAACACATGTTTACATCCATCGGTTTCTACCTAAGGATAAAGAATAGGACTGAGGAGATATACTTGAAAGATAGATATAAGCATGAATAAACTTATGGAAAAAAAGAGATCAAGGAGGTATCCTCAAAGAGAAAAGGGTAGGCTGCACGTATTTTCCTCTCAGTGTCCCAAGTCGTGTCTTCCTCAGCATCACTCCATTGAACTTTAACAAGATTAACTTCACGATTGCGTAACTTTTTGACTTCCGTACCCAAGATACGAGTTGGAACTCTTCTCACAATCGCTTCTCATTCCACTTCTATATCCTCAAGTATGCTTGGCTCTACCACTTCTGCAGATTCATGTAAGTATTTTCGTAGTTGAGAAACATGAAAAACATTATGAACTCCAGCCAGTCTCTCGGGTAGCTCTACTCTGTAAGCCATCGTCCCAATCCTTTCAATAATAGGAAATGGACCTACAAATCTTGGTGCTAGCTTTCCTACGGACCCAAAGCGAATGACATTCCTCAAAGGAGATACTTTAAGGAACACCCTATCTCCAACCTTAAACTCGAGGTCGGTCCTTCTTTTGTCCACGTAGGACTTCTGTCTATCTTGTGCAGCCTTCATCCGTCTTCTTATCAAGTCCACCTTTTCTGAGGTCTCTCTAATCATGTCTGGCCCAAGTACGAGCTTGTCTGTAGACTCCCACCAACAAGTTGGTGATCGACACGGTCTTCCATATAAAGCTTCGAAGAGCGCCATTCCTATGGTGGCTTGGTAGCTATTGTTGTAGGAGAATTCTACCAAAGGAAGATGATCCTCCCATGTCCCTCCAAAGTCAAGAATGCACAATCTCAAGAGGTCTTCTAATACTCCGTTCACCTTTTCCGTCTGACCATCGGTTTGAGGGTGATAGGCCGTGCTTAAGCATAATTGGGTGCCTACTGCTTCTTGAAACTCTTCCAAAACTCGCTCGTAAAGATAGGATCTCGATCGCTCACTATGGTGGAGGGTATCCCATGGAGTCGAACTATTTCTTTGAGATAAATGGATGCTAGGGACGAGGCGGTCCTTCTACTTTTAACAGGTATAAAGTGAGCTCTTTTAGTGAGCCTGTCCACTATTACCCAAATACTGGTATTGCCCCTTCTTGACCTAGGCAGCCCATCAACAAAGTCCATCGAAATGCTATCCCACTTCCACTGTGGGACCTCGAGAGGATGAAGCAGACCACCGGGCTTCTTCTGCTCCGCTTTGACTTGCTGGCATATCAAACACTTAGCGACTAACTCAGCTACATCACTCTTCATGCCATTCCAAAAGAAAACCCTTTTATATCTTTATACATCTTGTCTCCGCCTGGGTGTATGATCAGTTTGGAATGGTGCGCCCCTTCGAGAACCGTCTTCACTAAATCCCTTACTTGTGGGACACATAACCTTCCATCCCATCTCAGCCAACCCCTATCCTCGATGAAGTATCTATTGAGGTGACTAGAAGTCTCACCCCTAACTAGTTTTTCCATCATATCAACTAGCTGAGGGTCTTCTCGTTGCGCAGTTCCTATTGAGTCCAAAAGAGTAGGCCGCACCTCTAGTTATGCTAACAGACCAGGCACAATTTTTGAGGAGGGTCTAAAATTAAAGTTTGCTATATACTCCAAGCTTTGCCATTCTACAAAGAGAGGACTCAAGGTCAACCTCTTCCTACTTAAGGCATCTGCTACCACATTGCCCTTGCCTGGGGTATAGGAAATCCCAAAATCATAAGAGGCTAGAAATTCCATCCACCTTTGTTGTCTTAAGTTAAGATCTTTCTGCGAGAAAAGGTACTTCAACGATTTATGGTCAGTATACAATTCAAACTTCTCACCTAGGAGATAATGGCGCCAAGACTTAAGCGCAAAGACGATGGCAGCCAACTCTAGATCGTGGGTTGGGTAGTTTTTCTCATGTACTTTCAACTGTCTACCTCCATAAGCTACTACCTTCCCTTCCTGCATCAAGACATCACCTAGTCCCATATCACATGCATTCGTGTATACGGTAAACATCTTGCTCCCGTCCGGCAATGTCAGAACTGGGGCTGTTATTAGAGCCATTTTCAAACATTGGAAAGCAATATCGCAATCCAAATCCCAAAGTTAGGTTCTTCTTCGTTAATCTTGTGAGTAGGGCTGAAATTTTAGCAAAGTCTTTAATAAATTTTAGGTAAAAGCCTGCTAGCCCAAGAAAGCTTCGGACTTCGATTGCATTCTGTGGAGCCTTCCAATCTTGCACTGCAACTACTTTTGTGGGTCCACAGCTAACCCCTCTTCGGACACCATATGTCCAAGAAACCTCACTTCTTCTCTCCAGAAATGACATTTGGAGAATTTGGCCTTCAGCTGATGTGTACGAACAGTATCCATGATTTCCCTTAAATGCAAAGCATGCTCTTCTTCATTCTTCGAGAAGATCAAAATGTCGTCTATGAAGACCACCACAAGCTTATTAAGGAATTCTCTAAACACCCTACTCATCCAGTCAACGAAGTAAGCGGGTGCGTTTGTCAAGCCGAAAGGCATGACAAGCCATTCGAAGAAACCATCCTGGGTTTTGAACGCGGTCTTATCAATGCTGTCTTCAGCCACTCTTAGCTGATGGAACCCGGTAGCCAAATCTAGTTGGGAGAAAATAGACGCACCTACAAGCTGATCAAACAAGTCATCTATTCTAGGAAGTGGGTGCCTATTCTTCTTGATCAGCTTGTTTAGCTCCCTATAATCAACGCATAAGCGAAGTGAACCATCCGCTTTGGTTGCGAATACTACTAGAGCACCCCATTCAGAAATACTCCGCCTTATAAACCCCTTTTCGAGCAGCTCCTTGACTTGCTTACTGAGCTCTTTTCTCTCCCTATGAGCCATGTGTCTAACGGGTAGAGCTACGGGCTTTGCATTATCAACAAGGTATATGCGGAAGTCTATCTCCCGCTTTGGAGGTAAGCCCTTCACCTCTTCAAATACATCTGAGTATTCACGGACTACTCTAACAGACTGCAAGTTTTCAACAGACGCATCAAGAGATTCTAGGTAACTAAGCATAACAGAATGTATGGGGTTACAAGAGATTTCGAGAGTGTTACCAAGGTGAGTCATAAGTCTAACCACTCTCTTTTCACAATCGAGGATGGCACCATTACTGGATAACCAATCCATGCCTAGAATCAATCCATAGCCCATGAAGCCAAGAACGAAGGCGTTGCATTCAAACTCAACTCTCAAAATAGACACTCTCAAATCCCGACAAATCATTGAAGGATGAGCCGAACCACCAGTAGGATTTGAGACTACTATGGGATCCGTAACTAGACTAGTATTTAGGTGCAATGTTTCAACTAACGAAGCAGACACAAACGAGTGTGAAGAGCCAGAATCAAATAAAGTACGAACAGGATGATCAAACAGAAAAACCAAACTTTCAACAGAAATATTTCTATCTCTTTCCTGTCCTGGTGCCATGAGAGCCTGGATCTGCCCTCTTGCATGTCTTGGCACCATGAGAGCCTGAATCTGCCCTCCAGAAGTGGAACTTGTTATTTTCCCTTGCCCCTGTTTCCTTGGGTAGTCTTTAACTAGATGTGCTGCCTCTCCACAGTGGAAACAACCAGTCTTCTTCTTCCTACAGTCCTTGCTCAGGTGGCCTGGTGTTCCACAATTAAAGCACTTTTTCTTTCCTTCGCTATTGTTGTTCTTCCCGCCTTTTTTGTTTTGCTGTTGTGGTTTCTTTTGGTCCCCTTGCTTCTCCGGTGCCTTATTAGCATTAGCACCTTTCTCCTCTTCATGCATAAGCGTCATGTCAACCAGTTTCTGAAAGGTAGCCCCCATCGGAATGTAGGTCATAGCCAACCCATGTAGCGGCTCATTCAAACCTTTAACGAACCTCTGGGCCTTCTTCATAGTATGTTTACATAGTCTAAGCCAAATCTCGCCAACCGATTGAACTTGTTGACGTACTCCTTTAATGAAAAATTTCATTGCTTCAATGCTAAGAACCTCTCCATATATAAATTCTCTTCTGCTCGTGAGAGAAATTTCATCTCGAACCTATGCCTGAAATCCATCCATGTCTCTACTGGATGCTTTCCATTCGTGACCTCCCACCAAAACGAGGCTTCGTCCTTCATTAACCAAGCAGCCAATTGGACCTTCCTTCCATCTTCTACCTCGAAGATACCAAACAAGTCTTCTACCACCTTAAGTCAATTTCGAACTTCAACAAACGTTTCTGATCCATGAAAAGGTTTTCCGCCCATTGCTCGAAAGTCTTTGTATATCTTTGAAAAAGTATCCACACGGGGAGGGGGAGGAGAAGGAGCGGCTGTAGCTGGGGCAGGAGGGATGTTTGCTGGGCCTGTAGCGGTGGCCCTAGCCTCCAATACCTTCTGAACCAGGTTGGTATCGGTATTCCCTTGGGTATCTCGGGTAACCCAGACACGCTAAAAAGAAAATGAAGAGATTCAAAACGGAGAATTCGAAAGAAAGATATATGGCTCTTGGGGGTTATGTTTTTTTTTTTAAAAATTTCTCTTGAAAATATTCTCCTTAAAACATACTTTTGAAAGTGTTTCTTTACAACAATCTTTTGAAAAACAGTTTTTCAAAATCTCTTATCTGTTCTGTTAACCTTCAGCTCTGATACCACGTGTAACACCCCATGTCCATTAATGTCACTCTCAAAGGGAATGCATTAACTTTCATGGAGCATTATTAGTGTATAGAACAGAATATAACAAGACAGATACATATATTGGTGCTTGAAAAATTTAAAACAACTTTTACTGCAGCGGGGAAATAGTTTGATTACAACAACTTCATAAACCAACAGGAAAACCAAGTACACTTAATATCCATCTTGACAAATTGTTTTTTGAGTACATAAAGTAAAAAAAGCACAACCCCAAAACAAGTAGCCATAAAAGAGATGAGCCGAACTTTACTTTCAGCAATCCAAGCACTTCCAAAAGAGAGAGAAAGAGATCTAAGATCAAGCTCCACTAGTACTAGTCCCACCCTGAGAACCTTGGGGGGGGGGGGGGAGGAAGAAAAGAAGCGAAAACAAGGGGGTCAGACATAAAGTCTGGCAAGTATAATAACTTTAACAATATAATTATTAAAGTAATTAGGATAAGGCATAAGCTGGTAAAACAAGGTATGACCGTGAAACAAATGGGCATGACAAAACAAACAAGAGGAATATTCTGGTGTTAATCTCATTCCTGATCACTATAGGATAATTACTATACTGCACCATTACTAGTTACCCTAAAAGTTGGTCCCGCCTACAGAACATAATAATGATAATGGTAGTTTCGTGTACTCCTAGCTGCTTTCATAGGTGCCGTCTGCCCCTATCTCCACTAGTTGTACCCACTACCCCCATGCGATCGGCTCCCTAACTCGTAGATACCCGTGTTGGTCCCACAGTGGGGTGTATCACCCCCAAAGTGGCAACCCGATGCCACTAAAGATGCATGGCTTATATTTACACGATGCAACAACGTCTTACCTACCAGCCCGGGCCCACGCACGCACATGACCCATTGGACTTGCGTTGCCACCGCTAACCCGTTTTGACCTCTTACAATCAAACCCAGAGCGTGTCCCGTTCTCAACTTGGGTCGAGCTCACAAATATACTTAATGGGTTACTGGTTTGAAAAGGGCCCCCATTCCTGACACAAGCTTTCCACCTATGCTTGGTCCCCACTAAGGTTTCCCACTTAACCCCATTCTTATTCATGTCTTCTTACATGTTTCAACTTGGTTAAGTGTTCCTAATCGTATTTCACAAGCCACCCAAGGCCACCCACTTAACCCCCATGTCCCACCACATGTTTATTTGGTTAAGTGTTACTTAATTCATTAGAATCGTAACCTTGTAAAGACCTCCCACATTAGACTATCGTTTGCGGTTGCTGGATTTGCCGGGCGTGTACGGGAAGTCTTATACCGCAAACGAGCCTAACCTCGTGTCTTTACAATCATTACGCATTTAATTTGTGCCCTTGACCTCTCATATTAGACTACTGTTTGTGGTTGCTGGATTTGCCAGGCCGGTCCGGGTAGTCTTATACCACACACGAGTCTAACCTCGTGTCTTAGGTGGTTAATTACACATAATTATTTAACCCCAAATTGGATTAATATCCCTATTCAAATTTGTCAATAAATTCCAAATCAATTTGTGTCCATAATTGTCACCTAAATTATGTCCATAATTTCAGGTATATAATTTATACCAATTAATGTCTCAAATTAATTATATGCCTTTTAAGGCCATTTTATGCCAATTCACAATTATGTATATTTAATGTTTTCCCATTGTCCCCATGCTATTTGTACGTTTTGATATGACATATGTTAGACTTGCAATAGTCTAACTTATAAAAAAAGAAAAGCAACATCACAACTTGCATAACATATAAAATAGATCTAAGAATCATGACATGAGTTTGCATAGCCAATAACTTATATAGGCAATACACAAATTTGCATAAACTATCATGGATCTAAATATAGATCTAAACATAAAGATGTGAACTTGCATATATGAATATGGTTTTCCCATAACTTGCATATGAATTTCATTCAAACTAGCATATGATATAAACTAGCATAGGAAATGGGCATATAGAATCATAAATTTGCATAACTATGTACTGCCATAGATCTAAATATAGATCTAAACATAAAGGTGTGAACTTGCATATGGATCTAAACATGTAAATCAATGTCACATTTTTTGCATATAAACTAGCATATGTATCTACATGATTCACATATGAACTTGTGTATAATCCACCTACAGACTTGCATAAGATTCATATATGTTTTTAACATCCCAAACTTGCATAAAATTCATAAATTAGCATATGATTTAACTTCCCAAACTTGCATATGATTCATATACATATGTCTTAACACCCAAACTTGCATAAGATGAATCAAGTTAATCATGTACAATTTAACATATGAAACAGATCCACAATAACAAAACATCACATCACATGATTCAAAATCATATTCTCATAATCCCAATTATAACTTATCACAATTAAATTAATTAATTATTTTGTGAAAGATATTATACTCACAAACAAAAGAACGGTCTTGTTTTCCTGGGATCTGTATTCTGAAACTGAATTGCTCGCCTTTGATGTAGACCAATTATTATTTAGATTATATTAGATTGGATTCTTTCTTCTATCTTGTTTTGAGTTGAAAGAGAACGGCGGGTACTCTAGGTTCTCCATTGACGGCATGGCGGCTCTTGGTATGAATTAGTGTGATTTTAGGTTGAGAGTTAGGTTTCTTATATAGAATTTTAATTAATTTAGAGCCGTCAGATTAACCCTAGAAACAATCAAGACCATCCAGTCAAGATAGAATAACACCTTAGCCCTAATGACTCAGCAATGAGTCGAAAAAGCGTCACCTTTCAGATCTGTCCAGGGGGGCAGGTCGACTCCCTGGTCGACCTGTATGGGTAGGTCGACCCCCAGGTCGACCTGGCCCTTGGGCGGGAGAATTCCCTCCCAGCCTGCTCCCCTGTTTGAATTTGAATTTCTGAACTGTTTTTAATTTATTTGAATTCTGAAACTTCGGGAGGCCATAACTTCTTCATACGGAGTCCAATTCATGCAAACTCAAACTCTATCTCAAGCAGAATTCCGAGATGAACGCAATGGCATAACCCATTTCCCTTAATTCTCATGTTTGAAATTAAGTATTCTTAAATTTGTTAATTTTTAATATTTAAAATCACGAGGTGTTACAGAAAGTCTATTCAAATACAAAAAAATAAATATAATTGGTGATATAATGAATTTACATATTTATATTACCCCGTGACTTCCACCTCTCCATATGAAGATGAATGTTCCAACGTTTTAGATTTTGTGTTTGTTAACTTGTATCTAATTTAAATATATGCGATTGAGATTTTGTTTTGACATGGAATGGTATGACCGAAAGGGGATTCGATTTGTCCAACTTCGGAAGGCAATGCTTATTGATCTTCTTGTTGGCATGATACCTAGGGATGGCAAAAGAATCCGTACCTGCGGCTATCCGCGAGTAAAATCCGTCATGGATATGAAACAGATAGTTAAATGGGTATCCTTGGGTAAAATAAACGGGTATTTTTAATATCCATTAATTAATGGAGCGGGTACGGATAGTAAGATATCCATGTCCGTGGGTACCCGTACCCATATTGAATGTGATTTATTATCAATATTCTATATAAAAGACATTGTTGTTGACTGTTCGGTATTTGTGTGCATGCTTTTACTCAACAATTTATAATTAGTTGTTGATATTTTGATGGATAATTCTGTTGTTGTCTCTTCTTTTCTGGATGTTGGTTTACATATGTATTGGTATTTTGAGGTTAGCATTTGAGCATTGGTCTAATTTTTTTTATAACCAAATGTACTTTTGAATAGTTTCAATAAATGACTAAAAAATAAATTGAATAAATATAATGGATACCCACAAATACCCGCCATTATCCGCAATCTGTTTTAAACCCGTTTAATGGGTACTCGTGCGGGTATGGGACGGGCACAGGGCTAAAAATCACCTAATGGGGCGGGTGATGGAGTGGTACCACGCGCGCCCGCCCCGCCCCATTGTCATCCCTAATGATACCATTAAGGGTTTGCACTGACGAATTATTCAGTTTCTAATGCCAATTTTAATATTGTATTGTATTAGGAATTAAACAGAGCTATCCTTGAGGCTAGATGATGTGATTTTTAGGCATAAATAAGGTAATACCAATTACCCATCTAGTGCCACATTCATGATGCTAGTTAGGGCTTTAAATACAAATAATTTGAAGTTAACATGAAGTTTTTAAACCATCCGCCAAGAGAGAATCCACTACTACACAATGAGTAATGTTAGGTGTATAATGTTGATTCTTTTAGCTTTCCCTTTTATACTTGATTATACGTTATCCCATAGGGGTGTGTTACGAGATGGGGCAACTTTCATTACTACCGCTAACGCTAATTATAACTATTGTTGAAAGTTATAATTTTTTATAACCATTACCGCAACCATCTATTATGGTTGACCTTCATATTTCCAAACGTGATGCATTTTATACATATATTTTCAAATATATGCATTATTAATGGTAAATTCATATACCTCTCGCTGTTTTATCAAATTTATTTATTTGTCTGTAAAATAATCATGTCTCATATTACTTGCTAATGAAGGAACATATTATTATTGTACAAACTATTTAATTGAAATTACAATTTTTTTATACTTTAGTGTTAGGTATTATACCAAACAATCATATTTTGTTGGTATAGTTAATTGCGATTATCTAACCTTTTAACTTTTACCGTAGTCATTACCTTGTGGAATTGAAAACAATATGAACAATTAGTATAATGGTTGATGGTTCAGCCTTAATAGTCCTATCTTATACTAGTGTGTAACTCGTACGATGCACACATTATCTAATAAGCATGACTACGTAGTTGATGCACGATGAAATATACTAATTTTAAACATATGGAAGTGCAGCTTCTTTATTCCACTATCATGTATATGCTGGTTATAATGAAATACCAATTCTGAGAATATAATAATGTAAAATTGAATGTAACTTAGTTCAATGGAATTAAAGAGAACCTCTTGAACAATATAGAATTTATACTTCAATATTAAATAACAAAGAGAACTAAAGAGAGTCTTGATTTTTGTATACACGTTTTTAATATGAGATAATGAAGGAGAAGGAAAATTTTTAGTTTGAAAGACACCAGGTTTTATTTTTAGGTTGAATGACAACTTTGAGAAAAAAGTTAGACTGAAGGAAAGTGGTAAATTTAACTAGCATTATATTCAGTTTTTACACTGTACAAAAATGCTAGTTACAACTAGCGTTATATTCAGTTTTACACTATACAAATGCTAGTTCTATTTAGCACCGCTCTTCATGTTTTTTTTTTAAGTTTGTCCGTCAGCCTAAAATTTGTAACTTGGTGTCCTTCATCCTATTTTTTTTCAATGTTTGTCCTCGAGCCTTTTTCCACTTTTAATATTGAATATTATTTTAGGAAGAAAATATTAATACAAACTTTAACATAAAACAATTGGTGCTAATTAAGCAATATCAAAACTTAAAATTAAGCAGAAAATGTTGATCAAAACTAAGGAGAAACCTATAAATGATCATAGAAATCATGTACCATAGGTATATATCAAATCGAAAGGCAAAATAATAGGAGATTTTACAATTCATAAGAGAGTTATAAATTCTTTCATCCTACTATTATTTAATGTAGTATTTAATAAATTAGTCTATTAAGAAATCAAGTCATATATGAATAGATTATATAATATGTATATATATATATATATTATTTGGATTATAAATATATAAAATGATGTGTTTGTATATAAAATATCTTTTTTTAATTATTTTTGGAATTTTAATAAATTATACATTATAGCATTTAATTAATTTATATGTATATTAAATAAGTATGTAAATAAATTAATAGAAAATTAGTATTATTATTTATTTTTATGTGTCAAAATGGTACTTCTGCTATAAAATATTATTTTTAGATAAGCCAGTTAGATTTTAAATATCATACATAAATAGTTTATGTATTTTAAATAGATATATATGCTAATATTATTTAATTTTAAGCAATCAAAATGAAATATTAGTTTGAACTTTGAAGAACATAATTATTTTAAACTTCAAAAGGCTACGTTACAAATTATATCAAATATTCAAACAAAAGGTTTAGATAAGATTATCAAATCGTAATAGATGTATCAATGTGTGTGTACGTGCGCGCACGCGTGTGTGTATGTGTATAAGAAGATAACAAAGGACGGTATTTCGGTTAATTATTAAATTATTGCGAGAATAATAATAGATTAATATGGAGAATAAAGAATAGTAATCGATAAGATAGCACAAGATAGAAAAATGTAATTTCCTCACTTTTTGTTATTTTTTAAGTGAATATATATAACCAAAAAGGAGATAATAGCCAATCTCCAGTGGCTCACAAAAATAGGTCAACCGCACAGAGTACCAAATTGAAACCGTGGACTCGGGACTTACAGAAAAAATCACGCACAAAATGCCACAACAAACAAAAGGCAAACAAACCAACAACTCCAAACAAACTATAGGGAAAAATATAACAACAAGACCCAAGTAGAGGAAAAACAAAATCAAGGTCGTTGGCAGAACCAGCCCAAAAGCACCACCGATGACCCACAAGCAAAACCTCAAGCTCCTGATCGAACTCCAGCAAGTAGCTTCCATCCTAAATTATGACCCATTGCCAAAGCTCCAGCATCAAAGAAAAAAAGGCAGCAAGCAAGCATCCAACAAAGATCTCCAGCAGAAAAGTAGGAAGCAAGCAAGAAGCTCTCAACGAAAAACCTGGAAAAAAAGACTAGCACGAAACCACAACACCACACAACCTCATCCAACCCTGCATAAGGAAAAGATCCCCGAGTGAGACATCGAAAGCTCCTGCCAAAGCTAAAGATGTGAAGTACACATAAGAAAGGACGAGCGAGGAAAGAAAAAAAACACATCATCATTCACCCTCCGGATGATGGAAGTGCCACCATCGGTACCTCGTCGAAATAGCCTTATTACGGGAGCACCAAAGATGCCAACAAATGAGATAGGGGATAGGCCTAGAGAGGATGGCTTGCAGATCCTTTCTGGACCTACCATTCCACTACAACCTAAGCAAATCGATAAAAAAAGAGCGTTAGAAACCACGCCCATCAGTTTCATGGAAAATTCTCAAATAGCACTGGCTTGCTCCCCGTGAAAGAACAAATGGGTGGCAGATTCTAAATCTTCAGCTCTACAACATCTACACCGAGATGCAATTGGGATACCGATCCTCATAAGGTTAACATCAAGAGCTAATCCTTCATGAAATATTTTCCACATAAGAATGAAAACCTTAGGAGGAATGCAGATGTCCCAGATAAGAAAAACATGAATTCTAGGCATAAGAGTTCAAGCAGAGTTCCATGCTGCTTGAAGCTAGAAAGGACCCCCATTCCAGCCGACACTACCATCGTGAGAATTTGAGTTTTCCTTAACTGATTACATCATTTTCCACGTCTCACTTGCGTAAGACAAGGTCTCGGAGAAATTGGAAGGAAAAAGGCGACAATACTTTGCATGGAGAAACGATTCCTATAGGAAGTTGTTAGAATGGAACCTTACCCATGGCTTACATACGTAAGCCATGTAGATATACTTCGGGTTTCGAAGGCCCGTAGCCCCTCATGTCTGGAATGACAAATAAAATCCCAAGAAACCAAGTGATGTCTCCTCACTTCGTCCTTTTCCCCCTAGAAAAACGAAGAAGCCAAGGAGTGATAAGGACGGAAAAAAGAAGTAGGGGTCATTGCTACAAAAATATAAAGACCCAAAGTACCAAGGACAGACTTGATGAGGACTAATCTACCGGCCTGAGATAAGAGGGTAGAATTCCATCTAAGAATCTTACCCCTAGCTTTGTCGGATAGAGGATCGAATATTGCACTAAGTTTGCGACCTCGATAAAGAACGATACCAAGGTAAGGCAGAGGGAGGGATAACCCTAAAACCGATAGAGGACTCTATCCAAGAAGCTTATTTGATTCATGCATTTAGAGGGAACAAAACAACATTTCAAAGAGTTGACAAGTTGGCCCGAGCACCCCTCGTAAAAATGAAGAAAACCGAATAGACCAAAAATGGAGAGTCTGTTCTCGTTTGAAAAGATGATGATATCATCCGCAAATGACAAAGACGAAATCAAAGGACAACCAATTAGGATGCCGAAACGATGGATCTGACCGGCTATCATTAGAGAATGCACTCCTTGACAAAATCCCCTACCAGAACGAAAAAACCTTTGGTAGATCCATTGATAAGAACTGAGGACCAACAGTTCGAGATGAGACACTACACCATATCAACAAGCAGTTCGGGGAAGCCAAAAACACGGAGAACTCGAATAATTAAAAATTATGACATGTGATCATAGGCTTTCGCCATATCTAGCTTTATTAACAAATTGGAACCCCTCACTTTACAATCGATTTGAGAAATAAGCTCTTGAGCAAGAATAACATTGTCAGTGATAAGACAGCCTTTCACAAAGCCAATTTGAGACGAGGAAATGATGCGATCGAGAATATGCGTGAGCCTAGAAAATATAACCTTTGAGATAACCTTGTTTGAGAAGTTACACAAGCTAATCGTTTTGTAATCGACACAAAACTGCAGATTCTCACTTTTTGGAATGAGAAAAAGATCGGTGGATGTCCAACCCTTTGGAAGCAAACCTACTGAGAAGAAGGACTGGAGAGCCAGGAAGAAATCTTGCTGAATGATCGGCCATACACTACGGTAAAAACTATTGTATACGTCCAACCCACTTGCATTATCATAACTATTAGAGAAAACACAAGATCAAATCTCCTCTAACGAAGGAGGGATGCAAAGACCTAAAGACTCTTCAAAAGAAACCAAACGAGGGATGAAGACCAATAACATCAGGTCAATAACAGAAGCAAAAGGACATTGGAGAAAAGATTCGAAGTAGGAGATGATGTCCATCTCGACTTTTTCTGGCGAAGAAACCACCGAAAGGTCAGGACGGAGAATTTGGCGAATAGTCAAAATAGAATTCTTCTTTCTAATAGATGAATGAAAGAATTTTGAGTTCGAGTCACCGTCGATGATGCACTTAATCCTAGCCTTATGACGAAGGAATTCATTCTCAATGCGTAACCCAGAATTGAAGGCTAGTTGGACATGAGCCCATTCCTCCTTATTGAAGGAAGACGGGTCATCTTCATAGAGGGCTTCCACCAAGATGAGAACTTTCTCCGCAGAATGAACTCTATCAAAGATGTTCTAGAAAACAAGGGAGTTCTACACCTTAAGAAAAGATTTAAGGCATTTGAGTTTAAGCGAGAAAACAACAATATGGCTCCCTATCACTGGGGAGGACGAAGAATCTTCCACAGTTTGGAAGAAAGAGTGAAGAGATTTCCAAATGGATTGAAAACGGAAAGAAGACAGCCCCGTTAACACGAATGAGGAATAAATTAGCAGCATTGGAGCGTGGTCTGAGTTAGTGTGATGGAGGTTAGAAATAAAGAAGGAGAAAGGGAAGCTAAACCAAACCTCAGAACAAATATCCCGGTCTAGACGGGAGAGAATCCTGCTAGGACCCTCTTGGTTATTACACTAAGTTAAAGCCGATCCAACAAAAGACACTTCCGAAGACAAGATTCAACGATGAAAGAGTTGAATCTTGCAACCGTCAAGCAGTAAATAGAAGCCCCTCAGACTTCTCCGCTTGGCAAAAGACAACACTGAAGTCGCCTCCAATGACCAAAGCTTCAAAGCCTAGGGGAGAGAGAGACAAAATATTGTTCTACAAGCACTGACACTCAATGCGATCACATCTGGCATAGATCGCGTAAAAGAGGGATAAAGAAGGGAAAGATGCTACCTTACACTCAACAAAAAGAAGTTGAGATGAATCAAAGAGAACACGAATAAAGACATTATTCGCCCAAATAATCCAAATCTTACTGGAAATGTTGGAAATGCCTCTCCCAAACCCTAAAGGAAAAACAACGTTTGGTAGCACCTCAGAACCTATTAATGGCTCCGGAACGGCTACCAACCTGACGGAATGTTCTTAACGATGCATTTCATCCTCGCAAGAGATGCATCATTACCAATATCGCAAATGTTACAAAATAAAGCATTTGCCGTCATGAACAAATAAGAAAAAAAATAGAAAAAAAACTACGAACAATCAAATAAGATATAGGGTGTGTCAACTGGACCTAATGATCCGCTCAGCCGCCGCTATAGAGCTAGTGCGAATAGTGCAAGGGGTCTAAAGAGAAAACCTAGACTTACGTCGTGAAGATTGATATGAAGCACCCGACACACCTCCAAAAGATGCAACTAATCATCCTCTAAATTCGACGTGTGAGGAGAGGAAACAGATAACATGACTCTTAATCTAACAGAAATAGTATTCTTTGTAAGTCAAGAAAGTCGATCGTTGATGATCGAGATTTCAGCGTTACTAAGAAGCGGTATCGAATGGGAATAAGGAGCAAAAATGGGAGAAGCCGGAGAGATATCCAAACTAGAGCAAAACTACGTTGGAGACATGGAAAGAGGAATGGATCGTTCCATAGATAAAATATAAAATAATTAATTTAATTTATTAGTAGAATAAATTATCAATAATTGTATTTTTCTCAGATTGTGAATATCTATATTTCGATTTTAAAAGAATTTTAAAGTTTGTTCATATATTAGACGTAATATTTCACTTATTTATTTATATTTGTTATATATATGTGAGTATATTATGAATTTGTAATAAGAAATATCATTTTTTTTATTTCAGTACGTATAAATATTATGTTTTTGTGTATAAAATAATTTATATATTATTGTTGAAGTATAATAAATTATACATTATGTGACATAAGTAACTAATTTACATAATATTATTAGTTATAAATAATCATATATTTTATTATTTTAGGTTCTAATTATTCAAAGTGATATATTTTGTACTAAATCAATTTTGAAATAATATTTCTAAAATTTCTAAAATTAAATGTTAAACATTATATTTTATTAGTTTATAGATTTTAAGTAAAGGTTAATAAATTTTAGAAAGATTAGTTATTCTTATTTCCAAAATTTTATGTTTAAGAATGTAACGACCCGCCTTTTCGAACAATTCAAGTTGACAATAAAACCGCGCACATGTCCAATTTAAATTGTTCAAAACGACAGATTATTATTATTTTGGGGTTTAATAAGAATCGAATCATAAAATCACAAACACAGAAAAATACAACATCTTGCAGTGGAATAAAATAATACAATAGTAGTTCATGAAACTATTAATAGAAACATACATTAGAGTTTCAAAAGTAGATACAACGAAAGTCTAATACATATAATTTCACTAATAAAAACCGACTGGAATAAAGAAATAACTAAAATGGGAATAATAGTAGATGAATAGATAGCAGAAGTCTTTGGCAAGTCTTCAACTCCAAAATGTGCATCTCAAATACTATGATGCTCAGACTAACCCGAGCGTAAAGTTAAGCAAAACACTTGAGTGATGACTAACATTCTTATGCAAGTAAATCAAACCAAGTGAAATGTATGCAGATAAAAGGTTCAAGTAACTCAAAGGATGTTTGAGATTACCATCCTTTAAGGATCCGTTAAACTATATACACATAATACAATACGCTATTATAGTAATATCTATTATTAAAGAATACATTGAAAATAACATTAAGGCATTGCATTTGCCCCTTTTTGTAAGCATTGTAGTCTATACAGTACCATGAATTCACCGCACATACTGGTGTTATCAAAGGGCATTGCATAATGTACAATACCAAAAAAAGTCATAGTGGGGTCGATCAAGATAATATGACAAGACACATGAGGCCATATCAGGGTAGGATTCTACCGTTTAGCGGAGCCGGGCTGGTGGTAGCGCATAGCCGTAGCTATCGCCCACATCGAACTACACTCCCATAAAATCGAGGGATGCACATCAAATCAAATCAAACCGAGGAACTGAGATACTAATTGAAGAAGTGTGTCCAATAGGGATAGCTAACCCACTTGGCCTTGGAATAACTCTTGTTTTAGTCATTTTAATTTTGACATGAATGTCAAGGCTATCCATCATAGTTCACTTACTTTATTCCAGTAATGTTCGTCAATCCATCCTACTTCGTTTTGGATTCTTCACGACGTATGCAATTGTTAAAGTGATTTTGATATTGATAGAGAGTATGCCAATATCCGACCCTAACCACTCTAAAATCCAAATGATTATTCCCTATCGTGGTCATTTTTATTTAAAAAAATCATATGCCAATGTCATAAATCAATTTACTCCAATTATTAATTTTCATCATCATTTACTTAACTAATCAAATATTGAATTCAGTTTCAAATTAGAACTCAGATTTACAAACAATTCATTATCAAAGTTCAAATTTCGATTTTAGATTTTTATGTCACAAATATCATTATTAAATGAAATCTTTACATTCAATCAATTCAACTTAATTGCTCGGATTGAAAATATACTTTTATTTTAAAACAAATAAATTTAATATAAAATAGTTTAAATAAAATAGTAACAAAAATATATATAACAACTAAATTTAATAACTAAAATTATTATAAAATATATAATAGTTAACTTTATATAAAATAGCTAAAAAACATATAATAGTTAAACTTTATATAAAATAAGTTTATTAAAATAGTTGTAAAATATATAATAGTTATGAAAATAAATGTAAAAGAGAATTAGTTTAAAGAAAATGATCTAATTTTAAACAGTACTAATTTGAAATAATTCAAATATAATAATCCTATACGAACCAAATACCAGTATTTCGAAAATTCGACTCAACATTAGTTTGAATTTCGAACAATTTAACTTAAACTGTCTAAATTTCTAATTTAAACATAGGATTCCAATTCTAAACCATTAACTTCAATTTGATTTGAACTAAAATTGTAAATTCATTTTCATTTCATTACTTTGGTTTAAATCACATTCAAAGTTTAATATTATGTTTTATCACTTAAATCAAATTCTTCAAATTTCAAAAAAAAATAAAATTAAATCAATTACACAATTAAAGCGTAATAAAATATTTTATCAATTCACTCTTTAAATTAAATCAAATCTTTTCATTTAATTAATTTAATAAACTTAAATTTTAAAATTATATCTTTTATTCTATAATAAGATTTATAAATTAAACTTTCAAATAACATTTTCTTAGGCAAAGCCGGCTGATTTTTATAGTGATCAGTACACTTTTTATTTTGGCAAGGTTGACTAGTTTTTAAAGTGGCCCATAACACTTTTTACTATAACAAATAATAAGCATATTATTATAGGATATCGACAAATTGCCTAGCTGCTAATGTCAGTTTTTAAGGTGGATCGACCACTGCTGCTAAACTAGCTAAAAGATCAACAAATAGTCAAACTTACTAGATTACTCTAAATTGCCTAAACAACAAACTCGCCTATGTACCACGCAAGGTACAACAAACATGACATGGTACCAATTCCAAACTGTGTCCTAGAGGTAGACAATGACACAATGCCATATACCAAAAAAATGTGCAATTTACAAAAACAAAAAATAACCTCTGAAGCATCCATAACAGCAACACAAGCCCTCGAAAGTGAAGCAAGCATCAACATCAAAGATCCAGTCTTTGGGAACACAACAGGCTAAAGGGGTAATTCATTAACTAAAATCTTGACATAGGGTTGTGACCAAGAAGAAAACTTACTCTAGACACTTTTTATTATAACAGATAATAAATACAATAGATACATGAGATAGATGGTGTTGACGTCAAAAATGGTTCACTTGACGATTTACCCCTAAATGCACAATTCGTGCACAAATCATAGAGTAAAATATAATATTCTCATAATCACCGCCACAAAATGCAAGAATAAAATAATAGAAACATGCAACAATTTTTACAGTGGTTCGACAATCCTAGCCCACATCCACCTTATAATCTATTGTTTATACTATTAGATTACAAGATAAAGTACATTTGTATATAAGAATCGAAGAGAAAGAAGTGTATTTGCTTAATCATAATGTCCTTGCGTAATAAGATTCCAAGAGAAAGGATTCGATCCACTTCTAAGTTCAAGAAGTATGTACTTATAGGCAGTGACCACTCTGGGTCGGTATGCCACTTGGCGGTCAATTCAGAATCCCCGGAGTAACATGCGCACCACGTTCATCTAGTTGAAAGAGTCTCCGAAGTAGTTCATAGGTTCGGGTTAAACTAAGCTCGGGTCGACCATATACGTGTGCTTCGATCATATGAAGTAGGAAAATATCCAAGAGTGAAATTAGGAGACTGGATCAAGTCCTATCCATGTTTTTGCTTCGGTCGACCTAACTCAGATCGGCTATGCCGACCAGAGATTCACCCGATCCGGATGGGCCAATCCAAGCCCAAGTTAGGTCAAGCCGACCCCGAGTTAGCTCTTCATATTGTATGCCAAGATGAAATGCACCGAGCCGAAGATGTGATGAGTTAGAGTAGGTTGATTCGAGCTTACCGATTCAAAATCATGCCATATAAAACCAGGACTATCGAGTTATTTTTCTATTCCCATCCAATAAATTGAGTCCAACAAAGCTTAGACTCAAGTTCGGAGTACTTCGCTTGCTAGAATTATGTGATGTGACTACCTTGCTAGAAGGTGGGTTAACACTTTGCCCCCAAATTTTTTCTTTCTTGAGAAAGGAATACGTGTTTTGAATAATACATAAGCCATAAAATTTTATATAAATCTAGAATATAGAAGTCTAATACCCGAAATCCAGAAATTCACGATCATGCCAGATCATACTAAGTAATAATAGAAAACCAGAAAGCCTCGATCACTACGTATTGTATTAATAAAAAACCAAAAAATCATTTTCGCGTTGAACCATATTCTAAGAAAGCCAAAATCACTCCGGATCATATTATAAGAAAACCAGGAAACCTGAATATAAAGAAATCCAGTGATCACGATGGATCATAATATAAGAGAAATCCAAATCTAAGAAATCCAGAATCCGTAGCCTCGCTGGACCTACCCGATTGTGAGTATAATCCATACCTACAAATAAACCAAGTGAATAGTTTTACCAAATCCTGACATTACTATTTATCCTTTCGAAACATAAACCATGCTTGGAAAATCATAGTGAGTATATTCCATACTCGATCCATGATTGAATCGTCTTGTTAAGACCTAACAAGATTGCTCTATCCTTTGGGCACATAATCTGTAACACCCCATAATTTAATACACCATAATTACATGAAAAAGATAATAAAATGAATATTAATTAATAAAATATTTGGAACTAAGTTAAACGTACTTTACCATTGCGTTCGTTACGAAATTCTGATTCAGATGGACTCTTGGTTTTCGTAAAACAGACTAAGTATGAAGAAGTTATGACTAGAAGAAGTTTGAACTAAATTTAAAATAATTTAATAAATAAAATCAAATGGAAGCAATGATAATAGGTCGACCTAGCCCTACATGGGTCAACCCATGTGTCGACCCATTGGTCGACACTAGTGTCGACCTACGTAGTAGGTGGGTCGATCTATCTTCGACCAGGCTGGAGCCTGAATCTGGACTGTTTTGTGTGTTTTATTATTATGTTGACTTAGCATGATGTGTCTTTAAAAGTTTGATTTTAAAATCTAATGTCCTATTGTTTATATTATCCTAACATATCTATAAATAGTCTAGCAACCTCACCATTTTCTTGCATAAACATTTCTTAATCTTCCTCCTCCTCTAAGTTATGTTCTGTAATAAAATTAAGAAAATGCGGGGGTGCTGTCAAAACATAGATTGAAAGGATAATTCTTCTACAAAAACTATTTCAAAGGCCATTTCCTGGATCTAATACATATATGTGTGAGTTCTACATTATTTTTAGACACTACAACAGAACTTCCGTTTTATAGCGGCCTATAGCCGCTACGAATAAGAAAGATAGCGGTTTCATAACTACTGTATATGAACATGTTATAAAAAACTGCTAAACTTTTATAACGCTTTCCAAGCCGTTATTAAAGATCCCTTTTGACAGCAATATATTGCCACTATGTTATTTTATTACAGTAACTCATTTTGACCGCTATAATACATCAAAATCTCATTTAAAGAGAAAATATTTATAACACAGTATTGCGGCTATAAAATAAGTGTTCAATAACAGATATTCAACGGTATTAATAAACGTGTTATAGTTTTACTAATCCCTTTGACATCTCATTTTTGCCGCTATGCTCGATAAATACAATAGCTCAGTATTGCCGCTATGCTACATCAATACAATAGCTCAGTATTGCCGCTATTATACATCTAAATCTCAATAAATTTGAGATTATTCATAATGCGGGTTTACTGCTATAACATATATCTTTGATAGCTCATGCATTTTAATCATAATAATCAAAATGAATAACCATAACAAGTTAAAGATGAACACAGAAAATATACTAATTGCAAATAAAGTATCAACTAAAAAAGAAATTCAATATATGAGTTAACACCTAATTCAATACACATATTCTCAATTCCCACTAATGTCAACTTGCGTACACAAAATACAAAAAATAAAACATAGTTCAAATTTAAAGTCTACGATAAAACCCAACTAACTACTCTCCTTCATCAAACTTCCACAACCATGCTACCCATCCGATCTCTACTCCACACATTCACTGGCCAAATGCACAAGTCGAAGACCATCACCATTGCATTACCACTGCATGCACATCCATTGATCTGAAAGCATATTTAACCAGTTCCAAGCTATGCATAATACAAACAAACATAGTGTAAAAACAATGTGGTTCAACCAAATACTAGAAATATCTACTGTTGCCATTTTTTAACTGTAAAAACTTTGACATTATACAAGCATAGTGTAAAAACACATATATGATAGATGTAAAATCTTACATGGCCAGGCATTGAGCTCAATTTGAAGATTTCTTCCACTAAAGTCACACAAATTTAGTCCCCTAAGGGCTGTCAGTTTCAAAATTTTCGAAAAATGCAGAGGGAAGCATGAATCATAGAAAATATATATGGAACAAAATCTATAAAGTCATTTGGTTGAAGTAGACAATAAGCCAACAATGAACTAGTGACTAGGTAGAAACTAAAAGAGTTCCATGAAAGGTATAGTTTCTAGGTATGGACAACAACGAACTAGTCAGTAGGCCACTAATATTCATCAAAATATGTAAGTATGTTCCAGCAGCAAACAACTATATTACCTATAAGATATATATGCATGAGCTAACTGGTATTTGCCAATAACAAACTGTCAATAGTACCATATAGACCTACAATCACTAGATTAAAAAATTATGGTAAAATGTTTCTCTAATCCAATAACTAGATATGAATCTACTAATTAGTGCAATGTAGTAACTAATTGTAAAGAAAGCAGATGTCACCTTACAATGCTCTACAACCTTTTAGTTGTTTAATTGTGTTCATTTGTTTAGTATGGCCATTCACTTAGTAGTTTGATTTTTTACTTTGTGCAGTTAAGGCTTTGATATTCAAATGTTATCTCTCCACAACCATGCTTTATGCCTACCTCAACGCACTGCTCTCAGCTTCATAGCCAGCAGTGCTTCTGTTACATATATAAAAATCTCCATATCATGTATCTTTTCCAATTCTGTTACAAATTTTTAATGAACAACAATTTAATTCATAAGTAACCATAAGATTAAATTTAAATTAGGCTTGTATCCAATTAAAGTTACCATGGAACCACTACAAGAAAAATAGGCTTTGGCTGCTCAACATGGCGGCGTTTGTTACTGAAGTGCAGCGATTTACATTTTTACACCTTTGCTTGTACCAAGGAACGCAACCAAGACTGAACTTAGCAGACTACCGCCCTTAATTTTTTTAGTTCCCGCATAATTTTCATTTCCGCGTTATCTATTTCAGCTTCCCTCTCACTTCTTCTCCCACGACCTAGTTCTCACGTGGTGCCAAGTTCACCTCTGCCTCCTAGAGTCTTCAGTTCAGGTTTGCCGATGTTGCCTCTTCCTACTTTTCTTCTTCTTCTCCTTCTCCACCCCCAGGGCTCTCTCCCCTTTTGCTTTCTTTCAAATTGCTGAATCGGGATCGTGATGTAGACCTAAATCACTTTTGATTGTTTTTTTCTGATTCGATGTTTAAATTGAAATTGTGATTCAGTATCAGACTTCGTTATTTTCATTCTGAAATAAGATTGTACGTTTTACACTGTTTGTGATCCAATTGAACTATTTGAAATACCGCCAGGAACGTGAGAAGCTCCAAGATAGGTTCAGGAGCAGAGAGATGTGATGTAAGAGTGGATGTGTAAAAATATAGCACAGGAAGCAAGAGAACAATGCTAGAGTGGGAAAGTCTTTGAGGTGGCATTGCAGGGAGTTGCAAAAGTCACACAAGGCAGAAAACAGAAAGATGGTGCAGCGCTATGGATGCGATGCATGAAGTGGGACTTCCTCATATGGTGGAAAAGCACCGTAGTGGAATGGAGGTATTAAAACCTGGGCTGAAAAAAAAAACTCTACTATTACAGGCAAGAGATTAGTAACCAAGCCAAAGTAGTGGGAACACATAAGTGTGAATATATGCTTAGGTAGTTGTATACTGATACTGCTATTACATTTTGATGCATATGTGTGTGTTTGCAGTAGTATACATATGTTATAACATGAGTTTAAAAAATATATATTTGAGAATGGAACATTTATACATTTTGGCCCATGGATATATTAGTGTTATTTTTAGTGAATGCAATTCTGAGAATATGATTATGTAGATTTAAAACTTGTATATTGAAACATATACACACACACACTCACTCTTACTTGTGGTTATGTTAATGGGAAAAAACAAAAAATGAAGTGCTTGAAACATGAACATTCAATCAATGGCTTCTTGCCAGCTATCATAAGTAAATGATCTTACCTAAATATCGAGTCAGACTTAATTCAAGAATAACTAGAAACAACAAAGCAAACTCCTAACTCACACCAAATAATTGAACTGTTTTGAAATGTACATCTCTGAATGGGAGCCCCTTGAACATTTTTGCATAATTTATATCTTACACATGTTCCCAGTTAGTTAATGTTAAATAGGACATCCATTGAGTTTGAAGTACATTGCTTATGTGTAAATTGATTTTTTGCTGTGTACATAACAAGTTGGAACTTCAAGAAAATAGAATTTAATGAGTCAACCGCGTATGCACCGGGCGATCCTATTGAAACATGGATTGATGGTTTGCTTTGTTTTGATGTCACAAACTACATCCTAAGTCTTAACAAGTAAGAGGTAGATTTGATAGTTTGTTTTTCCTCTTTGTTTCTTTCCCTATTTGATACTAAGTCTTAACAAGGATGATTCACATATACCATCTTACAATTGACATATAGCTATTAGTAGTTTTGCTGTTCGCTTCATTGGCTTGTGTGCGCTTCATTTTATCCATTTCAATTGTATTGTTCTGGTGCTTTTAAAAATATCATTTTGTTTTGTATTACATTATCGTCAACCTTCAAAACTATCACTCAAAAATAAACTTTGCATTTTATTTCATTTTTATTTCTGCACCTTATGCATCTCAGTTAAACTGCATTCTTGCTTTGCTACATTTCACTATTTACTGTTCTGCTATGTTTACTGTTAGATCTTGCTTTATTACAGTTCTGCATTCTGTTTTTCATTTAGTTTTTGAGGATCAGTGCTGTTTTTTTCCCTAGTTCTCAATCCTATCTTTTACACTTTCTACCCAATCTCATTCACCTAGCTGACAACTACAACGAACTCTCCAGTAAATATTCTTTGGTGGTTAATATATAATCATTAAATTCTTTGGTTTCTCTTATTGTGTACCTTATTTACTGAATTTTAGGCTGTCTTAATATGGAACAGTGAGTATTTCAGAGCTTATACTAGACATGATGCATTATACCAGTGTTGTTAGTATCTGAATGGGTAAATAGATAATTGTGGTGGAGGTCAAAGCTACGATTAACAATTATTAGATACACGGATACATTGCCTAAAGTGTTTTTTTTTTTTTTTTTGAAGAAATAGTTGAACCATTATTTCACTACTAGGTGGACTAGATGTGTTTCTGAAACTAGGATTCTATATCATTATGTGGTTATTAAAAAATAGTATCAACAAATTGTAATACATCTGTATAAAATGAATGTAGTGAATGATGTAAATTAAGCATATAACATAATTTGTATCATGTGTTTATTTTAATATGTTATTCTTGAATTCTGTAATTATGTAAATTAAATGTGCAGAACTATAGTGCACAGTATGTTGAGTTTCAAAATTGCAGCAAAAAAAAAATCTGGAAGAGTCATTTGAGGCACGTATATAACGCTGTCCTTAAGGAATTATTCGCCCCCACTACTTTCAGGGAATCTGGCAGCGAAATTCCTACAGGATACAACAAACAGAGAGTTTATAGAAGCAGAAAACGGGGAAGAAGAAGAGCAGACTTAGAGAAAGTTATTCTGGAAGACAAGGGCGAGATGTTTATATAATAGGCGAATGGGTATAACTGTTCGGGACAGTTGCGCGTGAGGAGACGCGGCCAGACGTTCAAAAATTACGACCGTTGGGAACAGTGAACCCGTTCTGTATGGTCACCCACGCGCCCCAAGTGCCCAAGTGCCCAATCTTTGACCCATAATATTTTATAAGTCCATGGCCTTTTCAGCCCAAACCATTGTGCCCTCTTCTGAGCCCAAGTTATTGGCTCAAGTCATTAATTCACAACATCCTATTCATGCTCTTGATATATAAGATGAGTTACACAATAATACTTGCCGATGTGGGACAAATATTTATTGCAATCTTCCCAATACAGTATGATTAAATTGGGTTCATAAAACAAAGCTAAATTAAATGTCATCCACTGCATGTCACTCGATTAAATTACACTTATGAAATGTAATTGCTAAATCATTTGAATTGTGAATACAGAACCAAAATTGAACAAAAATATAAATTCATCAAATTAAATTTTGAACATCTAATGTTGTGATATTCCACATGTCAGTTGGTGGTGGTGCTAATGGCTGTCAGTACTTTGGAAAATACCAAAGGCCCTGAAAGCATTTGTGTCATTTTGTCAGTATAAAGATTAAACGTATGGAACTTCTCCCTAATTTTCATCACTGTCCAAACTTTCTTTACCTCCCGATCTGGGCCTCCTAACTGACCACTGAGTTAGGAATACATTGGTAAAAGACGAAAGGCTGTCCAATGAAAATATTCAATGCATTTTGATTGATTATTTAGTAAATCATGCTTCGCGTCCTGTTTGGATGGTTCCAATGGTTTATTTTCCAGCTCAGAAAGGTTTTGCGAATCAACAGAAAGTACCATAACATTGAATTGGTATTACCATGATTTGATAAAATTTGGGATAGATTCGGAAGACGTCTCGTTCGTTTGGGTTGAGTTAGATTTTTAGATGCTAGGGCCATTTGAGTGGGAAGTGACTACTGAAATTATGCCCTTCCTCCACTCTACGTCGCTATCTTCCTTTCCGCTGCTGCTGCACACCAACCCGGCGTCGCCATTCATTTTCGGCTCATGTAGTGAAATGTAGCATTAAGAAATGCCTAGGCTAGGAAATTCCATATATTTTCACTAAAGAACTGCATGAATGCAATGACAGATTCTCTAATTTTTGAAGTGAAATGCATAGGCTAGGAAAGTCTGTATATTTTCTATTTCGCTTATAAACATTGAGAAATGGTTTACAACTGTAATTGGAATCACTTATCCAATATTTATAGTATCTTCAGACTGGAGAACCAGAAATGCTTGTCCAATAAACTCCTTTTTGTCATGAAATACTAAACCACCAATATTTCCAGGATTTGCATCCACGTCAATTTGAAAAACAAGATAGTTAGATGCCCCACAATATTATAATGTAACCTCAGTTCAGGATACCACTTCTTTTGTAACAGATAATCACATCACCACCAAGTGGATTTTCTACTCTTTACCTTTTAACCACATGTTATCCATTTGAATTGATATTAGATATTTTTAATCTTGCAAGAAATTTTTGAAACCTGATGTTTAAAACTTGAGTTCAGTGTGGTGTGTATCATAAAAAAGGGAGATTAATGGTGCAATGGCCAAAAGTAGTGTTTTAACTTCTGGTATGCCTCCACGGCAATGGAGGCTTCCACAACCTTTACTTGAGTTAAGATATTACGCATTATATTTCACTTGAAAGTAAGTTTGGACCGATTAAAACTTAATATCATTTCAACTGACTAATGTAGCTCTTAGAGAAACAACACCTGTAAAAGTCACTAGCTCTAAACTAAGAGCATGACATATTTTAGTTAAAACTGAATTTCTTCTACAAGCATATTCTATTACTTCTTGGGTGTTTGTATATATATCTTGCTGCTAATCTATTTTTATTTTTGAACTTTTTTTTGTTTTTGTTTTTTGTTTTTTTGCTGCTAATATGTGTGTGGTTTAATGAAACTTAAATAGGCTCGATCATCTTATTATTTGTGTTGGTAGATTACTGAATGATTGATATGTTGGCTTGATTGCCTCAATTTCGATCAGTAGTCCTTCTTTAATATGTAAAAAGAAAGCAAGAAATACGCATAGTGACAAGATATGGTTCGACATTAATTCATCAGTTAGGATAGTTAGGGGTAGTAAAAATTGATGCTTTATTCATATTTTGATGGATTTATTTATAGGAAGAAGATTCTAAAATAGCTGCAAGCAAGAAGCAAAAAGGACAATGTGGACTGAATTGGATGATTATAAGCAAATTGAATTTAGCCAATGTGTAATCTCTAAAATTTGAAGTAGGAAAATGTATAACAGTAACATATACAAAATAAATTTATAATCCTTTCACATTATTCTGAAGTAGGTAATGAACAAGGCTTTTCGATTCAGAAATGTTGTGAACTTTCTTCATCAGAAGGTGACCAGATATGTGCGTTACAAAGGCATGAACTTTTAACTCTATAACTCAACATAATATGCAAAAAAACGTTGTTTGTGTGAAAATGAATGTATAATTTTGTAGGTTATGACATTCCATGTGGTTGAAAAGTACTTTCGGTTCTTGTAGCAGTTCGTCTAGATCAAGATTTATATGCAAACTCTCACTAGTTTGTCCTACGGAAGTGGCAGGTCAGTTCCTTAAGCTATGTTTTAAGTAGCTTTCTATTCTATCTGATAACAGTTCAATACCATTCATTCAAAGTTTCAACCCAAATTGTGGTGTATATATATATCATTCATAGTTTATAACCATGAGCATTTTTTACTTGTGTTTTTTCTGGCCTAACAAGCAAGGCATCTCCTTTAAGTGCGTAGGCTATGTACTATGCACGTTCAACACACCACACACCTAATAAAGAGCCACCGGGATAACATACTTGGGCTTTGCTAATGTAGCCCAAAGTTTGTCCTTGGATGTGAAAATGAAATATTGAAACTGACGTTAGAACTATTGATCATTAAGGCCCCATTCTTAAATGCTGTCACTTCCGAACAGCAAATGAATGTCATATATTCCTGGAGTAGTAGACCATAGCCTTCAATAAAGCACCAACGGAGCACTCTAATTTTAACTAGTCATCCCGATTTAGATAATTGCGCTATGCAATAAAAATAATAAAGTAATTATGGGAATGGATGTCTAAAATTAAAGGATAGGTTTTGGAGCTGAATTTATAAGGGTTGTTGAATTTATTTAATTTTTTTGTCTTAAATCAAACAGTTAAATTTTTATTTTTATTTGATATTGGATGACTACGGGAGGGCTATTGATACTTTGTGTGTGCAGGTGATTATTTGTTAAGCCTTCTCTTTGGTACACCACAACATCCCCTTAAAATCACCTCTAATTTCAATTGCATGTTCCGAATAAATAATATATATTCTACCTTTTATCGCTTTAGAAGAGATAAAACATACATTTAACTAGGAACATGTCATTGAAATAAAGGACGTGAATGCACGCGCACGCGCATGCGTGTTTTTGTGTGTGTGTGTACCCAATTATTTGACGTTGTCTGTAAATCCCAATATTACTTTTGTATTGAAATGTTTGGTCCATAGCACATTAGTGGAAAAAGGAATATTGAATAGAAATTTGTGTCTGATATCAAAGGCTTTAAATGGTGTTAAACAAAAGAGAAAGTAACTTGATTTTAATCATTTAAAATGTTTCCTCCTTTACGCCACCTGATTATATTTAAATGATAATCTCAGTTGAACTATTATTGTAGTAGGGAGCTACAATTGGAATTCATGGAATATTTTGGATGTTGTACCATTTAGGTTCAATGGATATCAGCATCTAAGGCTGCTTGTCTGCGCCTGTGTATATATCCAAATCCAGTCCAATATATGCAGTCGAACAGTGGAAATTTTATGTATGGCACAGTTTCAATCCACGTAAATCAAACTGCAAAAAACCATTTGTCCAACTGTCAAAAAGTTAAATTGTGCAGTTCCAATATGCACCGTACAGATTACAAGAAAAAACCAGGTTTTTCAATTTCCACCTTGCCTTACGTTTCAGTTGCATGGATTTTATTCTACTCAGCTTTAGTAACAAGAAAAAAAACCCAAATTTGAGCAGAAGTTTGATGATTTGATATCATACATCAACTATTACCTATAGTATTTGGTTGCATAGTTACATAAGAGAGATTTTTATTATTAGGTATGGATGACTAATTGGTCATTATTAGACTTGATAAACAAGTAGACATTAGACCTGGGTTTTTTTCTTGTGGGCATGAGTTAGTGGATTCATGTGTTTTTTTCACAAAATGAGTAGCTACAGAGAGAATGGAGTGGAATATTTCGAAGCAACAGGAAAGGTTTGTTCTTTTTTGTCTAACTAATTGGACTTGTGCAGTAGTGCGTTGCACATAGATTTCATCATAAAAATCATTCAATGGTGAGGTATTTGTTTTTGTTTTTTTCTAACATCAGTTGAGAACACGAATTGAAATTATGAATACAAAACATATGATGTACTATTATACTATAATGGTTAGTGGTCTACATAACACTATTACACTACCATAGATTCATGCATAGCAGGTACTAACTATGATAAATATATTTGTATTGAATTAGAAATGGTTGACTAACTTGTTTTGTATTGTTTAGATTAATTTTATCCGTAGGCTTCTTGGTACTTCTATCAATAATAACCAAAAAAAAAAAGTTATGGACTAGATTAATTTGGCTACTGCAGACTTGCAGAGCACAAGTGCATTGTATTTTAATGCATGCATAGCGTGGGAGTAGAAAAAATAACAAAGAAAGCTAATCAAATTATGGCCAAATATATAACATGTTGAAATACTGAATACATGATGATTAAAGATATTTTTTCTGTAATGCCTGTTTTCCCCTCAAATATTCACACTTTCTAATATGCTTATCCTTTGGCAATTGGAAACACTGAATATCATCGTATTTTTGGACCTCTCTTTCCAGATTTCCGACCCATATAAGATAAGGTGCAATCTAGACCTCCTCATGTATGAGTAACTTCAGTGAATGCTTTTACAAAGTAAAGCAGTAATAGTACTAAAGAAACACCTATTCTCACTCCAATATTTGTCTTCCTCACCATTATTTTTGATTTGATCATACTGCCCTCACCTTTTCAATATTTTAATATAGAACACATAAAGGAAAGCCGAGCTGAAGTTTGGTTCATTGTCTTCTGTTATTGTAGCTGGAGGGCCTTCTTACCAATTTCTTGATAAAGGACGAAGAAGCTTTGATTTTGCAAACTCTAAAAATTAGGTTCTTGCTCCTGTTGGAGGAGCAACCGCTACTCCGTCTCTTGATCTTGGATGAAAACAATTCTGTTAATTCTAATAACCAAGCTTCTTTTGTATGAGCATTGCAGAACCGTGAAAGGTATTCATATAAATGATCCGTCTTGTACTTCTTTCTTTGGCTTCTTTATGCATAATTGCATCCACTGTTGTTATCAATTGATATTTTTGGTTATTTTCATGTGGTGTATGATGTAGATAAAGCGATAGAAAAATACATATCTAATCACATGCATGCCATAAGAAATTTTTTATTTTAGTTGAAGCAACAAAAAGTACACTTTGTTTATATTGTTTATGTGCTTGTTCTTATAATAACCAATTAATATTGTTTATAGGTAATTAGCTTTTCTGAAGTGAAGACCGTCAACAACAATGGATATGACTTTAATTGTTGTATGCATTATGGTATTTATTAGTACTTATTGTGTAAATTTATTTCTAAATGCATGTGGTATGTGAATTTGTTGATTTTGTCAAATAACTATTATCTAAATGGTTATGGAAAATACTTATGTGATTTGTGTGTTCTCATTTATTTTAATATGATGATTATATGATTGATTGCTGTTGTTTTAAATTAGACTTTTATATGATTGTTGCTGATTTTAATATGACTATTATATAATTAGTTGCTGAAAATAATATAAGCCATTAACAATATATAGTAGCATTTAAAATATGTTACAAAACAATCAATACCTTTTAGTAGCGTTTTAGAAATGCTACAGAAACAAATGTAATATACCATTTGAATATTTAGTTGCATAAAATAAACACTACAGAAAAGCAAAATGTGACCTACGTACAGACCTTCAGCAACGTTTGGAAAACGCAACTACACTTACCATATGGTAGCGTTTATTAAAACGCAACCAAAAAAATTAGACTTTTAGTTGCGGGACCTGTAGTAGCGTTCATTAAAACGCTACCAAAAGCTTTGGTAGCGTTTTTCAAACGCTACCATATGTCATTTCTGGTGTAGTGAACTTTAAAGTCCCTATCAATCCAAGACAATAGCTTATGAAATTCATATAATTCTGTTTAATTAAGAGGACCGATGTTTAGTGACAAACTAAATCATTTAACTAGAAAGTGAATGCTACAAACGCCTAAAACATAAAAGGTCGATAATGTCTTATTATTATAAGTAAATTAAAGTGACATGAACATAATTGATGGAAACTACAAAAGAACACAATTAAAATATTATGCTATTCTACAAGTATAATAGCTTTCCTGACTCATATTGTTAATTAGTGGAATTACATAATTACTATATTTTATATAATAGAACAATTAAGATGTAGAAGAAACCTTAAAATATAGCAGTGCATCAGTTGTAGATTCTGATCCGGCAATGAAGGCATTTCTTCAGATAAAGGAAAAGCCTCAGCTAAAAATCTCAATGTCACAACATCAGAAATGAATGGGTGCACCGATGGTTCTTCTTGAACACAGATTGCCGTAATCACAACAACTCGGTTCAGTGCTTTTAACGGGTAGTTGTTTTCTAGCACTGGGCCCATCAGCTCTTTGCATCTTTTTGGATCTTGAAACACTGATTTAACCTATACAAAATTGTAATAAAATCATCAATTTATATATATATATATATATATATATGTGTGTGTGTGTGTGTGTGTGTGTGTGTCAAAAATAAAACAAAACAACTAGTGGTACAAAATAAATGAACAAAATTAGCTGGTGAAAGATCACAACAGCACACCATTAGCTGGTGAGATTTACTGTCTTATAAATTGGACCATCTAGCATTGCTGAAGGTGAACAAAATAAATGAAGTTTCTACCTCAACAAGTAACAAATTTGAAGTGCTTTCCTCCTAGGAGTTAGAAGAGTCCACCTGCAACATAGGAACAATAGCATATACCATGAGCTATAATTTCGATTCAGTGGCAATATCATGGTACATCAGACTTTATAAGAACTGTGAAGGAGAAATAATCACAGATTTCAAACAATAACATATACCATGAGCTGTAATTTCGATTCAGTGGCAATATCATGGTACATCAGAATTTATAAGAACTTTATGTGTATATTCAATATTGTGTAAATATTTCATTAGTGTCATCCAAACAGAGCCTTTTGGAGCATGTTATTTTGAGATGAAACTAGTTACATAGCACAGAAAGTCTTATACATTGCAACAGACAAGTTTTTTTTTTAAAATTGCAACAGACAAGTATTACCAGCCATATGGTGGAAAGTGGAAACCTACCAATAATACCCTTTATATTGTTCACTTTGATGCATTGAAAAATACAAACAACCAACCATAAATTTAAAAGAACTAAATTTTTGATGCCAGTGAAAATCCGGACCTTCTCGACTTTTAGATAAAATCATATGTGATTTTTTTTTTCTATTTTTTCCCTAGAAAATATTGTTTGATAGAAATGTTCATTTTTCTATGAAAAAGACTAATTTCGTAGAACCTTTGATATTTTTGGGAACAATTTTCTTTTTCATTTTTTTTATTTTTATTCGAAATTTCAGATATTTTGGAATATTTCTTAAAGAAAATTTGAATTTTCTGAAAAAGATTTGAGTCGCATTTTGATAAAAAATTAGTCTTTGTTTGAAATTAACTGATTTTTTTATCACTGAAGAAAAAAAATTCAAAATGTAAACAATTTTGAATATTATCCTTAACTTTCTATATGAAGAAAATGAGTATCTCAACTTAAAAAAAGCACGCTCTTTTTCTGTCTACTAGGAGCAATCCAAGGAGCCGAATGAATAAATCCATATGTGATAATATGTAGTTTTTAAGATCACAAGTTCATGGATTTTTTACTTAACCAGTGGTAAGAATAACGATATTCGGGGCCATGCATGTGAGCATTATTCATATGTTCTGATTCGCATTTTGATGCAATATTTAATAATATTTAAATCAATCAGTTACCCCATAAACAAAAAATGTACTTATATAAGAATTATGCTTGAATATTATTATTATCTACAGATGGAACCCCAGTATGTTAGCAATGCTACCTGAAGATCACGAAACGTACGACATTGTGTATGCGGTCAGTTTTCTCCAATCAGCGCCTCCTTCATGCAAACGTGGGACTCCTTGCCTCGAATCACTGCTGAATAAAAACAAATTTATCATCAACAATTTTATTTAAGTTACATGGAAATTAGTGTTACCTAATGTTACTTATTATATACACATCGTACAAATAATAATTGGATTAAAAAACAATTTTATGGTAATTAAATCAGAAATATTTAAGTTTCACACGATAGAATAAGAAAATTACTTTATGTAGTTACACTTAGTTTTTAATGCTAAAAACGGAACACCATTTTCAATAAATTAATCTTAATAAAATGTTTAAAGATATTCTTAAATACATGCTCAGCTTCAAAGTATATACATGTTTTGTTGTCATTTATAACAACATAATTGAAGACAACATGAATATCTTCTAAAATGGGGTTAAGCTAAGACAACATGAATAACAAAATCTTACAACACTGTTTTATATCCATGTATGCTAACCATCGTTTTCTCGAAGCCGATAAGACCTGGAAGAGAATGGAAATCAGTCAGATCAAACTCGATCCGTAGAAGCAAGAATTGTCAAATTGGCTTGTTCGATCCACAGATTGGATAAATTCAACCTTTCAGTTCAATTTATCCTCGTATATAATGATTTGAATTTGCAAACAATATGGAATGGTGTATTTACATTTAATTTTCATCAACCACAAGCTGTAAGGGGTAATATGTACTGACGTTGTTTCCACGATGTAAAGTGAGCTGTCTGGTGATAATGTGGAGTTAAAAAAAGAGAGAAACAGTGATCTTAAGGTAGCAGTTTCGAAGAGAAGGCAAAGGAAATAATCAAGAAATGAATATGAAGACTTAGAAATAAGAGCATGAACTTGAAGTTTAAATGGACGAATTGAATTAGATTGCATGAAGTGGGTGAAGATGAAATTTTCATTGATGAGAAGTTTATCAATTAATGATTTACAAGGGAAAATTAAATGAAAAATGACAGGAGATTCAAGGATAGATTAATATCAAATTAAAAAAGAGTGAACTAACAATGACTAGTTAGAATAGCATCCGGATTCTAGGTACACATTAACTAGGAAATAAACGGGAGATATAGCAGCCAAATATCAAGAACTGTATTGAATTTAATGAAGGAAAGAAAACGTTGACTGAATTATAAAGGGGTAGTAGCAAGAATTTATATGAATTAACAGATGAATGCATGCACAAACACAACACGAATTTGAAATAACAAACCAGAACAAAAGTAAGCTAAATTTTGCAGAATTTAAAGGAATTATACTGAATTGAAATGTGCAGGAACCAAGACTGTAAGGAACGTCTGAATTTGAATCTAACTATAACTGCAAAATTGTCTACGGCTAACTGAGAAAAACTTCTTTAAGAATATTAATGTGCCTCTTATTTAGGCTGCCGCATTTTTTTCTATATACATATGAGCATGCATAGCCTGGTCAATTCCTACACGAAATAATAATCACCCAATCACAGTAAGAGGAAAACTGGGAGCTAAAACTGTCACAAGAGCTCCAATGAAATACATCACTCAATTTTTGCTCAACAATTTTCAACCTTACCCCAAGATCTCTTTATCACATCTCTCCATATGCACAATTGTTGCATGAAGGCCACACTTACTAAATCTACAGAATCATCTTTTTAATAAAAAGTTAATTAATGAGTATAGAAGTTTCAATATTCAATAACGGACAAAAAAACTCATCCATTTATTCTCATTGTTGCTCAAGATCATCCATCACAACATTAAATCTATGCTTCTACTTATTTTTAAATCTGTAGTTTTAATATCAATAAAAATATTGTAAAAATAGCTTAAAATTCATTCAAGCCATTATATGAAACACCCCACCTCCGTTAGGGTCACTCTCAAAGGGAATGCCCTAATTTTGGTGGAAGTTTATAAGTACAAGTCACAGATATACAAGACAGATATCAGAACACATATTTGTAAACAGCGGAAGAACAACAAACTTTATTTCATAAAGTCAAATACGTGTTACAACAACATCCTTTCCAAAAACATAACATAACACTTTCATAATCTGTCTTGAGTACATTATTTAAAGAAGCATAAATAAAACATAGATAAACTGCAAAAGCCCCATAGTGGATTGTCCAAAGCCATAGTTCAAAACAGGAAAGTCCAAGCAATACATTTCTCTTCTTCAAACTGGATGTTGAGGTTGGTCAAGCTGCTGTGTTCCCTCCCTGAGGACCTGGGGGGGGGGAACGGAAGAAAGAAGACGAAAGAAAAGTGGAGTCAGACATAAAGCCTGAGTAAGTCTAGTACTATTTTGTCTATGAATAAAGAACTGGGTATGATAAGTATAAACAAGAAGTGGGCATGCACTACAAACTTGGTTAAGTTGTCTAGGGTCGAATATACTATCGTACCCCATGTTGATCTCTGAACCCATATAAACTAGTTTCCAACTGGCACCCCATAATCAAGGTGATGTGATCCATTCTATGATGATCGGCTCCTACTCGCATAGTTACATGTGTCTTACGGCCCCCGATGTTGTAGTTACCTATGCTGGTCCCACCATGGGGTGTATCAAGTCCCCTGGCAGCGGCCCGACACAACCTTAGAATGCATAGGTATGCTACTGGCGTCCAGTGCTTTATTTTTCTGCGCCGGAGTGTGTGCACGCCCGCACCCCGTTAGAACCTACACTGCTACACCACCGCCGTCGCTTTTGACCTCTTACAATCAGCCCAGTAATCGTGCCCCACCCTGCCTAGTTTCAGGGTATCCTGATACACCTTTTAGGGTTACTGCTGAAAAGGGTCCCCCGTTACTAGGTTTTCTATCTCTAGCCAACATGCTAAGTTGGTTAAGTGTTTCCTAACCTAACCCCACCAGTCCGTTTAGTTTAGCATGTTCCATTTTGATTAAGTCTTCAGTTCACTTAATCCTAACAATCCTGACTCAGCCTTAATTGTCTTACTAAGGCCCTGACCTCTCACATTAGACAGGTATTGTTGTGGCTGCCTGTTGCCGGTTGGTTCCGGGCAGTCTTACGCCACAACTCAGTCTAACCTCGGGTCCTTATTGGGCTCCATGTTTAACCTCCCACATTGGATAGGTATTGTTGTGACTACTGGACAGCCGGGCGGTTCCGGGCAGGTTTACATCACAACTCAATCCAACCTCGGGTTAAACACATCGTATGTTCTACATTTACATATTTTGTCATTCCTCTTTATTTCTTATATGTAAATATTTGCGGCCCATTATTAAGTTAATGGTGTAAAGGTTACACCAATCATGGGCCCAACCCATACTTGAATTTGGGCCCTTCTATTTTATATTTTCATTCATTAATTAATTTTAACCCAACGTTATTTTCCCCCGTTTAACACGTCCGTTTATATATATTTTGGGCTTAGCCTTTTTAAAGCCCAAATTAGCCATGCGAAAAGGGGAGGCTTAAAGCGTAATTACATACACAAAGAGGGGAATGTGAGCGCATGAACTTGCAATACGACGTTGGAAATACAAAATAGAAACTGGTGTACTTGCATAGTGGTAACATAGGTGACATGAATCAAAGCATGTGAACTTGTAATTGAGATATCATTATTGTCACATGAACCTATATTTTTATTTAGGCATAATGTCAAACATAAGCATGGCATAAATATTTCTAGCATAAGCATGGCATAATGTCAAACATAAGCATGGCATAATATCAAACATAAGCATGGCATAAGTATAGTTAAATTTGTTCACATAACCATGGCATGAAATCATGATTCTTACTTTAGCCATGTAAACTTACAAAAAGGGACCTTTTGAACCTAACCTAGCCATGTACCACATATGTCATCATATAATTCTTGTAAACAAGATAGACCTAATCATGATTTTCAATTATGCCAAATATCATTCATAGCCTAGCCATATTCATAAATTTGCCAATAGGTTTTCTAGTACAAAAGCATGGCTTAAAACATAATGCCAAATTCTCAACATAATTTCATATGGATAATAACCAAACTTGTTCCAATTACTTACAAAATGATTTATGCACAAAAATATACATCATGGTGGCATAGAAGCAAACCCCAAACTGGCATGAATTTAAATCAACTACATACATGTAGCTTCAACATGGATTACATAATTTGCGAAATATTCCAAACGTATACTTGCATAGAACTACCGCATGTAGTTCTTTATAATGAATAACATAATTCATAAATATCCAAACGTATATAATATTTCAAATTGATAAGAACGCACAAATATGAATTACTTTATTGCCACAATTCAAGCATACAAACCAACACAATTGTTTATTCATACCAAAGTAATACTCTACTTACAATGGTTGCGGCGAATTCTCTAATTAAGAGATATGATTCCTTTGTTGAATTGATTGGCTTTAGGTTGCTTGAATTGCTTTAGGCTTTAGAACTTTCTTCCTAATTCTCTCTTTAGTTGGCGGCTACTCTTAGTCGTTCCTCAGCAACATGGCGGCTATGTTCTTAATTTTGAATGAATAGATTAGGGTTTAGTCTAGGGTTGTTTATATAGAGGTTAGGAACTGATTAGGACCATTGATGTTGCTTGGATTGATCATAGCCATTCATTAGATAGAGAGACCAATTAAAACTTGCCACCTAGCCCTAATGATAAAGCAGACCACAGAGGATCGGCCAAACACAGACCTGGCCAGCCAGGTTGACTGGGCTCGACCAGGTCGACACCCCTGTCGACAGGGCTGTCGACAGCCCTGTCGACATGGGTAGCCCAGGTCGACAGCCCAGTCGACCTGGGTGGCCTAGGCGGGTGTTTATCCGCCCTGGCCCATTGGGCCCGATTTTTAATTATTTTATTCTGTTTGAATTTTAAATTTAATTCAAAACTTCCGAAGGCCATATCTTCTTCATACGGACTCCGTTTTTCGAAAACTCGGACTCTATTTCGCGTATTTTTCCGAGACGAACGCAATGGCGTATCCCGTTTCCCTTAGTTCTTTGTTTTCAGATTAATTATGCTTTAATTTGTTAATTTCACAGTTATAGAATTTTCGGGGTGTTACATTCTCCCCCACTTAAAAGGATTTCGTCCCCGAAATCTTCAAGTTAGGAGGAATGTAAATCCTAACATTCAATCATCCATCTACTCATCCATCAAACACGAGCATCCATTGTCCTTAAAAGACTTCTAATGCTTCATGATCATATGCGAAGTGTGTGTGTACATGTACTTATCTAATGCAAAATCAGGCGGTCTACTGATTCAGTTGGCCTCCTTAATGCGAATTATGTAAGTGCCATGAATCCATTATGTATGCAAATTTTCCTATTTTTGATTTTACATGAGTGCACAATCATTCATTACAAATGCAACATCCATATGACAACACATTAAAGTTCAACCATATACGAATGCAAACATATATGCATATGCAATATGAAGTGACTGAGCCGATCTAAAACCTAGATTGTGTGTGTATATGCAACCACGAGCAACCACTAGCAATCACTTGCAACCACTTGCAACCATCATCCATAACATGTTTCAACTACATGTTTCCATCCAAAGGGTTTCTACCTAAAAGATAAGGTCGAGGAAATATACCTAAAAAGATAGATAAAAGCGCAACTTAAGGAAAAAGAAAGATCAAGGATGTACCCTCGAAAAGAAAAGGGTAGGCAGTGCGTATTCTAGCTTCAGTTTCCCAAGTCGCGTCTCCCTCGGCGTCGCTCCACTGAACTTTGACGAGCTTGACTTCGCGGTTGCGTAGCTTCTTCACTTCCGTTCCTAATATGCGGGTTGGAACTTTCCTTATGGTTGCTTCGCGTTCCACTTCGGCCTCTTCGAGGATATTTGGCTCTACCACTTCAGCTGACTCATGTAGACATTTTCGGAGATGTGAAACGTGAAAAACGTTGTGGACTCCGGCCAACTTCTCGGGTAGCTCTAATCTATAGGCCATTTTCCCAATTTTCTCGATGATAGGGAACGGCCCTACGAACCTTGGTGCTAGCTTTCCTGTGGTTCCAAAACGAACAACGTTTCTTAGTGGTGATACCTTGAGAAAAACTCTGTCTCCAACCTCGAATTCAAGGTCGGTCCTTCTCTTGTCGGCATAGGACTTTTGTCTGTCTTGGGCCGTCTTCATCCTTCTTCGTATTAAGTCTACTTTCTCTGAAGTCTCTCGGATCATATCTGGTCCAAGTATGAGCTTATCCGTAGACTCCCACCAACAAGTGGGCGATCGGCACGGTCTTCCATATAAAGCTTCGAAGGGCGCCATTCCGATGGTTGCTTGATAACTGTTGTTGTAGGCAAATTCCACCAAAGGAAGGTGGTCTTCCCATGTCCCTCCGAAGTCGAGGACGCATAGCCTTAAGAGATCTTCCAAAACTCTGTTCACTCTCTCTGTTTGGCCGTCGGTTTGGGGATGATAGGCCGTGCTCAAGCATAACTGCGTTCCTACTGCTTCTTGCAGACTCCGCCAAAACTCGCTGGTGAAGATGGGGTCTCAGTCACTAACAATGCTAGATGGTATTCCATGGAGTCGAACAATTTCCTTGAGGTAAAGTGATGCTAGGGATGAGGCAGTTCTTTTACTTTTGACAGGTAAAAAGTGGGCGCTTTTAGTAAGCCTATCCACTATTACCCAAATGCTAGTGTTGCCTCTCCTAGACCTAGGCAGCCCATCGATGAAGTCCATTGAGATGCTATCCCACTTCCACTGTGGGACCTCCAGAGGATGCAGTAGTCCGCCAGGCTTTTTCTGTTCCGCCTTAACCTGTTGGCACACCATGCACTTAGAAACGAACTCCGCCACGTCCTTCTTCATGCCGTTCCAGAAGAAAGTCCTTTTTATGTCTTTGTACATTTTATCTCCGCCTGGGTGTATCGTCATCTTGGAGTGATGTGCTTCCTCGAGAACCTTCTTTATTATATCTTTCGTCTGTGGGACGCATAGTCTTCCATCTCGCCTTAGTACACCCTTATCGTCAATGGAGTATCTGTTGAGGTGACTTGAAGTCTCACCCCTAATTAGCCTATCAATTATTTCCACTAGCTGAGGGTCTTCGCGTTGTGTTGCCCCTACTGAATCCACTAAAGTCGGGCGCACTTCGAGAGATGCTAGCAAACCTGGTACGAAATCGGAGGAGGGCCTAAAGTCGAAGCTGGCTATAAACTCTAGGCTTTGTCTTTCAACAAACAACGGGCTTAGTGTCAATTTCTTTCGGCTCAACGCGTCTGCCACTACGTTGCCATTGCCCGGAGTATAGGAGATTTCGAAATCGTACGAGGCAAGAAACTCCATCCATCTTTGTTGCCTCAAGTTAAGATCCTTCTGCGAGAAAAGATATTTCAACGATTTATGGTCAGTGTAAAGTTCGAACTTCTCACCTAGGAGATAGTGTCGCCAAGACTTGAGTGCAAAGACTATGGCGGCTAACTCAAGATCGTGGGTTGGGTAGTTCTTTTCATGCACCTTCAACTGCCTCCCGTCATAAGCTACTACCCTTCCTTCTTGCATTAAGACGGCGCCTAGACCTGTCCCACATGCATCCGTATAAACAGTGAACATCTTGCTCCCATCTGGCAGCGTCAAAACTGGGGCTGTTGTAAGAGCCCTTTTCAGTCGTTGGAAAGCAAATTCGCAATCCAAGTCCCAATTGAACACTAGATTCTTCTTAGTCAATTTCGTGAGCGGAGCTGAGATTTTCGCAAAATCCCTTATGAATTTTCGATAGAAACCTGCTAGTCCTAGGAAGCTTCGGACCTCAGTTGCATTCCTTGGTGTCTTCCAATCCTGTACCGCCACTACCTTAGCAGGGTCCACCGCTAACCCTTGTTTGGATACTATGTGCCCAAGGAACCTCACCTCTTCCCTCCAAAAGTGGCATTTGGAGAACTTGGCTTTTAGTTGATGGACTCGCAAAGTTTCCATGATTGCCCTTAAGTGCTGAGCATGTTCCTCTTCACTCTTTGAGAAGATAAGGATATCATCTACGAAGACCACTACGAATTTGTTGAGGAAATCTCTAAATACCCTACTCATCAGGTCCACGAAGTAAGCAGGTGCATTTGTCAAGCCGAAAGGCATGACAAGCCATTCAAAGAAGCCGTCTGGGGTTCTGAAAGCCGTTTTATCGATGCTATCTTCAGCCACCCTTAGCTGATGAAAACCGGTTGCTAAATCGAGTTGGGAGAAAACAGACGCTCCTACAAGCTGGTCAAATAAATCGTCAATTCTAGGGAGAGGGTGCCTATTCTTTTTCGTTAGCTTGTTGAGCTCCCTATAGTCAACACATAGACGGAGTGAACCATCCGCCTTTGTAGCGAACACCACTGGAGCGCCCCATTCTGAAATGCTCCTCCTAATGAACCCCTTTTCTAGAAGCTCTTTAATCTGTTTACTGAGCTCTTTCCTTTCTCGTGGAGCCATATGTCTAACGGGCAACGCAACGGGCTTTGCATTATCTACAAGATATATGCGGAAGTCTATTTTCCGCTTCGGAGGCAAGCCCTTCACCTCTTCAAAGACATCCGGATATTCCCGGACCACTCTAACTGATTTCAAATTTTCAACAGAGGCATCTAGCGATTCAAGATAACTAAGCATAACCGCATACGAGGGATTACAAGAAATTTCCAAAGTATTACCGAGCTGGGTTAGGAGCCTAACAACCCTTTTCTCACAATCAAGGATGGCCCTATTACTGGATAGCCAATCCATACCCAAAATCAAACCATACCCCGAAAAGCCCAAAACAAAGGCACTACATTGAAATTCAACACTTAGGATAGAAATTTTTAAATCCAGACAGATCATAGACAAATGAGCTGGGCCCCCAATTGGGTTTGAAACAATTAAGGGGTCCTCTACCATACTAGTTTTTAGGTGCAGAGATTCTACTAAAGCAGACGAGATAAAGGAGTGTGATGCGCCAGAATCAAATAAAGTGCGAACGGGGTGATCATAAAGATAAACTACACTTTCTACAGAAGTATTTATACCTCGCTGTTGCAGAGGTGGCGCTTCTAGCACATGAACCTGTGCCCCTGGGGTGGATCCAGTCCTCTGCCCCTGTCCTCGTTTCTTTGGGCAGTCCTTAGCCCTATGGCCCGTCTCACCACAAGAAAAGCACCCACCATTCTCCTTGGCCTTCTTTTTCCGGCAGTCCTTTACTAAGTGCCCCACTTTGCCACAGAAATTGCACTTCCTCTTCTCCTTGTTGCCTTTCCCGCCCTTCTTAAAGTCTGTCTTCTTGGGCTGCAAACCCTCTTTCTTCTTGCCCTTATCCTCTTCATTCAGCAATGCCATTTGCACCAATCTTTCATACGTGGCTCCCATGGGTATGTGGGTCATGGCCAAACTGTGTAATGGCTCATTTAACCCTTTGACGAAACGGAGAGCCTTCTTGTGCGGGGTGTTGACTAGGTCAAGCCCAAACCTAGCCAGCTCATCGAACTGATTCACATACTGTCTAACAGTCTTGTCTCCTTGCTTAAGGAATAAGAATTTTTCCAACTGCAAACTTCTTTCCGCATCTGAGAGAAATTTGGTCTCAAACCTTGCCCTAAAGTCCTCCCATGCCTCCACTGGTCTTTCAGCATTAGTGACTTCCCACCAGTAGGAAGCCTCGCCCTTCAATAGCCACACTGCCAATTGTACTTTTTGTCTATCTTCTACCTCAAAGATGATGAATAGGTCCTCAGTTTCTTTCAGCCAACTCCTAGCTGCTACGAAGGACTCAGTTCCATGGAAATCCCTTCCTCCCATGGCTTTAAAATCTTTACATATCTTAGCGAATGTGTTTCCCCGTGGAGGAGGTGGAGGAAAAGGTGTTGCTGCAGCTGGATGATTTCCTGCAGCTGGGGGAGGAGGAACGGTGGGACCTGGCTGAGTGGCCCTTGCTTCTAAGAATCGTCTAAACCAACCAGGTATTGGTACCCCTTCCGGTAAGTTAAGATCTTCGGACATGCTGAAACAAAAAGGATAGACTCAAAACGAAGGATAAGAGATAGTACCTATGGCTTTGGGGAGTGGACTTTGCCTTTTTTAAAATAAAATAATATTTTTCTTTTAAAAATGCTTCTTTAAATTTCCTTTTTGAAAATAATTTTTTCAAAACTTTTTATCTTATCTGGTAAACCTATGCTCTGATACCAAGTGAAACACCCCACCTCCGTTAGGGTCACTCTCAAAGGGAATGCCCTAATTTTGGTGGAGGTTTATAAGTACAAGTCACAGATATACAAGACAGATATCAGAACACATATTTGTAAACAGCGGAAGAACAACAAACTTTATTTCATAAAGTCAAATACGTGTTACAACAACATCCTTTCCAAAAACATAACATAACACTTTCATAATCTGTCTTGAGTACATTATTTAAAGAAGCATAAATAAAACATAGATAAACTGCAAAAGCCCCATAGTGGATTGTCCAAAGCCATAGTTCAAAACAGGAAAGTCCAAGCAATACATTTCTCTTCTTCAAACTGGATGTTGAGGTTGGTCAAGCTGCTGTGTTCCCTCCCTGAGGACCTGGGGGGGGGGAACGGAAGAAAGAAGACGAAAGAAAAGTGGAGTCAGACATAAAGCCTGATTAAGTCTAGTACTATTTTGTCTATGAATAAAGAACTGGGTATGATAAGTATAAACAAGAAGTGGGCATGCACTACAAACTTGGTTAAGTTGTCTAGGGTCGAATATACTATCGTACCCCATGTTGATCTCTGAACCCATATAAACTAGTTTCCAACTGGCACCCCATAATCAAGGTGATGTGATCCATTCTATGATGATCGGCTCCTACTCGCATAGTTACATGTGTCTTACGGCCCCCGATGTTGTAGTTACCTATGTTGGTCCCACCATGGGGTGTATCAAGTCCCCTGGCAGCGGCCCGACACAACCTTAGAATGCATAAGTATGCTACTGGCGTCCAGTGCTTTATTTTTCTGCGCCGGAGTGTGTGCACGCCCGCACCCCGTTAGAACCTACACTGCTACACCACCGCCGTCGCTTTTGACCTCTTACAATCAGCCCAGTAATCGTGCCCCACCCTGCCTAGTTTCAGGGTATCCTGATACACCTTTTAGGGTTACTGCTGAAAAGGGTCCCCCGTTACTAGGTTTTCTATCTCTAGCCAACATGCTAAGTTGGTTAAGTGTTTCCTAACCTAACCCCACCAGTCCGTTTAGTTTAGCATGTTCCATTTTGATTAAGTCTTCAGTTCACTTAATCCTAACAATCCTGACTCAGCCTTAATTGTCTTATTAAGGCCCTGACCTCTCACATTAGACATGTATTGTTGTGGCTGCCTGTTGCCGGTTGGTTCCGGGCAGTCTTACGCCACAACTCAGTCTAACCTCGGGTCCTTATTGGGCTCCATGTTTAACCTCCCACATTGGATAGGTATTGTTGTGACTACTGGACAGCCGGGCGGTTCCGGGCAGGTTTACATCACAACTCAATCCAACCTCGGGTTAAACACATCGTATGTTCTACATTTACATATTTTGTCATTCCTCTTTATTTCTTATATGTAAATATTTGCGGCCCATTATTAAGTTAATGGTGTAAAGGTTACACCAATCATGGGCCCAACCCATACTTGAATTTGGGCCCTTCTATTTTATATTTTCATTCATTAATTAATTTTAACCCAACGTTATTTTCCCCCGTTTAACACGTCCGTTTATATATATTTTGGGCTTAGCCTTTTTAAAGCCCAAATTAGCCATGCGAAAAGGGGAGGCTTAAAGCGTAATTACATACACAAAGAGGGGAATGTGAGCGCATGAACTTGCAATACGACGTTGGAAATACAAAATAGAAACTGGTGTACTTGCATAGTGGTAACATAGGTGACATGAATCAAAGCATGTGAACTTGTAATTGAGATATCATTATTGTCACATGAACCTATATTTTTATTTAGGCATAATGTCAAACATAAGCATGGCATAAATATTTCTAGCATAAGCATGGCATAATGTCAAACATAAGCATGGCATAATATCAAACATAAGCATGGCATAAGTATAGTTAAATTTGTTCACATAACCATGGCATGAAATCATGATTCTTACTTTAGCCATGTAAACTTACAAAAAGGGACCTTTTGAACCTAACCTAGCCATGTACCACATATGTCATCATATAATTCTTGTAAACAAGATAGACCTAATCATGGTTTTCAATTATGCCAAATATCATTCATAGCCTAGCCATATTCATAAATTTGCCAATAGGTTTTCTAGTACAAAAGCATGGCTTAAAACATAATGCCAAATTCTCAACATAATTTCATATGGATAATAACCAAACTTGTTCCAATTACTTACAAAATGATTTATGCACAAAAATATACATCATGGTGGCATAGAAGCAAACCCCAAACTGGCATGAATTTAAATCAACTACATACATGTAGCTTCAACATGGATTACATAATTTGCGAAATATTCCAAACGTATACTTGCATAGAACTACCGCATGTAGTTCTTTATAATGAATAACATAATTCATAAATATCCAAACGTATATAATATTTCAAATTGATAAGAACACACAAATATGAATTACTTTATTGCCACAATTCAAGCATACAAACCAACACAATTGTTTATTCATACCAAAGTAATACTCTACTTACAATGGTTGCGGCGAATTCTCTAATTAAGAGATATGATTCCTTTGTTGAATTGATTGGCTTTAGGTTGCTTGAATTGCTTTAGGCTTTAGAACTTTCTTCCTAATTCTCTCTTTAGTTGGCGACTACTCTTAGTCGTTCCTCAGCAACATGGCGGCTATGTTCTTAATTTTGAATGAATAGATTAGGGTTTAGTCTAGGGTTGTTTATATAGAGGTTAGGAACTGATTAGGACCATTGATGTTGCTTGGATTGATCATAGCCATTCATTAGATAGAGAGACCAATTAAAACTTGCCACCTAGCCCTAATGACAAAGCAGACCACAGAGGATCGGCCAAACACAGACCTGGCCAGCCAGGTTGACTGGGCTCGACCAGGTCGACACCCCTGTCGACAGGGCTGTCGACAGCCCTGTCGACATGGGTAGCCCAGGTCGACAGCCCAGTCGACCTGGGTGGCCTAGGCGGGTGTTTATCCGCCCTGGCCCATTGGGCCCGATTTTTAATTATTTTATTCTGTTTGAATTTTAAATTTAATTCAAAACTTCCGAAGGCCATATCTTCTTCATACAGACTCCGTTTTTCGAAAACTCGGACTCTATTTCGCGTATTTTTCCGAGACGAACGCAATGGCGTATCCCGTTTCCCTTAGTTCTTTGATTTCAGATTAATTATGCTTTAATTTGTTAATTTCACAGTTATAGAATTTTCGGGGTGTTACATTATATGTATATGAGAAGCATATTGTCAAATGCGGTCTAAATAATGTAATTTGAAACAAGTCACAGTATTGAAATCTAGTGTACATGAAATGACTAAGTAGATAGCTAACTACTATGTATGAAGACTACGTAGCTTGTTAGTAATATGGAATTCCTTTTGTTGAACTCCCTAAGTAACAGAGTTGTATCCCCAAAGTACAATTATTTGAGATATTCTTAAATATGTAGTTTGAAATTGCAACCACCATCCTAAGATCCAAAATTTAAAGGTTATAACTTATTGTAAATGCCAAAAAAAATTCAATATATAAATCTCATGATCACCAATATATTATTTCCAGGCCATATTATTTCAAACATAGATCCATTTTCTTATCACTGCTGTAGGCATTTATGACAAAAAGTTAGTATACAATTTAGAATTCTTATAATACCAATTTAAGCAAAAAACATAAAATAGAAATCCACAGTTTCTATTTTATATAAATGAACGTACTCAGAAGTTCTAACATGGTCATATATCAACCAAAAATAAATAAATCCATTGTATGAAATTAAATTGAATCATCAAATTTAGTTAAAACTATCAACATTAGCATTTAACAAACAATTTCCAAGTGATCAATCAATAATGATTACTATAAATCAATAAAGAATATGTCAGTGACAAACAAAATGAAATTCACAACTGTTCTAGTCATAAGTGAGTATTTTAAAATAGTAAAAACTAAATTATTGAATAAGATTTGTTAAAATGACAAAAAAAGAAGAAAATACTTAAGAAAATAGCTAAAAGTAATAGGTTCATAAATAAATATCTTAGAGGGTATGCACCAAATCATAGCTGAAAAGCGAAAATGAACTGGGATTATTTTACTAATTTGTAAGATTTGGAAAGCAGAAATTAGAGTTTCATAAATTAGAGAGGGAACAAGAGTCAGGTTATGACCATTTACCCAATATCTCGCTTATCGGCAGTAACATCTGATAGCAACAATAGCCCGAAGTAGGCTACAACATGTTACCCAATACATTGCTTATCGGCAGTAACGGCTAATACCAACAATAGCCGATAGCAAGAAGGTTGAAAGTGGTTAGCAATTATATAGTTGATTTACATGTTGATGGATGAAGGAATTTTGGGACCATGAAAATAAAATAGAGCCGGTTAGCACAAAATCAGAGTAAATTGATTTCGGTTTACGATAAGTAAAATAAGAGGTGAGTATGCATATACGAAGGGACCAAGGACTATTAATCAACATGGAAAATAATTATCCTGAAGCACCCAGAATAAATCTTTTACCATTAGTACACACGAATCAGACTTGAGTTATAAATGGTAGTGCTCCTGCGAGTCATATACAATAATAGTATTCATTAGTCATTTGTTGCAATTTAAAGCAGATATAATAAAAAGACATAAGTATTCAGAGGAAAAATAGGGTAAAGGATGCCTTGCACTTTGAGTAAGTTTAAACATATCATTGGTTTCACTTCTCTGAATTACCAATGCATTGGTTAAAGTAATTGCGCACTGGTCATTGTAACAATTAAATTAACAACGTTGATAGTAATTCACATATAAAAAATGTGTAAAATTATGAACAAAGCTAACTCGCTATGTATATAAACTTTCCTACACTTAAATGCATACATGACAATCTACATCATTGTCATGGACACCCTTCATGCATATAATACATTTAACTTACTATGATACTTTAGGCAATACTCTTCCGCTAATCTTAAGTACATCACTGATGTACAAATTTTAGATGAACGGAGGAAGAATTGGCATGATGAAGAAAAGAAACTGTGTAGAAAGTATAAGCCAAAGTGCAATTAACCGTACTAATAATAATGCAAGGCATCCATGAGAAAGGACTGAACACTTTATATGCTAAAAAGAGCCAATTTTTATGCTTATAAAATAGAAAATAAAAGTAGAAAGAATTGTTTTTGGCAGCTATATTCAGAAAAATAACAGAAAAAAATATGTCATTCCACAAAATTATGCCTTCCTGTTTAGGGGGAAAATATCTTTAGTTTGTGGTCTTTAAATTTAAATTTCTATAATAACATTGTTACCATAATAGAATCTGATTCTTAACTTATTAAACTAATAAAAAAGGTTAAATTGCATTATCTATATAATTATCATACATCATCTCTATATTATATTATGGATAAAAAAATACCATTTTGGTAAGATGACATTAAGTTGATGTGGTCGGTTCAATGTGATCAGTTTAACATGTCCTTTCTCTTCACCAACAATCACCGATACAAAATCACTTTTATTTCACTATATTATGGTGAATACATAAAAACACAAACTAACACTGCAATCAAAGAGCTGGGTGCAAATCAAAAATATTGAGAACTGCGAATGGATCAAGAGCAATTGAGTTAGAAAGGGGGAATTGAAATAAGGTGGTACATGTAGCCGATTGAAACAGGAAAACCATGGTTAGATCCAATGGACAGAAGTGGAACCGTAAAGAATTTTTTTTCTTCAGTCTATAGGGAAAAACAGAAACAAAATCATATTTAATCATGTTGTGGATGCTTATAAGAAGAGTTCATGAATTAGTAATTGCAATTGCATTTAGCAAATGGCTTCAATCAAAAAAAAAAAAAAACCTGAGCTAATAATGAATTAAATGATATGCTGTTCGATAACTTATTTTATCATGCTGCAATTCAACACCCGTGGATATTCAATTGCAAAGGAACAAAATTGTTAAACTTAAACATGAAAGAATGGATATATTCAAACTAAACACTTCTGCAAAATAAAAATTTACAGGATTCATTGTAGGAATGTGTACTGTTCGATTTGGAAATCTATAGTTCATACTATATGTCAAGCGAAAACTGTCATGCATAAATCAGTAGGCAATGGCAATAAGTGGAAAAAAAATCAAATTACCTGTAAACAACGGATAAAAAGGTCTTTCTCCCCAGGTCCCGGCTATCATCAACTATATGTCTAGCCCAAAAAGACTACAAAAAAACATTAACAAGCATTGCTTACTTTAGGAGATCAGCCCATTCGATTTTTCTACTCGTAAAAGTCTGTAAACAAGAATAAAAAAAACCAAATATAGGATTTTAGCTTAAAGATAAAGATATGTTAGATCCATGAGTAACCACAAAATTAACAGCATAAGTTAGGCATTATTCACTTCTTATTTGTCCCAATCAATTAAATAGAATATAAGAACAAAATTTTGCAAGCTAAAAACGATTGATAACAAAAGGTGAACCTTTCTTATGCTGACCTGCCATGCATTGCTGTGGATTTGAATCATTTGATGCATAGACACCCCCCACCTACTAGTCTACATTAAATTTAGAAACTCAGAATGTGCATAAGAGTGCTCAGACGCATGATTGTAAGCTATGATGTATTATCTCAAGTAGTATCTCCTAACTACATGCTTTTGCTTTCAGTGTTATAGCCAAGAGTCAAATTGAGAAAAATCATGGAAAAAACATAAAATAAAAAAAAAAAGACTACAGATTCATAACAAAAATAGAAATTCGAAAGGATGGCCATATCTGCAAAAACAGAAAAAACATAATGAAATTCTAACTACGGCTGCAAAGTACCCATTTACTCGATTCATAACCGTAGCCAGATCCGCCATCAGGGAGGCGACTTTCGGGCCGTTATTACTATTTGCGTTGCTTCAAATTGCAAAATTACCAAGCGAAGTGGTCTGGTTGCCAATGGTGAATATTTATTTTTATTTTTCTCTAGGGTATGGTATGGAAACATCAATAATGGAGGGGCTTAATTAAAAATAATCTCTAACATGAAGGAGTTGCGAAAGGCATAATCGAAGATAGGAGATTAGGGTTTCAGACATAGAGCGAACTAAGGGGAGTAGAACGACTAGGTTTGAGATGGAGATTAGCGTTATTTGATTGGAGATAAAATTGGGAAGGGTTACGAAAATGATTGTATTTTGGGAAAGAAACACGGGTTAATTGTTATTTTGGAGGGAATACTAAAATTTTGGAGCGAAGAAGAGCGTTACATGGCAATATAGAACAAAATGAGTTAAAAGCCTAAATGTTTAACCATAAACAATAACAATTTGGAATAGCGCATTATTAAATGGCGTTATTAATAACATATTTTCTTGTAGTGAGATCAACAATTTAAAAATGATTTCGACAGTAAACATTTGGGATATGAAAAGTATTAGTAAGTTTATTCTTATATGTTATTGTTCTTTAGATACTGTCATTTACCTGTTCATTTTTCAGTTACTACCTGTTTATATGTACACCTATCTTCCTTATCCCCTTTCTGTCTTGATTTTATTTACAGTCTTTTATGCCTATTTATTAAGTTTGCGTTTGGATCTTTTTCTCCTTTTCCTTTTTAATTTGTGTCAAGCCTAGGCCATCGAGAGCCTAGGCCATCGAGAGCCTAGGCCATTTCAGTTTGAATTGCGTAAAATTGGAATAATATATAACAACAGTAAAAAAGGGAGTTTTAGGCATATTGGAACTTGAGAACCATTGACTGTATAATTGTGATAATTATAAGGGAAGAACATGCAAACATGTTAATCTAAGTAGGTTGGACTTAAACTTATATTAAGTAGAACATGTTATGAGAAGATATGTGAATCAGATGTAAATTAAGTAAAACATGTCACTATAATCTATAATACATCAGATTAGGTGCTTGTATGATTTGGGGAAGGGTTGTTACATTTAATAAGAAATGTCATTTACGACCGTAAATATAATATAGGGTTATATGATGCTTATTAATGAACTTAAACCTACTAAGTTAAACCTGTTTGATTAATAAGCTAAGAGGTTCCACGTTTTCTATTAATATATATTTTTGTGTGAGGGGTGGGGAAGGGGGGGAGGGTACTCTTAAAATTATAGTTTACTTGGGGACCAAGCCTAGGGGTGGCTTGTGTCAATCTGCTGTTTGCTTGGACTCCATATCAACAACTACCCTCCTATTATCAAACGCGTCCCACACTAAGTAGGGACTAGGGCATGCTTTTCTGATGGATGATTGTAAGAGGCTCAAAATTTGGAGGTAGGTACAAACGCGTTTCGGTGGAGTCATGAGCATGCATGGGTCCGATGGGGGAAGATGAGAAGCTCTAACACGGGTAGACAAGGCTATGTCTTTTAAAGTTGATGGGTTCAGGACTGATATCCCTGATTGCCATGGATGGAAAATGTTATTCGTATTTGTTTGGGAGTCGATCACTAAGTAGTAATTAGGGTAAAATCTAATCCTGATATTCTAGTAGTTGGTGCAGAAATATAAATTGTGAGGCTACCCCAATCACTCTGATCATTGAATCAAATGAAACTTTAATGAATAACTAATTAATTTCTTTTCTTTCAGTCATCCTCTTATCCCCCTAATAATTCCAGGATTATATCGATATATAATATAGAAATTCTAATGGCTTTTGCAATAGTAAGGTGAGGGCCAGATGTTTATGACTATGACTTTATGGTATTTGAAATTGAAATGTTGTACTTGGTTTGAATAATAAAAGTTTGAAAATTTTCCAGTTTCATTTTATATTATGAATTTAGTGTATGTGTTACTACTTCATACCCATTGCGCTTCATAGAACTTAATGCAACCTCATACGGTTAACATTAAGGGATTTAAGGGTGCCACATAATCCATACTCGAAAATCCAAACTGAGCATAAGTCACACTCGAGTTGTGATTGAGTTCCAAATCCTAACAAGTTAATCCAACCTCATAGACATAAACCATATCTGGAAACCTAAATCGAGTATAAACCATACTCTTAACCGATTAAGTACTCCTATCACATCCTGACAAGATAAGTAAATCCATTGCATAATCCATGCTTGGAAATCAATTTTATTAAATCCAAATTTATTACATAACCAAAACAACGCCGATTTTTTTATCCTTAGCTGTGAGCATTCTAGGAATTAAGTCCTAATCCCATACGTAAGTGCATAAACTTAGCCACTATTATCGGATGGTTTTATTATCGAGCACAGAGCATGCCTAAGGATTAAATCCTAATTCCAATGCGTGAGTGAGTCGACGCAGTCATCTGGGAAACAAAAAACAAATATAAATGAAAACATTTATCCTAAAAGTCCAAAAATACAGTGTGGTCCAATCTAGATTAGCCGATAACGATCCCATACGTGCTCGGGCTTGGTCATTCCCTCATCGAGGAGCAGTATGTGGTAGTGCCTGTGCTGGAACTGGTGGTGGATTAACGTACTCGGTCATCTCTCCATGTCTGATCCGTTCCTCGATTAAGTCTTGCAAATGCCTGCACTTATTGTTGGCGTGACCATCCATCTTGTGGAATAGATAATATTTTGCAAATTCTTGCTCATGCTACGTTGGCTCCCTCCTAGGAGGCTTTGGGTAAGAAATGCATTCCTTCGTATCCAACTAGATATCCTTTAGCATAGAATTGAGCGTAGAGTACTTGTCGTACTTGAGCTCTCTCCGGACCTGAACATTTAGATCATTCATAGCTGGGGTTTTTCCTTTGCTCTTATCCTTATTATTTCCAGAGTGGGATGGTCCTCCATCCTTAATCATGTTCACCTCGAGAACGTCCTTCCCGACATTAGCATCTTCCTCACATAGAAATCTGTGCTTCCAAATAGAATTCGCCTAGATCCCCTGGCGGTGTAACACCCCGTATTTTCTATAGGCATAAAAATAACAAATTAAAGAATAATTAATTTTAAAAAAAGAATTAGGCAAAATGGGTTGCGCCATTGCGTTCGTCTTGGAATTCTTCTTAAGATAGAGTCCGAGTTTGCGAAAATCGGACTCCGTATGAAGAAGATATCTTTAAATTAAATATTGCAACAAAACATGAGAAAAGAATAATATTTAGCATTATTCTAAGGATTGTAAGAAAAAGACTTAGTAGCTCATTTGGTTGGAACATGTGACTTGCATACAAGGGGTACAGAGTTCGATCCCCGCCAATGCCATATTTTTGTTTTAGGGGAATGGCTAAAAAAATGGCTTAGTGTGAACGCAGTTCAAAAAGTGGTTTAGTGTGAAAATGGTTAATTGGGAAGATGGATAAATATATATATATATATATATATATATATATATATATATGTAGAGAATATATATATATATGACGTGTACACATCATGTGGCGTACATGGCACATTTTTGGTTGTCAAGGATTGTTTTTTTTGTGGCCTTCTCTGATAGGATTTGTGACAAATTAAAGGTATGAAAGATTTATGCATGTATAAATAGATATTTATATATATGGGTAATTAATGTATACAGTAAAGGGAGAATATGTAGAACTAATTTGTAGATGTGTGTTAATATGACATTGATTTGTAAAATATGTGATTGACCTTTGTTTGTATATGTGTTTGTGCTAATTTGTTATTCATGTTAATTGATATTAATTAAAAAAAAAATATTAAGTAGGCATTTGAAACACCCCACCTCCATTAAGGTCACTCACAAAGGGAATGCCTTAACTTCGGTGGAGCATTTTTAGTACAAGAGGCAGAAAAATTACAATACAAACAAATAAAGAAGCGGAAGATAAATAACCTTTATTGATTAAAACAGCTTGTACAATGATTGTTTTACAACACCAATACAAGCATCTGTCTTGTTTAATATATAAGAAGCACAAACTGCCAATGATATTCCCCAAATAAAACATGAGCTGACCATAGCAGTAGAAAATGGAGTTCAAAACAATGCGCCAAAGAATCTTCAAGCTCGGAGAGAGTAACGGCCCCGAAATGAGCTGAGCTTTTCCCCGAAATGAGCTGAGCTTTTCCCTCCCTGACTACCTGGGGGGGGGGAGGAAGGGGGGAAGGGGGGAAGGGGGGAAAGGAAGAAAAGAGGCGAAAGAAAACTAGGTCAGACATAAATTATGGTAAGTCCAGTGATTCTCAGTATTTAAACGAGGAAAAGGGGTCATGACATGAATAAACTAAATATAAGATTAAATCATAGTAACAAGATACCATGGAATAAGCATGGGATATGGCAAGATAAACTGAATGTACCGATAAACTGAATGCACTGATAAACTGAATGCGCTTCTACTCCTTCTCTACTTCGCAACTACCCTGTTTATACTGATTTCTATATCTCTGCACTACCTAACTGGTGTCCAAACTAGTAATCTATGATCATATGATGACGTGATCCCAATCCCCTTATTTGCGGTTGCCTTCAGGTGTACGTCTATTATGGGGATTCCATTTATTACCTAGATCTAATCTAGGGTTTACTATCGAGTGCTTCCTAGATTCAACCAGGGTTTTACGCTACCCAGGGCCACTGGGGTTTATGCTACCTATTGAACGCCTCTCAGATTCAGGGTTTACGCGACCTAGGTCCAACTAGGGATTATGCTACCTACTTGTATTAATTTTCCATGTATCTATGTCAGTCGGCCCACTCAAGCATGTAGATATCCTGTGCTAGCCCCACAATAAGGTGTATCAAGCCTTATGATAGCGACCCAACACGATTCAAGATGCACAGTGTATAACTACTAGTACCCAGTACCTGCTTTTTCCCACTCCGGAGTACGTGCACGCCCGTAAACCGTCGGAACCTACACTTACGCACCCCCTGCCGTTATCTTTGAGCGCTTATAATTAGCCCAGTAATCGTGCCCCACCCTACCTAGTTTCAGGGTACCATGATACATCTATGTGGGTTACTGCTGAAATGGGTCCCCGTTACTAGGGTTTCCTGTTGGTTAAGTTTGTGGGCCTATATATACAAATATTACCCACCTACACGATATGTACTTAACCCTCTCACCGATTCTAGCATGTTTTCTTAACGGTTAAGTTTGTGGGCCTATATGTACTAATATTACTCACCTACATGAGATGTACTTAACCCTCCCATAGATTCAAGCATGTTTATTTAACGGTTAAGTTTGTGGGCCTATATGTACTAATATTACCCACCTACACGAGATGTACTTAACCCTCCCATAGATTCAAGCATGTTTATTTAATGGTTAAGTTTTGTGGGCCTATATATACAAATATTACCCACCAACCCGACGTGTACTTAACCTTCCTACTCGTCAAGTCGTGTTGGTTACGTGGTTCTTATTAACTTAACCTTTCTCGCTTATCTTGTTGGATTGGTTAAGTGTGATTAATAAATTCAAGTTAACTTAACCCATCCAGCCGTCACGTCATGTTGGTTAAGTGTTTCCTTCTGGTGTTGACCTGACCCTACCTCAATTCATGTTATATTGGTTAAGTGTTGCCCTCTCGGGTTAACCTAACCCTTCCCATACATCATGTTATATAATTGGTTGAATGTTTTCCTCTTGTATTACTTAACCCCACCACGTGTCATTATATATTTTGGTTAAGTGTTACTTTAGTTAACTTAACCTTATCATCTGCTTAATTAACATGTTACAACGGTTAAGTGTTTTAAATTTACTTAACCTCACCCACTTGTCTAATTAACATGTTGTAATGGTTAAGTGTTCTAATTTTACTTAACCTCACCCACTTTCCTAGTTAACATGTTATTACGGTTAAGTGTTCTAAATTTACTTAACCTCACCATCTAGTCTGTTGAATTGGCTAAGTGTTTTCTAGATTACTTAACCCTACCCTTCTTGTCTTTGTTAACATGTTATTACGGTTAAGTGTTTCCCTAATTACTTAACCTCACCATTTCTAGCTTGATTTATTCATGAGCTTTAATTAATTAATTAATTAATTAATTAATTAAAGCACCAACCACTCACATTAGACAAATATTGTTGTGGTTACTGGATGTGCCGGTCGGTTCCGGGCAGGTTTACACCACAACTCAGTCTAACCTCGGGTCTTTCTGGGCTTGATGCACTAACCACCCACATTAGACAGGTATTGTTGTGTTACTGGATATGTCGTTCGGTTCCGGGCAGTTTTACACCATAACTCAGTCTAACCTCGGGTTAGGCATATTCGTCTTTTACTAAATTTACATATTTACTATTTATGTAAATTTTCTGTAAATCAATTTAGCCTAGATCATATTCATCTATCATGCAAATTAACATACTTATATTCTATGCCCAAAACTTGATTTACCAATCAATTTACCCAACTTGCAGTTTATACCAATTTAGATTTTAATATTCACCTTTTATAATTTATGCCCAATCTAGATTAATATTCCAATTTACGGTTCATGTCAAAACTAGATTTAATATTCTAGTTTACCATTTATGTCCAAAACATGGTTTACATGCCAATTACACACATTGCGACCAATTGAATTTATCAACTTATGCCCATGTCTAATATGCATGTAAATCATTCACTATTATAGCCAATTTAGATTATTCCAACATATTTATTATGCCAAGCTAACTTAATTAAGCTACTCCCAATCCCCGCATCATAAACGTACGTATAACATGATTTCACAATTTTTCTATGTACTCATGAAATGGCACTAATCAAAAGGAATAGGGGATAAGCACAAGAATTGATATAAAAGATTAGGCATGCAAAAATAATGGCTGCAACAGGTTCGATGTACATAATAGTTAATAGGAATAAACTAGCCAAATTACACACTAAATATGAGACCCACATAATCAAGGGAATAGGCATAGATGATTTGGTCAAACATAATGCCAGTTCAAGGTACAACATTATCGGTTAATTGTAACAATGGAATAGTCATAAGCAACTAACTACAATAGTCATAGGCAATTAACCACAATAGTCATGGGCGACTAATCACAATAATTTCTTAATCAATGTCATAGGCAATAGTCTCATAGTTATGATTCATAGTCGTAGGCAATAATTTCATAGGCAACAGTTCATGGCCATAGTCTTAGACAAAGGTCTCATATTCATAGTCATAGTCATAGGCAATAGCTTCATAGGCAACAGTTTCATAGTCATAGTCTTAGGCAAAAGTCTCACAGTCATAGTCGTAAATCAGATCCAAAGGCATAAATAACTTTCAATTTGACATAAGCACGAATCAAAGATAATTAACTTGCAAATTGGTATAGTTCAATATTCTGATTCATTACATTCACGATTCCAATTACACGTTCAAATCTAAGGAATAACCGAACTTACAAAGAAGGAATTCTTGATTTCTGGAATCTGAATTCTGAAGTTGGTATGCTCGCCTTTGATGTAGATGGTTGTTCTTATAATTCATATTTGATTCACTTCGTAGCTTTCTAGTTTTCTTTTTAGTTGAAAGAGAATGGTGGATGTCCTAGGTTGAGTATGGAGGTATGACGGCTCATAGAATGAATTAGTGTGATTTTAGGGTTGAGTGTTAGGTTGTTTATATGGAGTTTCAAATTCAATTAGAGCCGTCGGATGATCCTAGAGTTAATCACAACCATTCAGTCAGGATAGGGTGACACCTCAGCCCTAATGACTCAGCAAAGAGTCAGAAAGGACTCAACAATGAGTCATAGTACGGATCAGAACACACCAGAAAGCTGTGCAGGTTTTCAGCTCGACCTGGGCGCACTTGGCAGGTGCACCGCGCCAGTGCAATTTTTTATTTATTTATTTTTTCTTCTCTTCTTCTGGTTTTCTGCCTAACTTCGTTCGTCCACATCTTCTTCATACAGTGTCTGATTTACGCAAACTCGGACTCTATATCAAGAAGAATTCCGAGACGAATGCAATGGCATAACCCGTTTTCCTTAATTCTCGCATTTGAAATAAATTGTTCTTTGATTATATCTTATGTCCCGATTCAAAATTGTGGGGTGTTACATTCTCCCCTCCTTAAAGGATTTCGTCCCCGAAATCTCCAAGTTAAGAAGAATGCATATCCTATCATCCAACATCTATGTACTCAACCATTCAATCACTTGCGTCCATTGTCCTTAAAAGATTTCTAATGATTTCATGATCATATGCATAGTGTGTGTATATGTCCTTATTTAATGCAAAATCAGGCGGTCTACTGATTCAGTTGACCTCCTTAATGCAAATCATGTCAGTGTCATGCGTCCAATATGTATGCAATCCTAATGATACATATTATTTCTATATGAGTGCACAACCATTCACTCAAATGCAACGTCCATAGGATAACACATCAAGTTCAATCCATTAACAAATACATATACGCAAATGCAATATGGAAGTGACTGAGCTGATATAGTGCCTTATGTGTGTATATGCATCCACGAGCAACCTCTAGCAAACACTTGCAACCACTTGCATCCACCAAACATAACATGTCTCAAACACATGTTTACATCCATTGGCTTCTACCTAAGGTTTGAGGATAGGACCGAGAGGATATACTTAAAAGCTAAAGACTAGCATGCAAATAGATTTTACAGAAAAAGAGGAATCAAGGATATACCCTTAAAAAGGATAAGATGCGCGTATCTAGTCTTCAGTCTTCTAAGTCGCGTCTTCTTGAGCTTCACTCCACTGTACCTTATCTAATTTAACTTCTGGTTGCGAAGCTTCTTGAACTCCATTTCCAAAACCCACTAGTAAAGATAGGCCCTTGATCACTTGCTATGCTAGAGGGTATCCAATGTAGTCGAACTATCTTTCCAAGATAAACAGATATTAACCATGACATAGAGTGTATATCCTAAGATGATTAGAGGTCTCTCCTCTACTTAGCTTATCCATCATGCTACAAGTCTGAGGGTCCAAAGCTAATGGTTACTATGTGCTTATTACCTCTCTTAAGGTCAGTCTAACTTAGGGTGCCAGCCCCAACCATTTATTTCTCACGCAAACCATCCTAGTCGAACTCGACATCCCTCAAGTACAAACCCCAAAGGCCTAAACCAGTATCAGACAAGCACCCAAGGGATACCACCTCCGAATTTGGACGACCTATGTGAGATGATACTAAACAAACAACCAAACCATTGGGCACTTTACCGACTCTGGCTATCCTCACCAATCTTGCTCCAGAATTTTCGTTGATCGCATAACTGGCTTTGCAGTGTCATCTAGATACATGCGGAAGTCTGTCTCTAGTTTTAGGGGGGAAACCCCTGCCCTAATCAAAACACCTTGCATACTCATGGACTAACCCAATGGATCGAAAATCGTCGATAGGCAAATAAAGTGATTCTAGGTAGCTAAAACAAACTGATCCCTTAGGATCGTACGAAATCCCAAGGGTATTCCTGAGGCAAGTCGAAAGTCTAACTACCCTTGCTTCACAATTACTAGCTAACTAATCAATGCCTAGAAACAACCCATAGCCCAAAAACATAAGCATAAATATAGTTATTCTCAAATCCTCACAAGTCAAAAATAAATGGGCTGAACCAACAATTTGATTTGAGACTATGATGGGATCCTCTACTACACAATAAGTAGGGTGCAGAGACTCAACTATGGAAGCAGATATATATACGGATGCGAAGCGCTAAAGTCAGAAGTAGTATTAACAGGATAATCAAAAAAAAAGGAAAAACTCTTCCAACAAAATTATTACTGCCTCTCTCTTTCAGGTATGCTGGCGGTGAGAGCATGCACTCATCTTCCGGAAAAATCCTGTCGCTTGTTCTTGCCCTTTCCCTTAATTATACGACCCGTTATACCAAAATAAAGATACTTCCTCTTGTTTTAGGTTTTTACTATTTTTTTCCTCCCCTCCTTTGTGAACCAAGTCCATATGCATGGGTTCTTCATCCTTGTGTTGTGCTCCGTAGCCAACCCCCCCTCATTCTCAACTTTTCCATCCTTGTGTAACTTGTTGACATGCCTCTCGAAAGCTGCCTCCATCGCACGGGGAATCTTACAAAGCGTGAAAGAAAATTACGGCTACAGATGGAAGTAAGGCACTTATTTGCCCTATGACAAGTGTCGTAGTCTCATCAAGCCTACGGAACCATGCCGCGATGAGGTTACCTCCCAGAAAGCCAGGAGCCCCTGAGACTCAAGAAAGAAGGAAACAAGGATTCAAGCAGAGGGTCAAAAGATGATGCATATGGCTTTGGGGAAATTGACTTTAAAACAAAACTTTTCTTTTGAAAATGCTTCTTTTAAAATCATTTTGAAAATAATTTTTCAAATCTTTTTATCTGATCCGGTAACCTTCAGCTCTGATACCAAGTGAAACACCCCCACCCCCATTAAGGTCACTCGCAAAGGGAATGCCTTAACTTCGGTGGAGCATTTTTAGTACAAGAGACAGAAAAGTTACAAGACAGACAAATAAATCAGCGGAAGATAAATAACCTTTATTGATTAAAATAGCTTGTACAAAGATTGTTTTACAACACCAATACTTATTACAAGAAAGCATCTGTCTTGTTTAATATATAAGAAGCACAAACCGCCAATGATATTCCCCAAATAAAACATGAGCCGGCCATAGCAGTAGAAAATGGAGTTCAAAGCAATGCCCTAAAGAATCTTCAAGCCCGGAGAGTGTAACGGCCCCTAAATGAGCTAAGCTTTTCTCCCAAACGAGCCGAGATTTTTCCTCCCTAACTACCTGGGGGGGATGGAAGAAAAGAGGCGAAAGCAAACCTGGTCAGACATAAAGTCTAGTAAGTCCAGTGATTCTTATTATTTAAACGAGGAAAAGGGGTCATGACATGAATAAACTAAATATAAGTCTAACCATAGTAACAAGATAACATGGAATAAGCATGGGATATGGCAAGATAAACTGAATGTACCGATAAACTGAATGTACTGATAAACTGAATGCGCTTCTATTCCTTCTCTTCTTCGCAACTACCCTGTTTATACTGATTTCTATATCTCTGCACTACCTAACTGGTGTCCAAACTAGTAATCTACGATCATATGATAACGTGATCCCAATCCCCGTATTTGCGGTTGCTGTGAAAACCCGTAACTTCCCCGTAAAGGAAAGCGTCGGATAGTTCGAGAACAAACCACAACAAAACGCATACAGAAGAACATTTCATTGTATATAACACCAATGCATCAGATTACAAGAATATACAGAGTATAAATGAATATTACACAGAAATATCAGAGATTTAAATTACATTTAAATACATAGCAGCGGAAAAATAATACAATACACAACTAGACGTAGATATACAGATACAAAGCTTTCCGGATATCGTTCCAGCTGTAAACCAGGATCCTGTGAATATAAATCTGCAAAACCAAAACTACTAGCTGCCCGTGTCAAAAATAAGGGCACCCAGAGTTTAGGTTAAAACAATAAACTCCAGGTCAGTCATGTGACTGGTGTGAGAACTAAAACAGTTATTATCTTTATTTTCAAAGTTAGGTAAATCAAGGGACCACGCCGTATAGCACGGAACGAGTTTCCTCCCAAGAATACCAGTGCATAAAACAACAGCGCAATGCTAAATAAAGAAAAATGAAGCTGTTATAAGACCCAGGTCCCATCACACAATGCAACGCAGCCGAGGATAGGGTTTTCCCTTATAACAGCCAAAGAATGCTTGATACGTTTTAAAACAAATCATTTGATACAACTATAAGTGCATAGTGTAGAAAACATCTTCAAATCATAAGTATCAATCATAGGCGACATGAATGGCCCATAACACTATGTCGCCATATATAAGTTTACAATCAAAACCGCAATGTCGTATTGGAAGTTGGGTTATCATTTATGGTATGAACCGAGGCTAGGGGAAAGATCCTCTCCGATTCGAGACGCTCTAGTCCGCCCCTCAGGCAAGTACTCAGTCAAGCCTTTGGATCGTCAGGGCCGGTCCACCGATGTGGATTAAAATTCCTGAACACTGCGTTTCCCCGCCCTTTGGGGCGTAAGCCTGGCCCGTCAGCCGACCAGAAGCATCGGCCGAAACCGATATCACGAGGCGCCTCGATTTTCAGCAAGTAATAATAAGTAACATCCACATGAGTCAAACTCGTCAGCCAGTTCAAGCACTGACGCCACTCCTAACTAGAAAGAAACGCATGTCCTCCCTGATGTCCGTCTCCCGTTTTTGATTCATACCGGGTGTGATACTCGCGAATCAACGTTACACAAAGCTACGCCACAAAGGCCGTGCTTCGATCATCAACCACAAGACTTTGCTTTTCAACAGAAGCCTTGATCATTTGCATCTTAGCATGCCACACAGGCAATTCACTCCATGCGATTGATATCCATCAATATATAACCCCTGAGCTCGTACGTCTCAGAGAAGGGCGTTAAGCAAGAGAATAAATTCTCCGCCGCCAAACAGATATATATTTAATAGAGATCAATCACACAGACTAAAATCCAATGTCAGACACACAGTCCATTTACAAGTCCGTTCTGGGTCTGAACGAAACCGGAGGCACCTAGTACCCCGCATATCCATCGATCTCCAAGTACGTCTGGACGATCACCAACTGTTTCCATCTTCTTGGGTGTACAGCCCAATCAAGATCATCAGTAATCACCCAAACGACGTGAAAACCTCCGGTCTTCGACCATCGTCTTCATCTTCGACTTATCGTCGTATCAGTTATTCAGAATGGGATAAACCCGGTCTTTCCGAATAACTCGCGTATATCTTAAGTAAGTGTTACACAAACACAACATACGCCTCATTCCAATTCATCAGTCACTAACCGCAAATTAATCAAGAGAATAATTCCCCAAATATTAACCCCGAAGGCCGAAACCAACATCAGATCAATATCCAGAAAACCGTTCTGCTTAGCTAACCGACAGTTAGTTTCTGATTTCACATTCATAGGGAAAGGTTCCCATTAATTTTATCCAAGATAAATTTCTTGAATTTATTCTTTATTCTATTTTTTTGAATTTCGATTCAACTAGCCGGGATTAACGAAACTTACCGAAGTAATCATTTGTTTTAATTTCCCAACCCCAACCTATTCATCCCATGAAGTAAAACTGGTTATACTTCATATCTAACACCACAGTGTTATCGGTAAATTCAATTACCATTTCACGTTCAAATCTAATTAAAGATTTAACTATCGCCTGGAGCAAAACTGGTGATACTCCATTCTCGATCTTTTCAATCTAATTAAAGATTCATTAAAACTCCACTTAGTTTTAATCGTTAACTGGGTTAAAGAATCCGTGTCATTTAAAACACGGTTCACGATAAACCCAAAGTCACATTCCATTAATTATCGGGTTAAAGAACGAGTGTTATTTAAAACACTGTTCACGATAAACCCAAAAATCAATATCAACTCAATTCCAATTAAATATTATTTAATTGGTACACTTCATTAAATCTAAATAAAAAGATTTAATCTTTTCTCAACTGGGTTCAAGAACAGTGTTAGTGAAGACACCATTCACGACAAACCCAAATCACATTTGATATTCAATATAAGGCTCTGAATAGAAAATATATCGGCTTATATTCAATATCAAATTCTACGATTAACAAATGTCATATTGGAAATAACGATATAAATATATATCTTTCAAATTTCCATAACAACACCTGTATAATCACGAATTCCAACATCGAAATATTCCGAAGACAATTTCGATTCAAATCCCCTCCAATGCAATCATTGGATATTCTGGTTATTTTTAAAACCCTTTTCAAATTCAATTTATTTATTTAAAAATAAATAGAATTATATTTCTAGTTCAAAACTAGTTCATTTCGATAAAAATCTATTTTTATCTTTTCAAATATGGAGTTTTTCATCCCAAATCTTTCTAAATCATTTCTTATGATTTTACACAAATTATTACTATTTTTAATAATTTTATCAAGGCCTGTACAGTCGATTTCCATCAACGGCCATCGAACTGCACTTACAGCGACCTTTTTCAAATTTGATTTGGACATAATTCCAAATCCAACCGTTAGATTTCCAATTTCTAATATTCGTTAGAAAGCTCTTTTCGATACGAACCCAACGGTTCCGGTTTTAGGAGAATCCGACGGTCGGATCTCCCGTAATGTCCGTTTGAAATAAATGGTCGAAATTCACGAACTGCCGCGGCGCGGCGCGTTCTATTCAGGCCATTATATTATATATATAATATATATAATATATACTTCGTCGATTTCTATTTAAAACGAATTATATAAATAGTTTTAAAATCGTTTCAAAAGCAATTTCAACTTTCTTTTCAATTCAAATCAAAATTGAATTCTTCTTTATAAATTCGTTTTAAAATTCATTTCTATTCAATTCAAATTTCAATTCAAATTGAATTCATTTCAATTCGCTTTCAATTCAATTTGAATTCGGTTTCAATTCAATTCATTTCGAAATCGTTTTCAATTCAATTCATTTCGAAATCGTTTTTCAATTCAATTTATTTCGAAATCGTTTTTCAATTCAATTCATTTCGAAATCGTTTTCAATTCAATTCGAAATCGTTTTTCAATTCAATTCATTTCGAAATCGTTTTTCAATTCAATTCATTTCGAAATCGTTTTCAATTCAATTCAATTCGAAATCGTTTTCAATTCAATTCATTTCGAAATCGTTTTAAAATCGATATAATTATCGTTCACGTCAAAATGGCGTCAATCTAATCAACACAGCTTCATATATTCCTATTTTCAAATATTCTATTTCAAATATTTCTTTTTCAAAATAGTTGTTATTATCAAAATATTTCGTTCAACACATGACCAATCTCAATGAATGAGTACTGTCAACACATGAACCTTTATTTTATATTGATAAAGATGTAAATTTTATTACTAAAATATTTCGTTCAACACATGACCAATCTCAATGGATGAGTACTGTCAACACATGAACTTTTATTTTATAATATTCTTTGTTTTTCAAATTGGAATGAGGCCCAATCAATCACCATATAAAATTAATTATATGGGTTTTCATACAACATATGTATATAATAGCATTGAAAATAATCAACCATCAACCAAAGTGCACTACACTGTATAAGCATCAAATATAGGTATTCCACGCTTATAACAGCCTGTCAATCAATCGATCGACATATTTAATCAATCAGGATGAGTGAACTTCAAATTTCATCCCAACACCCGTGTGGGGTTTCAAACAATCAAACACATATTTTATTTGTGCTGTTGGGCGATGTGTAAAATTTATCGTCCCAATCAATGTCATTCAAATAAGTGTACATAAACAAACAGTCCGGTTTGTAAATGAATATTTTATTTATTCACATTCACATTAAAATTATATTTTTAACGATAAAACATTTTATTCAACCTATGAATATTCTATTCGGTTTATTTATTCAATAAAATGTTATTTTTATTTTTCTAACATATTTTTAGAAAATTTCGGCGGCATAACGGCACGATACTAGAAACGGGACAAGGCCTAGCCTTATCCCCAGTCTAGTGAAGGCCCACGCCATTCACACATCAATCAAATCCATTCATTTCACCACACAGTTCAATTTCAATCAAATGATCTAACTAATTTTTGCAATCAAACAAACAAGTCCATGGTCTGTGGACGATTGTGTCGGGTGCTACTAAGCACCGTCTGCATCCTAGTATATATATATATAACTAGAAATAGAAATTGAAAGGTGAGAAATTCTCACAGAAAGCTATCCAAGCTCCACGGCACTTCATTTGCAGAAGTCTTCGTCGTTTCGCCTTTTTGTCACCTTCGTTGCCCATGGCCACTATATATATAAAAATCACATTTTTATTTCGAAGTTCAATATATAAAAATCATATTTTTATTTCGAAGTTCAATATATAAAAATCATATTTTTATTTCGAAGTTCAATATATAAAAATCATATTTTTATTTCGAAGTTCAATATATAAAAATCATATTTTTATTTCATCGCTATAAATAGAATAAACATCGTATTTTTATTCCAACTAAAAATTATATTTTTATATTACTATTCCTTATATAAAGATCAAAATTTTAATACTTCTATAATATTAAAATTATACTTTTCTATCTATAAAAATCATTACTTAATACTAGCATAAAAAATCATATTTTTATTTCAAATCAAAGTATTTTATATTTTCAAAAACAATTTTATTTCTACTTTTTCAAAATAGTTCTACTTTATTTTCAAAATAGTTCTACTTTATTTTCAAAATAGTTCTACTTTATTTTCAAAATAGTTCTACTTTATTTTCAAAATAGTTCTACTTTATTTTCAAAATATCCATCCACTTATACTCTATAAAATCATATCTTTGTACTTTTAAAATTCATATCCTTATCTTTTAAACAATATCTATTTTTATTTTCAAAACACGGTATATTTTTATTTTAAAACTAAGCCATTTATATATTTTTAAATATGAAAATAATTTTACCATTTCATAATTTAAAACACTGTCATTTATATGTTAATTACTTTAATTAGATTAACCTAAAATAATTAATGACTACTCAGTTAAATTTTAATTACCTTCTGTATGTCGGCTTCCCCATTTCCAGTTAACAGAACCACGCCCAACAATTCGAACTAAACCCTTCGAACTAGGGTTCGAGATTGCCCCAAATCCGTTGCGCCGATAGTTGATCGGAGGTCCCCACGCGGTAGTGCCCCGCCACCCCCTCGAACGCCAGAGAAGGCGTTGCATTTGGTGGACCAGACGCGCCTGCTGGCGCTCGCGAACGGCACCCTTTCGAGCTCGTGAATCTCGAGCTCCACATTCCCATTTCGAACCAAACCCAGATCAGAAGAAAGATCCCGAAGATCTCTTTAATTTTCGCTGAAGAGTGGGGAGGTAATTCAAATCCGTTTGGGAAATTTTTAGGGTTTAAAAATTTGAACCTTTTCCGCCTTCAAGTCGATGAGAGCGGCGGTAGAAGTTTGACCGGGGGTTGAAGAATAATAGGGTTTGACTTGGAGTGTTATATTTTATTTTATTTTTATTTAATTAATTTATTCTCCTTTAATTCTTATTGAATCTGTCTTTCATTTCAAACCCCGATTCAAGCCCAACGACTGTCGTCCATAGCGTTTCACCCCCATTCCGAACACAATGGGATATGCATCGTAGGTTGATTTGATCGTTTCGATCTATTTCCGTTGAATTTACATTTAAATCATTATATTGAATTTTAAACGTACATTTCAAATTACCGGGGTCACATACGAACTTTAAAAATTCCAGAAAAATATTTTCTAGCTTCGTATTGACGATACGGTCCTAACAAAACTAATTTCGTCGAATTCTGAGACCGTTTGAAAAATGACCAATTTCCAGTCGATTAAAATCAACTGAAACTGGTCAAACGCGTTTTCCTTTGCCACGCTCACATATTGATTCGAAAAATTATGAAATTTGAAACCTAACAATAATTTTACATCACGGATCCAACAAAACTGGTTTCGTCGAAATCCGAGGTCATTTGCAAAATGTCCATTTTTAAGGGCCTGAATTCCATAGCGACTATTCAGGATTTTCAACTGGACATACCTTTTGATTCCTGCCATGAAATTTCGATTTTTCGGATTCGTTGGAAAGATATTATCAAATAGATCCTATTATTTTTGGTTTCACTAAAATCCGGATTGTTTTGCACCCGGTACATTCAATTGAAGTTTGAAATCGAATTATCGAACTACCGCGCCATTTCAATTCTATTTATAATTATATATAAATATTTATATTCTAACGACGACGCGTATAATATATACGTTCAAATTATATTCAAAATAAATTTCTCGTCGATATTATTTAAAATAATTCATTTTAAATAATCAAAACTCGCCAAAATTGCCAAAATAAAAATTTTAAACTGGCCCAGATTTTCGGGTTGTTACAATCTCCCCCACTTAAAACTTTTCGTCCCCGAAAAGGAACAAAGTCGAAAGTGGTTTGATTAATCAACTCTATGTTCGATCTGGCTTCCATTCTCCAACTCTTCAGTTTCTGAGAATTTCTAAAACTTCAAAAATTTGGCTAACACCCTAAATTTTCGAAAAATTTCGCCATAACCTCCCCTGCAATGGGAGCATCGGGGAATTTCAAATAGCTTCCCCGGTCCTTTGGATCTCAAAAAGAAAAAGAAAAAGCCAAGCGGCTAGCCAATAGGCTCACAAAATCATCATTACCCAAACAAAACAGGAAATTATGTAGTAAACATGTACCTATTAGTCGGGCAAACAAATTTTATTCTCTGCTCTAGCCTCCTTGCTATGACCTGTTCAATATAAGTATATGTATATGCAAGCAAATGCAACCAATTTTCAATACAATTCAATATTTGTTTCAATTAGGCTAAATGGCTAAAAATTAGCAAACAAATAAACAAACAACACAAACATCAATCAATTAGTGGATTAGAGTTTCAAATTGATAACTTTGATACATAGTCAAAAATCAGGTTTTTGATGCCAAATCACAACAATAAGCCCTATCTAATTTTGGTTCTCACACCAGTCAATAGGAAATATATAGATATTACACGTTCGTCACTCGAATATAAATTCTAATGATGGAGCTCCATCATCAAAATCACCTCCGGGCGATTAGAGTGTAATTCTATATCTATCCAACATATTAAAACTTCACATACACGTTTGCAAGGCGTATATGCAAAATCTTTATGTACTGGACTGTCCAAATCAATATAGAATAAATAATCAAATACGTTTTAAAATGGTTTAAATTTCAAAACAAAATTGTTTTCATTTGAAAATATACTCTTCACACTCGTTCTAGGATACTACTGATCCTATCTCTAACGAGTCATTCTAATTGGATATTGTTAATCCAATATCTGATGAATTCTTTCGTAAGGTTCTAATGTGCCTTGTTCTCTGCTTTGTAAACCAAAGCTCTGATACCAACTGTGAAAACCCGTAACTTCCCCGTAAAGGAAAGCGTCGGATAGTTCGAGAACAAACCACAACAAAACGCATACAGAAGAACATTTCATTGTATATAACACCAATGCATCAGATTACAAGAATATACAGAGTATAAATGAATATTACACAGAAATATCAGAGATTTAAATTACATTTAAATACATAGCAGCGGAAAAATAATACAATACACAACTAGACGTAGATATACGGATACAAAGCTTTCCGGATATCGTTCCAGCTGTAAACCAGGATCCTGTGAATATAAATCTGCAAAACCAAAACTACTAGCTGCCCGTGTCAAAAATAAGGGCACCCAGAGTTTAGGTTAAAACAATAAACTCCAGGTCAGTCATGTGACTGGTGTGAGAACTAAAACAGTTATTATCTTTATTTTCAAAGTTAGGTAAATCAAGGGACCACGCCGTATAGCACGGAACGGGTTTCCTCCCAAGAATACCAGTGCATAAAACAACAGCGCAATGCTAAATAAAGAAAAATGAAGCTGTTATAAGACCCAGGTCCCATCACACAATGCAACGCAGCCGAGGATAGGGTTTTCCCTTATAACAGCCAAAGAATGCTTGATACGTTTTAAAACAAATCATTTGATACAACTATAAGTGCATAGTGTAGAAAACATCTTCAAATCATAAGTATCAATCATAGGCGACATGAATGGCCCATAACACTATGTCGCCATATATAAGTTTACAATCAAAACCGCAATGTCGTATTGGAAGTTGGGTTATCATTTATGGTATGAACCGAGGCTAGGGGCAAGATCCTCTCCGATTCGAGATGCTCTAGTCCGCCCCTCAGGCAAGTACTCAGTCAAGCCTTTGGATTGTCAGGGCCGGTCCACCGATGTGGATTAAAATTCCTGAACACTGCGTTTCCCCGCCCTTTGGGGCGTAAGCCTGGCCCGTCAGCCGACCAGAAGCATCGGCCGAAACCGATATCACGAGGCGCCTCGCTTTTCAGCAAGTAATAATAAGTAACATCCACATGAGTCAAACTCGTCAGCCAGTTCAAGCACTGACGCCACTCCTAACTAGAAAGAAACGCATGTCCTCCCTGATGTCCGTCTCCCGTTTTTGATTCATACCGGGTGTGATACTCGCGAATCAACGTTACACAAAGCTACGCCACAAAGGCCGTGCTTCGATCATCAACCACAAGACTTTGCTTTTCAACAGAAGCCTTGATCATTTGCATCTTAGCATGCCACACAGGCAATTCACTCCATGCGATTGATATCCATCAATATATAACCCCTGAGCTCGTACGTCTCAGAGAAGGGCGTTAAGCAAGAGAATAAATTCTCCGCCGCCAAACAGATATATATTTAATAGAGATCAATCACACGGACTAAAATCCAATGTCAGACACACAGTCCATTTACAAGTCCGTTCTGGGTCTGAACGAAACCGGAGGCACCTAGTACCCCGCATATCCATCGATCTCCAAGTACGTCTGGACGATCACCAACTGTTTCCATCTTCTTGGGTGTACAGCCCAATCAAGATCATCAGTAATCACCCAAACGACGTGAAAACCTCCGGTCTTCGACCATCGTCTTCATCTTCGACTTATCGTCGTATCAGTTATTCAGAATGGGATAAACCCGGTCTTTCCGAATAACTCGCGTATATCTTAAGTAAGTGTTACACAAACACATCATACGCCTCATTCCAATTCATCGGTCACTAACAGCAAATTAATCAAGAGAATAATTCCCCAAATATTAACCCCGAAGGCCGAAACCAACATCAGATCAATATCCAGAAAACCGTTCTGCTTAGCTAACCGACAGTTAGTTTCTGATTTCACATTCATAGGGAAAGGTTCCCATTAATTTTATCCAAGATAAATTTCTTGAATTTATTCTTTATTCTATTTTTTTGAATTTCGATTCAACTAGCCGGGATTAACGAAACTTACCGAAGTAATCATTTGTTTTAATTTCCCAACCCCAACCTATTCATCCCATGAAGTAAAACTGGTTATACTTCATATCTAACACCACAGTGTTATCGGTAAATTCAATTACCATTTCACGTTCAAATCTAATTAAAGATTTAACTATCGCCTGGAGCAAAACTGGTGATACTCCATTCTCGATCTTTTCAATCTAATTAAAGATTCATTAAAACTCCACTTAGTTTTAATCGTTAACTGGGTTAAAGAATCCGTGTCATTTAAAACACGGTTCACGATAAACCCAAAGTCACATTCCATTAATTATCGGGTTAAAGAACGAGTGTTATTTAAAACACTGTTCACGATAAACCCAAAAATCAATATCAACTCAATTCCAATTAAATATTATTTAATTGGTACACTTCATTAAATCTAAATAAAAAGATTTAATCTTTTCTCAACTGGGTTCAAGAACAGTGTTAGTGAAGACACCATTCACGACAAACCCAAATCACATTTGATATTCAATATAAGGCTCTGAATAGAAAATATATCGGCTTATATTCAATATCAAATTCTACGATTAACAAATGTCATATTGGAAATAACGATATAAATATATATCTTTCAAATTTCCATAACAACACCTGTATAATCACGAATTCCAACATCGAAATATTCCGAAGACAATTTCGATTCAAATCCCCTCCAATGCAATCATTGGATATTCTGGTTATTTTCAAAACCCTTTTCAAATTCAATTTATTTATTTAAAAATAAATAGAATTATATTTCTAGTTCAAAACTAGTTCATTTCGATAAAAATCTATTTTTATCTTTTCAAATATGGAGTTTTTCATCCCAAATCTTTCTAAATCATTTCTTATGATTTTACACAAATTATTACTATTTTTAATAATTTTATCAAGGCCTGTACAGTCGATTTCCATCAACGGCCATCGAACTGCACTTACAGCGACCTTTTTCAAATTTGATTTGGACATAATTCCAAATCCAACCGTTAGATTTCCAATTTCTAATATTCGTTAGAAAGCTCTTTTCGATACGAACCCAACGGTTCCGGTTTTAGGAGAATCCGACGGTCGGATCTCCCGTAATGTCCGTTTGAAATAAATGGTCGAAATTCACGAACTGCCGCGGCGCGTTCTATTCAGGCCATTATATTATATATATAATATATATAATATATACTTCGTCGATTTCTATTTAAAACGAATTATATAAATAGTTTTAAAATCGTTTCAAAAGCAATTTCAACTTTCTTTTCAATTCAAATCAAAATTGAATTCTTCTTTATAAATTCGTTTTAAAATTCATTTCTATTCAATTCAATTTGAATTCATTTCAATTCGCTTTCAATTCAATTTGAATTCGGTTTCAATTCAATTCATTTCGAAATCGTTTTCAATTCAATTCATTTCGAAATCGTTTTTCAATTCAATTTATTTCGAAATCGTTTTTCAATTCAATTCATTTCGAAATCGTTTTCAATTCAATTCGAAATCGTTTTTCAATTCAATTCATTTCGAAATCGTTTTTCAATTCAATTCATTTCGAAATCGTTTTCAATTCAATTCAATTCGAAATCGTTTTCAATTCAATTCATTTCGAAATCGTTTTAAAATCGATATAATTATCGTTCACGTCAAAATGGCGTCAATCTAATCAACACAGCTTCATATATTCCTATTTTCAAATATTCTATTTCAAATATTTCTTTTTCAAAATAGTTGTTATTATCAAAATATTTCGTTCAACACATGACCAATCTCAATGAATGAGTACTGTCAACACATGAACCTTTATTTTATATTGATAAAGATGTAAATTTTATTACTAAAATATTTCGTTCAACACATGACCAATCTCAATGGATGAGTACTGTCAACACATGAACTTTTATTTTATAATATTCTTTGTTTTTCAAATTGGAATGAGGCCCAATCAATCACCATATAAAATTAATTATATGGGTTTTCATACAACATATGTATATAATAGCATTGAAAATAATCAACCATCAACCAAAGTGCACTACACTGTATAAGCATCAAATATAGGTATTCCACGCTTATAACAGCCTGTCAATCAATCGATCGACATATTTAATCAATCAGGATGAGTGAACTTCAAATTTCATCCCAACACCCGTGTGGGGTTTCAAACAATCAAACACATATTTTATTTGTGCTGTTGGGCGATGTGTAAAATTTATCGTCCCAATCAATGTCATTCAAATAAGTGTACATAAACAAACCGTCCGGTTTGTAAATGAATATTTTATTTATTCACATTCACATTAAAATTATATTTTTAACGATAAAACATTTTATTCAACCTATGAATATTCTATTCGGTTTATTTATTCAATAAAATGTTATTTTTATTTTTCTAACATATTTTTAGAAAATTTCGGCGGCATAACGGCACGATACTAGAAACGGGACAAGGCCTAGCCTTATCCCCAGTCTAGTGAAGGCCCACGCCATTCACACATCAATCAAATCCATTCATTTCACCACACAGTTCAATTTCAATCAAATGATCTAACTAATTTTTGCAATCAAACAAACAAGTCCATGGTCTGTGGACGATTGTGTCGGGTGCTACTAAGCACCGTCTGCATCCTAGTATATATATATATATAACTAGAAATAGAAATTGAAAGGTGAGAAATTCTCATAGAAAGCTATCCAAGCTCCACGGCACTTCATTTGCAGAAGTCTTCGTCGTTTCGCCTTTTTGTCACCTTCGTTGCCCATGGCCACTATATATATAAAAATCACATTTTTATTTCGAAGTTCAATATATAAAAATCACATTTTTATTTCGAAGTTCAATATATAAAAATCATATTTTTATTTCGAAGTTCAATATATAAAAATCATATTTTTATTTCGAAGTTCAATATATAAAAATCATATTTTTATTTCGAAGTTCAATATATAAAAATCATATTTTTATTTCATCGCTATAAATAGAATAAACATCGTATTTTTATTCCAACTAAAAATTATATTTTTATATTACTATTCCTTATATAAAGATCAAAATTTTAATACTTCTATAATATAAAAATTATACTTTTCTATCTATAAAAATCATTACTTAATACTAGCATAAAAAATCATATTTTTATTTCAAATCAAAGTATTTTATATTTTCAAAAACAATTCTATTTCTACTTTTTCAAAATAGTTCTACTTTATTTTCAAAATAGTTCTACTTTATTTTCAAAATAGTTCTACTTTATTTTCAAAATAGTTCTACTTTATTTTCAAAATATCCATTCCACTTATACTCTATAAAATCATATCTTTGTACTTTTAAAATTCATATCCTTATCTTTTAAACAATATCTATTTTTATTTTCAAAACACAGTATATTTTTATTTTAAAACTAAGCCATTTATATATTTTTAAATATGAAAATAATTTTACCATTTCATAATTTAAAACACTGTCATTTATATGTTAATTACTTTAATTAGATTAACCTAAAATAATTAATGACTACTCAGTTAAATTTTAATTACCTTCTGTATGTCGGCTTCCCCATTTCCAGTTAACAGAATCACGCCCAACAATTCGAACTAAACCCTTCGAACTAGGGTTCGAGATTGCCCCAAATCCGTTGCGCCGATAGTTGATCGGAGGTCCCCACGCGGTAGTGCCCCGCCACCCCCTCGAACGCCAGAGAAGGCGTTGCATTTGGTGGACCAGACGCGCCTGCTGGCGCTCGCGAACGGCACCCTTTCGAGCTCGTGAATCTCGAGCTCCACATTCCCATTTCGAACCAAACCCAGATCAGAAGAAAGATCCCGAAGATCTCTTTAATTTTCGCTGAAGAGTGGGGAGGTAATTCAAATCCGTTTGGGAAATTTTTAGGGTTTAAAAATTTGAACCTTTTCCGCCTTCAAGTCGATGAGAGCGGCGGTAGAAGTTTGACCGGGGGTTGAAGAATAATAGGGTTTGACTTGGAGTGTTATATTTTATTTTATTTTTATTTAATTAATTTATTCTCCTTTAATTCTTATTGAATCTGTCTTTCATTTCAAACCCCGATTCAAGCCCAACGACTGTCGTCCATAGCGTTTCACCCCCATTCCGAACACAATGGGATATGCATCGTAGGTTGATTTGATCGTTTCGATCTATTTCCGTTGAATTTACATTTAAATCATTATATTGAATTTTAAACGTACATTTCAAATTACCGGGGTCACATACGAACTTTAAAAATTCCAGAAAAATATTTTCTAGCTTCGTATTGACGATACGGTCCTAACAAAACTAATTTCGTCGAATTCTGAGACCGTTTGAAAAATGACCAATTTCCAGTCGATTAAAATCAACTAAAACTGGTCAAACGCGTTTTCCTTTGCCACGCTCACATATTGATTCGAAAAATTATGAAATTTGAAACCTAACAATAATTTTACATCACGGATCCAACAAAACTGGTTTCGTCGAAATCCGAGGTCATTTGCAAAATGTCCATTTTTAAGGGCCTGAATTCCATAGCGACTATTCAGAATTTTCAACTGGACATACCTTTTGATTCCTGCCATGAAATTTCGATTTTTCGGATTCGTTGGAAAGATATTATCAAATAGATCCTATTATTTTTGGTTTCACTAAAATCCGGATTGTTTTGCACCCGGTACATTCAATTGAAGTTTGAAATCGAATTATCGAACTACCGCGCCATTTCAATTCTATTTATAATTATATATAAATATTTATATTCTAACGACGACGCGTATAATATATACGTTCGAATTATATTCAAAATAAATTTCTCGTCGATATTATTTAAAATAATTCATTTTAAATAATCAAAACTCGCCAAAATTGCCAAAATAAAAATTTTAAACTGGCCCAGATTTTCGGGTTGTTACAGTTGCCTTCTGATGTATATCTATTATGGGGATTCCATTTATTACCTAGATATAATCTAGGGTTTACTATCGAGTGCTTCCTAGATTCAACCAGGGTTTTACGCTACCCAGGGCCACTGGGGTTTATGCTACCTATTGAACGCCTCTCAGATTCAGAGTTTACGTGACCTAGGTCCAACTAGGGTTTATGCTACCTACTTGTATTAATTTTCCATGTGTCTGTGTCAGTCGGTCCTCCCTTGCGTGTAGATACCCTGTGCTGGCCCCACCATAAGGTGTATCAAGCCTTATGATTGCGACCCAACACGATTCAAGATGCACAGTGTATAACTACTGGTACCCAGTGCCTGCTTTTTCCCACTCTGGAGTACGTGCACGCCCATAAACCGTCGGAACCTACGCTGACGTACCCCTTGTCGTTATCTTTGACCGCTTATAATCAGCCCAGTAATCATGCCCCACCCTGCCTAGTTTCAGGGTACCATGATACATCTATGTGGGTTACTACTGAAATGGGTCCTCGTTATTAGGGTTTCCTGCTGGTTAAGTTTGTGGGCCTATATATACAAATATTACCCACCTACACGAGATGTACTTAACCCTCTCACCGATTCTAACATGTTTTCTTAACGGTTAAGTTTGTGGGCCTATATGTACTAATATTACCCACCTACACGAGATGTACTTAACCCTCCCATAGATTCAAGCATGTTTATTTAACGGTTAAGTTTGCGGGCCTATATGTACTAATATTACCCACTTATACGAGATGTACTTAACCCTCCCATAGATTTAAGCATGTTTATTTAACAGTTAAGTTTTATGGGCTTATATATACAAATATTACCCACCAACCCGACGTGTACTTAACCTTCCCACTCGTCAAGTCGTGTTGGTTAAGTGGTTCTTATTAACTTAACCTTTCTCTTGTTGGATTGGTTAAGTGTGATTAATCAATTCAAGTTAACTTAACCCATCCACCCATCACGTCATGTTGGTTAAGTGTTTCCTTCTGGTGTTGACCTGACCCTACCTCAATTCATGTTATATTGGTTAAGTGTTGCCTTCTCGGGTTAACCTAACTCTTCCCATACATTAGGTTATATAATTAGTTAAGTGTTTTCCTCTTGTATTACTTAACCCCACCACGTGTCATTATATATTTTGGTTAAGTGTTATTTTAGTTAACTTAACCCTATCATTTGCTTAATTAACATGTTACAACGGTTAAGTGTTCTAAATTTACTTAACCTCACTCACTTGTCTAATTCACTGCTTAATTAACATGTTACAACGGTTAAGTGTTCTAAATTTACTTAACCTCACCTACTTGTCTAATTAACATGTTGTAACGGTTAAGTGTTCTAATTTTACTTAACCTCACCCACTTGCCCAGTTAACATGTTATTACGGTTAAGTGTTCTAAATTTACTTAACCTCACCATCTAGTCTGTTGAATTGGCAAAGTGTTTTCTCGATTACTTAACCCCACCCTTCTTGTCTTTGTTAACATGTTATTACGGTTAAGTGTTTCCCTAATTACTTAACCTCCCCATTTCTAGCTTGATTTATTCATGAGCCTTAATTAATTAATTAAACCACCAACCACTCACATTAGACAGATATTGTTGTGGTTACTGGATGTGCCGGTCGGTTCCGGGCTGGTTTACACCACAACTCAGTCTAACCTTGGGTCTTTCTGGGCTTGATGCACTAACCACCCACGTTAGACAGGTATTGTTGTGGTCACTGGATGTGCCAGTCGGTTCCGGGCAGTTTTACACCACAACTCAGTCTAACCTCGGGTTAGGCATATTCGTCTTTTACTAAATTTACATATTTACTATTTATGTAAATTTTCCGTAAATCAATTTAGCGTAGATCATATTCATCTGTCATGCAAATTAACATGCTTATATTCTATGCCCAAAACTTGATTTACCAATCAAATTACCCAACTGGTAGTTTATACCAATTTAGATTTAATATTCCTCTTTTATAATTTATGCCCAATCTAGATTAATATTCCAATTTACGGTTCATGTCAAAAATAGATTAAAATATTCTAGTTTACCGTTTATGTCCAAAACTTGGTTTACACGCCAATTACACACTTTCTGGCCAATTGAATTTATCAACTTATGCCCTAGTCTAATATGCATGTAAATAATTTACTATTATAGCCAATTTAGATTATGCCAACATATTTATTATGCCAAACTAACTTAATTAAGCTACGCCCAATCCCCGCACCATAATCGTACGTATAACATGATTTCACAAGTTTTCTATGTACTCATGAAATGGCACTAATCAAAAGGAATAGGGGATAAGCACAAGAATTGATATAAAAGATTAGGCATGCAAAAATAATGGCTCCAACAGGTTCGATGTACATAATAGTGAATAGGAATAAACTAGCCAAGTTACACACTAAATATGAGACCCACATAATCAAGGGAATAGGCATAGATGATTTGGTCAAACATAATGCCAGTTCAAGGTACAACATTATCGGTTAATTGTAACAATGGGAATAGTCATAAGCAACTAACAATGGGAATTGATATTAATTAAAAAAAGAAAAAATATATATTAAGTAGGCATTTATGTTCGATTGATTGCCATTTATGTTTATTTCATGATAATGTAATTAATCTTAATTTGTATGAATACTTATTTGTCACTTATGTCAATTAACATTAAAGAGAATATGATAATTTACGGAATATGATAATTTGTCACTTATGTTAATTGACAATAAAGAATAAAAGATGAACATTTGGTACATTAACGTTAAAGTAGAAGGTTATTAATACATTTGCTGAGTCATTCCTGACCTGTTGCTGAGTCATTCCTGACCTGTTGCTGAGTCACTAGGATAACTCTGTATAGTCTAGACGGTTCTGATTGCTCTGTGTGATCCAATGACCTATATTAATCTAAATCTCTATAAAAGCAACCTAATACCTCAACCCTAAATGTAACACCCCGAATTTTGGGTTAATACTAAAATTCACTAATTACAGAATAAATAATCTCAGATGTGAGAATTGGGGGAAACGGGCTACGTCGTTGCGTTCGTCTCGGAAAAATACGCGAAATAGAGTCCGAGTTTTCGAAAATCGGAGTCCGTATGGCCCAGTTATGGCCCGATGAAGTTTGCAGAAAATTCAAAACTAAAACAGATTTAATAATTTCAAATATTCAGATTTGGAATGGGCCAGGCGGGGTCAGGCGGGAAGCTTCCCGCCTAACCCATGTCGACAGGGCTGTCGACAGGCCTGTCGACAGGGGTGTCGACATGCCTGTCGACTTGCCTGTCGACAGGGTGGCACGTCCAGTGAACCTGGGTGCACCAGGTTGCACCAGGTTGGGTCTTGGGCTGGCTTGGAGGGCTGGTTCTGGAAGCTTCTTGGATCTGATGGTCCTAAATTAATCTAGGGTTAATCTAAGGGTCTAAAATGCAACCTAATCCTATAAATAACACCCTAACCCTACCCTAATTCATTCATAATTAAACCTAGTAACTAAACTATGGCAAAATGAAACTTGGTCATGGCCTCCACAAATCAATGAAGAGGAAAGCAAGCTCTAATCAATCTCTAATCCATTCTAAGTATCTTAATCTTCTTCATTAGCTCGCTAATTGTGTTTTGGTGAGTTCCTATAGCTTTAATAATCAATTGTTAAATTGATTATGGTAGGATGTGATAAGACATGGTTATGTTTGTGGATAAGTGAGTTATATGCAAGTTGTATGATATGTGAATTGCAAGTTTTATGCCATATGCAAGTTTATTTCCATGTTTTATGATGTAAAATATTATGTTGAACATTTATGCATATGTAACATGTTATGCAAACTATATGTGAGAATATATGCAAGTATATGTAACATGATATGCAAGTTATGCATGTGATTTTATGCATGCTAAGTAGTTGGTGTTATGCATGTTAAGTATTTGATGTTGTGCATGTTAAGTATTTGATTGTATGCATGTTAAGTATTGGGTTTTATGCATGCTAAGTGTTTGGGTTTATGCAAGTTAAGTGGTATGTTCATGCATAATAAGAAATTAGTTCTATGCATGCTAAGTATATGATATTATGCAAGTTTAGTATGTGATTCTATGCATGCTAAGTATATGATATTATGCAAGTTTAGTATGTGATTCTATGCATGCTAAGTATATGATATTATGCAAGTTTAGTATGTGATTCTATGCATGCTAAGTATGTGATAATATGCATGATTAATAAGTTGTTTTATGCATATTTAACAAGTGGGTTTATGCATGTTTAACAAGTTCATATGCAAGTTACATGTATGATAATATATGCTATGCAAGTTACATGTATGTCAATATGCAAGATATGCTATGCAAGTTACATGTTTGTTAATATGCAAGTTACATGTATGTTAATATGCAAGATATGTTATGCAAGTTGTGAGAATGCTTATATGCAAGTTCAACATGTTATGCAAGTTATGTGTGCTTATGCAAATTATGTGAATGCTTATATGCAAGTTCAACATGTTATGCAAGATATGTGTATGATAATATACAAGTTCATATGCAATATGTTATGCAAGTCATGTGCGATAATATGCAAGTTTGGGTTGAATGTAGTTGGGTTAATATATGCTCATATATGCAAGTTGACATCCTCTTAACCCATGACAAAGTTATATGCTAAGATGTGGTTAAAACCCATGATATTTGTGATGGATCTTCCCTTTTTATTATATCGTGAAATGAGAACGATTTGCGTGGGGAACGATGGGGTTAATAAATATGTTAATTAAAGTATGGTTGGGTATGATTAAGCATACCATAAAAATAAATTAACATAAGTGGGAATTTACCTATTGAGTTAGGTCTACCCCATGGGAATTTACCTATTGAGTTAGGTCTACCCATGTTATGAAAAACTTGGTATTAATTAGGGATAATTAATATAAATTATGAGGATGATTAATTAGGTGTAATTAATCGACTAAGACACGAGGTTGGACTCAGTTGTAGCGTAAAACTGCCCGGACCCAACCGGCTTAACCAGTTGCTACAAATGTTAGCCCAATGTGAGAGGTCTTAGGCACAAACTAAATACGTGATTAATGTAAAGACACGAGGTTAGACTCGGTTATGACATAAGGCTGCCCGGACCCAACCGGCTTAACCAGCGGTCATAAAAGATAGTCTAATGTGAGAGGTCTTTATGAGGATCACGGTCTTAATTAATTAAGAAACACTTAACCAAATTAGCATGTAGTGGGACATGAGGGTTAAGTGGGTACCTTGGGTGGCACGTAGTAACTAGTGTGGTTGCTTAGGGTGGCATGAGGAAACTAGTGGGTTGCCTTGGGTAGCAATAGAAAATACGATTGGAATACTTAACCAAAGTGGAACATGGAATTAAACATGATTAAGGGGTTAAGTAAGTGCCTCGGGTGGCATGTGGGAATTAAGTAAGGACTTGGGTGTCGTGTGGAAATCTAGTGGGTGCCTTGAAAGGTAATTAAAATATGATTAATGACTTAACCAAAGTATTTAGAACATGTAAGTAGACATGGTTAAAGGGGTTAAGTGGGATACACTAGATAAAATTAACAAGCTTAAGTGGTAGCTTGTGGGGGCCCATCTCAACCAATATCCCAAACGTATCTTTGTGGGCTCGACCCAAGTCGAGTGACGGGACACGCATATTGGGCTTGACTATAAGAGGCCAAAAACGGGTTAGCGGTGGCAACGTAGGACCAACGGGTTTCATATGCGTGTGTGGACCCGGGCTGGTTAGTAAATCGTTGTTACATCGTGTAGATATAAAGCCGTGCACCGTTGATATTATCAGGTTGCCACTTTGGGGAAATGATACATCCCATTGTGGGACCAGCACGGGTATCTACGTTAGGGAGCCGATCGCTTGGGAGTAGTGGGTACACCTAGTAATGATAGGGGCAGACGGCACCTATGTAGGGGTACCAGAAACTACTGGGTAAAAATTACTAAGTACATTTAGTAGGATCAACCTTTAAGTAGGAATTAATCTTAGGTAGGTGAAACTGGTGTGGTGCAGTGTAGGAATTACCCTTGGGTGAATAAGTCTGGGGTGGGGTAAGAATTATCTTTGGGTGGATAAATGCGTCTTTTCGGTTATCGTGGTACATTCGGTGTTTAGTTGGCTACTTAGTGTAGTCATTATCCCCAGAGGTACCGTACCTTATTTTTGTCATACCCTAATTACTTTAATGGTTGTATTGTTAGGGTTATAGGACTCACTCAGACTTATGTCTGACCCCGTTGTTTTTATCTTTTTCCCAACCCTCAGGTTATCAGAGTGGGCCTAGCACTAGTGGGCTTGGATCAGACCGCTATATCTATCTTTTGGGCTTGGATCGTAGAAGTAAAGCTCGGTTTATCTTTTCTGTTATGGCTATTGTCTATGTAGTGGGATTATGTACTTCTATTTTATCGGGATGGATATTATGTACTTGACCCTGGTTTATGGTTTTGTGATGTAACCAAACATGTATTACTTTCCGTTGCAATAAAATGATGATTTTAATTTTCAAGTATTACTTATATCTGTCTTGCTGTAATTTTACTGTTCTATATTCACTTAAAATACTTCACCGAAACTAAGGCATTCCCCTGGTATGAGTGACCTTAGCGGACGTGGGGTGTTACACGTGGTATCAGAGCTTAAGGTTACCGGAACAGATAAAATTTTTAGAAAAACTATTTTCTAAGAATATTTTTGGAAAGGAATATTTTCAAAAACATGTTTTTTTAAGAGAAAAGTTTTTGAAAGAAAAGCATAATCCCCAATAGCCATATCTATATCTTTCGAATTCTCCATTTTGAATCTCTTCCTTTCTCTCGTTTTGAGTTTCCCCTCCACGTATTGATGATCTTTCTAAGATAGATAAGGATGGAAAACCACTTCAAGGGATTTAGACGTTAGTCGGATTAGAAGTTGGTTCAAGAAGGAGGAGGACTGGTAGGTATCTATTGGATAGACGGTGGGAGGAAGGCTCAAATAGTTGTTTGGTTAATGGAAGATGAAACCTCATTGGTGGGAAGTTACGAGTGGGGAATAGGGAAGAAGAAGGCAAGTGGTTATCCTTTTGAGAGGAATAGGACACCTTATTAGGATTGTCCAAAGAAGCAAGGGCAAGGTATGGAATCTTCTGGGGGGTAGTTGTATTCCCTCACGACTAGGGTACCAGATGGGGATAAGACCGTCTAGATTGGAGGTTGGATTTCTTTATCATCCAATTCGAACTTTATTTGATTCTGACGCATCGAATTCGTTTATCTCATCATTGCTAGTAGAGTCACTGCACTGAGACACCAGTTGGTAGATGATCCCTTAGTTGTTTCAAACCCAATTGGGCTCCATGATGTGGTTGGGTTTGAAAGTTTCTATACTTAGCATTGGGTTTATATGTGATGCTTGTTGGGCTTCACGGGCTATGGGTTAGTTTTGGGCATGGACTGGTTATCCAGTAGGAGTGCTGTTCTTCATTTTGAAGGGAGAGTTGTTAGGCTTATGGGCCGCCTGGGTAACACTCTCGAGATCTCTTGTAATCCCATAGAATCTGTTATGCTAAGGTATCTAGAATTGCTTGACACGTTGGTCTAGAGTTTGCGATCTGTTAGAGCGGTCCGGAAATACCCGGATGTGTGTGAGGAGGTGAAGGGCTTACCTCCGAAGCGGGAGATTGACTTCCGAATATATCTGGTAAACAATGCTAAACCAGTGACTTGGCCAGTGTGCCACAAGGCTCCTCGTGAGAGGAGGGAACTCCATAAGTAAGCAGGCGATTGCTTGAGAAGGGGTTCATAAGAAGAAGTATATCGGAGTGGGGCGCTCCAGTAGTTTTTGCCATGAAGGCGGATGGGTCCCTCAGACTTTGTGTAGGCTAAAGAGAACTAAATAAACTCACAAAGAAGAATAGACACCCATTGCCAAAGATTGATGATCTCTTTGATCAGTTGGTTGGCGCCTCAGTATTTTCGCAGTTGGACAAAGCCACATGGTTTCGTCAGTTGAGAGTGGCTGACGATAGTATAGAGAAGATTTCCCTTAGGACTCCGGATGGTTTTATGAGTGGCTGGTGATGCTATTTGGTTTGACGAACGCCCCTGCATACTTTGTTGATTGGAAGAGAAGGGTGTTCAGGGAGTACCTAAATAAGTTTGTGATGGCCTTTGTAAATGACATCTTAGTCTTTTCAAGGAGCGTAATAAGTTTTCATATGTGCTCAATAGGGTGAGCAAAGCCAGTTATAGGATAAACGGTGGTTTTGGAGCGAGACTGGCGAGGACATCCAAAGTTGGTCAAAGGCTTAATTGTTTAGCCATTATTATTATTATTTTTAGTATCATCTCACGTAGGTTGCCTGAACTCGAAAGAGATGTCCCTTGGGTGTTTGTCTGATATTGGTTTCGGCCTTTGGGGCATGCATTTGGGGGATGTCGAATTCGACTAGGGTGGTCTGCGTGAGAGATGGACAATTGTGACGATTTTGGATAGGATTCTTAGCATCTTATGAGTTGAGATAGCGTATACCCCTAACAAGGGAAACATGGTAGCAGACACCTTAAGAAGAAAAAGGTTGTCCTTGAGTTCATTGATTCGTTAAACGACGGAGCTTAGGGCTTATTTCTATATTTTGACTTTAGACCTTCCGTTGACTTTATATCCGGTTTGCTAGCCTCCTTGGAGGTTAGGCCTACTCTTTTGGGGCATATTGGCAGGGCATAGCGGGACGACCCACAATTGGTTGAGTTAGTAGAGAAGCTCATAAGGAGGGGAGTCGTCCAGCCATTTGAGTAGGTACACCCTGGATGGTAAGGGGTGGTTGCGTAGAGACGGTGGACTTTGTGTACCGCAAGACGAGGATTTGAGGAAGGCTATACTTGATGATGCACATCGATCGAAGATGACCATTCAACCCAGTAGGGACAAGATGTACCAAGGCATGAAGCAAGTTTTCTTTTTGGCCAATCTGAAGAAAGATGCGGCCAAGTATGTCGCTAGATGCTTGGTGTGCCAGTAAGTAAAAGCGGAACAGAAGAAACCCGAAGGGTTGCTTCATCCGTTAGAAGTTCCGTAATAGGAAGTGGGATAGTGTCTCATTGGATTACCGAAATCAAGGAAGGGTAATACGGGGATTGGGCTTATGGTAGATGGACTTACTAAGTGTGCCCATTTCATACCCGTGAAGAGCAGGAGGACTATTACATGTCTAGCTTCAGTTTACCTTTGAGAGATTATCAGATTGCATGGTGTACCTTCCAGTATAGTGAGCGATCGAGATCCTATCTTCACTAGCGAGTTTTGGAAGAGTTTGCAAGAGGCGGTAGGGACTCAGTTGGGTTTGAGCACCGCGTAGCATCCTCAGACGGACGGTTAGACCGAGAGGGTGAACCGTATCTTAGAATATCTTTTGAGGTTATGTATTTTGGATTTTGGAGGTACATGGGAAGAGCATCTTCCATTGGTGGAGTTCGCATATAACAGCAGCTTTCAGTCCAGTATTGGTATGGCTCCTTTCGAAACTCTTTATGGAAGGCCTTGTTGATCACCTACATGTTGGTGGGAATCTACGGATAAGATCTTGGCTGGGCCGATGTGATTAGAGAGTCTTCAGAGAAGATTCAAAGAAGGATGAAAGCGACGCAAGATAAACAGAAATCTTATGCGGACAAGAGGAGAACAGAGCTTGAGTTTGATATTAGGACATGCTTTTTATCAAGGTATCTCCGTTACGGAATGTGGTTCACTTTGGATCTGTTAGGAAGTGAGTACCAAGGTTTGTAGGGCCATTTCCCATTAAGGAAAGAATTGGACGGATGGCATATAGAGTGGAGTTGCCTGACAGACTTAGTGGTGTACCGGATGTATTTCATGTGTCCCATTTGAGGAAGTGCTTACATGAGACCGCTGAGGTGGTAGAGCCGAGTTTGCTTAAAGAAGTAGAGTTAGAGCACGATGAGACGATTCGACGAGCTCCTACTCGCATCATTGGGTCAGAGACTAGGAAGTTGAGGAACAAAGAAGTTCAGCTAGCTAGAGTGCAATGGGGAGATGACGAAAGAAATGCTACTTGGGAGACGGAAGCGAAGATGCGTTCTTTGTATCCATTTCTTTTTGGAGAGTATGTCTTTTAACTTCTCCTTTATCGCTTGCCTAGTACTTATCTTATCTTTAGTAGGTCCTCTCGTTAGTCCTGTTTGACCTTTAGATAGGGAAAACCTATGGTTGAAACATGTGTTTGAGACATGTTATGGTTGATGGATGCAAGTGGATGCAAGTGTTTGCTAGTGGTTGCTCGTGGATGCATATATACACACTCTAGGCACTAGATCGGCTCAATCACTTCATATTGCATATTGCATAAAATTGTGTGTAGTTAGCTATATTTATGGATGTATAATGATTGTGTTATCATATGGATGATGCATTTTGGTGAATGATTGTGCACTCATATAGATACTGTATGTGTCGATAGGGTTATCTCGCATACATATTGGATGCATGGCACTATCATGGTTTGCATATGTTCGTACATTAGATAGGGAACATATACACACACTTTTCGCATATGCTCATACATCATTAGAAATTGTTTAAGGACAATGGATGCTCGTGTTTGATGGATTGAGTAGATGGTTGTTTGGATGGTAGGATTTGCATTCTCCTTAGCTTAGAGATTTCGGGGACGAAATCCTTTAAGGAGGGGAGAATGTAACACCCCGAATTTTGGGTTAATACTAAAATTCACTAATTACAGAATAAATAATCTCAGATGTGAGAATTGGGGGAAACGGGCTACGTCGTTGCGTTCGTCTCGGAAAAATACGCGAAATAGAGTCCGAGTTTTCGAAAATCGGAGTCCGTATGGCCCAGTTATGGCCCGATGAAGTTTGCAGAAAATTCAAAACTAAAACAGATTTAATAATTTCAAATATTCAGATTTGGAATGGGCCAGGCGGGGTCAGGCGGGAAGCTTCCCGCCTAACCCATGTCGACAGGGCTGTCGACAGGCCTGTCGACAGGGGTGTCGACATGCCTGTCGACAGGGTGACACGTCCAGTGAACCTGGGTGCACCAGGTTGCACCAGGTTGGGTCTTGGGCTGGCTTGGAGGGCTGGTTCTGGAAGCTTCTTGGATCTGATGGTCCTAAATTAATCTAGGGTTAATCTAAGGGTCTAAAATGCAACCTAATCCTATAAATAACACCCTAACCCTACCCTAATTCATTCATAATTAAACCTAGTAACTAAACTATGGCAAAATGAAACTTGGTCATGGCCTCCACAAATCAATGAAGAGGAAAGCAAGCTCTAATCAATCTCTAATCCATTCTAAGTATCTTAATCTTCTTCATTAGCTCGCTAATTGTGTTTTGGTGAGTTCCTATAGCTTTAATAATCAATTGTTAAATTGATTATGGTAGGATGTGATAAGACATGGTTATGTTTGTGGATAAGTGAGTTATATGCAAGTTGTATGATATGTGAATTGCAAGTTTTATGCCATATGCAAGTTTATTTCCATGTTTTATGATGTAAAATATTATGTTGAACATTTATGCATATGTAACATGTTATGCAAACTATATGTGAGAATATATGCAAGTATATGTAACATGATATGCAAGTTATGCATGTGATTTTATGCATGCTAAGTAGTTGGTGTTATGCATGTTAAGTATTTGATGTTGTGCATGTTAAGTATTTGATTGTATGCATGTTAAGTATTGGGTTTTATGCATGCTAAGTGTTTGGGTTTATGCAAGTTAAGTGGTATGTTCATGCATAATAAGAAATTAGTTCTATGCATGCTAAGTATATGATATTATGCAAGTTTAGTATGTGATTCTATGCATGCTAAGTATATGATATTATGCAAGTTTAGTATGTGATTCTATGCATGCTAAGTATATGATATTATGCAAGTTTAGTATGTGATTCTATGCATGCTAAGTATGTGATAATATGCATGATTAATAAGTTGTTTTATGCATATTTAACAAGTGGGTTTATGCATGTTTAACAAGTTCATATGCAAGTTACATGTATGATAATATATGCTATGCAAGTTACATGTATGTCAATATGCAAGATATGCTATGCAAGTTACATGTTTGTTAATATGCAAGTTACATGTATGTTAATATGCAAGATATGTTATGCAAGTTGTGAGAATGCTTATATGCAAGTTCAACATGTTATGCAAGTTATGTGTGCTTATGCAAATTATGTGAATGCTTATATGCAAGTTCAACATGTTATGCAAGATATGTGTATGATAATATACAAGTTCATATGCAATATGTTATGCAAGTCATGTGCGATAATATGCAAGTTTGGGTTGAATGTAGTTGGGTTAATATATGCTCATATATGCAAGTTGACATCCTCTTAACCCATGACAAAGTTATATGCTAAGATGTGGTTAAAACCCATGATATTTGTGATGGATCTTCCCTTTTTATTATATCGTGAAATGAGAACGATTTGCGTGGGGAACGATGGGGTTAATAAATATGTTAATTAAAGTATGGTTGGGTATGATTAAGCATACCATAAAAATAAATTAACATAAGTGGGAATTTACCTATTGAGTTAGGTCTACCCCATGGGAATTTACCTATTGAGTTAGGTCTACCCATGTTATGAAAAACTTGGTATTAATTAGGGATAATTAATATAAATTATGAGGATGATTAATTAGGTGTAATTAATCGACTAAGACACGAGGTTGGACTCAGTTGTAGCGTAAAACTGCCCGGACCCAACCGGCTTAACCAGTTGCTACAAATGTTAGCCCAATGTGAGAGGTCTTAGGCACAAACTAAATACGTGATTAATGTAAAGACACGAGGTTAGACTCGGTTATGACATAAGGCTGCCCGGACCCAACCGGCTTAACCAGCGGTCATAAAAGATAGTCTAATGTGAGAGGTCTTTATGAGGATCACGGTCTTAATTAATTAAGAAACACTTAACCAAATTAGCATGTAGTGGGACATGAGGGTTAAGTGGGTACCTTGGGTGGCACGTAGTAACTAGTGTGGTTGCTTAGGGTGGCATGAGGAAACTAGTGGGTTGCCTTGGGTAGCAATAGAAAATACGATTGGAATACTTAACCAAAGTGGAACATGGAATTAAACATGATTAAGGGGTTAAGTAAGTGCCTCGGGTGGCATGTGGGAATTAAGTAAGGACTTGGGTGTCGTGTGGAAATCTAGTGGGTGCCTTGAAAGGTAATTAAAATATGATTAATGACTTAACCAAAGTATTTAGAACATGTAAGTAGACATGGTTAAAGGGGTTAAGTGGGATACACTAGATAAAATTAACAAGCTTAAGTGGTAGCTTGTGGGGGCCCATCTCAACCAATATCCCAAACGTATCTTTGTGGGCTCGACCCAAGTCGAGTGACGGGACACGCATATTGGGCTTGACTATAAGAGGCCAAAAACGGGTTAGCGGTGGCAACGTAGGACCAACGGGTTTCATATGCGTGTGTGGACCCGGGCTGGTTAGTAAATCGTTGTTACATCGTGTAGATATAAAGCCGTGCACCGTTGATATTATCAGGTTGCCACTTTGGGGAAATGATACATCCCATTGTGGGACCAGCACGGGTATCTACGTTAGGGAGCCGATCGCTTGGGAGTAGTGGGTACACCTAGTAATGATAGGGGCAGACGGCACCTGTGTAGGGGTACCAGAAACTACTGGGTAAAAATTACTAAGTACATTTAGTAGGATCAACCTTTAAGTAGGAATTAATCTTAGGTAGGTGAAACTGGTGTGGTGCAGTGTAGGAATTACCCTTGGGTGAATAAGTCTGGGGTGGGGTAAGAATTATCTTTGGGTGGATAAATGCGTCTTTTCGGTTATCGTGGTACATTCGGTGTTTAGTTGGCTACTTAGTGTAGTCATTATCCCCAGAGGTACCGTACCTTATTTTTGTCATACCCTAATTACTTTAATGGTTGTATTGTTAGGGTTATAGGACTCACTCAGACTTATGTCTGACCCCGTTGTTTTTATCTTTTTCCCAACCCTCAGGTTATCAGAGTGGGCCTAGCACTAGTGGGCTTGGATCAGACCGCTATATCTATCTTTTGGGCTTGGATCGTAGAAGTAAAGCTCGGTTTATCTTTTCTGTTATGGCTATTGTCTATGTAGTGGGATTATGTACTTCTATTTTATCGGGATGGATATTATGTACTTGACCCTGGTTTATGGTTTTGTGATGTAACCAAACATGTATTACTTTCCGTTGCAATAAAATGATGATTTTAATTTTCAAGTATTACTTATATCTGTCTTGCTGTAATTTTACTGTTCTATATTCACTTAAAATACTTCACCGAAACTAAGGCATTCCCCTGGTATGAGTGACCTTAGCGGACGTGGGGTGTTACACTAAATCATATTAAAAATCAAACCAAGAGCCGTCATGCTTCCATTGGACAACCTCGAGTAACCGTCATTCAACTTGAAGCAAATTAAAAGAGACAAACCAAATCAAATCAAAATTAAACTAAAACAATGATTGTCTACGTCAAAGGCGAGCATTTCAACTTCAGAATATAGATTCCAGAAATCAAGATCGTCTTTTGATTTTAAGTTTAGTTATCTTTTAGATGTGAACAAATTTAAGATGTGATTTGAAATAAAATGAAATATAGAATTGTACAATGTTGTATAATAATGACGATGCTATTTCTTGTGTTGATTTTGTCACGAATGTCTTGGAATGATTGTGGTTTATCGGATTTATCATATTATGTTGAAATTGGTGTTGGATCAATTATGATTTGGGAATGAAACTATCATACCATATGCAAGTTTATCCTTTCATGATATGTTACATGCTAGTTTTTAGGCTAATTAATATTTATATATGCCTAAATATTTAGACCTATATGACTACATGTTCACATGTTTAATGAAAATTATATGTTTTATGTTAGGTCCAAATCAAGATTTATATACAAATGTTCATGTGCAAGTTACTTGTTAGATCCAAAACTAGATCTATATTTATATGCCTGTTTATAAAGTGGATTCATGCGAGTTCACATGTTCATTATTGTTAGATCTAGTTCACACCTACATGTTAAAATAAAATAAAAATTTACATGCTTTGGTAATGGACATGTCATGATTATGTCATATGCTAGTTTATAAATAAAGTTATGTTCACACATGCCTAGATCTGCATATTAACTTGTTTAGGCTTATGATTATTTATGCAAGTTCATGTGACATGTTAATTGAAATGATTAATGTTCTATGCCAAGTCTACATGACATGTGTTTGTATTATGCATATTCCTTTCTTTTACCTCTTGATTATAAATTAGGCCAATTTGCGGGCCTAATAACTTATTGTAATTGATGCAAACGTAAACGGGGGGAACGCTGGGATAGACATTAAATTATAACATCTTAATGATGTATGTGGGCCCATAACCATGTAAATGGTTAAGGCCATGAATTGGTATAATTTATATACCATTAGGCATGGACATAATTAAAATATGTGACTTGAAAACTTGAAGAAAAATTCACATATATACTTGACATAAATTACAAATATGTAAATTTAGTAAAAGACGAATATGCCTAACCCGAGGTTAGACTGAGTTGTGGCGAAAAACTGCCCGGAACCGACCAGCACATCCAGTGACCACAACAATACCTGTCTAATGTGGGTGGTTAGTGCATCAAGCCCAGAAAGACCCAAGGTTAGACTGAGTTGTGGTGTAAACCTGCCAGGAACCGACCGATACATCCAGCAACCACAACAATATCTGTCTAATGTGAGTGGTTGGTGCTTTAATTGATTAATTAAATCTCATGAACAATCAAGCTAGAATAGTAAGGTTGAGTAATTAAGGAAACACTTAACCAACTTAACATGTTAACAAGACAAGATTTGTGGAGGTTAAGTAAATTTAGAACACTTAACCGTAATAACATGTTAACTAGACAAGTGGGTGAGGTTAAGTAAATTTAGAACACTTAACTGTAATAACATGTTAACTAGGCAAGTGGGTGAGGTTAAGTAAAATTAGAACACTTAACCATCATAACACGTTAATTAGACAAGTGGGTGAGGTTAAGTTAATAGGACACACTTAACCAATATATATATATATATATATATATATATATATATATATATATATATATAAAATGATGGGTGATACGGTTAAGTAACACAAGTGGAACACTTGACCAAAATATATATATATAACATGATATGTGATAGGGTTAAGTAACACAAGAGGAATACTTAACCAATATATATATATATATAACATGATGTGTGGGCAAGTTAAGTTAACTTGACTGAATGGATAACACTTAACCAAGAATATGTATCAACTTGAATCAGTGGGAGGGTTAAGTACATATCGGGACAGGTGGGTAATATTGGTAATATAGGCCCACAAACTTAACCATTAAAATGAACATACTTGAATCAGTGGAAAGGTTAAGTACATATCGGGTTGGTGGGTAATATTAGTAATATAGGCCCACAAACTTAACCATTAAAATGGACATGCTTGAATCAGTGGAAAGGTTAAGTACATATCGGGTTGGTGGGTAACATTAGTACATATAGGCCCAGAAACTTAACCATTAAATAAGCATGCTTGAATCAGTGGAAGGGTTAAGTACATATTGGGGTCGGTGGGTAATATTAGTACATATAGGCCGACAAACTTAACTATTAAATAGACATGCTCGAATCGGTGGGAGGGTTAAGTACATCACGTGTAGGTGGGTAATATTGTATATATAGGCCCACAAACTTAACCAGTAGGAAACCCTAGTAACGGGGACCCATTTCAGCAGTAACCCACATAGATGTATCATGGTACCCTGCGCTAGGCAGGGTGGGGCACGATTACTGGGCTGATTATAAGTGGTCAAAATAGCGGCAGGGGGTACGTCAGTGTAGGTTCCGACGGTTTACGGGCGTGCACGTATTTCGGAGTGGAAAAAGAAGGCACTGGGTACCAGTAGTTATACACTGTGCATCTTGAATCGTGTCGGGTCGCTATCATAAGACTTGATACACCTTATGGTGGGGCCAACACAGAGTATCTACACGCAAGAGAGGGCCGACTGACATAGACACATGGAAAATTAATACAAATAGGGAGCCGATCGATAGGGTAGTAAGGGTACATCTAACATACTCATGGAAATTAGGCAGGTTGAGGTGGAATTCTCATAATAAATGTACACCTTAAGGCTACCATAATTGCAGGGGCATCGTTCGATAGGTAGCATAATCCCTAGTTGGACCTAGGTCGCGTAAACCCTGAATCCGAGAAGCGTCCAATAGGTAGCATAAACCCCAGTGGCCCTGGGTAGCGTAAACCCTGGTTGAATCTAGGAAGCACTCGATAGTAAACCTCAGATTAGATTTAGATAATACACGGAATCTAGCAGGATCGAGAGTTGGGACACAAGTTAGGTGGTGCAGAGATATAGAACTCTGAACAACAGGGTAGTAGCAAAGCAGAGAAAGAATAGAAGCACATCCAGTTTACGTTGCCTTATCATATCTTATGCTTATCTTGTCTTATGTTCTCTTGCTACTATGGTATTGTCCTATATTCAGTTTATTCATGTCATGATGCTTTTGTCTGTTTACATGTTGAATAATCACTGGACTTACAAAACTTATGTCTGACCTAGTTTGTTTTCGCCTCTTTTCTTCCGTTCCCCCTTCCAAGTTCGCAGGGAGGGACTTAGCTCAGTCTTCTTTCCAAGCTCGAAGATAGCCGATGTATTGCCTTGGATTCTCTCTTCCACTGCTATGGCTGGCTCATGCTTTATTGGGGAATATCATTGTTATTTTTGTGCTTCTTTTACACTTGGAAGTTATTAAATCAAGGCAGAAGTTCTATGTATTACTTTTAAGTATGATTTGAGCAAAATTGTTGTAAAAGCTTGACTGAATCACATTGATTAATAAAACAACTTTATTTTCCACTGTTTTATTTGTCTGTCTTGTAATTTATCTGCATCTTTTACCTAAAGCACTTCACCGAAGTTAAGGCATTCCCTTTGTGAGTGACCTTAACGGAGGTGGGGTGTTTCACTTGGTATCAGAGCAGAAGGTTACCGGATCAGATAAAAGATTTGAAAAATTATTTTCAAAATGGTTTTAAAAGAAGCATTTTCTAAAGAAATTTTTTATTTTTAAAGGCATATTCCCCAAAGCCATTTGCACTATCTTTTTGATCCTCTGTTTGAATCCTTGTTTACTTCTTTCCTAAGTCTCTGGGGCTCCTGGCTTTCTAGGAGGTAACCTCATCGCGGCATGGTTCCGTAGGATTGATGAGACTGTGACACTTGTCAAAGAGCAAATAAGCACCCAACTTCCATTTATAGCCACAATAGCTTCACCTACGGCTAATTTTCTTTCGAGCTTTGTAGGATTTTCTGTGCGATGGAGGCAGCTTTCAAGAGACCTGTCAACAAGTTACACAAGGATGGTTTGCGTGAGAATTAAATGGTTGTGGCAGGCGCCCTAAAGTAGGACTGACCTTAAGAGAGGTAAAAAGTACATAGCAACCTTTAGCTTTAGACCCTCAGATTTGTGACATTATGGATAAACTAAGTTGAGTAGAGATCTCTAATCATCTTAGTATATACACTTGGTATCTTGACTCACACCTGTTTATCTTGGAAAGATAGTTTGACTACATTGGATACCCTCTAGCATAGTAAGTGATCGAGGTCCTATCTTTACTAGTGAGTGTTAGAAATGGAGGTCAAGAAGCTTCGCAACTGTGAAGTTAAATTAGTTAAGGGACAGTGGAGTGAAGCTCAAGAAGACGCGACGTGGGAGACTAAAGATAAGACATACGCATCATACCCTTTTTCTTGAGGGTATATCCATGATCTCTTTTTCTAGGAATTCTACGCATGTTTTTTTCTACCTTTTTAGGAATATCCTCTAGGTCATATCTTCAATCTTTAGGTAGAAGCCAATGGATGTAAACATGTGTTTGAAACATGTTATGATTGGTGGTTGCAAGTGGTTGCTCGTGGATGCATATACACACATTAATCACTAGATCGGCTCAGTCACTTTCATATTGCATATGCATGAGTGAATTTTTATATATATGAACTGAACTTGATGTGTTATCATATGGATGTTGCATTTGTATGAATGATTGTGCACTCATGTAGAAGTTATAAAGTACGATTAGGAATAATTGCATACATGATGGACTCATGGCACTGACATAATTCACATTGAGGAGGTCAAACTGAATCAGTAGACCGCCCGATTTTGCATTAGATAAGGACATGTACACACACTATGCATATGATGATGAAAGCATTAGAAATCTTTTTAAGGATAATGGACGCCTGTGATTGAATGATTGAGTAGATGGGTGATTGGATATTAGGACACATTCATCTTGATTTGAAGATTTCGGGGACGAAATCCTTTAAGGAGGGGAGAATGTAACACCCCGTATTTTCTGTGAGCATAAAAGTAACAAATTAAAGAATAATTAATTTTAAAAAAAGAATTAGGTAAAACGGGTTGCGCCATTGCGTTCGTCTCAGAATTCTTCTTGAGATAGAGTCCGAGTTTGAGAAAATCGGACTTCGTATGAAGAAGATATCTTTAAATTAAATATTGCAGCAAAACATGAGAAAAGAATAATATTTAGCATTGTTCTAAGGATTGTAAGAAAAAGACTTAGTAGCTCATTTGGTTGGAACATGTGACTTGCATATAAGGGGTACAGAGTTCAATCCCCGCCAGCGCCATATTTTTGTTTTAGGGGAATGGCTAAAAAAATGGCTTAGTGTGAACGCAGTTCAAAAGGTGATTTAGTGTGAAAATGGATAATTAGGAAGATATATATATATATATATATATGACGTGTACACATCATGTGGCGTACGTGGCGCATTTTTGGTTGTCAAGGATTGTTTTTTTTCGTGGCCTTCTCTGATAGGATTTGTGACAAATTAAAGGTAAGAAAGATGTATGCATGTATAAATAGATATTTATATATATGGGTAATTAATGTATACAGTAAAGGGAGAATATGTAAAACTAATTTGTAGATGTGTGTTAATATGGCATTTATTTGGAAAATATGTGATTGACCTTGGTTTATATATGTGTTTGTGCTAATTTGTCATTCATGTTAATTGATATTAATTAAAAAGAGAAAAAATATATATTAAGTAGGCATTTATGTTCGATTGATTGCCATTTATGTTTATTTGATGATAATGTAATTAATCTTAATTTGTATGAATACTTATTTGTCACTTATGTCAATTAACATTAAAGAGAATATGATAATTTACGGAATATGATAATTTGTCACTTATGTTAATTGACAATAAAGAATAAAAGATGAATATTTGGTACATTAACGTTAAAGTAGAAGGTTATTAATACATTTACTGAGTCATTCCTGACCTGTTGCTGAGTCATTCCTGACCTGTTGCTGAGTCATTGGGATAACTATATCTAGCCTAGACGGTTCTGATTGCTCCTGCATGATGGCCTATATTAATCTAAATCTCTATAAAAGCAACCTAATACCTCAACCCTAAATCATATTAAAAATCAAACCAAGAGCCGTCATGCTGCCATCGGACAACCTCGAGTAGTCGCCGTTCAACTTGAAGCAAATCAAAAGAGACAAACCAAATCAAATCAAAATTGAACTAAAACAACGATTGTTTACATCAAAGGCGAGCATTTCAACTTCAGAATACAGATTCCAGAAATCAAGATCGTCTTTTGATTGTAAGTTTAGTTAACTTTTAGATGTGAACAAATTTAAGACGTGATTTAAAAATAAAATGAAATATAGAATTGTACCATGTTGTATAATAATGACGATGCTATTTCTTGTGATGATTTTGTCATGAATGTCTTGGAATGATTGTGGTTTATCGGATTTATCATATTATGTTGAAATTGGTGTTGAATTTATTATGATTTGGGAATTAAACTATCATACCATATGCATGTTTATCCTTTCATGATATGTTACATGCTAGTTTTTAGGCTAATTAATATTTATATATGCCTAAATATTTAGATCTATATGACTACATGTTTAGATCTAAAAAACTTTATGTGCTTAGATCCATGCTAATTAGATCTAAGTCAAGATCTATATATATATATATATATATATATATATATATATATATATATATATATATGTTCATATGATTAATGCAAGTTATATGTTTTATGTTAGGTCCAAATCAAGATTTATATACATATGTTCATATGCAAGTTACTTGTTAGATCCAAAACTAGATCTATATTTATATGCATGTTTATAAAGTGGATTAATGCAAGTTCACATGTTCATTATTGTTAGATCTAGTTCACACCTGCATGTTAAAAATTTTTTTTTTTACATGCTTTGGTAATGGACATGTCATGATTATGTCATATGCTAGTTTATAAATAAAGTTATGTTCACACATGCCTAGATCTGCATATTAACATGTTTAGGCTTATGATTATTTATGCAAGTTCATGTGACATGTTAATTGAAATGATTAATGTTCTATGCCAAGTCTACATGACATGTGTTTGTATTATGCATGTTCCTTTCTTTTACCTCTTGATTATAAATTAGGCCAACTTGCGGGCCTAATAACTTATTGTAATTGATGCGAACGTAAACGGGGGTAACATTGGGATAGACATTAAATTATAACATCTTAATGATGTATGTGGACCCATAACCATGTAAATGGTTAAGGCCATAAATTGGTATAATTTATATACCATTAGGCTTGGACATAATTAAAATATGTGACTTGAAAACTTGAAGAAAATTTTACATTTATACTCGACATAAATGACAAATATGTAAATTTAGTAAAAGACGAACATGCCTAACCCGAGGTTAGACTTAGTTGTGGCGTAAAACTGCCCGGAACTGACCGGCACATCCAGTGACCACAACAATACCTGTCTAATGTGGGTGGTTAGTGCATCAAGCCCAGAAAGACCCGAGGTTAGACTAAGTTGTGGTGTAAACCTGCCCGGAACCGACCGGCACATCCAGTAACCACGACAATATCTGTCCAATGTGAGTGGTTGGTGCTTTAATTAATTAATTAATTAAAGCTCATGAACAATCAAGCTAGAATAGTAAGGTTGAGTAATTATGGAAACACTTAACCAACTTAACATGTTAACAAGACAAGATTTGTGGAGGTTAAGTAAATTTAGAACACTTAACCGTAATAACATGTTAACTAGTAAAGTGGGTGAGGTTAAGTAAATTTTGAACACTTAACCGTAATAACATGTTAACTAGGAAAGTGGGTGAGGTTAAGTAAAATTAGAACACTTTACCGTCATAACATGTTAATTAGACAAGTGGGTGAGGTTAAGTTAATAGGACACACTTAACCAATATATATATATATATATATATATATATATATATAACATGATGGGTGATACGGTTAAGTAACACAAGTGGAACACTTGACCAAAATATATATATATAACATGATATGTGATAGGGTTAAGTAACACAAGAGGAACACTTAACCAATATATATAACATGATGTGTGGGCAAGTTAAGTTAACTTGACTGAATGGATAACACTTAACCAAGAATATGTATCAACTTGAATCAGTGGGAGGGTTAAGTACATATTGGGACTGGTGGGTAATATTGGTAATATAGGCCCACAAACTTAACCATTAAAATGAACATGCTTGAATCAGTGGAAAGGTTAAGTACATATCGGGTTGGTGGGTAATATTAGTAATATAGGCCCACAAACTTAACCATTAAAATGAACATGCTTGAGTCAGTGGAAAGGTTAAGTACATATCGGGTTGGTGGGTAACATTAGTACATATAGGCCCACAAACTTAACCATTAAATAAACATGCTTGAATCAGTGGAATGGTTAAGTACATATCGGGATCGGTGGGTAATATTAGTACATATAGGCCCATAAACTTAACTATTAAATAGACATGCTTGAATCGGTGGGAGGGTTAAGTACATCACGTGTAGGTGGGTAATATTGTATATATAGGCCCACAAACTTAACCAGTAGGAAACCCTAGTAAAGGGGACCATTTCAGCAGTAACCCACATAGATGTATCACGGTACCTTGAGCTAGGCAGGATGGGGCACGATTACTGGGCTGATTATAAGTGGTCAAAATAGCGGCAGGGGGTACGTCAGTGTAGGTTCCAACGGTTTACGGGCGTGCACGTACTCCGGAGTGGAAAAAGCAGGCACTGGGTACTAGTAGTTATACACCGAATCGTGTCGGGTCGCTATCATAAGGCTTGATACACCTTATGGTGGGGCCAGCACAGAGTAACTACACGCAAGAGAGGGCCGACTGACATAGACATATGGAAAATTAATACAAGTAGGGAGCCGATCGATAGGGTAGTAAGGGTACATCTAACATACTCATGGCAATTAGGCAGGTTGAGGTGGAATCCTCATAGTAAATGTACACCTTAAGGCTACCATAATTGCAGGGGCATCGTTCAATAGGTAGCATAATCCCTAGTTGGACCTAGGTCGCGTAAACCCTGAATCCGAGAAGCGTCCAATAGGTAGCATAAACCCCAGTGGCCCTGGGTAGCGTAAACCCTGGTTGAATCTTGGAAGCGCTCGATAGTAAACCTTAGATTAGATATAGATAATACACGAAATCTAGCAAGATCGAGAGTTGGGACACTAGTTAGGTGGTGCAGAGATATAGAACTCAGAACAATAGGGTAGTAGCGAAGCAGAGAAAGAATCTAGTTTACGTTGCCTTATCATATCATATGCTTATCTTGTCTTATGTTCTCTTGCTACTATGTTATTGTCCTATATTCAGTTTATTCATGTCATGATGCTTTTGTCTGTTTACATGCTGAATAATCACTGGACTTACCAGACTTATTTCTGATCTAGTTTGTTTTCGCCTCTTTTCTTTCGTTCCCCCCCTCCAGGTTCGCAGGTAGGGACTTAGCTCAGTCTTCTTTCCAAGATCGAAGATAGCCGATGTATTGCCTTGGATTCTCTCTTCCACTGCTATGGCTGGCTCATGCTTTATTGGGGAATATCATTGTTATTTTTGTGCTTCTTTTACACTTGGAAGTTATTAAATCAAGGCAGAAGTTCTATGTATTACTTTTAAGTTTGATTTGAAAAAAATGTTGTAAAAGCTCGACTGAATCACATTGATTAATAAAATGACTTTATTTTCCGCTGTTTTATTTGTCTGTCTTGTAATTTATCTGCATCTTTTACCTAAAGCGCTTCACCGAAGTTAAGGCATTCCCTTTGTGAGTGACCTTAACGGAGATGGGGTGTATCAGGCGGATACCGTTATAGAGAAACCTTAAAATTTGTTTTATCCAATATGTTGGATACAACCACCATCAATACCATGGATGGTTTTGGTCGTCCACCGATGCCACCGCCGCATTAAACCGTTTTAGAAACAAGCATAGGATTTCTCCAGACCGTTGCTGGATAGAAGTAAGAGACATGACATTTTTGGGTCGAGTGATATGGACCCTAAACTGCTCGATAAACCTTGCGACCAATATGTTCCAGCTACTCATCAATTCAGTTTCCAGTTGCCGAAGCCACATAGCAGCGATATCAGTCAAATACAAAGGAAAGCACTCAGCTATGATGTTACCCGGTGCCAATAGCACTTCCATGTGGCGCATGTAGCGCATCAAGTGCGCGATAGGATTCTTCCTACTATCGTAAGCCTCCAGAGTTGGTAGTTTGAAGTCCAGGGGATTTCTGGAATTTTGGATTTCCCATGTGAGTGGATTGCGATTGACACTATCCACGTCATCCTGGGATGCCCCTTGTAAATCTCGAATCACGTCGACGATTCAGTTTTCATTTTTGAGAAATTATTGCTGATTATCCAATTAAATGCCTGTGCCTCCAGTGCGGGATGCTGCAGTTGTGTGATCCCTGCCTACAACCTCTAGGTATGGCTCGAGTATGCCCTCTGACATGGTTCGATATGGTCGAACCGGGTTGGGTCTGTATTACCTGTCTGTGTTCCAATAGCTCTCGGTGCTGTTGTATCCAAAGCAGCATTAGTTTGAACTTGTCTAGATTTTCTTGCGTTCCTATCCAGATTTTAGTGAGTTGTTTCGCGATGTTGCTCATCGTGTGTGTGGCGGTTATCCCCTTCCAAGACCGCATCAGTATTGACTCTTGGCCTAGTCGGGACTCCTATCAATCTGAGCTGTGGCTTATCCTCTAGGCGATCTAGTGCTGCTACATCTTCCATCCCTACAACTGTACTTGTGCTAGATCCTACCAGTGATCCTGGACCTCTTGGTCGTCCAAATCCATCCATTCTTGCTAAGAAAGAATTCATTATTTCTTCTTGTTTGCGGAGAAACTCATCCTGCCACTCCATCTGCATCCTCAATTCAACCAAAACTTCATCCAACTCTTCTTTGGTGAGGTAAATGGATGGATCACCATGAGAGGAAGCCTTTTGACGTATTTCACTATCAGCGCGTTCGGAAGGACGTTCCATTATTCTTTCGTTTCACCATTTCCAAATCCTGTTGTGAGCGATTTTCTTTAAGCTAGATAACGAAATAGTTGCGTGCTTTCCCTACCTAGCGCAGTTAAGTGTTGATCTAAAAAATGTTTCACTTGACGATCAACCCCCAAATGCATAATCCGTACATAAGTCACAGAGTATCATGGATAATATTCTCATAACCACAGCCATAGAATGCAAGAATAAAATAAAAAAATGGGAACACACAATAAGTTTTATAGTGGTTCGGCAATACGAGCCTACATCCACATTATAATCTATTGTTTATACTATCAGATTCAAGACACAATACAGTTGTATGTAAGAATTTAACAGAAAGAAGTGTATTTACTTAATGGCAATGTCCTTGCATAATAAGCTTCCAAGAGAAAGGATTTGATCCTCTTCTAAGTCCTAGAAGTATGTATTTGTAGGCAGTGATCACTCTGGGTCGGTGTGCCACGTAGCGACCGGTCAGGAATCCCCGGAGTGACTTGCACACCACGTTTATCCCACTGAAAGAGTCTCCAAAGTAGTTACTGGGTTTGGGTTGAACTAAGACCGAGTCGACCATATACGCGTGCTTCAATCCGATGAAGTAGGAAAATATCCAGGAGTGAAATTAGGAGACGAGATCAAGCCCCTATCCACATTTTTGCTCAGGTCAGTAGCCGATCTTAGACTTTCTTCCCTCAATGGGCCAATCTGATCCTAAGTTTGGTCGAGCCGACACTGAGTTCGCTTCTCATGTAGTATGCCGAGTCGTGATGCACCGATCTGAAGATGCGATGAGTTAGAGTTGGCCGATCTGAGCCTAACGATCCGAAATCATGGCATGTAAAACCAGAATCTTCGAGCTATTTTGCTATTCCCATCCAATAAATCTGAGTCCAACAAAGCTTAGACTCAGGTCCTGAGTACTTCGCTTGCTAGAAATCTATGATGTGACTGTCTTGCCAAAAAGCGGGTCAACAGATAGAATATCGATTTACTACAATCGGTTTTAAGAATGGAACGACCACAATCATGGTTTTTAAAGTGGACCATCCACTTTGATGACTAACATAGCTTAAAGAATAAGAGCTAGACAGAACGTCTAGACTACAATATAAGCATCACGAGGGTATGGCTCAAAACATAGCCTACAAACTAACTTCTTCAGACAGGAAGATATTACATAAATAAATTAACATAAGTCATAAGCCAATGACATGTTGAAACAAACAACTAACAACCACAACCAATATAACATTACTCAACCAAAGAGCAAAAACTATCATATTCTGCATAAAGCATGAAATGACATATGGGGATTAACATGATTAGCAATACCATGTCACAAAGATAGACAACAATACCATTTTTAGAATATCTTGAGTCGCTAGAAAACCAAATGCCAAATAATAAATTGGGTTATCACCTTCATTGCTAGGTAACCGTCGAGAGGATGTTAAACAACTTAAAAAGGAAATCTAGAACAAAAGTTGAACAACCAAACGCAAAGAAAGTAGCAACCCAGTATTTCCAACATCCAACCACATCGGCAACCCCAAATATACACTAACTAGATCACCAACAAAAGCACAAACTTGTAACTCCGGTGATTAGAAGCCAAAGCAGAACACGCATAGAAGTGAAAAACAGTTATGAAGCTGGCTACTAATGTAAAAAACCTACAAAAACATCCCAAGCCACATCCAACTATAGGCAACGAGAGGTTAGATTAACATTTGAGGAAAACTCGGTTATAAGCAAGCATAGTGAGGCAGAGAGTTTCGGGGATTCACGGCGGTAATGGATGCAAAGTACTCAGAAAAAGCACAAATTTGAACGTTACAAAAGTAGATCTGAAACAGGGTGCGTGAAGAGGAGAGGGGCGAAAGTGTTGATGATACGAGCTCATTCTTAGCAATAACAAGGAAACTTTGGTGGATTCTTGATGAAGAGAGAGGACATGGATAGGGAAACGAAGAGAGTAAGGTAAGGTTAGAGGCGATAGAAGAAAAGGAAATATGACTTAGTCCCCATTGAAATTAACAAAACGAGCCTTGACACCACGATAATGGTAATATAGTAAATAACAAATTTAGTCTTAACATTTAAATTAAAACCAATCATTAAATCAATTAAGGTTTTAATTCATAAATTCGGGTTTAAATATTTTAATCTTCAATTTAAACTGAAATATAATTATATTCCTAAATCAGTTTGTTTAAATCAAAACTTAATTATTGTTAGACCAAAAATTGGCTCTAACACCCAAATTAGATATGAATTCGACAAAATAGAATCAAAAAGCGAATAAGAACACGCAATTTATAGTGGTTCGGCGTTAACGAGCCTACGTCCACTTTGTTTTCTTTTATTTGATGATTTGAATACGAATATAGCAATGATTCTCACTCAACCTCACAATTACAATGCATAAACTCACTCAAATCTCTCAAAAATGGGCTTTAAGAGATGATTTTGATCTGAATATGATTGTAGAATTCGGCTATGGAGGAAGTATAGACTGAGAATTTGCCAAAAGATCCTTCCAAATGCCTCTAGATGGTGTATTTATAGGTGAAAAATCTCCTCGAAGTGGCTCCGGTTCGGAATTGTGTGGCATCCATCCCTTGAGAGTCTGGTTCGAAGGCTCTAAGATGGCTACAGCGCATTGATTGAGTAGGAGATCGTGGGAGAAGTGGTCAGATCTTGTCCACATCTTCAGGGGGTATGTGCAGCAACGACTATAGCTTCAAAGGAAAAAAGGGGTTCGGATCGGGGCCTCCGATCCGATCCGGTGATGCAACTCGCTGTCCCTTGATGCTGCTGACATACTCATCCGATCTGAACCGATGAGATTGCTTGCTTTCTTCTGATGCCGCTGAAGTGTTCCTCCGATCCGATCCGCTGAAGCCACCTGCTATCCTTTGGTATTGCTGACGTATTACCGATCCGATCCGATGTAATGAGGCTACTGTTATATCTCTCCGATCCAATCCGATGTGGTCTCTGCACTCTTGATCTTTATTCTCCTCCTGCATTATCTTTCTCCGATCCGATCCGATTGGTATCTTTCTCTCTATTTGTCTTTATGTAGCCTAGTTCACAAAGTAGGCTAACATTTTGCCCCCTCGAAGTACACTCTTATTTAAGATAAAGTGTGCTTTGAAGCAATTTACAAGATATCCTTTGAACCAGAGTCATTGAATGATTGCCTTCGGTTCGGATTCCGATCCGAATGGGTTTCCTTTAGTGGCACATCCGAATAGATACACCAATATCACTTCCCCATGGATCAACAGGCCATAGGGCCTTCGTGGGCTTGACTTCCGGTCCGAACGGGTTGGGGTTGGCTAGGAACACGAGTAGCCACAGCGATTTCATATAAGTACCCTCCTCGTCTCCTTCTTTCTCTTCCTTCTTTATTATTCTCTTCCAGCGAAACTCGCATATAAACCCTAGAATTTTAAAAACTCTGAAATTCTTCTCGTTTTAATCCCCGAATCCAACACATAGGTAGTTTTATAATCTTGAATCTCCTCTTCATAATTGGTTTTAACTTAAATTCGCGGTTCCCTTGAACGATTCCAGCGATGTATTCGATCGATTTTGTCGCCATGACCTCCTCCACTTCGTCGTCGCCACTAATGGCGTTAAATTTCCCTCGAGGCGACGGTGGAGGGGGTTAAGATCCTTCGTTGAGCGTTCGAATGCATCAATACTCGATTTCCGCTGGGACTCTCAACATAGGATCGATTTTGACCCCACAGAGGAGAGAAAAAGGGAGAGGAGAAGTGCAGGGGCTCGGTTCGGGTGACAAGGCCGAGACAAGGAAAAAGAGAGAGAGAAGGAGTGCAGGGGATCGGTTCGGACTTGTAAGCCAAGAGAAGAACATGATTCACTTGACCGGACCGGATCGAAATGTGAAATAAAGAAGAGGAGAAGCATGGCTGTTCAAGTCGATCCGGACCGTCCAAGTATTCACCTCCGAATCAATCCGATTTTGGTCATTGGGCATTAACTCTTGTCCCAGGCTAGCGCAAGGCCTTCTTCCCGATCCGACCCTAATGTGTGTATCCCAACCGAACCGAAAGACAGTTCAAGATTACACATAAGACCTTGATTAGTTAGTTAAACCAATTCTCAATAATGTCTTCCACTTAATGGACAGTTAGGATAGTGCCTTGCGAACATGAACAAATATCAAGAACCGTTCCGAACATTACTGCTTCCTTGGACCTTTACATTATGCTTTCATGTATTTACTTTCATCTTTGTCACACGTTGCACACACTTTAGTTCACATACACACACGGGGGAAACAAGCAACTTTACTCTAATCCTTGCCATTATTTCTTCAATAGTCTAGCAATCATGGCTGAAAGACGTTCTTCTAGATAAGCAAAGAAGATGGAAATGGTAGAAACTTCTGAGAAATATACTCTCGATGACATATCTTCTCCTTCAGATCCTGAATGGGATGACGAGGGCTCAGATTATGAAATAGGAACGCATAACAATGAAACACCTTCGAACAACGAAGTTTCTTTGGGCTATGAGGAGGAAGGAGAGATTGGAGATTACCGGGCTCCTGACAAATTTGAGTCTGCCATTATCTTGGAATCACCCATGGACTCAGTTGAATCAATGATCGATGATGATAGACTTGCTCGCATATGTCTAAAGCATGGTATACTAAGAAGGGATACTCTGGTGCCGTCGAAAACTGACCGTCCTCACAGTCCTACAGAAGGATTTATGGCAATCACCCGACTGATGTGCATGGTTAGGACTATCCCACCGTTTTCTCCCTTTGTTGTCGACTTCCTAAGACAGATGCGGATTGCCCTCATGCAGCTGCATCCCAACTCCTATGCTTACCTATATACCTTATATGTAGCGTATCGCGAGATCTTAGATACAGAGCTCACTTTCGATGACGTTCATTTCTTTTATAACTTCAAGCATCGGACTCGAGAAACTCCTTCTTTCTCTTACTTCGAACCAGTCCCAGAAAGGAAAATAATTTTAGCGCCGTTCAGCAGCAAGGCCGGCGATTCCAAGCTGGAATGATTTTACATAAGGCAACAGCCGGGATGTGCTAGGAGATGGACAAAATCAAGTAAAGCATTGGTTTTCTAAATCTCGACTCTGAATGTCCACACCAACACATTAATCCGTTTTCTTTTTGTTTGCAGTTGATAATCCAAAACAAATTTCGGGCCAAGTGTACTTTGATCGGATGCATCAGCTCCTTAATGGCGACCAAAAATTTCTAACCATCGATGAAGTCCTTAAGGATGAATTCCTTCATCATCATGGGCTATTGTCAATTACCCGTAGCATAGGTCACGGGTCGGGTCCATATGTATACATCCCTCCAGTGGATGTAATTCCAGGAACGGGCGAGAGCTCGAAAAGCCCCACAATACCACTTCGAACTTCACCTTCTCCAACTTCGACTCAGGACGATGAGCTGGCTAACATACCCGAGAAGCACCGAGAAGGTTACATCGCCCCTGGGGATGATATTTCTCTTGAGAAATCGCTATCTCCTAAAGAACTGCCAACAGACGCTTCCCGGGGAGATGCTCCTAGTACTGATGATCCTACATTTCAGGGTTTGGGAGATCTCCCCCTACCTGAAAGTATCTATACTTCTAAGGATTTTGGCACAGATTCTTTAATTTTTACTTCTTCAGAGGAGACTACTCCTGTTAAGGCCAGAGAGTCCACTCACGCTGGCTCGGCTTTGGACTTCGGTTTGTCGAGGGGGGACACCACTTAGGATGCACATAACACAATAGCACCCACTTCACAGCATTTACTTCTCATGAGAATGTTGATTCTGAACTCCACTTACATTGTTGTGCAGGTACAATGTCTCGTGCTCACTATTACATCAGGAAACTACGTGGCAGCATGACCAGACCCCCTTCTGATATTGAGCATGACCATCGCGAAAGCCGGGGTAGAGAGGATAGAAGTCATCATGACTCTTATCAGTCGCGGACCTCGCGCTCTCGCTCTCCCGTTCGGTCAGATCCAGAGCGATATAAAAGCTACCAAGGTCGTCGAGGAGATGACACGTCGCAGTCAAAAGATTAAACCTCTTCTCAAGAAAAACGCAGTAGGGAAAGGAGCCCGCCAAAAAGTACAGACTCGCGAGGCAAGCATAAGGTTCCTGCTAAGCGGCCTAGGAAGGGTGAGGAAGCCATTGTGCCCGCTACACATAAGGACATCGAGCTAACATTCCCCGCACCTCCGCCATTGGATGCTAAAACTAAAGTTAAGCGGGCATACCTGGAGGAGCAGTTCCCCGAACACTATTTTTAGAACCTAACTTTCTTACCTGCTTTTGAGCCTATTTCCTCGAGGTGGGCAGACGAAGCCAAAGCGAAAATTGACGCAGTCGAAAGACAATATTCAGAGAAGTTCAAGTATTCACGTAACCTTTCCAGAATCATCCGAACTCTAATAACGGATACTGACTTAATGAAAAAGACTACAGAAGCCGACACAAAAGCCTTGAAAAATTTGGGGAAAGATCTTGAGGATACGCAGGCCCGGCTTGCCATCGCTCAATGGGATGCTGCCAACTTCAAGCAGCAATTTGAAGAGCTGCAAAAACGTTATCATGACTTGCTCGAGTCTCATAGTCAAGAGCGTTCGGAGCTGAAGAAGAAAGCAGAAGATGCTAAATCGGATAATGCCAAAATGCAACTTCCTTACGCTGCTTTTGAGCGAGAAAAGGCCGAGTTAGCGAGGAAGAACACTGAATTGGAAGAGAAGAACACTGACTTGGCTTCCAAGCTGATGGAGGCCGAAAACAGGGTTGCCCTAGCGGAGGGCAATGTTGAAAGTGTCATTAAGTTGGCCGAAGAGACCCGCAAGCATCTGTCAGAGGCCCAGGAGGACGTGCATGGTTTCGGTGAACTAATGATCGAATTTTTTGCACACATAATTCGTCACCGAAACATCTCTTGGATCAAAGATTATCCGACTACCTTGGTTCATGTGTGGAGCCGAATTATTGAATGAGAGAAGGAGGAACTCAAGGTAGATTCCGTCGATGAAGACAAGCTCATGGAAAAATATCTAAGAGATGATGAGCCGGCACGTCTGGCTGAGGGGCGTCGCCTCATCGCTGCTGCCATGGAGGAGGAAAAGAGGAGGACCAAACAAAAGCCTATCTTCGAGGCTGGTTCTTCTTCTGCTGCCGCTGAAACTCCTGAAGTCGAGGAATATGACCCCAAAAAACCGGCGATCCCTCAGGCATCTCTTTTATCCCCCATTCCTGAGACGGTGTCAGAGAGGGCAGTTACTCCAGCTTTAAAATCATCGGAAGGTATTTCTACCTTTTCACCCCAATTCGTCAAAGCTGTCTCCTCTTTCCATCACATAATCGGGCAATCGATGAAGGACCCTTTATTTTCTCCTGAGTTGATAACTGTTGTTTCTCATTCTGTAGGTGCTGAACCGTCCGAGAAGACAGACGTGCCTCAAGGGACCACCTCCGGAACAGAATCCGCGGAGAAGGCTGAAGTAGAAAAGGATAAGGCCGATGCTCCTCATGATAACGAGATGATAGCCGCTTTGAAAGATGATGGCGGTAACGAGGGGCATGAGGAATACCCTGATGTGGCTATAGTCGGGGATCCAAAAAGAGTTGATGACATCACTTTGGCTGGAATGAAAGCCGAACAGGATAAACATATGCAGCTAAAGGTTGAAGACCTGGACCCCGAAAGCCTTAAGCCTCTTGCAGTGGTGGACCCTGGATCAAGGTTGATTGTTAATCTTTCAACTAGATCTATCATAGAAGAGCTTACTAAAAAGTCTTATCTTGATTCCAGCGTTCCATCTCCTAGGAAAAAACCAACTGATTCTAGCACTTCGGCTACAGGGAAGAAAAAGTTGAAACGCATTATGACCGAATCTGAAAAGGAAGCTAAACCTGCTGAGAAAGCTGCCAAAAAATCCAAGTCTGATCCGAAGCCCAAATGATGAAGTGCTCCGTCCTATTTTGGCAATCAGTTGGTTCGCGATTGTTGTAGAGAGTGCCGCCCTCGCATCTTCTTTTTTGTTTGTTTTTCATGTACAAACTCACACGTTTGTAAATAAAAATAATTCATTTCCTGCAATGCCTGTTAGTCGTTAGCTCAGCACGTACGTAAAAATACAAATGCATGTCATACTAAAGTTATGTTGTGAAGGCATGATGGAGGAGAATATGTGTGTACTTGTATGCCCCCAGTCAATCTTGAATAACCGAGGGAGAACTATTCAAGATTAAATTAAAAAGTCCAAATGTCCCCGATTCTCTTACGCGGGTCATATTCCTTTCGTCATTGACGCCTGTTCTTTATGGCATCTTTATACATTGTACTCTCCTGTCGCATATCCAGGTTAGAGTTTTTGTTGAGGCGGCCTCTCATCTGGGTGCACCTTCATGCCTCAGAGGACGTCGTCTTCCCATCCTTTATACTCTCTCTCGATTCTTGAGAGTTAGAGTTAAGAATGTCGTCTTCCCATTCTTATATGTCTTATTGTACAAACAGTCGTTTTGTTTGTTCCCGCATATAGGTCATCTCCAACTTTAATTTAACGTTTCGTGTTCCACAGTCATAGCAGAGTAATAGTTGAAGATATAAATAATGCAGGAAAGTAAATGACACACGATATTTTTATAGTGGTTCGGCTAAGTCGTAGTAGCCTACATCCACTTTATAATCTTTTGTTCACATAAACAGACTTTTTAAGGCAAGTCGTGCCTTTTTACATAGCTTATGAAAACAAAAGAAATGACATTTCATATTTAGCTCAGATATCGTCGTAAGTGCTGAGCTTTCCAGGCTCTAAGAATATCTTCACCGTCCACAGTCGTTAGCTTGAATGTTCCTGTATCAAGCTTCCGTTGGACGGCGTATGGTCCTTCCCATTTTGGACCCAACCGGGTTGAAGGCGGGAAGACTCGCTTCAGTACTAGGTCTCCTGGTTCAGAGGTTTTGAGGCGAACCTTTTGGTCATAGTAACGTGCCACTTGATGTCAATGTCTTGAGGCACGCAAGTCGGCTTCATCTCTTTTTTCTTCAATCATATCAAGAGACTCTAGGAGGAGCGCTTTATTCGTCATCGGGTCATAGTACGCGACTCGATGACAAGGGACTTCCAATTCTACCGGGATCATCGCTTCAGACCAAAATGAAAGTGAATAGGGAGTATGGCCAGTAGTCGTCTTAAAGGTCGTCCTGTATGCCCATAAGGCTAATGGCAACTCATCTACCCATCTGGCTTTGGCCTGTTTCAGCCGCTTCTTTAGAATTGATTCAATGACTTTATTTACGGCCTCGACCTGTCCATTTGACTACGGATGAGCTACTGCAGTGTATCGCTTGTCAATTTTTTATTTCTGGCAAAAGTTTCTGAACTCTATGCTGTCAAACTGCGTCCCGTTATCAGTTATAATGGTCTTCGGTATCCCAAATCGACAAATAATGTTTCTCACCACAAAACTGATCACTTTCCTTGCCGTGATGGTTGTTAAAGGTTCAGCTTCCACCCATTTCGTGAAGTAATCCACGGCAATGATCGCATACTTGGCTCCTCCTCTAGCAATGGGTAGCACTCCAATAATGTTGATTCCCCACATGGCAAACGGCCACGGACTTAACATTGACTTGAGCTGAGTCGGAGGCGCTCTGGGAACTTTGGCATATCTTTGACATCTGTCGCAGTGTCGTGAATAAGCAGCCGCGTCTTTGTTCACAGTAGACCAGAAATATCCATACCGTAACACTTTCTTTGCTAATGTTTGGCCCCCAGTGTGATCTCCACACTCACCTTCATGTACCTCTTGCAGTACACGTTTGATGTCGTCGTGTGCGATACACCGTAGCAGGGGCATCGAAAACCCTTGACGATAAAGGACGTCGTCCTGTAAAACGTATCTGGTGGCCTTACGTCTTATAGCTCGTCTTTCGCTCTTTTTCAACGTGAGGGTTCCATTTTTGAGAAAATTCTTAATTGATGTCATCCAGGATTCTCTTTCTGGTTCAACTTCCACGGCTAGCTCTATTTCCATTAGATCGAAGCTTGGTGAATCCAACACCTCTATCGGAACCATTTCGGATTTTTTAAGACTATCTGAACTTGCTAGCTTCGCCAATCGATCTGCTTTCTGATTTTCTGCTCTTGGAATGTGTGTTATGCTATAATGGTCCAAACCTTCCAACAACTCCTTTACTTTCTTGAGATAAGTGATGAGCCGAGGTCCCTTGGCAGCAAATTCTTCTCGAACTTGACATACCACTATCTTGGAGTCGC